>CM056601.1:9446845-9701923 GCA_029721355.1 Tegillarca granosa | reverse complement strand
TTAGATTTTCTGACCAACAGTATCCACACAACTAGATTTCCTGACCAACCCATATCCACATACATAGATTTCCTGACCAAACATATCCACATACATCCTTAGATTTCCTGACCACCCATATCCACATACATCCTTAGATTTCCTGACCAAACATATCCACATACATCCTTAGATTTCCTGACCAACCCATATCCACATACATCCTTAGATTTCCTGACCAACCCTATCCACATACATCCTTAGATTTCCTGACCAACCAGTATCCACAAACATCCTTAGATTTCCTGACCAACCCATATCCACATACATCCTTAGATTTCCTGACCAACAGTATCCACAACATCCTTAGATTTCCTGACCAACCCATATCCACATACATCCTTAGATTTCCTGACCAAACATATCCAAACATCCTTAGATTTCCTGACCAACCATATCCACATACATCCTTAGATTTCCTGACCAACATATCCACAAACATCCTTAGATTTCCTGACCAACCCATATCCACACATCCTTGATTTCCTGACCAACCCATATCCACAAACATCCTTAGATTTCCTGACCAACCCATATCCACAAACATCCTTAGATTTCCTGACCAACCCATATCCACAAACATCCTTAGATTTCCTGACCAACCCATATCCACAAACATCCTTAGATTTCCTGACCAACCCATATCCACATACATCCTTAGATTTCCTGACCAACCATATCCACAAACATCCTTAGATTTCCTGACCAACCCATATCCACATACATCCTTAGATTTCCTGACCAACAGTATCCACAAACATCCTTAGATTTCCTGACCAACCCATATCCACAACATCCTTAGATTTCCTGACCAACATATCCACAAACATCCTTAGATTTCCTGACCAACCCATATCCACAACATCCTTAGATTTCCTGACCAACCCATATCCACATACATCCTTAGATTTCCTGACCAACCCATATCCCACACATCCTTAGATTTCCTGACCAACCCATATCCACATACATCCTTAGATTTCCTGACCAACCCATATCCACATACATCCTTAGATTTCCTGACCAACCCATATCCAAACATCCTTAGATTTCCTGACCAACCCATATCCACATACATCCTTAGATTTCCTGACCAACCCATATCCACATACATCCTTAGATTTCCTGACCAACCCATATCCACATACATCCTTAGATTTCCTGACCAACCCATATCCACATACATCCTTAGATTTCCTGACCAACCCATATCACCTACAACTCGATTTCCTGACCAACCCATATCCACATACATCCTTAGATTTCCTGACCAACCCATATCCACATACATCCTTAGATTTCCTGACCAACCCATATCCACAACATCCTTAGATTTCCTGACCAACATATCCACATACATCCTTAGATTTCCTGACCAACATATCCACAACATCCTTAGATTTCCTGACCAACCCATATCCACATACATCCTTAGATTTCCTGACCAACCCATATCCACATACATCCTTAGATTTCCTGACCAACCCATATCCACAACATCCTTAGATTTCCTGACCAACATATCCACAACATCCTTAGATTTCCTGACCAACCCATATCCACAAACATCCTTAGATTTCCTGACCCAACCCATATCCACATACATCCTTAGATTTCCTGACCAAACAGTATCCACAAACATCCTTAGATTTCCTGACCAACCCATATCCACATACAGACTCTGATTTCCAGATCTGTCAGTATCCACATTCAAAGGATATCTTGTAATAAAAAACAAGAATATTATATATTTTATCATATGTTAATCATTTTAACATACTTGATCTTGTTATAGGCAGTACATTTATTGTTACCTCCACCTTATAAAGCAGTCTGGTTAGAATGGTTAGATGCAGAAAAACAACATCAGCAAAACAAGTCAAAACAGCAGAGAATAAGGTAATGACTGTTTGATATTGAACCACAGCACAGAATAAGGTGATGACAGTTTGACATGAATGTCAGCAGAGAATAAGGTAATGACAGTTTGACATGAATGTCAGCAGAGAATAAGGTAATGACAGTTTGACATGAATGTCAGCAGAGAATTAGGTGATGACAGTTTGACATGAATGTCAGCAGAGAATAAGGTAATGACAGTTTGTCATGAAGCTTGACTCAAGAGATTTCATATAGTCTTGTTTTACTCACCATGCCTGCTTTGATCCAGCTGTTGGCTTTTGTATTATTGTATTATTACCCCTGTTCACATTCCTTTTGTGGATTACAACCAGCTCATTCATGTACATGTATATACTTGGAGATTCAGTGGTCTAAAGCTTGCTTATATATCATAACATCTCACTGCATAGGTTTTAATCCCAGTTCACTTGCCAAAAGTCTGAATATTCTCTGACACTCTGGTTTTCTCCACCATTCCTGAACTGATTGCCTCAATTAAAGGGAAAGATTCATGACTTGGGGCATACATGTAAATCATCATAAATCCAATCCAACCTTATACAACACTTTATATATATGTTTATATATTAATTGTTTTACATAGCCTAGAGATCAGCTGATAAGTAAACTAATGAAAAAATTACATATTAGTGACAAGGTTACCAAGCAACAACAGGAAGACAGCACTGATAGTACTGCTGCATCATGGGAAGATTTAGAAGATGAGGTATATAATTTGTACTAATTCTTATGCTTCACATTACAGTGAAATTTTCATTAATTAATTAATTAGTTCATTCATTCATTCATTCATTTTTTCATTTATTAAAGAGTTCATTGCTCTCTCAAATTCATTCAACTGTTCTTTCATTCATTTATGTGTAATCTATTATAAGGAATTAATTTACATGACCATGTGACATTGTGTGATGTCATAGTCAAAAGACAATCATATTACCTCCTCCTGTATCATTGGGGGGAATGTTGACTTATTCTCTACAATTGAAGATTTCCTATGCTTTTCAGATCTTAGTTCTGTAATTTATAAATGAATGCAGTATATTCATACATTCTGTATATTTAGGAATGAAAAATTTAGGTTCAATCTTTCCAACAGTCCTATTTAATTTTTGTGAAGCCTTGAATAACAAACTTTGTTAACATGGCTCTGATGTTTATGTAAATATTTTTACGCCATTTTTTGCCTTTAAATGATAAAACAATAATTCAGTATGTATCAATAAATGTATCTATAGATAAATCTCACCCAAGTGGGGTGTGGTGTGTGTGTGTGAGGGGGGTGGGGGGGTGGGGGTGTTTGGCCTCATCTAGGACCAAAATATTCAACACCTGATGTTATTTCCATGTCCTTCATGGCTACATTCATAACAAATTCTCGTAATAATTTGATGCTTATTTGACTCATTCTTAATGCAAGGGCAAGTTTATTTAAAACATTTTAGCTAAGTATTGATTGTAAAACTTGGGCCATGTACATTATGTAAAAAGGTTTAATTTTACAGGTTTTAACATGACAATAAAACTAACATAACTCTAACATAGTCTTTATGATTTCTGTTAACAGTGCTGTAGATAAGAATTGTACATTGTACTTAAAAGTTAATTACTCCCTACTTTTTTCTATCGGGTATCTTGTAAAATTTAAAAAGTATCGATGCTGTTTCGAAGAAAATTTTAAGATAATTTTCAATATTTCAATGCCATTTTTTTGTAACTCTCACTATCTTGTCACATTGTTAATAAATCAACATCTTTATTGTTTTTCAAGGATTTAGAAATTTCTACACACCCAGTAACCAAAACAAAGGAACCAACCAAAAAGCCAAGCTACACAATAAACGGAAAAGAAATGAAAAAATTATATGAGATGAGACAGAAGTCGGAGGAATACCAGAGACTGTTGAAAACAAGACAAGAATTACCTGTGTATCAACATAAAGATATGATACTTGAGATGATAAAGAATAACAATGTTGTTGTTATTGCTGGGGAGACGGGGAGTGGCAAAAGTACACAGATTCCTCAGTTTGTGTTAGAGGTACACATATAATAATGTTGTTGTTATTGTCGGGGAGATGGTAGTGGCAAAATTACACAGATTCCTCAGTTTGTGTAAGAGATAGTATAAAAAAGTTGTTGTTTTTGTCGCGGAGATGGGATATGAACCTCAGTTTGTTTAAGAGGTATATGTATAATAGTGTTGTTGTGGCTGGGGAGACGGGGAGTGACAAAAGTACACAGATTCCTCAGTTTGTTTAAGAAGTATATGTATAATAATGTTGTGGCTGGGGAGACGGGGAGTGGCAAAAGTACACAGATTCCCCAGTTTGTTTAAGAGGTATATGTATAATAATGTTGTTGTGGCTGGGGAGACGGGGAGTGGCAAAAGTACACAGATTCCTCAGTTTGTTTAAGAAGTATATGTATAATAATGTTGTTGTGGCTGGGGAGATGGGGAGTGACAAAAGTACATAGATTCCTCAGTTTGTTTAAGAAGTAAATGTATAATAATGTTGTTGTGGCTGGGGAGACAGGGAGTGGCAAAAGTACACAGATTCCTAAGTTTGTTTAAGAGGTATATGTATAATAATGTTGTGGCTGGGGAGACAGGGGAGTGGCAAAAGTACACAGATTCCTCAGTTTGTTTAAGAGATATATATATAATAATGTTGTTGTGGCTGGGGAGACAGGGGAGTGGCAAAAGTACACAGATTCCTCAGTTTGTTTAAGAGGTAAATGTATAATAATGTTGTTGTGGCTGGGGAGACAGGGGAGTGGCAAAAGTACACAGATTCCTCAGTTTGTTTAAGAGGTAAATGTATAATAATGTTGTTGTGGCTGGGGAGACAGGGGAGTGGCAAAAGTACACAGATTCCTCAGTTTGAGATGGGATATGTACCTCAGTTTGTTTAAGGGGTATATATATAATAGTGTTGTTGTGGCTGGGGAGACAGGGGGGTGGCAAAAGTACACAGATTCCTCAGTTTGTTTAAGAGGTAAATGTATAATAATGTTGTTGTGGCTGGGGAGACAGGGGAGTGGCAAAAGTACACAGATTCCTCAGTTTGTTTAAGAGGTAAATGTATAATAATGTTGTTGTGGCTGGGGAGACAGGGGAGTGGCAAAAGCACACAGATTCCTCAGTTTGTTTAAGAGGTAAATGTACAGTGAAACCTGTCTATAAAGGCCACTCAAGGGATGCGGCCAAAGTGGCCTTTATAGACAGGTGGCCTTTATAGACAAGTTCTCTCTGATCAAGGATCATCAAAAATTATCTGAACCGTTCTTTTTTTTTTATTCATTTTAGTACCTAAATTAAACTGAATATAGCTAACCATATTGTTAGAAATTGTTTCTTTTATAACTTGAGATTAACCAAAAAAGAAAAACATTTTTGTAACATCAATTTATTCAACATTTTCAGGAATTTATAAATCCTTTGCACCACACCGGCCTGGTAACATTGGTAACATTAATATGTCTAAATGATCTATTCTCTCGCTCTATTTATATATATATATATATATATATATATATATATATATATATATATTTATTTATTTATTTTTTATTTATTATTTTTTTATATTTATTAATTTATTTATTTTTTTTTTGCTAGTTGTAGGGGTGTTGCATAGTGAAGTATTATTCTTATCACGCTTCCTTACACCTATACAAACATAATTAGGTCACTTCAGAACGATATCACACTCTTGCTAATTCAGACTTCAAAGGAAGTTGTTACATAATGAATTACACGGTTTAGTGATCAAAGCAGTGATTATCTGTGTCATATGTAACTGTCAAATTTACTGTTTACATATCTTTATTAAAAATAACTATAAATTTTTAATATAAAAATCGTACACAAACATAAAATAATTTTTTTTTCTGGTGCCGAATTTAATCGTAGTCGGTGCCGAATTGAATTTAAATTGGTGCCAAAAACATATCGTTGCCGGAATGACTTGATATCGCATCGTGGTACGATTTCCAAACTAACGAAATTAATGTCCGTTAGCGGTAGAACGGCACAAACGGTTTATTTCCCAAGATACATTTGCTTCATATTCTGATATCACAGCTTTGATTTGGGTTCGTCCAACACCGTAACTTCCACGAGTTTCCTAGTATTTTCAGATTTATTAAACAATTCTACTCGCTGTTCTAAAGTCAATGCATTCCGTTTACTATGACATAAAGAAAAAAAACATCAAATATTACTGCATGTTATAAAATTTAAAAAAATATCAATGTCTTATCGGGATGTAAGCATTACTCAATATGGCCGCTTAGATACAAATACACAGTGTTGCATTATTGGATTTTTTGTTTTATGTCGACTGGTTCCGGAAATTTCCGGAAACTGACGAAGTTTCGTAAACATTGCAAATGGCCGCTATAGACAGTTCTGTTGAAGCTTGGGGTCGGAAAAAAAGGTGGCCGCTGGCCGCATAAGACAGTGACCGCTATAAAGAGATGAAATAAAGAACAAAATTCATCGGGGGGAATAAGATATGGCCGTTATAGACAAGTGGCCGCTTTATACAAGTGGCCGCTAACACAAGTTAGACTGTATAATAATGTTGTTGTGGCTGGGGAGACAGGGGAGTGGCAAAAGTACACAGATTCCTCAGTTTGTTTAAGAGGTAAATGTATAATAATGTTGTTGTGGCTGGGGAGACAGGGGAGTGGCAAAAGTACACAGATTCCTCAGTTTGAGATGGGATATGTACCTCAGTTTGTTTAAGGGGTATATATATAATAGTGTTGTTGTGGCTGGGGAGACAGGGGAGTGGCAAAAGTACACAGATTCCTCAGTTTGTTTAAGAGGTAAATGTATAATAATGTTGTTGTGGCTGGGGAGACAGGGGAGTGGCAAAAGTACACAGATTCCTCAGTTTGAGATGGGATATGTACCTCAGTTTGTTTAAGGGGTATATATATAATAATGTTGTTGTGGCTGGGGAGACAGGGGAGTGGCAAAAGTACACAGATTCCTCAGTTTGAGATGGGATATGTACCTCAGTTTGTTTAAGGGGTATATATATAATAATGTTGTTGTGGCTGGGGAGACAGGGGAGTGGCAAAAGTACACAGATTCCTCAGTTTGAGATGGGATATGTACCTCAGTTTGTTTAAGGGGTATATATATAATAATGGTGTTGTGGCTGGGGAGACAGGGAGTGACAAAAGTACACAGATTCCTCAGTTTGTTTAAGAGGTATATGTATAATAATGTTGTTATAGTTGGGCGGACAGGGGAGTGGCAAAAGTACACCAATACCTCAGTTTGTTTAAGAGGTACATGTATAATAATGTTGTTGTGGCTTGGGAGACAAAGGAGTGGTGGCTTGGGAGACAGGGGAGTGGCAAAAGTACACAGATTCCTCAGTTTGTTTAAGAGGTATATGTATAATAATGTTGTTGTGGCTGGGGAGACAGGGAGTGGCAAAAGTACACAGATTCCTCAGTTTGTTTAAGAGGTATATGTATAATAATGTTGTTATAGTTGGGGAGACAGGGGAGTGGCAAAAGTACACCAATACCTCAGTTTGTTTAAGAGGTACATGTATAATAATGTTGTTGTGGCTGGGGAGACGGGGAGTGGCAAAAGTACACAGACTCCTCAGTTTATTTAAGAGGTATATGTATAATAATGTTGTTGTGGCTGGGGAGACAGGGGAGTGGCAAAAGTACACTGATACCTCAGTTTGTTTTAGAGGAACATGTATAAAAATGTTGTTGTGGCTGGGGAGACGTGGAAGGGCAAAAGTTACTGATACCTCAGTTTGTTTTAGAGGTACATATATAATAATGTTGTTATAGTTGGGGAGACAGGGGAGTGGCAAAAGTACACCAATACCTCAGTTTGTTTAAGAGGTACATGTATAATAATGTTGTTGTGGCTGGGGAGATGGGAGTGGCAAAAATACACAGATTCCTCAGTTTGTTTAAGAGGTATATGTATAATAATGTTGTTGTGGCTGGGGAGACGGGGAGTGGCAAAAGTACACAGATTCCTCAGTTTGTTTAAGAGGTATATGTATAATAATGTTGTTATAGTTGGGGTGACAGGGGAGTGGCAAAAGTACACCAATACCTCAGTTTGTGTTAGAGGTACACATATAATAATGTTGTTGTTATTGTCGGGGAGATGGTAGTGGCAAAATTACACAGATTTCTCAGTTTGTGTAAGAGGTATATGTATAATAATGGTGTTATAGTTGGGGAGACAGGGGAGTGGCAAAAGTACACCAATACCTCAGTTTGTTTAAGAGGTACATGTATAATAATGTTGTTGTGGCTGGGGAGACGGGGAGTGGCAAAAGTACACAGACTCCTCAGTTTATTTAAGAGGTATATGTATAATAATGTTGTTGTGGCTGGGGAGACAGGGGAGTGGCAAAAGTACACTGATACCTCAGTTTGTTTTAGAGGAACATGTATAAAAATGTTGTTGTGGCTGGGGAGACGTGGAAGGGCAAAAGTTACTGATACCTCAGTTTGTTTTAGAGGTACATATATAATAATGTTGTTATAGTTGGGGAGACAGGGGAGTGGCAAAAGTACACCAATACCTCAGTTTGTTTAAGAGGTACATGTATAATAATGTTGTTGTGGCTTGGGAGACAAAGGAGTGGCAAAAATACACAGATTCCTCAGTTTGTTTAAGAGGTATATGTATAATAATGTTGTTGTGGCTGGGGAGACGGGGAGTGACAAAAGTACACAGATTCTTCAGTTTGTTTAAGAGGTGTATGTATAATAATGTTGTTGTGGCTGGGGAGACGGGAGTGGCAAAAGTACACAGATTCCTCAGTTTGTTTAGGAGGTATATGTATAATAATGTTGTTGTGGCTCGGGAGACAGGGGAGTGGCAAAAGTACACAGAATCCTCAGTTTGTTTAAGAGGTATATATATAATAATGTTGTTGTGGCTGGGGAGACAGGGGAGTGGCAAAAGTACACAGATTCCTCAGTTTGTTTTAGAGGTAAATGTATAATAATGTTGTTGTTGCTGGGGAGACAGGGGAGTGGCAAAAGTACACCGATACCTCAGTTTGTTTTAGAGGAACATGTATAATAATGTTGTTATGGCTGGGGAGAGGGGGAGTGGCAAAAGTACACCGATACCTCAGTTTGTTTTAAAGTTACATGTATAAAAATGTTGTTTTGGCTGGGGAGATGGGGAGTGGCAAAAGTTACTGATACCTCAGTTTGTTTTAGAGGTACATATATAATAATGTTGTTATAGTTGGGGAGAGGGGGAGTGGCAAAAGTACACCAATACCTCAGTTTGTTTTAGAGGTACATGTATAAGAAAAGAAAACAAAAATGTTTAGGGACCAATTAATTTTATAATTTCAGTCATCAGGTGGGCACTGGAGTAACCAGTGAACAACTATCTTAACACCTAATTATAAGATGGTTTATATAAACATGAATTCTAGTAGAGGGACTGTAATTTTATCTTGTTTTCCTATATTAAATCATAAAGCGAAAAATATCATTCTTGTTGTAAAAATCCTCTTTAATTGCATTTACTAGTTGCTTTTTACCCCAGTTTTTCTTGAATTTTTGAGTTATTAAAGTTTTCTTTACCATATTTTTATTTTATAGCACTACATCGGGAGTGGTAATGGGGATTTATGTAACATTGTCTGTACAGAACCCAGGAGAATTTCTGCTATAAGTCTGGCCAACAGAGTATCTCAGGAATTAGGAGAATCTTGTCCAGGAAAATATGACTCTTACTGTGGCTATCAAATCAGATTTGATTCTAAAAAAGGGCCTAATGCTCACCTGGTGTACTGTACAACAGGAGTGGTTTTACGACAACTACAGACAGATACCTCACTACAAGCTGTAACTCATGTTATCGTGGATGAGGTAAAATTTTACTTTCTTTCAACCTGCCATAACACCTAAAAAGTAGTAATGGTGTATAATGCACTAGTCAAGATTTTTTTTTACTTTTATCAAGGCAGTTAACTCTGGAATGTTGGAGAAATCTGGAGGTAATCACTGATCTTCAGCAAGCGAACTGACAAACTTTTCTAACACTAGGATCTGCACAACAGGATTTGAACCTTGGCAGTTAGAGGCACTATATGCATGCGCTTCAGACCACTTGGCCACAGAGGCCCCACTACATGGAGATCTTTTAACTATTATGTAGATGTAAATGATTGGAATAGATTTGAAAATCATATAACCTTTTACATTAAAAGATAGAAATAATAATTTCTAAATGCATGATGTTTATTTAAATTTGGTAAATGACTAAGTAGATAAATTACTTGACCAATCCTGATAAAATGTAGTAGAACTTAATGATTTGTCTCAAAAAGTTTTATGGAAAATCCAAATTCATCTCTTGTTTAAATTACTAATTATAACATTTTAACAAAATGCAGGAATACCATAATACAAGACATAGAAATTACATCCCGACAAAAAGTTTGTATTGGATAAATTTCACTTTGTTTGTTGTAGGTCCATGAAAGAAGTGTTCAGTCTGATTTTCTATTGATAATTCTTAAAAGAATTCTCCAAACAAGAAAAGATTTAAAAGTGATATTGATGAGTGCTACATTAGATAGTGATAAATTCTCGGCGTACTTCCACCATTGTCCGGTGATAAACATACCTGGTAGAACATTTCCTGTACAAGTAAGTGTTTATAATTTTTTTTAGCTCGCTTGAAAGTAAGTGCAGAAATCTTATGTCGTACCTCTGGCGTGAGTGTGAGCATCAGCGTCAGCATCCAGTGTTAAAGTTTTATGTTTCAAGTTGGATAATGTTGAAGTTTTCATGTGAAGAGTAATGAATTATCACTTATCTAGTGCAGATGATATCTTATGCCATAAAGGATTAGTGATAAAGTTGCAGAGGCTGAAGGCCAAAGATCAAGGTCAAACAGTAACATAGTTAAAGTTTTTTTATTGATGAAGTTTTCATGTTATAAGTAGTAAATGATCACATACTGGGTACAGTTGAGTCATTAAGCCATGAAGGATATGTAATGAAGTTACAGAAGCTGACGACCAAAGGTTAGGGTCAAACAATCACAATGTTGAAGTTTTTTAATGATGATGATGGGGATGATAATAAACACTGCCATGAATATTTGTCTGTTGGGATGCAAGTGAGCACTGTTGTCCTCTAACAACTCTTGTTATCAAATAATCTTAAAAACCAGTTAACACTATTTCAGCTACTGCCTCTACATATAGATCAAGACCAGATATGTGTGCAACAAAATTTTCGCTTTTTGAAGCAAATTCACCATACACTTTCATTGAAATATATAAGATAGAAATGCATGTTGGTTTCAGAATTTATTAAAACATTTCTTATAAACTTTGTTTTCTGGATGCCATCTGAAATATAAGGTGAACAACCTTACAGTTGTGAAAGTGGTCACTTCCATGCACTTGTATGAACACTTACTGATGAATGAGTAAGCTTACGAAATTGAAAGAATACATACACTATGTTGAACAAACCTCAGTTAAGACCAGTATTTTATGACCTGCTGCTTCAAATTTGTTCCAAATTACCCTCAACATAAAGAGCACCTGTCAATTAAAACCAGTGTGTTAGATCCCTTTGCTTCATATTTGAACCAAATTACTCCTTACATAAAGATCACCTGTCAATTATGACCAGTGTTTTGGGCCTCGTTGCTTTATATTTGAACCAAATTACCCTCTACAAAAAGATCACCTGTCAATCATGAACAGTGTTTTGAGCACTGTTGCTACATAATTGAAACAAGTTACCCTCTTTACAAAGATCATCTGTCAATTAAGAGAAGTTAAAACAAGAGTTTTTGGACCTGTCGCTTTATATTTGAACCAAGTTACCTTCAACATAAAGGTCACCTGTCAATTAAGACCAGTTAAGACAAATGTTTAAAGCCCCATTACTTCAAATTGGAACCAAACTACCCCCAACATCTGTCTGTTAAGACTAACAGGGCAGAGTTGAAAAAATAAAAAACGAATTAAGACCAGTCTTTTTTATGGTTTTGTTTGTATTTTTAGATTTTCCACCTGGAAGATGCTATTGAGATGACAGGTTATGTTTTAGAAGATGATTCACCATATGCACTAAGACAAGATCAACTTATAACTGTAAGTATGTTCAAGCATTTATTATAATATTGTTTCAGCTATTATTACACAATGTCAATACTGCCATGGTTAATCAAATTGCTGTAGTTTTAATTTAACATCAGATTAAATCCTCTTTAGATCACAGTATCTCAGTTAGTTGAGTGCTCTCATCATATTTGGGAGGTCAAGGGTTTAAACCCCAGCCAGGTCTGACCAAAACTTGAAAACTGTTGGTGACTGTTTTTTCACCAAGCACTTCATTGGAAGTCACGAGGTTCTTCATATGAGACCTTAAAAACTGATGTTCTTTTTTACGGAAGGCATTGCTTGTTAAAGAACCCTCCCTAAACATTACCCTAAGCATACTACAAAGTTAAAAATTTCTGGCACTTTACATATAGTCTGTGATGTCTTGATATATGTGAAATATTTTAACTAGGACGTAAAACCCCATTTAATCAAATCAAATCAAATCAGATTTTTTCAAATCATTGACGCAAAACAAATTTCTAAGGTTTTATACAAGTTATTGCATTTTATCCATCATTCTCATCATCTTAAATATATTTGGTAGATTTAATTTCTGTGAGTAGAGAAAGGTAATAGTGTTTTTCACACCCGTTAAGATATTTTTTTATGTTCCAATGTGGTTAATTTTGGGTAAAGGTAATTGGAATACATATACAAGGAGAAAACCATCAAACTATTTCAAGTGAAATAACAAACTTTCTCGCATAAAGATCTGACCAATTGACATTTACATGTACACCTAGGCAGTGAGACACTACAACCTTCAATTTCTTTAAAATGCTTATCTTTAAATTTGTAATTCCATTACTCTAAAATTGTCAGATTCACTCAATTAGTTTTTAAGAGCATTAATTATGATCTTGTTAATTTATAGGAAGAACAGACAAGTATAAAAGTAAGAGAGAAAGGAGGAGAACAAACAAAATTAGACGTGTTCTGGACCAAAGATAATATATCGTCTATTGATAGGGTAAGTCAGTTATGTAATACTTAAGGTGGTTGTTATAACTGTGATATGAAGCTGATATACCCGTAATATGAGACTAGATCATACCTGTGACTGTGGTTGATGTCATATCTTTGTCTGTGGTTGATGTCATCCCTATGGCTGTGTTTGATGTCATATCTGTGACTGTGGTTGATGTCATACCTGTGACATGAAGCTGAGATCACATCTTAGAGGTGAGTCAAAAGACTTATTGTAACATGACAACTTTTAACATGGTTTGTAATCCTTCTGATTGTTCTTGTACCTAAAATTGCAAATTCTCACCTGATCACATGACAAGACTTACAATATCTGTTGTTACCAAATCTTTTTAGATACCAATTGTCGCGGGTGAACAGTTTAAGGCCTGTTATGATTGTCTCAGGTGAGCAGTTAAAGGCCCATAAAAATTTTCTCAGGTGAGTAATTCAAAGCCCATATAACAATTGTCTCAGGCAAGCAGTTCAAGGCCCGTAACAATTGTCTAAGATGAGCAGTTGAAGGCCCTTTACAATTGTCTCAGGTGAGCAATTCAAGGCCCATATAACAAATGTCTCAGGCAAGCAGTTCAAGGCCCATAACAATTGTCTAAGGTGAGCAGTTGAAAGCCCATAACAATTGTCTCAGGTGAGCAATTCAAGGCCCATAACAATTGTCTCAGGTTAGCAATTCAAGGCCCATAACAATTATCTCAGGTGAACAGTTCAAGGCCCATAACAATTGTATTAGGTAAGCAGTTTAGGCCCATTAGTCACTTATTTTAATTTTTTGTAGACTGATCTATCCAGTGAAGATTACAGCTTACAAACAAGGAATACAGTTACACGACTAAATACTGATCGTATAAACATGGATCTGATTGTGGTAAGGATACATTACTTTTAAAATTATAAAAAACATACAGGAGGATTTGATGGTCAAGTGGTTTAAGCATTAGTCTTCAAACACATAACAATTTACCAGACCAGTACTATGGGTGTTACACTGGTTAAATGTAAGAAATGGGTTTTGCTTTTTTAATTTTCAAGGTTCCTTCTGACAACTATTGATTTCATCCAGTGACTATAGCCACATTATGATTGCTAAGTTACCTTTGTGAATATGGTCACCATTTAGTACCCTTTGTTGTTACTGGGAAGTTATAGCCATGCCTTTGGCTAAAACCCTTTGTTAAATGACTTTAGCCACCTTATGACTGGCTAGTACCCTTTGTAAATTGGGATAACTACCTTTTGACTGGCTTGTGTGTTTTAAACATAGCCACATTTTTGACTGGCTAGTACTCTTTTTTAACGGCTATAGCCACCTTTTGATTAACAAATTTCCTTTGTTACTACATTTAAAGCAACCTTGTGACTGGCTACTTTTCCTTTGAATCTGAATATAGTCATCATTTGACTAGCCAATACCCTGTTTTGATGGCTATAGCCATTTTGGGACTGGCTGGTACATTTTGTTACTGGACTTAGCCATATTGTCAGTGGCTAGTACCTTTTTTTGACTCTGGCTATATTCACCATGTTCGATCCATCCTGTGATTGATTTGTTATTTAATTCATCAATTAATCATTACATTTAATTGGTTACAATTTCAGGAAATTTTGATATTCCTGGAGAAGAGTGATAGGTTTTGTAGTATAGAAGGGTCTGTGTTGATATTTTTACCAGGATTGGCTGATATACAGGAATTGTATGATATGTTGTCATCAGATAGAAAGTTCTCTGATCCTAGCAGGTAAATAAAAATTAAAATTGTACAAGAAATTATCTTAAGAGTATTTATTATTACAGTTAAATGCAAGTAAAGTTTAATTTACATTGAAGTGGTCAAGTATATACAGTTGAGGAAACTGGAGTGCTTAGAGAAAACTATTTGCCTTCAGCAAGCAACCCCACCCCTCCCCCCTCAAAAAAAAAAAAATAAATAAAAAAAAAATAAAAAATAAGGTGATAGAGTTTATACTATTTTTCAAGCAGTTAATATCAGACATTATCTTTTGCCATAGATTGAAAGCTGCTATTGTAAACCTTTTTTTTTTTTAAATTTGATTACAATAATGTTTTGTCTACAATATGTCTACTGTCAGTCATGTTTTCTGTATAAGTGGTTAGCAACAAACTTTTTTCAAGGAAAAAAATTTGTTGAAGCCACATTTTAAAGCACAGATTAACAGATTTGTGGTTGCTTCAGATATATCTGAGCAGTTACCCTATTCTTTTAAGGGAATAATACATGAACTTGCCTGTAACACATGATAATGTATTCCAAGGTCACAATGTTAAAGGTCAAGGTCATTGAAACTCATAAATATTTTGTTAAATATGATATTCCTGTGATAGTTTTATACTCATATTTTGAATTCAAGATACTGCTTGCTGATTGGTTTGTATTTTGAATTCTAGATACAGAATACTCGGTCATTGATTGGTTTTTATTTGAATTCTTGATACTGGATTTTTGCCAGTTGACATGTTTTTTATTTTTAATTGACATGTTTTTTATTTTTAATTTTAGATATCAGTTACTTACCCGATGATAAGTTTATATTTTGAATTATTGATACAGGATACTTGCCAGTTGACAAGTTTTTTTTTATTTTTAATTCTAGATATCAGATACTTGCACTTCATTCAGTTTTATCATCGTCCGACCAAGCTGCAGCATTTAGAATTCCACCTAAAGGTACTCGTAAAATTGTCTTGGCTACAAACATCGCAGAAACTGGAATTACAATACCTGATGTTGTATTTGTTATAGATAGTGGTAAAGTTAAAGAAACAAGGTAAACTTTTGAGTTTTTTATAGCATAGTGTAGTGGGTGTGCATGCATGCATTGTTAACACACTTCTCCTCTGAAACTACTGGACAGATTTTTATTGTACTTGGTCAGAAACATGTATGTGCCAATGCAATTCAGATGTTATTGACTGTTTTTAGATTTTTATAACAGAATTTTATAATTTTGTGATTTTTATGTGTATGCAATCTTTAAGATACAAAAAGTCATTTTCATTTTGAAATTAAAGCATTAGACATAATTTATCAGCTGAGCATATCAGGCCCCTCTTGTTTGATGTATCGTGTACTCTACATACAAATGTACATGTATTATACATGGCATTAATTCTGTGATGCAATATACAGTTCTTAGAAAAATCAATTTATGCATGTAAATACTAACTAATGGTTACAATTTTTATAATTGTGTAAATCAATAACAACTTTATTACAATTCTTTAAAATTTTTGTTCTACATTAAAATTATTTAAAGGGTTCTCAACAATTTGATTTCTGAAAACCTTAGTACACTGGAACTAGTTGTTAATTCAGGTTGTTTACATTATAAAGCTCTTTGATGATAAATTGAGGAAAGTTTATAAAGCCATTCGTAGGAGAAATGATTTTTTGGCATTTAAGTTAGAATTGTTTAAACTAGGTGGCAGTTTTTAAGGAGCAATAGAGTTAGGTTCTACTGTATTTATACATGTATATATATATAGAAATATTTAGCTATGTCAGAAACAGATGTCTTTTTGTTATTAAATTGAATTATTATTTATTGATATATAGAATATTTATGTTAGCAACACATGACCTCTTGTTGTTTAATTGTAAATCATTTGACTTTGAATTACAGATATATGGAAACAAGTCGGATGAGTGCATTACGTGAAGTATTTATAAGTAAAGCCAATGCTAAACAAAGACAAGGACGTGCTGGTAGAGTAAGGGAGGGATTTTGTTTTAGAATTTTTACACATGAAAAGTAAGTATATATCTAGCGTTAATAAATAAATTATGGTTGCTAAGTGATATTATGAATATTTCTTCAGGGGCTCAAATTATGATTTCATAATTATACATTCAGGACTTTTTGTCTTATTTTCGGTAGGTCCCATTATACAAAATCAAATAAACTCATTGGTAAAATTTGTTTATATTCTTGATTAAATAAATATATCATAATTATACAACTTACAACCATTCAAGCGATACTGTTGTCAAAGCAGCTGTGCATTATAATTTCATTTCCAAAAAAAAAAAAAAAATCGGACAACAACAATTTTAACAAATTGCAATAAATTAAGTGCTTTTGAGACTGTTTTTAATACACAAAGGAAAAGTATTCAAAAAATTGTTTTAATACATATATGAAGTGTATTTTGGAAATTGTCCCGACAAAAAAGCGGCAGGTCCATCAGACTTTAACAGTAAAAATTCCAAGGGTCCCAAGTAAAGTCAAGAGGTCCAGGACCTCAGACTTGGGGGATTTTAAACCCCTGTTTCTTTTTGCTCAGTCTATTTGCATGGCTTCTAATTGTAAGAATCTTCTGTAGCAGTCACAAATTGCCTAATTTTTTGTGATCTCAGTTTTAAGTCTTTTTTAAAAGATTACTCTAGTAATAGCTTTTTTTACAGCTCCCATGTAGACAGGGAGTGAAACTCATATAGCAAAATTAAAAATTTTGAGTCAGGTCCAAACCTACAAACTTTCTAAAGCAAGTGACAATACCACTTTTCCATGTCTGCCAACTCATAGGTTTATGTTGTATCTGTAACTTGTAAAACCTACATTGTTTATCTGTTGTTATGGATACAGAAATTTTGCATACTTTAATACTGTTTATCTGTTGCTATAGATACAGAATCTTACATACTTCACTGCTATCTGTTGCTATAGATACAGAAACCTTGCATACTTCACTGTTTATCTGTTGCTATTAATACAGAAACCTTGCATATTTTACTGTTTATCTGTTCCTATAGATACAGAAACCTTGCAGCTTATACAGTTCCTGAAATACAGAGAGTTCCTCTAGAAGAACTTTGTCTGCACATCATGGTTAGTACGGTCAAATACATGTACTTAAAACTCCATTAAACATCAGGTCCCAATTTTACAATCATTCACTCAACTGAGTGTACACTCAACTCAAATATTCCCATTTTTCTGTCTTCAATACATGTATTTTAAAAATTTTAAGTTTTATAAGACAGTTTTTGTTTTGTTCAACAAACCTACACTTAACAATTTAATTTTAACATAAGATACTCAATTTTAATGGTGTATTGTCTTCAAAATAAATATTGAAATATTCCCTAATTTGAGTTGAGTGTACACTCAGTTGAGTGGTGAAAGATTGTGAATCTGGGGCCATGCATATAATTCTTATAAATTTACCACTACGGGAACATCAATCATACATGGATATTAAAATATGCACCACTACTAAAATAATGTTTTGCAATATGACAGTTAGGTCTATATACAATGTATTACTCTTATGATGGTAGACAAGTGGTCTAAAGTGTGTGCTTATAGATTACAGCTTCTCTAACCACCTTGCTTCAAATCCCACATGGGCAGATCCTAGTGTGAGAAAGTTTGTCAGTTCCTTTGCTGAAGGTTCATGTTTTTATTCTCCAGTTTCCTCCACCATCCCAGAACTTAACACCTTGAAATAGGTGAAAGAATCTTGACTGGGGCTAAAAACACCATTACTCCATTCCACTCTAATCAAATACTGTGTTCTCCATGCTTTATTGTGGCAGTCTAGAATCTAGATTGTTTTAATCATGTGTAAAGACTGGGGTTTTATTTTTGTTAAATCGCACTTGATCTTGAATTCAGTAATTCAAACAACAAATAATACATATCATACAGGAATGAGTAAATGTATTCATCCATTATGTTAATACCTGTTAAAATTGAGTGCTACAATGTCTTCAAAAAAGAAATCAAAAGTAGAATTTTTAGCTCACCTGAGCTGAAAGCTCAGATGAGCTATTGCTATCCATCTTCGTCCGTCGTGCGTCGTCCGTCGTGCGTCGTCCGTCGTCCGTCGTCCGTCGTGCGTAAACTTTTTACATTTTAATCTTCTCCTCCAAAACCACTGGGCCAAATTTAATGAAACTTGGTAACCATCATGCCTGGGTGAAGCTCTTTCAGATTTGCAAAATGAAGGAGTTATGTCCCCTTGGGGCCCCATAAGGGGGGAAATAGTGAAAAACTTTAAAAATCTTCTCCTCTGAATCTACAAGAGATATACCTTAGTTATTTCATTTATAACATCCTTAGGTCATCTATTTTCAGATTTGCACAAATGGTAGCCATGGGACTCAAAATGGGGAAATTGTGAGGCACTGAGTTGGGAATTTGATAAAAATTATATATTTGTCACTATATCTTGAAAACTATTAACTTTTTGTATAGGCATGTATATTAGAATATTGTAGGTATTGACTTGACGATCATTTTGATATATAGATCAAGGTCATATGTTGAAAGGTCAAGGTCACAGCTGCAAAAGAAGACTTAAATTGCTAAATATCTTGAAAACTATTAACATTTTGTATAGGCATGTATAATAGAATATTGTAGGTATTGACATGACAATCATTTTGATATATGGTTCAAGGTCATATGTTGAAAGGTCAAGGTCACAGCTGCAAAAGAAGACTTAAATTGCTAAATATCTTGAAAACTATAAACATTTTGTATAGGCATGAATATTAGAATATTGTAGGTATTAATATGATGATCATTTTGATATATGGTTCAAGGTCATATGCTGAAAGGTCAAGGTCACAGCTGCAAAAGAAGACTTAAATTGCTAAATATCTTGAAAACTATAAACCTTTTGTATCGGCATGTATATTAGAATATTGTAGGTATTGACATGACGATCATTTTGATATATTGTTCAAGGTCATATTTTGAAAGGTCAAGGTCACAGCTGCAAAAGAAGACTTAAATTGCTAATTATCTTGAAAACTATAAACCTTTTGTATCGGCATGTATATTAGAATATTGTAGGTATTGACATGACGATCATTTTGATATATTGTTCAAGGTCATATTTTGAAAGGTCAAGGTCACAGCTGCAAAAGAAGACTTAAATTGCTAATTATCTTTAAAACTATAAACCTTTTGTATAGGCATGTATATTAGAATATTGTAGGTATTGACATGACGATCATTTTGATATATGGTTCAAGGTCATATGTTGAAAGGTCAAGGTCACAGCTGCAAAAGAAGACTTAAATTGCTAAATATCTTGAAAACTATTAATGAATTGTATAGGCATGTATATTAGAATATTGTAGGTATTGACATGACGATCATTTTGATATATGGTTCAAGGTCATATGTTGAAAGGTCAAGGTCACAGCTGCAAAAGAAGACTTAAATTGCTAAATATCTTGAAAACTATAAACATTTTGTATAGGCATGTATATTAGAATATTGTAGGTATTGACATGACGATCATTTTGATATATGGTTCAAGGTCATATGTTGAAAGGTCAAGGTCACAGCTGCAAAAGAAGACTTAAATTGCTAATTATCTTTAAAACTATAAACCTTTTGTATAGGCATGTATATTAGAATATTGTAGGTATTGACATGACGATCATTTTGATATATGGTTCAAGGTCATATGTTGAAAGGTCAAGGTCACAGCTGCAAAAGAAGACTTAAATTGCTAAATATCTTGAAAACTATTAATGAATTGTATAGGCATGTATATTAGAATATTGTAGGTATTGACATGACGATCATTTTGATATATGGTTCAAGGTCATATGTTGAAAGGTCAAGGTCACAGCTGCAAAAGAAGACTTAAATTGCTAAATATCTTGAAAACTATAAACATTTTGTATAGGCATGTATATTAGAATATTGTAGGTATTGACATGACGATCATTTTGATATATGGTTCAAGGTCATATGTTGAAAGGTCAATGTCACAGCTGCAAAAGAAGACTTAAATTGCTAATTATCTTGAAAACTATTAACATTTTGTATAGGCATGTATAATAGAATATTGTAGGTATTGACATGACGATCATTTTGATATATGGTTCAAGGTCATATGTTGAAAGGTCAAGGTCACAGCTGCAAAAGAAGACTTAAATTGCTAAATATCTTGAAAACTATAAACATTTTGTATAGGCATGTATATTAGAATATTGTAGGTATTGACATGACGATCATTTTGATATATGGTTCAAGGTCATATGTTGAAAGGTCAAGGTCACAGCTGCAAAAGAAGACTTAAATTGCTAATTATCTTGAAAACTATAAACATTTTGTATAGGCATGTATATTAGAATATTGTAGGTATTGACATGACGATCATTTTGATATATGGTTCAAGGTCATATGTTGAAAGGTCAAGGTCACAGCTGCAAAAGAAGACTTAAATTGCTAATTATCTTGAAAACTATTAACATTTTGTATAGGCATGTATAATAGAATATTGTAGGTATTGACATGACAATCATTTTAATATATGGATCAAGGTCATATGTTGAAAGGTCAAGGTCACAGCTGCAAAAGAAGACTTAAATTGCTAATTATCTTGAAAACTATAAACATTTTGTATAGGCATGTATATTAGAATATTGTAGGTATTGACATGACGATCATTTTGATATATGGTTCAAGGTCATATGTTGAAAGGTCAAGGTCACAGCTGCAAAAGAAGACTTAAATTGCTAATTATCTTGAAAACTATTAACATTTTGTATAGGCATGTATAATAGAATATTGTAGGTATTGACATGACAATCATTTTGATATATGGTTCAAGGTCATATGTTGAAAGGTCAAGGTCACAGCTGCAAAAGAAGACTTAAATTGCTAATTATCTTGAAAACTATAAACCTTTTGTATAGGCATGTATATTAGAATATTGTAGGTATTGACATGACAATCATTTTGATATATGGTTCAAGGTCATATGTTGAAAGGTCAAGGTCACAGCTGCAAAAGAAGACTTAAATTGCTAAATATCTTGAAAACTATTAACATTTTGTATAGGCATGTATATTAGAATATTGTAGGTATTGACATGACGATCATTTTGATATATGGTTCAAGGTCATATGTTGAAAGGTCAAGGTCACAGCTGCAAAAGAAGACTTAAATTGCTAAATATCTTGAAAACTATTAATGAATTGTATAGGCATGTATATTAGAATATTGTAGGTATTGACATGACGATCATTTTGATATATGGTTCAAGGTCATATGTTGAAAGGTCAAGGTCACAGCAGCAAAAGAAGACTTAAATTGCTAAATATCTTGAAAACTATTAATGTTTTGTATAGGCATGTATATAGAATATTGTAGGTATTGACATGACGATCATTTTGATATATGGTTCAGGGTCATATGTTGAAAGGTCAAGGTCACAGCTGCAAAAGAAGACTTAAATTGCTAATTATCTTGAAAACTATTAACCTTTTGTATAGGCATGTATATTAGAATATTGTAGGTATTGACATGACAATCATATATATTTTGAGGTCATATATGTTCAAAGGTCAAGGACATAGCTGCATAAGTATACTGAAATTGATTTATGATTTGGAAATTATTCATTGTACTACAGTTTCTTTATGCATATTATATAAGCTACTTATAAATGAAATGTGAGTGGATATATTTCTGATTAAGTTTTGTCGGAGTTCTTTACTTGAGAAAACTTTTAAAGTTTCTGTACTTAATATATTGTCTATTGCACTTTGCAAACTGCATTGGACAATATCTTCAGGTGAGCGCTAAGGCCCATGGGCCTCTTGTTTCGTTTAAAATTTGGAAAATATAAATGTATATGAACAGTTTGGGCCATAAATAGGCCATTTTGGTTATTGCACCTACACATTTAATTCCAGTTGTCTGTTACAGAAATTTTGAATACAATCATCTATTTCAGAAATGCCATCTTGGTGATCCAAATGTTTTCCTTTCTGAAGGATTGGATCCTCCTCGACCTCAGGCTATCACCATGGCGATGGACATGTTGTTTGAGGTTGGTGCATGTAAGAGTGCATCGGAACTGACACCATTAGGTCATCATCTAGCAGCTTTACCTGTCAATGTTAAAATAGGGAAGATGTTATTATTTGGAGCTATATTTGGATACCTTGAACCAGTGGTAAGTGTTTGTAAACAAAACACACATTGTTTTATATTGTATATTTACATGTATAGATTCTATTTACAAAGTTTGTTTTGTAAATGATTTTTATTTTAATATAACAAAAAATAAAAACTTTCAGCTAAAACTTCTATAATGCTGTCTGATTTTTCTGTTTAAAATTAGAAACTTCTGCATTTCAAGTATACCAGGTAATATATTTATTAAATCAATTAATGCTTCTTCAGTAGGGCCTCAGTGGCCAAGTGGTCTAAAGCACAGGCTTACGGATCACAATGCATCTTACCACCTGTGTTTAAATCTCACTCTGGCAAATCTTAAAGTAAGAAAGTATGTCAATTTGCTTGCTGAAGGTCAGTACTTTTCTTTGGGCACATTGGTTTCTTTCGCAATTCCTAAACTGACTGCCTCAGTACAAGTATTAGTGAAAGAACCTTGACTGTAAAACACTTGCAGAAGTAGGCGTTTTTCTCCATGACACTCTGGTTTCTTCCACAATTTCTAAACTTACTGCCTGATTGACGACAGACTGAAAGATATACATTTGTAAGTAAAAGAATCTTGACTGTTACCTAAATCACCATTAATACAATCAAATCCAATTATCTTTAGTAATAATCTGCTGTCAAATGATTTGTATTTACATGTATGGGGTTGAATTTTAGGGTTTTGACATTTTCTAAAATTTTTTAGGGCAAAATTTTTTGGGTAATTGAGTTTTGTGAAAATAAATCTGTTTGGGGTCAATGGTATTTAAAAATTTTCAATGACATTTAATTTCATGGTTTTCACTAACGCACAAAAATAGCGAAATTTTATCCCCAACAAACATTTGTGATTTTTCTGTATATTTAATGACAAGTTAATTTCATTGTTACATTTGTTTTATTTAGGCTGTTATTGCTGCAGCCATGACAACGATCTCACCATTTGCAGCCCCATTACAAAAATTAGATCTTGCACAGACAGCCAAAATGTCGATGGCTACTTCCTGTTCTGATCATCTTACTGTGTATAAAGCATATATCAGGTTTGTGTTAGTTATACAGAGAGTTATAAATGGCCGTAATTGATTTCTTATACTGTAAATCAGAATTTTTTTGCTGTGGTTATATTTTTAGTGATTTTTTTTATGAAAAAATTGCAAAATTTACACCCATAAAATATTTACATGTATATCGCAAAAAAAAAAAAAAAAAAAAAAATATGAGATTAAATGAATGTTTTCCTCCTTGATTTTTGTTAGGCTTCTTATAGCAATTATCATAACTACCAGTAATATAATTGAGTAACCCAGAAAGAGGTATCCAATAAAATTTTTTCCTGTTATCTGAGCAAATTACTGTTAATGAAGCCTGTTTGCACAGCTGTCTTCATATACCATGGTAAAGTTTATATGTGCAGGTTTGACATGTATAATAGACAATGTCTATATTAAGTTTTTTCATACCTGTGGGGAAAAAAACTGTTTTTGAAAGGAACAAGTAAAACTGAGAAGCTTGTTTGATGATTTGATTTCTTTCTGAATCTTTAATTTGTAAAAACTAAACACACAAAAAATAACATGTACATTTTTAGCTCACCTGAGCTGAAAGCTCAAATGAGCTATTGCTATCCATCTTCGTCCATCGTGCTTCGTGCGTCGTGTGTCGTGCGTCGTGCGTTGTGCGTAAACTTTTTACATTTTAATCTTCTCCTCCAAAACCACCAGGCCAAATTTAATGAAACTTGGTAACCATCATGCCTGGGTGAAGCCCTTTCAGATTTGCACAAATGAAGGAGTTATGTCCCCTTGGGGCCCCACAAAGGGGGAAATAGTAAAAAACTTTAAAAATCTTCTCCTCTGAATCTACAAGAGATATGCCTTAGTTATTTCATTAATAACATCCTTAGGTCGTCTATTTTCAGATTTGCACAAATGATAGCCATGGGGCCAAAAATGGGGAAATTGTAAGGCACTGAGTGGGGAAATTGCTAGAAATTATATATTTGTCACTATATCTTCAAAACTATCAACTTTTTGTATAGGCATGTATATTAGAATATTGTAGGTATTGAAATGACAATCATTTTGATATATAGTTCAAGGTCATATGTTGAAAGGTCAAGGTCACAGCTGCAAAAGAGGACTTAAATAAATTGCTAATTATCTTGAAAACTATTAATTTTTTGTATAGGCATGTATATGCGAATATTGTAGGTATTGCATCAAAGATCATTTTGATATATGGTTCAAGGTCAAATGTTGAAAGGTCAAGGTCACAGCTGCAGAAGAAGACTTAAATTGCTAATTATCTTGAAAACTATTAACTTTTTGTATAGGCATGTATACTAGAATATTGTAGATATTGAAATGAGAAACATTTTGATATTTGGTTCAAGGTCATATGTTCAAAGGTCAAGGTCACAGCTGCAGAAGATGACTTAAATTGCTAATTATCTTGAAAACTATTAAGTTTTTGTATAGGCATGTATATTGGACTATTGTAGGTATTGACATGAGAAACATTTTGATATATGGTTCAAGGTCATATATGAAAGGTCAAGGTCACAGCTGCAACAGAAGACTTGAATTGCTAATTAGCTTGAAAACTATAAATTTTTGGTATAGGCATGTATATTTGAATATTGTAGGTATTGCAACAACGATCATTTTGATATATGGTTCAAGGTCATATGTTGAAAGGTCAAGGTCACAGCTGCAACAGAAGACTTAAATTGCTAATTATCTTGAAAACTATTAACTTTTTGTATAGGCATGTATATTCGACTGTTGTAGGTATTGACATGACGAGCATTTTGATATATGGTTCAAGGTCATATGTTGAAAGTTCAAGGTCACAGCTGCAAAAGAAGACTGAACTTGCTAATTATCTTGAAAACTATTAACTTTTTGTATAGGCATATATAGTAGAATATTGTAGGTTTTGCAACAATGATGATTTTTATATATGGTTCAAGGTCATATGTTGAAAGGTCAAGGTCACAGCTGCAACAGAAGACTTAAATTGCTTATTATCTTGAAAACTATTGAGTTTTTGTATAGGCATGTATATTAGAATATTGTAGGTATTGACATGATTCTGTACTTAATATATTGTCTATTGCACTTTGCAAACAATATTAGACATATCTTCAGGTGAGCGTTAAGGCCCATGGGCCTCTTGTTTTTAAATATCTGCAAAATTTGCACCACACAAAAATAGCCCAATTTACGACACAGAAATTTATTTGGAGTGGTCAGCCATCAGTGAATTAGTAAAACAATGGATAATCCACAAATTCGTTGATGTAATGAATAATAATTAAAGAGTGAAGGAAAGACATAAGGTCATATTGAATGAAATTTTGACTGCATTTATGAGACAGACCTGCTAGAGGTAATCAATCAACATTAATGTAGTTGATTTATACTACAGACATTTTTTCTAAATTCTATATATCATGTCTTTGAACCTCTTGGTTGAAATCAGAAAACTTTTCAGAAATGAGATAATTTTTATTGTGGATTGTGTGACTTGATAAATACTGAAAGTGAATATTAATATAGAGCAAGGAGTAACTAGAGCTGCATTAGGTTTTTCTAAGAAAAAAAGGTGCTGATCTAATAAAGTGATTTCCTAATGAACAATGTTACATTTGGTTCAACGATAAAAAATAGAATACAGAAATAGCAATAATTTCCCAATGAGATGTAGCCTGTGGGATCTAGTTTTAGAACATGGTTACGTCATCAAAAAAAAAAATAAATAAAATGGGTCATTTAAACACAACTTACAAAACAGTGAAATATGATAAATTAAACACAGAATTTCATTAAATTTGGCATTTGTGACTTTGTAATGGATACGTAACACCATTGCGAATACATTTGGATATTAATGATGGACAATTAATATAATTTGTCAGGTTTCACCTTCGATTCTTTGTAATCCTTGTTCATTCATGTGCATGCTCCAAGCAAAAAATAGTCATCGTTAAACATTGACCAACCCGTTAGAGGATTGTTTATTTACAGCTAATAGGAATGAAATTTTAGAAAATGAATCTCACAGATCATGATTACAAGTTATCTATTTTTAAAAAAAATATATTTTTAGAAAATCAAAAAAATTCATAAAATTAAAAAAACTTAATGCAGCTTTAAAATATATAAACAATGTAAATTTTATTTTAATTCATTTATTTATTTATTTATTTTTTTGGCTATTCTTAACTATCAACCTTCAACATGTTATGCATGACTAAAATTTGATGATATATTTTGTTATTGACAAGATGATGAGTTCTGTAGGCAAGACATATAATTCTGTAGATATCTTGTTTTATAGCTGGGAACAAGTACGCTCAGAAGGAAGACAAGCAGAGTCACAGTTCTGTCAAAAAATGTTCTTAAAACACAATACTCTGTTGGAAATTAAGGTACAGTATATCATCAATTATTTCATGGATACAAAAAAGTAATTCAATCCACTATACAAAGTCAGATCCCTGACAATCATAATTATTATATTGATGGCTAGGATTGATGTCTGATGTCAAATAGATTATGTTCTGACAACTCTTGTATTTCTTTTTACATAAAAAGGGCAATTTCTATAAAATATTTAAAATGCAGTTGATTCCATTAAGTTACATTGTTTATCATACAGTATTAAGAAACAATTACATTATATGTGCAATATACCTGTATATAAAGACCACCCATGTAATAAAAGAAATATATACTACTAGTATATCATGTACATTGCGTATAGACAGATAGCCTTTCTAAAGAGGATTTTTTGTTTGAAATACTTCAAAATATTAGTCTTAATGGACATATGAATATATGGGAGTGGTAGTTAAATTGGTTCTGCTGTACAGACAGGTGGTCCTTTTGTAGAGGTAGTAGCTACATGTTTAACATGAATATGCAGGTTTTACTGAAGTTTTTAAATTTGTTAAAGGGTACCTGTAACAATTTTCAGTTTTGACATGTTTTATTCGTTGTATTTAAATATGACTTTAGCAAAAATTTCATAAAATTCCATTCCATATTAAGGAAGAATATTGGTGAATTTCTAATATATCTCCATAAATCCAAATAAAAAAAGGTGGAGGCTCCTGTGTAGTGACGTCATACCAGTAACATACCTTCTCAGAATGTTATCCACCAACTACTAAAATAAGTCAAATTTGAACCTGTACATGTAGTTTAACTTTCTATGATTATTTTACGGGAAAACTATTTAATGAAGAGGAATTAACATCCGTTTGACATGTACCGATAATTAAGATTATTATTAATCCTTTTGTTAATTAGACACATTCCTTAGATTTAGACCCACACCTGTAATTAACAGGATGTCACCTATAATTTGCAAAATTGATTTGCAGGTTGATAAAGTTATCTTATGACCTGTAATATACAATAATATATTTACAGTTCGAATAAAGTAAAACAATGTTATTTTGTTAATGTTATTTGTCATATTATGTGGCAGTATAAATATTTCACCTTGGAAAAAATGGATATTTCATTTTTATATTTTAAAAATTAAGAAAAAGAAAATTTTTCCTTAGTTTTCATGTCATTAATAAAAATATTAATAATAATAATAATAATGATAAAAATAATAATAATAAAAGTAAAATATAACTTTTTGGCAAAATTAAAAATTGACGACCAGAATAGTTTGTTTAAAACATGTTTATTGATCTACTTATAGCATTTATTAGATTTTAGTTATCACTTTACCTTGACCCCGGTTTCACAATCATTCCTTAACTAAGATTTTCCTTAATTTAAATCTGGCAAATTTGTAATCTTCGTAATTTTGTTAATTGTTGAAATGTTCATTAGTTTAAGGTGTCATTTTGAAAATCACTTTAAGCTTATAACATCTTTATTTAGTTTTATCAATAATGTTAATTTGTAATTTAAAGAGAGATAGTGAAAATTAGCTGTGATATTTTTAAATTATTTATTCTATATATACAAATCCATAAAATTATTATTATTATTATTATTATCCCGTTTTTTTTAATTTGGTCTCATTCTAAAGTCTGTGTCATTTCATTTTAAACAATTATAATATATTTCGCTTAAAATAATTTGAGATGGAATACCTTGTTTTTTTTTCTTTTTTATTATCCCAGCATTAATTAACCATCGGACAGTTGAAAAGAACTATGTTACAAACTTTAATTGTGTGAACATTTTCCAATTATCGAGGAAACAGTTTTCTACATCATGGTCATTTAATTTCAACTGTCAATAAACATTGCACAAAAGAACATAGACGATTGGTTTTTTATGTATTGATTTTTACCCGGTGCCACTGTCATGTGCTGATTTCAAATTTTTATCAGTAAAATAATGCATTCAAAATTCAAAATTTTGAATGCATTACTTTAATGGAAATTCAAAATCAGCACATGACACCACAGTAAGTTCCATAATATTCATCCGGTAGTCTGTCCAGTCCGACTTGATATTTAATTCATTTTAAAATGTCAACGATAAAATTAATTTTTCATGTATTTGAATAATTTAATTTGTGTAAAATAATTTTTGATAAAATATCTTGACGTTTTTTTTTTAATTACCCCAGCATTAATTAGCCATCGGACAGTTGAAAAGAACTATGTTACAAACTTTATTGTGTGAACATCATCCAATTATCGAGGAAATGTAGTGCCATCAGATTACTAAAAAATTTTCGACATCAGGGTCATTTAATTGAATAAATATTGCACAAATTAGCAAAAGCGATTGAATTTTTATGGATTGATTTTTAGCCGTGCCAAAGTAAGTTCCATAATATTCATCCAGTAGTTTGTCCAGTCCGACTTGATATTTAATTCATTTCAAGATGTTGACGATAAAATTATTTTTTGTGTATTTGACAAGTTAAAACTAATCGCATATATTTTGTTACAGCTATGCAATTTATCGCAATTCTCAAGTCTGTCCAGTCCGACTTAATAAAATAATTTATTTTTAAAAAAGACTCGACTCAATATATTCATCAGATTCGTCTATTTCTGGTTCAAATAAATAACAGCTATATTCCAAATTTATCACTAATAAGATTGTCTACTGCTTCCCCAAATAATGACGAACTATTTGACATATGTGGTTACATGTCAGAGTCATTACTTTCTTCTACATACGTTGATATACGTGTATTATTATTGTAACTGCTGTCTATTATGTTAGATACTACTTCCAATACTGCAATGAGGTCACACATTTATGGCTCAAAACAATGTGTTTCACTTTGCGATCAAGGGAAAGTTAAAAAATGTGGATTTTAAACTGCTATAACTTTTTTATTTTGTCACCAATTTTGATGCAGTTTTCATTATTGTGATTTTTAAATAATATATAAAACAATTGTAATACAAAAAAATTTTGTTACAGGTACCCTTTAAACTTTGTACAAGATTAGATGTTTATTCATTTTTATTTAAATTCTTTATTTTGATTTATTCAACTTCTTATTATTTACATAATTTTTTTTAAAAAACATTTTTTTTATTATTATTGTTTATTATTATTATTATTATTATAGAATGTTAAAGAAGATCTGATTAAACTTTTAAAGTCCATTGGATTCTCTGAAAAAATTAATAAGCCTTCTCACACAGTGACTAAATGTGCTCAAATCGGAGATACTTTAGAAATAAGCAAAGTTAAATCAGAAAGTTCAAGTCAGTTAGATGTTGGTAGTATGGCTATGATTAAGGCAGTCATTGCTGCGGGACTGTATCCGAATGTTGCCAAGGTAACATACAAAGCACCTGTTGATGCTGCAGCCAATCCAACAAAGAAAGTATGTATAGCGGAGACATCACAAGGACCTGCGCATGTTCATCCTTCATCAGTTAATAGATTTCTATCTGTCAGTGGATGGCTTGCATATCAAGAAAAAGTAAGTTTATTTATAAAATTCCTAGTAGCTGTGCACTCACATAATTAGTTAAAAATTTCTGTAACTATTGAGAGCTAGTGACACTTCAGTATAAGTTAAATATCATTGCATTTAGCGTTGAATTGCTTAAAAAAAAAAAATCAAACTATTGATCCTCTTGCCAAACAAAAACATCTTCGAAAAAAGGTGTGGTTGTTTAAAAAATTGTACATGAATTTATATTTTTAAAGGTTCATGTATTTTCATTAGAGTGAAGTGGAGTGGATTAATGGTGTTTTACGCCCCAGTCAAGAATCTTTCACTTATTTCGAGGCGGTCAGTTAGGGATGGTGGAGGAAACCGTAGTGCCTGGAGAAAACCACCGACCTTCGGCAAGCGAACTGACAAACTTTCTCACACTAGGATCTGTCCCGTATGGGATTCGAACCTAGGCAGTGAGAGGCACTGTGATCATTAGAAAAAACAATGACTTTTAATTCAAATTAAATGATGATAGAATTCCTTTTATTGGAAATACATGTATTTGTTTAAACTAAAGATAAAACTTTTTCTTTTTATTATTTATTAGGTGACTACATCCAAAGTTTATCTTAGAGAAAGTTGCCTGGTTTCACCAATGTCTTTATTACTGTTTGGAGGAGAAATACAAGTGCATCATATAAAACAGCTGGTTACTGTTGATGACCACATCATATTTCAGGTAAGTACATCTTATAAAACAGCTGGTTACTGTTGATGACCGTATCATATTTCAGGTAAGTACATCATATAAAACAGCTGGTTACTGTCGATGACAGTATCATATTTCAGGTAAGTACATCTTATAAAACAGCTGGTTACTGTTGATGACCGTATCATATTTCAGGTAAGTACATCATATAAAACAGCTGGTTACTGTCGATGACCGTATCATATTTCAGGTAAGTACATCATATAAAACAGCTGGTTACTGTCGATGACAGTATCATATTTCAGGTAAGTACATCATATAAAACAGCTGGTTACTGTTGATGACTGTATCATATTTCAGGTAAGTACATCTTATAAAACAGCTGGTTACTGTTGATGACCGTGTCATATTTCAGGTAAGTACATCATATAAAACAGCTGGTTACTGTCGATGACCGTATCATATTTCAGGTAAGTACATCATATAAAACAGCTGGTTACTGTCGATGACCGCATCATATTTCAGGTAAATACAAATACTAGTACATCATACAAAACAATAAATAAAATTTAAAGTTTTCCCAGATGTCACTAAATGAAATTGAGATGTTCCATTTTACATTTTTAGTTTGTTTTATTTCCATTTCCACTACTGGAGATTTAGTCATAAGTTGGCTGAGTGGCTTAAAGTGTGCTTACACATCACAGTGCCTCTAACTGTTTAGGTTTGAATCTCGCTTGGGCCAATCATAGTGTTGGAAATTTTGTCACTTAGTTGCATAGGTTGGTGGTTTTCTCCAGGTATTCTGGCTATGGCTACCATCCCCCAACTGTCTACCTTTATAGAAGTGAAAAAATCTTGACTGGGACATAAAACATCATCACTCTACACCATCACTCTTTCCACAACACATTGAATAGACAGAATTTTGGTCATGTTGCTTTCAATACTTTTTACTACACCTGTAGCAAACACAACAGGGTACTTGTCTGTATATTGTATATATTGATTGCAAAATGTCAGACAAAGCCACATTGTGACAGAGACAGATCAGAGATTTAAATAGATGCCTTTAGACTACGTGGAAATAAAAACAAATAATACTTTATAGTACTTACCTTCGACATTAGTATCTTTTAGTATCAGATTTGATGTAAAATATTGAATTTTTCATCAGCTTAAACTGGAGTAAAGACATGTATATTACTACATGTATGATTGGTTAGTTATGGGAAACCAAGTGTTCCTGTTGATAATGCAAGTTACAAAAAAGATTTATACATTACAGAGGAAAATTCAAATGCTGATAAACCAGGAGTGGAGTAATGGTGTTTTACGCCCCAGTCAAGATTCTTTCACTTATTTCAAGGCGGTCAGTTCTGGGAGGTGGAAGAGACTGGAGTGCCCGGAGAAAACCACCGACCTTCGCTAAGCGAACTGACAAATTTTCTAACACTAGGATCTGTCCTGAGTGGGATTTGAACCCAGGCGGTGAGAGACGCTGTGATCCCTAAGCGTGCACTTTAGACCACTCGGCCACCGAGGCCCCACTAATAAACCAGGGATTTGAACCCTAATACTTTCTAGGATTAGTGAGATGTTCTAATAACTTGGCTGTCTGACATGTAATCCATCTCTAATGCACTGTGCACACCAAAAATTTCCTAATTTATTTTTATTCTTTATTTCATTATATATTAACATAGTTGTAAGAAATATAAATTCATTATTTATTTCAGGCTTATGCTAGAACAGGTGTTATGTTCAGGGAATTAAGAAAATTGTTAGATTTATTACTAGAAAAGAAATTAAATGATCCTTCTATGGACCTAGGAGGTAATATATTACACCAAATTAATGCTTTGCTTTGTAATTTGTCTTATGTTGTAATGCAATACCTCAAACGAACATAAAACATTTAAAAAATAAACAACAAACTCCCATATGGGAGGTGCCACTTATGACTCAAGAATTTAATGTCAATCAAAATTTTTAACAATAAATATTCATTATCTTTTTCAGGAAAACATCAAACTACTGAATGATATAATTCAATAAATATGTCTTATCCACCAATAACTTCACATTCACTTTAACCTACAATAAAACAAATGAATAAAATATAAATTGTAAACTTAAAACAAAACTTATATAAAAATTTGACTGTGTTCTTGAGAAGTAATGGCTTGAGTGAATTTATTCCCACTTCAGAAAAATCTATCACATATTCATACTTTCTTGACCAGTATTCTAATTGTTGAATAACATGCCAAGTGGCGCAACAACACTTACACAACACCATAAATATCGCAGCTCAAAAGAGTCATATTTACTAAAGTGTAAGTTTAATAAATTTATATATTTTATTTCAGAAAATTTTGTTTATTTTGTATACAGATTTTAAAATTAATAGCAAACAATAAATTTTCTTTGTTTCATTTTAGGAGAAAAAATAATACAAGTGATCTGTAAACTATTACAAACAGAAAAAACAGCAGCAAGATGATGTTACATTTCGAATCATAGTAAAATGCGAGAAATTTTTTACACTGGTGCTGACTATTTTTTCTTCTTGCTCATGGAGATCTCAGTTTCTGGATATAACTTATCTTTTGTCACCTGACACAAATAAGACCAAATTCTGGGACTAACCTTCTAACACCAGGCAGAAGTAAGACAGGTACCTGATACCTGACACAATGAGGATAGAATCCTGGGAACCAGCCGTGGGCACAAGTTACGTGAACAAATATTAAATTCGGGGATAATATTAAAATTCAATAAATTTCCAATCACTTTTAATTTTAGAATCTGCTAAAGTGTGCAATCCAGTTTTGTGTAACAGCACCTACATGTGATTCAAAGTGAAACAAGGAAGCAAAAAATTCTTTATAGCAAAAATGGCGGAAAATTTTTGTCAGTGGGTAAAAAAAAAGTTCTTAAGTGTTTTTGTGCAATACATATCTCTTATCTTGTGATGTTACAATAAAACCTTGATAACCTCCAATTAATAATTTTGTTGTTATGAGGGGATTTGCAATAATTCAAAAGAAACTTATACAGAAAAGCATAAAAGGAAAAGGCGTTTGGTCGTCAATATACTAGGGATTGATATATTGGAGATATTTTAGGACGTTATAACCAGGTTCTACTGGAATTTGTTATTGTTGATTATAATAGAGTTATTTAGACTGTGATAAAAATTGAATTTACTGAGAAATAAATGTGTTTAAATTATATTATTTACACAAATGATTAAGATAAATAAAATACATGTACTTGTACAAGGAAAAATTGTTATCTTATTTTTAGAATATTTTTACCTTTCCAAAGGTTAATCCAAACAAATGTTACTGCAGTACATTGTACCAGGGTTGATTTAAATATGAATGAATCGAATCATTTATGTGCTCTTTGGGGTTAATTAAAATACCAGTTTCCTTGGTACACCAAGGGTTCTGTGTGTGGCTTAGTGGTCTAAAGCGCATGCTGATGGATCAGAGTACTTCTCACCAGCTTAGCTTAAATTACACTGGGTATATCCAAGAAAGTATGTCAGTTCTCTTTCTGGATACTGTTGTTTTTTTCTGGGCACTCCATCCTAGAACTGACGACCTTGATGCAAGTGAAAAAATTTTGAATTGGTGTAAAACACCATTACCTCAACCCACTCCTTGACACACTACACCGGCTGATCGAAACACAAGTTACTTGGCTTTGTGTCAGTGTTTTTAATCCTCTTTGTACCAGAACAGACGCTTCAAAGTATAAGGACTGAGATAGAAAAAATGTTAAAGTATTGAGACTTCAATACTAAATCATGTGAACAAACCAAGCATGTAATCTAAAAAAAAAAAGATTCTATAAATGTCCCTTTACTGTAGACACAAGTAACATATTTACACAGTTGACACTCTTTTAACAACTGTATGTAGACATGCATTTACATAATACCAGCATTTTGTCGAATTATCATTTTCAACACAATGTTAATATTGGTTAAATAACTATATTCTTCATACTTTTTGTTTCTTTAACAATTACATTGATGAAAATACACATGCAGGAAAATAACTGCAGGCAATCTACATTGTTACTGAATGATAAGCTTAATTGGTTTTGTGTGATAGTGCATATAATATGAATGTGATCAGGTATAAAAGACTGGCATAATAGCCTTTACCAGACTTAAAACTGTTTTATCCCTTTTGGCAATAGCCATATTACTTAAAAAATGTAATGAATCAAATTGAAAGGAAAATAAAATATATATAATTTTTTAAAGATGAAAATACAATTAAAAAAACATAAAGCCTATATTTACACACACACACACACATTAATACATATACATGTATATATAGAGCATGAGGATACAAAAATTATACTGAAACAAAAAATTCACATGAATTATGGAAATACAGAAGAAAAACAAAGCAAACTTTCACAAGCATGCAAAACCAATTTAATCAGCAGCAAAACAAAAATAAATAATTAAAAAAATAAATAAATAAAAATTTCGTAACAATAAAATAAATAATATAAAAAAGAGAGCCACCAAACCACTGATTTAATGTTTAAACTTTATCCAGTTCATAAGGAACATGTAAGTCTGTAGTCTAGCTCTTTCCTGATTTTGCACCAATAAACTGTGAAAAAAGTAATTCTGCTAATAAAATACTCTTTAGTTTTAACTTTTGGAATTTTAGTTATATCGATACCTAGAATGCTCAAGTTGTATGATTGATTTGAATATTGTCATTATGATAACCTGTACATGTATTAAAAAACAAATCTTTCCCCATTGATATTTTGCATGATTTTGAATATGTCTGATTTTTAGTGATGGTATTTTTCATTTTTATGAGTAATTTTCATATAAATTAACATTGTTTGCACGTTAGAAATGCAGGACACTTTCTTAGATATTTTCCTTTTTTTTTTTTTTTTTTTACTTTTGACAAATCCATAAACATACCTCATTCACTTATAATGTGACACCATGTTGAAAGCATAAGGCTAGTGAGTGGATCCAATAAATCTATTGAAAAAGTCGAGACAACCCAGAAAAGCAGAAAAAATAAAAAGCTCTCAAGAAACTCAGTCCTACAGATAAGCCTTAAATCGCTGAAAATTCACCAACTGTTATGTCATTTAATCAGAAAAATAAATATTGACTTGTCCAACCCATCAATTAAATGACCAGTGAAAATCTAAATTTTACCTGAGAAAATGTAATTTCAACTTTAATTCCAAATGTTGAATTACTTTTTTAAAACAGTTCATTTAAGAATTTAAAGGACGTCTATTGATCCAAGGTAAATGAGACTTGAAATTGGATTTAAATATTTGTGGTTTTCATCTATTTACAAATGACCAGTTCCATTGTGTCGTTTAAGTTTTAAAGGAGGTGACAAAGTAATTGTAATGACATAAGACCCTTGCTCAGATGGATCAGGTTTTTAAGGCTTGTACGTAGGACTGAACTCTGAAATAAATATGTCTAAAAACTATCACGGAATTCAGATCCGTTTCCGTTTTCTACTTAAACAACAAAATCTACAATACTCGTGTTACTTCCCTTTTTGTAAGGACTGGGAAACTGGAACTAATATTCCTGGAGTTGTAGTAAACAAAAGTGAAAATGCGGCTGTCATGCTATATAAATCCTAAAATTCTTATATTTATAACATTAGTGTTAAACTCTCAACACGCAGATGCTGATCAAATTGTAAATAAAAAGATTGGTATGTATTGAAAATTTATTATCACGTTTTTCTTCCTACAAAGAAAATGGACTTTACATTTTTTTTGTCGGTACATAAACCGAGAGATCAATCATCTTTATTTTCTAGTGTAATGCAAGGTCTGACTCTATCAGGTTATATTTTAAAAGTGTTATTTAACAGTACGGAGAAAAAATGGAGGGTCGGACCTGGGATCGAACCAGGGACCTCCCGCACTAGTCTAGGCGAGTGCTCTACCAGCTGACAAAGAACTATTTAATAATAATTCAGAATCTTGGTTTTCTACCCTTGCTAATATTCATAAACAAATGGAAGTAAATATTACCACATGTCAAAACATAGAACCAGATAATTTTGGCAATATATTACAAAATAAATTTCGAAAGACTAGACTTAATAAAACTTCAGAATATTAAAAATAGAAAATTACAACTATTCAGTTCCATAATTCAAACAAACAGTCTCCCACAATATTTATTACTAAATTTACCAAAACAGTATAAATCTCTTATTACAAAATTCAGGATTAGTTCCCACCCTTTACATATAGAAAAGGGTAGATATACTAGACCAAAAACTCCCAGACAGGTCAGAATTTGCAAATTTTGTCCTGCAGTTGAAACAGAATTACATTACAATGTGAGAAATACATTGTCCTTAGACAACCTTTATTAAAATGTTTTAATATTCAGGACAGTTCTTTATCCTGAAAAACTGAGATTGAATTGATAGAAATAATTGCTAAAGTTATCAATCCCTGTAATGAAAAAGAGAATGTATGGCTCATTTCAGATATACATGTATAACAAATGCACTAAAATTTAGAGAATAATTTTGATTACTTTTTGTGATGCATGTTTTGAACTTTTTATAGATTTAGTGTGTTCTATACTTTATAATATACTGTCTGTCTTATGCATGTTACTGTGTTCTGAAAATATGATCAATGAACATTTACATATAATTGATTTTAAATAAATATGACATGCTTATTATTATTATTATAATTATTATGCTACATTATGGACATAACTTGCATTTATATTAAATATTATGTTTTGTATACATATTATGTACTTGGTGACACTGTATACTCAGTTTTCCAATAAAATTTTATTATTTAATTATTATTATAACTGAGCTACCAATACCACTACATTCCTCCCCTGTTATTCTTGAGTTTCCCAAGACCCTAAATCTCCTTGGATGGACTTTATTATATGACCTGCAATTGCCATCCACCATTTCAAAGGGCCACACTCAGGCCACCAAACTGTAACAATACAGGGTCGGACCAGGGATGGTAACCGGGACCCCACACACTATTATAGGCTTCCAGACTCCTAATTTATTCTGACATTGGTTAAGTGACAAGAAGTTGGTAGCAATGAGAAAAACTAGCCAATAGTCATAACATTTTTTTTAAAGATTGAAACTGATATTAATTAACCTAATGAAAATGGCACCATCTTTATATGTGCATGTAATAACTTCAGTAGTTAATCAAGTCATGAATCTTTCATCTGTCCCTTCTTGCTACAGTTTAAAAGGAAATGATATACACCCAACTTGTTGATAATTCCATCTATGATTCAAGAATTGCCGTTCATTTGTATTGTAGCAGTCTGGGTAATATACCTAAGTTGGTATCAAATTATGCATATAATATACTAGTATCTTGTGAAATCATTTATACCTATATACCAGTGAAGTTTTAAAAGAGAAAAAAATTTTTTTTATTTATTTTGTTTATTTATTTATTTATTTTTTTTTTTTTTTTTTTTTTTTTTAAAAATGTGTATTTGTATTCTGGTTCACACAAAATTATACAATATATTCTTAATAAAATAAAAAAAGATAAATACATCATGTTTCCCCTATCATATTCATGGCTTTGGTTGTCACATGATCATTTTACATCATGTGACTGGCATAAAAGGGACATGACAACAATTACACACAAGCTGTTAAAAAAGGTAACATTTATCTTCAAGTTTATAACAATAATAAATGAAGGAGATAAAAAATGTTATTAAAAAATGATAAAAAAAAAATTTTACTTTTCAACCTTTATTATTATAAAAGTTTATGTAAACACATTTTATCTTCCATAAATTTGATAACTTATTGTCAGAATAATTTAGGATAGATTGCCAAAATGATTAATTATACCAGTACATGTATATAGCCATGGATAAATATAACTTATAGGTAAAAAATTACATGTATGTAATGCAATGATCTACATAAACTAATATTATATAGAAGCTCTCTTTCTTTGTGTGTGTGTGTGTGTGTGTGTGTGTGTGTGTGTGTGTGTGTGTGCACTTACACATGTACATGTATATATAATGTAAGGAATTAAATATTTTATATTGTTCCTATATTCTTTATAGGAAAAATGCAATATTTAATTGCTTGTATTTATATACATGTACATGTTTATGCACTTACATGTATTTTTTATTTCAGAAATTAAATTCAATGACCCCAGAGTGATTGAGGTTCCTAGAGAGGGTGTGTTACAGTTAACTGTCACAGGGATACCTGATTTAGTCACATATATCATTTGTCAAGCACATACCCAGTACCACAATATAACACTGTCTACCATACCTATGATTAAAGTTGGAACTTCCGTCAATGGCAGTAACATTGGAGTCGTCTTGGAGAGGAAACAAAGACAGTCACAGGCTGATTGTTATCTTACTTCACATCATAATTACACAATAAATGTACTGATATACTTCATGTATCTAAATTATAATGGTAAGATACTAGTAAATCTTAAGATATATCTTATATCTCAATGCGTGTGTGTGTGTGTGTGTGTGTGTGTGTGTGTGTGTGTGTGTGTGTGTGTTTCTCAATATACCATTTAAAAAAGAAAGTAGACAGGTCCAAAACTGATTAAAATAAATCAGAAATGGTAACAAACTAGATCTGTGCAATGATTTGTCATCTCACATGATCTTAAACAGTTACTAAATGAAAATCCACATTCAATTCTAAAGGACGGTAATGTACTATCTTGTCAGAATATAAGATGTGATAGTAAAATGTGTATGTCCTATATTATCGATGGAAATGGCAGTGAGTCTCACAATCGGAGACTTGACAACTTTTGTGTATGAACTGGTTACTTTTTCAGGAGTCTGGTATATACCACTGTAGAAAATTTTGAAATTATAAGGGATTTAGTTAAAATTTGACCTGTTGGTTGTTAAATGTCAAGCAGTTTTTTAGCTACTGGTATAACAACCGGAGAAAGGTTATTAATTTCTATAGATTAATGTAAGAACAAGTTTGTGCATGCATGAGATGATGGAGTGTGTATCATGGTCTGTCATGTACTAGCATGCACTCTGCTAGCTCACAGATTCAGTATGTTGTAGACAAGCCTTCTACTCTCACTATTACATTATCCTGGCAACGAAGGAGCCAGTTGATAACTTCGTCCTCCTAGAGCTGAGTGCAAGGTGTCAGGGGCAGCAATATCTTAAATTTTAAAGTCTTATACATGACCTGGCCAGGGTTTAAACCCATGACCTTTTGCTCTCAGGAGCATATTGTAATTGAATGACATCATTACAATTAACACTTTGTTTTTTTTTTTTTAAATATTTTCAGATCCTTTACCAGGTGGTTGTAACTTGGAGTTTAATCTTGAAAATGATCCTAATATACACATACAGTATACAACACATGCTACAACAATACAGTTCCAATGGGGTAATGTAGGCCAGCCTCAAGGAAGCAGCTGCGAATTACCAAACTTTCAGAATCAGTTAGAATATGAGATCTATGTTGCCTATCTGACAGAGAATGACTTTAGCGAGAGAACTTATTTTAGTGTTGTAAAGAGTGTACTCAGTGCTGAGCAAATCACACGGTATGGAAAGAAGGTGGGCAAATTTCAAAATTTAAAATACAAAATGTACTATATTTGCATATTTTGGCAGTAGTATTATAATCACAGAAATCAAAATTTTAAAAATATTTGTGTACCAGTTGACCACAAGTTTATTGTTTTCAGATGGCCAAAGTGAGTATGCTAAAAATTCAACTGACCATTTCTTGTCAAAATCGTTTTTGTAATTTAACTCTGACTAGTTATAAATTGGGTAGTAGATAATAACAAAATTTACCAGACTTCGGGGATATGATATACTTTTTATTGATTATAGACAACTTTCTATTTGTTGTCTTCCCTGAAAACTAAGGCGGCATAGTGGCTGAGTGTTCAAAAGCACCTGCATATAAATCATTAGCTCTCACCGACAAGGTTCAAATTATGCTCTGGCAAAAGCTAGGGTGAAAAATTTTGTCCATTCGGATGCAGAAGGTTGTTGGTTTTCACAGCACTCCAGTTTCCTCCACAATCCCACTGCCTTGACACAAGTGAAAAGAGATCTTGACTAGGATGTAAAACACAATTACTCCATTTAATTCTCTAAAATTAGGCAGTTATAACACTGATACAAATATGAGACTGATAAGAATAATTTTGATGGGATTGATAGGAATGATAGTGACAATACTGATAAACATTATAGTGATGAGTGGAGTGGAGTGGAGTAGTGGTGTTTTACACCCCAGTGAAGAATCTTTCACTATTTCAAGGTGGTCAGTTCTAGGATGGTGGAGGAAACCGGAGTGCCCGGAGAAAACCACTGACCTTCGGCAAGCAAACTGACAAACTTTCACATACTAGAATCTGTCCTGAGTGGGATTCGAACCCAGGCGGTGAGAGGCACTGTGATCCGTAAGCACGCGCTTTAGACCACTCGGCCACCGAGGCTCCCCATTATAGTAATGGGACTGATAGGAATGATAATGACAGGTACTGATTGGAAGGTTAGTGACAGAACTGTTAAGAATGATAGTGACAGTACTGATAAACAAAAGACATTATAGTGATGGGAGTGATATGAATGATAATGACAGGTACTGATTGGAAGGTTAGTGACAGAACTGATAGGAATGATGGTGACAGTACTGATAGGAATGATAGTGACAGTACTGATAGATAAAAGACATTATAGTGATGGGAGTGATATGAATGATAATGGCGGGACTGATAGGAATGATTTTGATGGTACTGATAGGAATGATTTTGTTGGTACTGGTAGGAATGACAGTGACAGGATTGAAGGAATAATTAAGAAAAATCAGAAACATTTAGTTTTTGGTATGAAATGATATTTTAATTCTCTTTTCAGTTGAAAACAATTCGTAATAATGGAAGAACAAAATCTCAGCTTTTGATTGGTTCCTATGTGGGTCAGGGTGCTATTTATATTGTGGTAGTCAAGCAACAAGATCCAACAGGTGCTGTAACAATGGCATCTTACATACCCATGGTTACCTATGCTTGTAACTTAAACAAGAGTGGAGATTGTGTTGAAACAGGTAAATATTTATCTTATTGATGAAGTTTTGGGAGGTATATTGTTTAGTTCCAGGCAAAAACTTAAGAAATACTATAAACCGTGAAAATTTAGTGGCAGTTTTATTTTAGAGCAATTGGCAGAAGAATTTCAACTGCTCAAATAATACTTTCGCTAAAATTTACAATACTAACGGTCCCCGTAAAAGGTCTCTGATAATGTATAACTGATTATTGTTGAATATTATACCTATACCCCCTCATATAATCATAATAATGATCAAAGAACAAATTTGTTAATTAATCAATGGGGCGATATATCGATCTACACAAACATAAAAATCAACAATAAGTTTTTTCAATTATGATCAGTCCAAAGAGTCCATTTCCATTTCAGTTAAAAGAGAATGATATGCGCATGTACATAAAATTAAAATGAAATAAAATCTGAATTAAATCATGTTGAATCCTAAAAATCAGTAGATCCACAATAAAACAGTTTTAAAAAGCATACAAAAATCCACAAATGTTTTTAAAAATCGCGTTTTTGGACTTTGAAACAACGGGGACTCTTGGGTTTTTCTCTCGACAAACTGCCACATTTTTTAAATATGTCTACATGTACAGAATGAATAAGAGTAAATGTATGGCTTCATTTATTTAATTATTACTACTCATGAACTATTCACGTGTACCTGTTCATAAAGGCCACTTTTACTGATTCCCATGGGTGGCCTTTATAGACAGGTTTGACTGTATATAAACTAGTTTTCATAGTATATATATATAAAGGTAGCTTATTCAGGATTTTTGATATTGTCGGGTACATGTGTAAATTTTGGGGTCCCAAACTGGGTAATCACTGGCACTGAAATAAAACTGCTAATATGACTGACACCTTGAAATCGCTAAAATTTTTATGCGCTACTATAAAGTGGTTTACAGTATTTAACACATTTTGATTTTATTTTTAAGAAATATTTAACACGTTTTGGTTATATTTTTAAGAAATATTTAACACGTTTTGGTTATATTTTTAAGAAATATTTAACACGTTTTGGTTATATTTTTAAGAAATATTTAACATGTTTTGGTTATATTTTTAAGAAATATTTAACACGTTTTGGTTATATTTTTAAGAAATATTTAACACATTTTGATTATATTTTTAAGAAATATTTAACGCATTTTGATTGCATTATTGGTCTGTAGTTCATTCTATAAATATGAAGGGCAAGTTAATTTGGGTGATATTGTAATCATTAACACAGTAGTTACTGCCCTTTGATGCAAATATCTATTTAATATCTTTTTACATAGAAAACGAACATTGGAGTTTGACCTTGATTAGGGTTGGGAGGGCTTCTTTTTTATCTAAAAAAAGGTAGACATGACTGAATCTTCTATAGGTCTATGGCCAAATCTGAATTCATATATTAATGTATGGTTTACATGTTAAACAACACGATGTTTAGAAGAATCATGAAAATCAACAAAAAAATTTGTCTAAAGTGTAAATCTTTATACATAATTTTTAATGGTGCTATCTTTTCTCGGATGTGCATTGTGCATTAAGTTGTGTGCTAGGTTTTGATTGTGATTCAAATGTAAAGCAAGAAAATAACCCCACAAATTTAGGGAAAATATTACCATGGCAACATAAATTTGTAGCTTTTTGTAACAATATAGACATATCCTGTGTAAATAATATTTATGTTGAATTGTGTGGTAGCTCAGTTGGTAGAGTGCTCGCTCCATAAGTGGAAGGTCATGGGTTTGAACCCTTGATGGGTCTGACCCAATACTTGAAGTGGGTAGTGACTGTTCTTTCACCAAGAACTTGGCATTACAAAATGAAAGTCACAGTTCTTTCGGATGGGAACTTGAAATAAATGAGGTTCCGTGTCACAGCAGGCATAAAGAACCCTGCTTTATAATGCCATCAGCCCAACACACAGGCAAAATTTCTGCACTTTCGTCTATAGCTGGTGATGTCTCGATATAAGTGACTGGGACGTTAAACACCATTACTCAACTCATTGTGTTTTAGTATGTAAAGCTTTCAACTTTTATAGAAAATTATACATAGACAAAAAATTTTTCATCGGTGCAAATGTAATCAAATTTAATAGTTTATTCTCTAGTAATGATATATTGATGCTTTACAGGTTGTGTAATTTTCTTCGTACTATTAATAACTCCCTTGTCAGTTTTCCAGGTTAGCTCTTTATCCTTATATGTATTTAAATGTTTATATGTAAATATTGTATATACATGTATATTCTATATACTGTAACAACGGTTTATGAGAAATAAAGTATTATCAACACCAAATGCTTGCTATCGTGTTTCCTTATGCAATAATTAAGATATATAATACATGTATAACTATGTTTCTATTACAGATGTGATTTGGAAGATTTATTCAGTAATAGGAGGAGTTGTGGGTCTGTTTCTCTGTTTTTTTGGTCATCGCTACTTCAAAACAGGTTAGTATGTTTAACTTTTAGTTCTTCCTACCCAGTTGTAAATTTATACCCCCCCCCCCCCCCCCCATCACCACCCCTGACTGTTGCACTGCAATAGCTGAAATATAGGTATGATTTTAACCCGATTTCTAGATTTTTTTATTTATTTGTTTTAAACAAAAATATTAATAATAAAATGTTTTAGATAAAAATGTTTAGTTGGTTATTGACAGAGCCACTAAGAACACACTCAAACAATGACTTGTGTTGTACCTATAACTCTAATCTTAATGGGCCTCAAGACCTTAAATTTTGGTGGACCCAGAGCTCTTTAGACTTTTGAGGGAAAACTTAGAACTCTGCACTTTTGATGAACCTGTAGCTCTGGTTTTTGATGGACACTCTCTGGTCTTTTTATGCACCTAAAACTCTTGGTTTTTGTGGACGTAAAGCTCTGGATTTTTTTTAGTCTAAAATCTGGACTGTGTTGATGGATGTAGAACTCTGGAATTTTGATGAACCTAGAATGTTTTAATTTCAATGGGCCTAAACTTCTGGACTTTTGGTGGACCTTGAACTTTGAACTTTTGATAAATCTAGAACTTTGAACTTTTGATCAACCTAGAACTTTTGATGGACCTAGAACTCTGGAGTTTTTATGGACCTAGAACTCTGGACCTTTAATGGACCTAGAACTCTGGACTTTTGGTGGATCTTGATCTTTGAACTTTTGATAAATCTAGAACTTTGAACTTTTGATTGACCTAGAACTCTGGACTGTTGAAAGGTTAAGAGCTATTGAATTTTGTATGGCCCTAAACTCTTGGCTTATGTTAAATGAATAGTTTTTTTGTTTTTGTTTTTCAGAATTGTTTATTGGTGGCTTTATGGCAGTTTTTTTGGTATCATACATACTATTAAATTTATTTACATCGTTATCTACAGCAGGTATGAACAGTGAAAAGTATCACACACACACACACACACACACACACACACACACACACACACACACACACACACAGATCCTCTTAAAAATTTCTTCCTTTTGTTTGCCTTGCATGTTTTTATGCCATCATAATTACATACTGGTTATATTTCAGAAATTGAATGAATAATTCAATTAATATTTTACTACTAAAAGTTAAAATACAGAATGTTACTCAAGTAAACACTAATAATAAAATTCACTAAATAGAATTTGTTGATATCAAAATTCAGAAATAGAAAATTTTTGCCTCACTACTCTTTTATCTACTTATCTATTTATGTTTCATTGTAAATTGAATAATGATACCGTTATACTTAAATTATCAGTGTTAAATGTTCATACATATATAAATTTGATATACAGTATGTATATAAAAAGCATACCTAAAGTGAAAGTAAATGGGAAATCCCAGAACACTTCCTTGTATGTGATGTACTGTATTATGTATATGTATTATACAACATTATAACACAGGTAAGATATATCATGCTTGACTGATTCTGACACACTCAATTAGCTATTTATAGCACCAACCTAATTGTTTACCTAAACTCTGTCAACCTGTGTTTTTAGCTGAACATTCCCACTAGCTATATGTATAATTTTGTCCTAATTACCTGGTTTACCTGACTAGGAATTTTGCACCTGTCAAACTGCTTATGTTAAGGCACATGTTTACATATTATCCAGTGTTTAGAAGCTGTTGTTTACTTGAATAATTTTCATCTATAAATTTATAAAGATTTGAAGAAAGGTATAATAATATTTTATCATATTAATATATTAATTTTTCATTTTATTTTATAATTCTTAAAATTATTTTTTGCTTTCCTTTTTGAGGTAATTACAGCCCCAAACAAAAAATCTCTAAAATGAGGAAATTTAAATTTTATGATTCATGGAATATTCTGTATGTAAGCATATTTGCACTGTATAGTTTATTGTTAGTATATAAAATCACTTGCAAATGAAATAATATTATTGATGAATAGAGTGTAAAAAGGTCATGTATTCAGAAATAAAGGAAATTTTTTATCCATGCCTAATGAGGAAATTACTACATGTAAATCAATGAAGTAAAATATACCGGTAGTATGTTGTTACCCGTCAAGTTTAGTGAAATATTTTTATACCTGCCAACTTAACTGAAATGATTACCAGTGATATCTACTTATGGTAAATTAGGTTAAATTGTTTCATGTTATTAATGAAAGAACTTTAATTCTTGCAATTAACCCTCTTTACAATGTTACAATTTACTATAAAGTTTGTCATTTTGAAGAAATTGCTGTTTTAAACAAATTCTGGAAAGATTGGATTGGATTGATGGTGTTTTATGCCATAGTAAAAGATTCTTTCAATAATATAAAATCAGTCAGTTCAGGGATGATGGAGGAAACTGGAATTCCCCAAAAAACCACAGATTTTCTGAGAGCAAAAAATATTAGGAAGAGTTTTCTCCCCTAGTACATGGATATATTAATAATAAGCCTGGGCATATTTTGATAGTTTTTGACAAATTTAACAACAATTAACAACAACAGTTTAGATACTGTTAGCACTCGAGTTTATTGGTCACTTATATTAATTTTCGTGAAAATCATAATTAGAAACAATTAAGAAACAGATAATTTCTGATGTATAAAAATATAATAATCCAAGTATCTCCATATCAGAATTATTTTATGAGGGATATTTTGGACCCTATAAATAAAAAATATTTCAGACATATTCATGCATAGTTAGCAGCAGAGACATACATGTGTAATGAAAATCTCTGTTAGCAGTTTTTTTTGTAAATTTATTTAATATTACTTACTGGCCATTGTGTTTAGGAGAAAAAAATCAAAATTTTAATTAATTATATTCTCAATACTCATCTTGTCACATGATTAAATACCTGCAAGCTGTTTCATTAGCTACTAATCATACACAGGTGTAGTTTAAGGTTAGTTGACCCACTTACAGGTAAATTAACACTAATTAATACATATGACAGAATATGGACATAGACAAATGAACATTCTTCTCCACAGTTTGGGCAAGGCCCCATGTAGATTCTAAACTCTGTCAATTTGTGTGTGTCTACAGCTTGGTATTTGGATGTTTGATCAGTAGACTCGTGTTGTGACAGCAACGTTTATATAATTTTAAATGTTGCTGGCTGTGGTAAGGAATTTTTTTTAATAAGTAAGATGTACATTTACTGTCAGTATTGGAATCTGTAAATGTATGAATTTAGTTATAAGGCAGACAAAATGCATCATGTTTTTTTTGTTCTTTATAAGCTTGCCAAACTTTATAAGTATATGAAAATTTTTCAGAATTGTTAGTGGTCTCATGTATGATTCATCATTCTAAACATTCTAAAGATTACCAGTACTTACTATATGTTTCAATACTTGTGTATGTTTGTAAAAATAGATTTTTTGTTGTGTACACTACATAAAGCTTAGTAAACATAAAAAATAATGCATATAATAATAATAATAATAATGATAATAATAATAATAATAATAATTATAATTATAATTGCAATAATCCAAATAATAATAATAATAATTATTATTATTATTATTATTATTATTATTATTATTATTATTATTATTGCTGCAATAATAATAATAGTAATAGTAATAATAATAATAATAATAATAATAATAATAATAATAATAATTATAATTGCAGTAATACAAGTAATAATAATAATAATAATAATAATAATGATAATAATAATAATAATAATAAAATTTGTAGTAGTAGTAGTAGTAGTAGTAGAAAAAAAAAAAAAAATTGTAACTACTACTAATAAGATAATAATACGATCTGAAGTTTACCTATTCATTAATTGAGACAGTGTACTTTATCGAGTAGCTCCATTTCAATATCCATTGTCTTTGCTTGAGCAGGGATTTTATATGACATGTCAATTGGAGTTTGGTTTTTGCATTAAAAACAGAAATTGGTCAATAAAAAAAAAAAAAACAAAGCCATAGAATTAATTTTCTTCCAAGTACATTTAAACCTGCATTATCAAGGTCACACAAGGACTACACATTAAGGACTTAATACATGTGCTATTCATAGAAAGTTTCTTTTTGGTTCTTTTGTTTGAAATATAAAGCAAAAGGCTTTAAAACAATAATTATCTCTATATAGAGCTGGTATTTTCAGCAGGATTTACTGTACAAATAAACAAACTGGAGAATGAATATCTATTGGAACTTTTATTTTTATTATTTTTATTTCAGCATCTGTAATTTTGTCCACAGTATTTGGAGTGGTAGGTGGTGGACTGTGGTTGATGTTCTGGTGGGCTTATGGATTACATGTCATATCTGTGTTATTGTTTGCTTTAGTGGGAGGATATCTTGTATCCAGCATTATATTCTTTACTCCATTTGGTAAGTATTGTAGTTGTTGTCATGGTTACATGTGTGCTTTGATACTAGGGTAGAGCTTGGAAACTTACGTTTTCCACAGAAAATATTATCTTTGAAAATTTGCAGCAATTATTTTTTTTTTACAGTTCAAACATTTATTTTTAAATATTCCAACTATTATTCTCTCAAGGGATCCATGATTTTCCTAAATTTTTTCATTTTTTAAAATTTTTTCAATTTTTAATTTTTTTATAACTTTTATTTTTATTTTGTAATTTCTAACACTAGCAGTGCAACCTTCAGACAAAAATGATTTAATGAATTTTTCAGAAAATTTACAGTCATAAACCACAGGGCAGTAGGCAGGTATTTTAGAAAGGGGGTGCCATTTTGAAGAATGACGTCCATGCACCAATGATGTGTGTGCCCACCACAGGTGTGCCTCATTAGGGGGTCTGGGGGCACCCTCCGTAATCTTTTGAAAATGAAATGCAAAATGGTGTATTTTGGAGTATTTTAATGAACAATTAAGACTTAAATATGATTTATCTAGATTTTGAAATTAATCATCAGCAAAATTAACGTTTTCAAAAACAATTTTTTTTAGATGGTAAACACAACAAAAAAAGTTATCCCCCTTTTACTTGTAAAACATAAAAATAACTTTCTGTTTCAGATTTGATAATTATGTAGGTCCAGTTGAAAAAGTTTAAAGTTTGTACAAATCAACTTCTTGCAACATCCAAGATGGCCACCACTGCTATAAATATAAAAAAGTGCTAAATGGTCATTACAGATTTAAATATCAACCAATTTAGTTCAAATTTGATATAAATAGAGTTAGCAATTTAACATATTTAACAGGATTTTTTTCTTCTCTTCTGAAACTACTGAGCCAAATGGAACCATATTTAGTGTGGAAGGTCTCTATATGAGGTAGTTTAAAATGTTTACAAATAGGCATCTTGTGACATCCAAGATGGCAGCCATTGCTATAAATATCAAAAAGTGCTAAATGGCCTTTACAGATTTAAATATCAACCAATTTAGTTCAAATTTGATATATACATGTACAAAGTAGATAGATAGCCATTCAACATATAAAATGGGATTTTTCCTCACATTTATAATAAGCTTGTAATTAGCAAAATATGCAAATAAGCTACTAAAAATAGCAAATTCTTTGAAAAATTTCTCCTCTGAAACTACTAAGCCAAATGGAACCATATTTGATGTAGAAGGTACTTAGACGAAGAAGTTTACATTTTTTACAAAAAGGTATCTTGCGACTTCAATTAATTATCAACCGGTTAAGTTCAAATTTGATATAAAGTAGATAGATAGCCTTTCAACATGTGTAACAGGATTTTTTCTCAAATTTATAATAAGCTTGTAATTAGCAAAATATTCAAATAAGATGCTAAAAATAGCTAATTCTTTGAAAATCTTTTCCTCTGAAACTACTGAGCCAAATGGAACCATATCTGGTGTGAAAGGTCTCTATGTGAAGTAGTTTAAAATGTGTACAAATCAGCTTATTGTGTCATCCAAGATGGCTGCCATTGCTATAAATAGCAAAAAGTACTAAATGGCCATTACAGATTTATTTATCAACCGATTAAGTTCAAATTTGATATATAGAGAGTAGATAGATAGCCATTTAAAATGTGTAACAGGATTTTTAATTATATTTATTTATAATTAGCTCATACTTAGCAAAATATACAAATAAGCTGGTATTAAAAGCTAATTCTTTGAAAATCTTCACTGAAACAACTAAGCTAAACAAAACCTTATTTGGTGTGCAACTTAGTTTTAAGTTTGTACAAATCAACTTTTTGTGGCATCCAAGATAGCCATTAAACACATTTAACAGGTTTTTTTTCTCACAATTATAATTAGCTTGTATATATTAACTGAATATGCAAATAAACTGCTTGCAAAAGCGATTCTTTGAAAGTCTTTTCCGCTGAAACTACTTGGACAAATGGAACCATTTGGTGTGAAAGGTCTTTAAGTGGAGAAGTCTAAGTTTAATAAAAAAATCAACTTCTTGTTGCATCAAAGATGGCCATTATTGGTATAAAATGAGATGCAACTTGTTTGCCAGTTGATCGATACAGGCCCTATTGGGCCTCTTGTTTCTCAGTGGTTATAATACATGCTGATGATCTTCTCTTTTTTTGACCGTTTTATCATTTACTTGTCTTGTGTGCTATGTTCTTGATTGTGTTTTATTGCCAAGTAAATAATTTTCAGTTGTTAAATATTTCTGATACTTGTAGGTAATTTAGAATACTGGATTAGAAGTTTTAATTATGGAATGACATTTGTTAGTGGAGTACTTTTGTTACCAGTAATCTTGTTGTCTTTTACTAAACTGGTAAGTACATTACTTATGAACACTAATTCAGATATTTTCTAATTTATTTTCTCAAAATAAGTGATTTGATTTGATTTGATTTAATGGGGTTTTACATCCAAATCAGGAATGTTTTACTTATATTGAGATGTCACCAGCTATAGTTGAAGTGGCAGAAATTTTGACATGTGTAGTGCACTTAGGACAATGTGCAGGGAGGGTTCTTTAACATGCCATGCCTGCCATGACATGGGGCATTGGTTATTAAGGTCCCATCAAGTCTTAAACCTGCTTATGGGCCTGGAATCTAATCTTATTGGCTATGGGTGTTGTGACTTGTAAGTTAGCACTTTAGACATTTTTCCTGAGGAAACACCTCCACCCCTAAGATTCAATAAATGTAGAGTTAACATGACAGTGTGCACAGTTAAGTAGTTTACTTTTGACAATTTGGTAATGCCCTTCTTGTTCAGTGTAATTTGATAAAATCCATATATAGCTCAAGTGCATAAAGAGATACATTGTACATATTTGAGAAGTTTGTTAAACCTAGTTTCATTGAAGGTTACAGTGTTCATGTAAAACAAACCTTTGAGCTGCATTTTTTGTTAAAATAGTGGATTAAAAAGCATGATATGTTATAAGTGCCTGAAGAGTTATCATGCTTTTATATTTATGTGACCTTGACCTTTGGCTTTATTTAAGGCCATGATGGAATAATAAATAGATCTTTTAGTCACAATGGAAAGGCCTAAAACCTTGAATTAGGGCATTACAACCTATAAATTTTCATTGCTATTGACCTTGACCTTTATTAAAATTCATGGTGACCTTATATTTCAAGCACAAACATACCAGTGAAACTGGCTCTAGTTATATATGTGAACTGTCGACAGGGAAGTGAGGCCCTTTGCTCCATAAGGGTAAGTATATGTAAGTACCTCCTGCCTAGTTGGCTACATTCACCATATGCAAAAACAAATTTGAAAATGAAAGGAACATAAAACTATGTCAGAAATATTTTGATTTATATACATATTTTATCTATTTTCAGTTAAATATTCTCACCTGTGCTTTTGTTGGAGGTTACCTGTCTGTGTTACTTGTTGATACCTTTTTAAATACTGGACTTAAATACATCATTGTTAACTCATTCAGACACGCCGTCATAGATGGATATCTTAATGTTATTGTGTCCAGTCCTTTTCTTACTGTTGGTAGGTATATGTAAAACACAAGTTGCAAATACTTATGTCTCTTTTTCCAAAAACAGGTGTCCCTATTCCAAAAATTTAGAATATTTAAAACATTTGTTTTTTGCCAAAATGAACTCCCTATTCCAAGTTGTCTTTTTTCCAAATACAGATGTATTTATTTCAAATAAAAATGTTAATTTTATGATAGAGAATGCAAATGCCAATTCAAAGTTTAATATTTTTTTTTTCAAACACAAATGTCTTTGCTTAAAATACACTTGCTGTTTGTGTCACTGTGTTTGTGACAGTGAATTATGCAAAATTAACATGATAGAAAATTCAATAAACTTGAAACAAGTACAGTATTTTTCATCAACTTGTCATGAGTAAAGTCATAACTGAAAATCTCTACGCATATCTACATTACAGTCATGAGTAAAGTCATAACTGAAAATCTCTATGCATATCTACATTACGGTCATGAGTAAAGTCGTAACTGAAAATCTCTACGCATATCTACCGTAAAATATTTCTTTGTTTGCTGCTATGAGAATTTTTCATGTTAAAAAACAACGGCGAATGGTGTTCCTCTTGTGTTCTTTTATGATGTAAATTGCCAGCAAAACATCACTTCCTGTGTAAACATATCACCATAATTGATTTGTAAAATTCCCATGGCAGCCTGAGATTCCTTTCTACAGGAATATTTTATGAAAATTGCAGATGTGCAAAGCTATTTCCTGTTACAATTAGACTAAAGTACGTAAGTGAAAGATACCAAACTTAAATTAATTTCATTTTCTATGAAAATTTTGCATAATATACTGTCACAAACACAGTGTCACAAAGAGTGAGTGTATTGCTGCCTTTCCCTTCGGCATTTAGGAGACAAAGTATCCACTTGTTTATCAAGTATGAGGATAATATGACTGGAGAGTGGATTGCTTGTCTGCAGCATACTGACTTGGTTATCTAGCTCATTGAACCAAATGTTGCCCTGAATGGGCACTAGTACAAAGTAACGAAGCAGACCATAAATCAGAATGGTACATCTCACACATACACAAACTCGTTTTTAATTAATCCCTAGAGATGATTTAACACGATCTCATTGCAAATATATGCTAATATGATGTTAAACGATATTACAACCAACCAACTAACTCAAATACACCTATTTTCATACAAATGTCTTTGATTAAGAAACAAAACCTATTACAAATGCTGATTTCTCTGTTGAAAAATTGATGTCTTTTGTAAAAACAGATGTTTCCATTTAAGAATAAAAGTCTTTTACAGACAAAGATTTCTGTTTGTCACAGTTAGAAGTCTGAACTTGATCTTTATTTCAGATATTGTTTTGGCATGCATGTGGGGACTTTTGTTTGTTTCTGGAACAACACTCCAGTTATATCGGGAAAAAGGTAGACCTGATTTCCCTCCATGTCCCCGGAAAGTCCGAGCACAACAAAGGCTAAGGGCTGACAATGTAAACAGAACTGATTGTGTGACAAACGAGGAAGAACCATTGTTAAGAGAAGAAAGACACACTGTTTATAACACAAACAGACCAACACAACACCAAAATAATCATACAAATGTACAAACACAAAGGGTAGATAATCTCCAGCAACAGAATGAGTTAAAAATTCCTGTAGGAGATGAGGGATGAGTGTTGTGTGGAAATACAGTGAAATATTGTGTTAGTGTGTATCTGGAAGACATACAATCTGTCTAAAGAGATTTTCTAGTCTATATATTGACCCGTTTATTTAAAACATTATGAGTGTGGTCTATAATAGTGTTTTTGGACCATGAAGTATACTATGATCCAAAAATATAATATGGTCCCTTTTATATTATTTTGCATCATATATTTACATAAAATAGAGAAATCTTTAAAAAATGACCAACATTAAAAGTGTTTTGTTTTATTGACATTTTAGTTTTATAAACTTTAAAACGATCTTACATGTTTTGACTTGTACGGTATAATTATTTGTTTTTTTTTATGCCAAGTACATTACATATACAATATTATATATCTGCTTGTTTACATCACACTTTTTAGATTTCTTATTAGTATCATATTGGTTGTTTTCAAATTTGTTCATGCAATTGAAATTACACATTAATCATTAAAATGACAAACAAATACTAACAAGTCTTCCCTTTAAATTGGAAAGAAAAATTCACTCTACCGGTATTATTAATATTGAAAAGTGGATATTTAATGCTACATTATTGAAACTTGGAAATTCAATATTTAATTTTATTTAATAGTAGACATTTCATCCTTCTGTATTGGAAGATGAAAAATTCACTCTTTGTGAAGAAGAGGATTTACCCTTTTGTTTGTATTGATAAATATTTACCCTTTCAGATGTCCAGTATGCTTGTTTTCTATAATTATGCCAGTTGTTACATTTGAAATATGTCCCTTTTATTACGATGACCCTATTTACTACAATATTCGTTTGAGTTTTGGTCTGTTTTTATGTGAGCCATGGAAATGAAAGCAGCAGTGTAAGAGTGATTCAGTCTTTAACCTGACATAAATACTAGTATTGTATGGCTAGATAGAAATTGACTTGTTGATCAAAGCTTTCTTATTGTGTTTTTTTCCTGAGATTGTTTAAATAAAAGTTTCTCTGGTAAATAAACTATAAAAATGCATCACTTCTAAATAATAATAATATTTATATTCACTTATTCAGCTGAATGTCAAAAGATATGAGAAATTCAATAAATATTCATGGATATTGAAAATATCTCTTGTACACTTCCAGTTTTACTTAACAGAAAGTGTAATATATATGGAGAGTTGTTGAATTTGACCTTGGGTCAAGGTCATATAACATAATTTAAAATGAACAATATCTGGGGTATTATAATATTGATAATTGTTTTTTTTTTTAGAATTAATCATGTTTTTAATTGAAAAATAAAAATCCTGAAGTGAAAATTTTTATACCTTGACAATTAAAAAATGTGTTTTCCAGTGAAAATTGCAATCCATGGTGTTCATGTTTTGCTATGTTTCTTTCATACAGATTTCATAGTAATTTTATGATTTCTTTTTCAGAATATTGAAATATTATATCTATTATTTACAAAATTGTAATAAGATTTTTTTATTTAAAAAGTTTCAGAATATATGGCGATTTGTTGACATTGTTTGTAAGCCAAGGTAATATAAATCAATGTTATTTTTAACCTCAGAAATGATTACTTAACCATTTAATTGTCTAGAATTTGCTTTTTAGTGTTATAACTGATTGCAAAGCAAACTTAATAATGCATGCTAGTGTATTACGATTAGTTTGTTTCGCACAGTTTTTGAAATATAGCATAAAATCTTTATTTCTAGACAGTTCAATGGCTATTTTTACATTTATAAATTTAAAAAAAATTCGAGGGATTTTTCCTTAAAGAAATTGAAAACCTTATTGCTTTTGAAATTTATTTTATGTCATTGGAATAGCCAGAAGAATCTTTGACATAAATATGTCATGTGATCAGTGGTAGTTATAGCTCATATAAATAACATTTTGCTCCAAACAAAATATTATACAATCTTATTATTAATTTAAGGAATGATCTTCTGTTTAAAGTAGTTGAAGATCAATCTCTTAGGTTTACACTTAAAAAATCTCTTTAGGTTTACAATCAAAAATATGAACAGAAAAGGGTTTCCATTCAATAATGGCTGACTAGTTCTCATGTTATTTAGATATTCTTTACATACTTTATACAGTTATTAAATTTTTTTTATTATTTGATTTTTTTTTTTTTTTGATTAATTAATTTTCAAATGTATTGATGTCTGCTTTATCTATCAAACTTTCAGCCTAGATACAGTTTTGTAGTTTTTATTTTGATAAAATTCATTACATATTTAAAATATTAAACATATGCTTTCAATGCTTGTAAAACATTATTTGTTTTAAAACAAAAATTAATGGTATTAATTAAAAAAGGCCAATCCAAGTTTTTTCTGTGTTTTTCACATTATTTGCAAAAACTTTCCAAACAGTGGCTATAAAAAAAATGCATAGTTTTTTTTTCATATTTGACACAGAAAGCTAAAAGCTGGATCATACTAAACATAGAAAAAACCTTGGAATGATCGATCATATATAAACATTTTGAGACTGTTATTGTTATTATATATCTTAATAAAATATATTTTTTAATTAAATCATTGTTATTTTATATGAATTGTTTAAAGTTCACAGTTTTACACAGGGAATGGAATTTATAATTCATATAATATATAATTGAAAAGACATTTTAGTAAAAATGCTGAAAATTCTAAAAAAATTATCTGGAATATATTTAGCATTGCTGTCACACTTAATCTCTATTGTCAACACAAATGGTACGCAATGCAATGTGTGCAATGCAGATATAAGACTAAACGCATTTGAATTACGTTATGTTCAAATTAAGACTGGATTTTTTTAAAGGTTGTGTTTGTTTAAAGTAACTGTAAATTGTGATATCGGAAATATATCATCAGATACCTAAAATCGCCATTACAAAATTGGCACAGCATCATTTTCATTTCATGATTAATATTGAAACAATTTTTTTATTATCCTTATTTGTAAATTCAAATAGAAGGCAACAAAATACATATTGTCTATATGGTATCGTCTCGGGTAACCGGCTCTGATTGACAATCTTCATTTTTACTTCACACGTTTATTTATATTTTGATGACTTCCATGCAGGATGTGCGGAATCATTTTTGTAGGAAAGAAGCATCGTTATCAAGAAAGCTATGGCAATCAAAGGTGTTAGGTATACCGATTCTGATAAAGCTACAAATATGGGTCATTATCAAAAAATAGGCAATTTTGTGTCCTGGAGACTAAACAGACCTCTACAGCTTCTGATACATTATAATAATTGTTAAATATTTTTAAAAATAATGAAATTAATTATTTATCAATTTAGAAAACAAAAGCAATCTACCAAACCAAGTTAAAAAGAATTTTTTTAAAAATTTATTTAAGCACCAGTAGCCATTTTTTGAATGTCCAAACAACAGAGTACTATTTTCTTGTGACAAATATTTGCAAAATACAGTTGCCCAGCCTTCAAATTATGGTTTAAATAAAATTTAAAATACTTGAATTCATGAAAATATATCTAACTTTTTTCATAGTATACTTAGTTGTAGCAATTTTTAAGCTTTACTATGTTGTCCACATAATCAGCATCATTCCTGCTACCACACAATGAAGCCCCTGTTTAGAGAGTTGCTTCCCTTCCATTGTAACTCTTGTGATATTTAGCACAATTAGATAGGTACATCATGTACATGGCAGAGTTGGAGAGAGGGAAGTTTTGAAGAGGAAAAATTTCATCACTGAATTCGGTAAGTTGGATAAAAACTTTTTAGTTTGTCATTCATGTTACCATCATTAGTCACTGTATAAAGAAGTATAAAATCATAATGGTGACTGAATAATTTTGTGAACATAACAATATCAACAATAACCTATGCCATTCAAACTTTGTCCTTGAGTATGACCTAGAAAATTTTTAAAACACATGTATAATCATCATTACTGTTACTGCTGAAAAGTAACAGGATTGACAGAAAATGTAACAGGAATGATTTATATCTAACTTTATTTGATCTGTTTAACTATTTCATATGCAATATAATCAGTCAATTTTTAAATGTTGGTTTACCACTTCTCAGAATAAATTAAAGCATTGTATTGATTTGGTCAGAGCCATTTTTCTCACATTTAATGAATTTAAAACAATTAGTTACAGGAATGATGAAACCGGTAACAGGAATGACAATAATTGGTATTATTATGACATTTTATTCAAATTACAATGTAACCAATAATTTTCTAGTTAAGTTTATTATATTCAGTTTAAAAACATAATAATTATCTCATTGCAAAATTAAAAGAAAATAACATAAGGCATTTTAAATAAGTAACAGGAATGACAAAAATAATAATATGACGTGAAGGAACATGCTTTGTGTTGTACATGTAATTAATATCTATCACTTTGGTTTATATAAGTAATTTTCCATGATTAACCCTCTATTTGGTTTATTTTAGAATATCAAAATGCCATTAACACCAAGTGAAAAACAGAGGCGCTACAGAGAGAAAAGGGACAAAGACCCAGAAAGAAGAAAAGCATATTTAGAAAAAGAAAAACAAAAATATAGAGATGACAAGAAAACAGGAAAGAAGTTAAGCATCGGTAGCATGTCAAAAAGAGCACAGAGAAGACAGAGAAGAATGTGGAACAATGCCCAGAGAAAATACAGAAATATGAAGCAATTAAAGGTGGATGAAGAACGAAAAGAACAAACACTCACAGTATCCATGAATTTTAACAAAGATTTGTCAGATAAGAAGATTACAAGTTTGAAGAACAAGTACCGACGCAACCTAGAAAAATTAAGAAATGATCTTAAAAAGCAAGAAAAGATAGCTGATAAGTACAGAAAGAGACTTGAGAGACATATAAGTAAAATCTCAATACCCAATTCTCCAAGAAAACAATGCAAAGTAACTCTAAAATCTGGGAAGTCAGTAATACACAAAACACTATTATTTCACTATTCTTTCATTGCAGATTTAAAAAAGAAATATTGTGAATCAAAAGGTTCAACCAAGCATAAGCTGTATTCTAAGTTGTTAATGGGTGAACTTTTAAAAAAATATAGACTCAAAGGATATGCTAAGAAAACGCTTAATTGGTCATGTCACAAAGGTGCAAAACAGACAGTTAAAAACTGCAAAAATGTTCGTTTGGGTCAGAGTATATATATATATGCTATGGTATTTCAACGGCAGGAAATTATAAAACTCAACTCAACTAAGTATCCTTGGTTTATAATAATATATACGATTGGTGTACCACATCTTTAAAAAGAACAACGAATTGAAACTTGTAAATTTGATTTAAAAAAAATAAATGAGATAAGCTACTGAATGCAGGACGAAGATTAAAACGGTATTTTAAAGCCCGAAAAAGTATGTCTGTTAAGGTTTACATGGTAATACTCATAAATAGCGTTAAGATATTCAACTTAATATTGACGGTTTCATCTTAGTACTTATTCTCCAATGTAAAAAGAGTAGAGTGGATTTATGTTGTTTAAAGCACAAACCAAGATTCCTTCACTTAGTCAGTTCTGGGATGGTTAAGAGAATCAGAGTGCACAGAAAAACACCGAACTTCGGCAAGCAAACTGACAGTTTTCTTTTAAAGGATTTGCCCGTATGGAATTCTAACCTATGCGCTGACAGGCACGGTGATTCGTAAGTGTGTGTTTTTTTTACCACTTGGCCACCGAACCTTTACCCTGGATGGAAGGGAGGTTAAAAACATAATAATTTATCACCATATGCGTCTTGTACTTAAATATTTACGATAATTATATCTTGTCTTTGGTTTGATATACATAACAACCGTTGTCAAGTTATTTTAATACCGTGATTTAAAGCAGTATTTTTTTATTAAATCAATCAATGTTGAGAACTTTAGTTGTTACAAAATCCAGTAACTGCATACTTACTTAGAGAATCATCAAAGAAACCAGCTGTACCGATAACTTATGTAGCTTTAAGTAACGATAATTGTCAACTAACTCTTCATTGTAGACATATTCATTTATTTATATCTAGTCGAGGTCGGTGATTCTTACATAAAGCCAAGTATTATACGCTTTCTTCCACAAGTATTTTAATTAATAGTAGAGACGACATATCAAGGCTGAAACATAACATAACATTGCATAACGGAACTATCTAAAACCAAATGACTAGAACGTAACAGAACCACAAAAATACATCACAACAAAATTAGCCGGGAAACAGAGAATACAACAGAACAAATTTTGTTTCACCAAGAAGACAACACAACTAAGCTAGCAGGAACCCGAAAGATTACGACACAATTAAACTAGCTGCAACTAGCAAGAACATTACTAGCTAGAAACACACAAACCTGAACACAGGACTGACAAGGACCCAAAGAACATGTCATAATAAACTAGCTGGAATTACCAAGAACTAGACAGAAAAAAATTCTGAAGCCAAGAACACGAAACAAGTTTGAACTAACAAAGGAACGATGAGCAGAACTGTCTAGAAAAAAAACACGACATAAAACAAGCTAAAACTACATAGCAGAACCACAACAGATAAAACAGAACGAACAAGAACAAACAAAACACCAGAAAAAAAACAATCAAAAATCGACATAACATAGTAAGCTAGAGATAAACAAAACTATCTAAAATTATAACACGATACAACCAAACGCACACAAGAAATAAAGCATCAATAATGATGTGGAAACTACACTGTAAAGTATATATAACACTAAACAATACATGTAAGTAGACAAAACAATCATATACAACAACTCTGTGATGTGATTATGGCATTACATAATATTTTGTTAAATTGATTTAGAATCAAAAGTACAACAAACAATTGTCGTTTTAGTTTTGCGATAATAATGTGTAAACTAATGGCTTCTTCAGACTTGCCTCAGGCAGTACACAATTTACAGATATAAAGTTATATTTACTAGTAGAGAAATTAGTTAAAATGATACCTTTTTGTGTTTTTTGCACTTTGTGAAGAAAAACAATTTACTTAATTGAAAATCCTTAACTAATGTTATAATGCTAGCCATAACTTAATTTGACTGAATTATCTGTACTTAAATCATTTTCTACAATCAACAAATTTTGTAAACATTTGTCATAAACAAATATGAGGAGATATGTTAAGTTATCAAGAGAGCCTGATATGAACTTACCGGTTTATATGCAATTTATTTGCGAGTGAAATTTGGACAGTGGTGTCAGACACAATTTTATATCAAAAGATCTAATTTTTTAAATTGTTTTCATTTGTTCTAGGGATGAATATTTATTCTGCATAAAATCAAGGAAATTCCTCACCAAATGTTAATTTCGGTTCAGCGTTGGCAAGAAAAATTAAAGGTTTTGGGCTCACGTATTGACACAATCACGAGTTTTGAATAAGAATTTTAGATTATTGAAGCATATACTTTATACAGTGTAACTGCATTGCACACATTAAAAACTCAGCATGATAGTGAGGGAATTCATTTTTATATATTTTTTTTAATTTTAAAATTAAAAAAAATCTTTATTGTTCACCAGGGGGCAGGTTTATGAAACTATCCTAAGATATGTTATAAGATATGTCCTAGGACATATCTTACGACCGACATAAGATAATCTTATGACATGTTATATCTTGTAAATCAAAAGTATCTTAGGTTTATCTTAGTAAGGACATCATTACAATGTCTTAACATAATCTTAACTTTTAAATATAAAATAACTACAAATATTTTTCTCAGCTAAAGAGAATCTAAAAAAAATAAATTAAATAAGAAAAATTAAATAAAATTAAATTAATTTATAAAAAAATAATATATATCAAAATGCTTGATATATATATTCTCAGAATTATATTATATATTTATTTTCAACTTTTAATTTCGTTTTGTGTTACATATTTTAAAAAACTAGATGTAAATACTAATTCTACCAATCCTAGATTAAAGGGTAAAATGGTGCTTTGAACACCCAATAGTATGTAAAAGCTCGTTTAGCTTGCGTGAATTTCACGATTTGAAAATGGGTAGGAAAAGAAATCCAAATTTTTCAGAGACTGAAATTCAAACTTAAATTGCTGAAGTTGAAAAATAAGAAGTGTTGAAAAAAATTTGCAAGAAATGGACCGCTTGTGCGAGCACAAAAAAGAAGAAAGTTTCGTTAAATAGACGGGAGGCACGAAGGACGGATGTTGGTCCATCTCCAAAACAATTTCTTCATTGGAGGATAAAGTTGTGGGTATCATATGCGATAATGTTATTAAAGGTTTAGAAGGCGAAACAGATACCGGAATTGATGAGGAAGATGATACTGGCATGTGCTAATTTTGAATTTTAATAAATTAATACAGATTAAAAGTAGCATATGTCAAATTACATGTGATACTTTTGAATTGTATTATTTGTATCATCTCTAAATAGTAAGTATTTAAAACAAGAGACATTATTACACAATTATGAAAAAATGTGAAACAAAGAGACACTAATAAATTTAAAAGTAATAATAACAGTAGATGTAGCTTAAAAATGTATTTCGAAATTTAAATATTAATTAAACTGCTTACAGAGAATCCACCATTTGAAAATGCACCAAGACCAATAACGCTTGTATTACTCCTTATATAGATTTTAAATCCTGTCCGGTTTTCAAAGGATCTAATTGTCCCTTAATCATTACATAAATCTTGAGGTTTGTTTTATTGCTGAGATTAAAAGGAATTCTGATGATATGATACGTAATATGCATCTAAAAATATGCATAAAATGTCAAATTTAAATGTACATGAACTCAGCTTACAAAGTATATATGACAAATTAAACATTACAAAAATGAATGAAACTGATGCATTTAATTATTCCAAATTTTGAAAATGATCCATGTCAAAAATATGTTACAATTATCTTAAGACTGTCTTTAGACACCTTACTAACTGTCGTAAGTTAAGGATATATTTTAAGACATGTCGCAGATTGAGACACCCTTGTAAACATGACTTAAGACTCAGATATGTCGTAAGACCCTCATAAGATATATTTTAGTCCTAGGACACTTTCATAAACATGTCCCCAGATTTATATTTTATATTGCATCAGTACAAGGCTTCACACGATTCTATATAACACATGCATATACATATATATATATATATATATATATATATATATATATGTGTGTTCTGTCAATCGCACTATATATATATGTGCTATTGACAGAACATACAAAATGCTTAAACCGTACCACTGCATATCTATTTATTTTTAGATCCATAATTCATTTAAATTTTTTTATTTTAAGTGGGACTTAAGGTACAATTTTCTTATTTATTTCTATTTCAATGCTGGGTGATGTTTTGATTGCACTAACTATTTAAACGTACAGGAATTTATTATTTTAAACTATCAATAACGCGCGCACGCGCGCGCGCGCGCGCGCGTGTGTGTGTGTGTGTGTGTGTTTAGCACAGTTGGTCACAATTTATGATATTTAGCTTAACTATTACTTTGAACTTATATTTTACTAATGATGCATGATGGTATGTCTAGCAACCCATTATTTTATTTCTGTATCAAGACAAACCATTCATTAGACTATAAGATCTTTAAGTTGTAGACGGTCTTGTTGATTGTTGAGACAACATGTTCATTAAAATTTACAAACAATATACAGGTCATTTAAAGACACTGTAAGATGAACAGCAAAAAATACCACAGTTTTCGAAACATTTCAACTAGGATTTTTCTAAATTTAAATCCGCAAAAGTGAAGTTGTTTTAATTTATTAAATTTGTTGATTAAATGATATTCAGACATAAGTATAAGATCATTTCAAAACAATTTCTAGCTCACAAAAATTGTTCATGTGAATTTAGTTTTATAAATCTTTATTAGTAGTTCTAAGAGATTACAAAAATGCTTAGTTGTAATTTGGAAATGATTGTGAAACCCGATCTATTTCATTAATTTACCATTGAATAACGAGAGTTAAAGATTTTAATATTAAACGGTTAACAGGTAAATATATATATATATATATATATATATATATATATATATATATATATATATATATATATATATCATAATGTAATCATTCAATTTATTCAACAGGATAACAATCTTATTGCTGATTGCAACAAAAAAAATCACACTGGTCAAAAAATCTCATAATTTCAAGGTTAATATTTGAATTGTAATTTATAACAAAACTCATTCACAATTTTTACTATTCCATGATAAACTGATATTTATTTAATACTTTGTTTTTTGGATTTTGATTTGGACATGGACTGGTATGTTTGTGTTTTATTGTTATTACAGCTATGACTGTTAAAGTTGTTTTTATCCCATGTCATGTAAACAGTTTAAAATACATTTATTTTAATTTTTTATAACGATAACCAGTGTAAGAACATAATTTCATAGTTAAGAATTTTATGTGATTGGTACAGCCACGTTCATTACACTCTTATAATTATTTATACCTCATCTAATCATTCTACAGTTAACAGAAATAAAAGGCTACTGTTAGATTATGAAATTACTCACAGTTGAATTTCTTAAAAAAGGATTTGTTTTTAATTGGACGAATTTCTAAGCTGGATTTGGATTCAAATAAATTTAAAACTTTTGTTTTATTATTTTCAACCATTTTGCTTCAGTTGGTTTTGTATCCATCAACTTTTAAACCCCTGTTGTCACTGATAAGGAATGTTTTTTTCCGAAATGTACACATATGGCACATCAAAATTAAACAGGTATTTTTGTTAGATATTTGTCAACATTTCCGGTAAAATTTCAACTGTTTATCTTAATATGTCAGTTTTTATATTTACTTTACATTTGAACAGAGACCGGTAAGATTGTGTTTGGTTAAAGGTCAATTTTGGAAATCTTTTTCGTTTGCCAATTGTCACTTACAGTATGTTCCTTGGCACAAGCTGAGATTTTTTGTTATTACTAAAAGTAAATAAACTGGTATGTTAATTTCTAAAATAAAATAATAAAGCCATATGTTGCCATTTACATATTTTTACGAGCACTTATATCACAATTTCTATACTACTTAATAGTATAGTAGTTAATGTATTTTGTTGTATTCGTCAAGTGATCTATAAATCACATGTAACGTAGAATATTCTTGTTATATATATATATATATATATATATATATATATATATATATATATATATATATATATATATATATCCAATCTTGGTTAAGTTTCGTCTATTATATATATATATATATATCCAATCTTGGTTAAGTTTCGTCTATTACATACAAAGATGGTATTTTAAACTGTAAATGAGAACAAAACGAAATGGGCCAACAAATCATATGCGAAAATAAAATGGATTTCTTAATTAATTATGAAACATAAATATACGGTCCAGATTTTTAATCATAGACTTTAACAATGGAAACAATCAAATTAAGCTTAACACGTGAACTTCTACGAGGAAATTGATACCGGGGGCTTTAGAAGGGTTAACTCCTCCTGTCTAGATAGATAAACCTACCACGTGTGAAATAAAAATTGAAAATGACAGGAACAAGGCATTATGGAACATCAAGTACACGCAGGATAATTTGGGATACTATCACTATATACTTATCAACAGGACATCAAGTACACGCAGGATAATTTGGGATACTATCACTATACACTTATCAACAATATTGTGATGGCGGCCATAATTTTTTTTAGAGCATTGACAAGCTAAGGTTTGTTCCCTCATGCAAAGCATTCCTTAGCTGGATTTATATAATTTTGGAACATTAGATTCATTATTTTCAACTGTTTGTTTTATGTTTTTTATGTATCAAACCTTTCGGTCTTAGTGTCACTGATGAGGAATGAATTTCCGAAATGTGCACATCTGGCACATCAAAATTTAACTGGTATTTGTGTTACATGTCTACAATTTATTTGTTAGCAGCTTGCTCCGTTGTTTAAAGTGGTGGAAACAAGCCCTACCATACCATAGTAACCATGAAACAAATGTACCATACACAAGGAAAAATGTCAATTCCTTCATAGAAATGAAAAATTGACACACACAAAAAAATAAATAAATAAAATAAAAAAAGATAAAACATTGCCAAAAGAAAGTATATATATAACACAAAAACCTGTTACATTTTGATCTGCCATGTGTGCGCATTTCGGAAAATCATTCATCATCAGTGACACTAGAGGCCGAAAAGTTTGATAGATAAAAAACATGAACCAAACAGTTGAAAATTACTGAATCTAAAGTTGCAAAAGTTCCAAAATTATATGAATCCAAATCCAGCTAAATAATGCTTTCCATAAGGGAACAAACCTTAATTTTAAATAAGTTTCATAAATTAAGACGGCTAAAAATTTTGCTAAATGGTAGATTTTCTGACAACACAAAGTACTGCCTACTGAGTTATGAATACCCCTCGAAGTTCACTCCATCAGCAGTTGCGCGATCATCGATGACCAGTAATGATAGCCAAAATGATTCTTATCTTGATGTTGCATTGTTAACATTGATAGCCAACTTCATATTTGTTATAAAAATTGTCGTTTCCAAATTGACGTCACTATATTTGTCTTATGATTAATGTTGATAGTCAGCATCACATAATTTATTATTTTCTTAAATTGACCTTACCATATTTTTCTTATAACTAAAGTTGATAGCGAGCATCACATAAGTTACTGGTTTTTTTTTTTAAATTGGTCTCACCATATTTGTAACATTACTAATGAAGATAGCCAGCATAAGTTATCGATTTTTTTTCAAACTGACCTTACCTTATTTGCCTAATAACTTACGTAGATAGTCAGCATTACATACGTTACTGGATTTTTTTCTTCAAAATAACCTCACATTATTTGTCATATAACTAATGTTGATAGCAAGCATCACATAAGTTATTAAAATCTCGTTTTTTTAAAACTGGTTTTACCTTGTTTGTCACAAAACTTATGTAGATAGCCAACATCACGTTAAATATTGATTTTTTTTACTAAATTGACCTCACCATATTTATTACTTATGTTGATATCCAACATCACATAAGTAATGAAATTGTTTTCATATTGACCGCACAATATTTTTTACATTATTAATGTTGTTTAGCCAGCGCCACATTAGTTATTGAAATGTATTTTCTTAGTCGACGTCACTTTGTTTGTCACATAACTAATATTGATAGCTAGCATAAAATAAAATACCGATGGTCATTGCAGTATTAATCGTTCCAAATCCGTCATATGTTTTAGTTTGATAGGCAATAGAAAAAGTTTTTGAAATGATGTGTTGGAGATGTTATCATATAACATTTGGTACTTGCTACAGGTAGTGGTATAAATGTGAAATTTAAATCGTATCAATATAATCATTTGTCCAAAAATATAAAAAATTATAATTTCCTTCATTAGTTAGGGCAATAACTAGACCATATTTCATTTTTCAAGTATTATAATGGTGGTGTATATCTAATTTTTCTATTACTATTTGAAGTACAGAAAGCTATCTTCTTTTCTATAGAATTATACATTCATTTGTTCTATAAACGAGATTTCAAGGCACATTGATTAAAAAAAATAGAAATATTTTTATAAAAAATTCAAATACTCCTTAAAAAGTTTTATGGCCGTCATCACAGTATTGTTGATAAGTATGTAGTCACTATATCTCAACTTATACTGGATATATTTGACTTACCATAGTTCTTTGTTCCTTTCATTTTCAAAATTGACATGCACGTGACGGATGTAGCTAGCTAGACAGGAGATGCTTACCCTTCCGGAGCACCCGGCCTCACTTCCTTGATGGCAGTTTACGTGTATAACATATTTTGCCAGTTTGCAAAGTTTATACTTTGTTTTTTAGATTGTGATATGGACAAGGACTGGTGTGTTTGTTTTATTATAACTTTTGGGAAATGAATAACTAATAAGATAATATCATATTTTACATGCAAGTAAAATAAAAACAGAGACAATTTTTATGGTAATATGTTTCTTTGAATTAAAACTTAATATTGAAATTTTAGATGCGACACTGTGGTTTGCACTTTAAACACATATATGAATGTCATTTTTCTTTGTCAATTCACTTTCAACAATTGTTGGCGAATATATATATATATATATATATATATATATATATATATATATATATATATATATATATATATATATATATATATATATATATATATCCCAGAGACGTATCCGAGACGTGTTGAAAAAATAGATAAATTATAAAATTAAGCACCATGTATAACTAGACGCCATATAGCAGCACAGGTTAAATGGTTTTGTAACGTAACAAAACAAATCACTTGTACAAACTGTTTCTAACAACCTCTGTAAAAATGTTGACAGATCAGAAATCATCAAATATTAATCAGTATGCATTAACAGTTTAGGTGATTCATTTTGAGGTTTTAATGTCGTATTGGATTTTATTACAAACCAATATATTTTAGCGATACACAGTATATTTACTGCTGAAAAATTAGTACATGTAACATTCACATATTGATTCATATTAGATACGAGTTACACATTAATCTATGATATTACAGACTAAAGACAAAAATCATGAAGACATTAATTTTAATGGTGACATGTATCCAATTAATAATTCATTTTACTTGTCTGACGCACTCTTTGTTCATTTTAAAAAAAATTCTTTTTTATGTTTACATTGTTATTATAGAGCATTTCCACACCATGGTTTCTTAAATGTATATGCTACTAGCAAAAATCATTGGACAGAAAAAATTTTATGGTCAGTATGAAATTGTCTTATTTCTTAAAAGAATTTGTTACAGCAAGGTGTGATTGATTGACTGATATATTTAAATAGGGTTTGACGTCCAAGTCAAGAATATTTCAATTATATCGAGGCGTCAACAGCTACAGGTAAACTGGCTAAAATTATGCCTTCTGCAGTGAAAGTGCAGGGAAGATTCTTCGGCGTGTCACGGGAATGTTTGGAAAAAAGTCACTTCTTATTGTTAAGTCCTTGTCAGACATGGCCGGGGTTCGAACACCTATTTCCAAAATACGAAACACGCACTCTACCAACTGAGCTACCATAATGCGAAGGGAATAGAAATTATATAAATAACATATGGAATGACCTATTAAAAAAGATCGCAACCAATAATATAAAATATTTTTGAAATATCTAAGATTTTGTTAAATCAATTACAAGAACAAATTATCTCCTAGGGATATTTTTAAATTAGAAATTAAATGTTTTAAAGAGGGGTATGTTAAACGCATTCTATCGTGAAGCCAAAAACCTTTTGTTGATTTTATTCAATCAAGCACATTATCAGGAAAATGTGTGCATTTGAACAGAAAATCCTAAAAGTTTTTGCCTTAGGTGCCAGAAATATTCCTTCATTCTATTCAACAAGACATTTCAAAGTACAATATAATCCTTAGAGACCTTCTTTTATAATTAAACAGAAGATTTAATTTAAATATTTCTTAATCTTCAAGAAAAAAATAAATCATTTTAGTTATCGCAGTATCAACTTTTATGAATTTGTCATTTTAAAACTTTCCATGTTTCTACGTCGATTTTCTTAAAATTTAGTACTGTGATATTCAAACATTTTTATGCTGTTTTCAATAATTATGATTTTTACTTAAAATATACTTAAATGTTTTAAATTGTTAGAGCTTCTTCCCCATACGGGGTCTTTCCACAACAAAGAAAAGCAGCTAACACATGAATTGCTGACACAGGGATACTTCAATATGAGGCTTACTTATGCCCTCAAGCAGATACATTGCCTTCATCTCAATATTATTGATAGCGATGAAGTTTTTTTTTTTTTTTTTTTTTAAAAAAAAAGTATTCTCGACTTCTAATAGTTCTTTCTTTTCATTCTCAATTTTTTTGCACGTGGCGTATGTAACTTGTTAGACAAGATGTGTTTAACCTTCCCCAGCACTGTTTCTCATTTCCCTAGTGGAAATGCACGTGTATAACACAATTAGTCAGTTTCTAAAGTTTTTTCTTTGCAATTAGGATTAGGATTATGATTTTGACATGAATCGGTTTTTTCGGGTTTGATTGTTATAAGAAGATTATCGTTATTACAAACTACGACAATCATTTAATATAATTTTGAAGGAATATAAAATGCATGGTAAAAAAGCAGTGCTGTTACCTATTATGAGTACATTAAAATTAAACGGGGATATTCTTTCACTATGTGTTTTTATTTGAACTTGTTCTCAAACACCGTAAAGAACCACATGACACGCAATAAAAACAAACATTTTGTCAAATTAAAAACAAATAATCCATAAAAATAAAGCGCAAAAAGAAAAAAATCCAAACAAAATACATGTACATAAATCTGTTTGTATAGTATCGCAACACGTCATCTTTACATGTTTGAAACATTATTTATTACAACGGTTTATATAAAGAGTTAATTAATTATTTTTATATTTGATTTTTATATTTATATTTGATTTTGAGAACAATATTTGCGTACACATTTGCAATTTATACACATAATTAAAATAATTAATGATAAAAATTATATCTATATAAACAAACATTCCGTGATTCTGAAAAATTAAACAGATATCAGTTACTATTTTGATATTATTTATCTAACATTATATCCGGTTTATCCTTTGATGTAAGTGTTCTGATTTCCGCAATTTGAAGAGTACTTGATATTGTTTATTTTATACAAACTTTGATTTTAAAAAGATAACTTCAACGATTTCTACAAAATATTTATAAACGTTGCTTAAAGGCCACAATTCAAACAATATTATTGCTTTGAATTATCTAGGCAATTTAAACACAAAAAAGATGTTTTGGAACTGATTAAGAAGGTTTACTATAAACAGTTTAATACATTTAAGTTAATTCTGTCAGAAAACACCTTTGGGCAAGATGCAAGTTTAGGAGTATTGTGGGCGTAAAATAAAAATCTTTATATATGTGTGTGTGTGTGTCCTAAAGCTCTGTGTTTTATTAACTGCACAGAAGACAAACCCGCATACATTGATAGTATTCACTAAGAATATACACCAATGTACTTTTGTATTTTATTTCCAAACAATTATTCAATATTGAAATAAAAGGGAAAAAAGTAAATTCCATTTAATTTTGTTTAATGGAAATATGTAATTAACAGCTTTTCATTTATGTATCGCATTTGTCATATAATCTAAAATGTATTTTGTAACATTACAACATAAAGATCAAAACCATTCATATAAGTTACATTTTGATGTTGCAAAAAAAATTCAGAATTATAGTTTTTGCTTATGGATTGTTAGTAAACTGAAACTTAATAACTACAATCATGTTGAGTTTCATCTCTTCAGCAACATCCATAGTACATTACCAATAAATTCATAAATTTTAACTTCTTTGTGTATATGTACATAATATCGGCTTAAACAAAAACAGCATATAATTTTATTTATATTATTTCTAAGTACTTTATAATAAAATGAAATATTATATTTTCGTTAAAATTTGTTTCGGATTTCAGATAAAAATAAAGACTGTGCAAAATTAAACCTTATATAGTCTTATTGTAATGATTTTCATCTAATCTAAGAGTTATTTCACTGTTGTAAGAAACAAAGCTAATTTCCCATTTGTCAATTAAAGTAGTGATAGACCACTGTTTGTAACATTAGTTTGATAATTGAGAAACTTCTAATAGAACTTTACTCAAAAATCCAATCCACTAATGTTTTTTATGAATTTTCTTGTTTGATTATTCTATGGTGAATGCCAAGACTGTTGCCAAGAACATGACTTTTTCTATGCAAATAAATTTATTTTAAATTGTATAAAAGATGCAAATATATAAGAGATAAAATATATGTAAAGTTCTGTAACGTATTTTAACATGGGCTGGTATGTTTGTGTTTTATTTTGTAAAATAAAAAATGCAAATCGGATGACGTTTCATCAAAATAAGTTGATTATACAACATTTTAGTGAATATTTCTTTATTTAGTCACATTCAACAGACTTAATCAATGTTTAAATATATTATCAATGTACAATTTGATTTAAATTGACTGCACTACTTTAAACACCCAATAAGCTTTTTTGATAAAGCAATCAACAGTAACAGGTTATTCTAAAATAAATCAATATGAATAATTTAATTTCCATCACAATAATGTAAAAATGTTGTATTGAGATTTTCTTGATGATACTATTGACGTTACATAGAGAAACAATGTGTGTAGATATATAACAAAACATAATGCAATCAACTGGTGATGATTTACAACGTGTCAACATAGAAAATCACATAAATACGAAATATACTTCTTATTTATTTCATCAAATTTGAAACAGTTAAGTAACTGTAAATAAAAGATGTACCGTATAGCGTTTTTTTCCCGCGGGGTGCAAATTTGGCGTATTTTGACGTTAGCAGAAAAATCGCTGAAATAAAAGTCTTATAATATTTGTGTATCAGTCGACTATAAGTAATGTGTTTAAGATCGCCAAAATAAATACGCTAAAATTTTCAACTGACCTTTTTTATTGTCAACTGAAGCCCAAGACAGATCAAATCATTTATTTAGTGCTAGTCACTTGCTGTAATATAAAACACTCCTGATGCTTTTTCAGTTTAATTCATCTAATATAAAGTTTAAATCAAAATCTTTGAAATTTCATAATCTTCTTTTTGACATACTGTTGTCATGAGATAAAAAAATGCAACTTTAAATAATGTAAATAACAAATTATTTTGTGGTTAGAGTAGTGCTGAAGGGAAGGTTTAGTTTGTAAAAATCATAATATACATACTTACTCTGTAAAGAAATTAGTTTTTGTTAAATTGTTATTCGCTATTTTTGCTATTTTTATACGCAAGATTAAAATAGGCATAAATATATATCTTATTGCTACCATGAGCAAAGATTTTACTTTGTCTATTTGTTTATGAAATTAAAAACGTCAAATCCTCTTTGTTAGATATTCTTTTCAATTTGTTAAAAGAGGACATAAACTCTTAGAGAACATTATGATACAGAAAAACAATTAAATATGGTTAGGACGGGTTGTGATAATAGGTTCTGGACTGCAGATACGAGTTTTATAGTGTCGTAAATTCGAGATTAATATTGCTCAACAATATAATAGTTTGTGTTCAATTCTGAATTTGCTCTATTTGCTCTGCGTTGTACTTATACTGATAACAAATAACATTTTAAATAAAATATCACACTTGATTTTAAATCAAAATGTACCGCTCCTAAAAAGTATGGGGATTTTTTAAAAATAGTTTTAATGTTTTGATAAAGCAACTAACATTGACTGCTTACTGTGTGATTAATCAATTTAATTTATTTAACATTTATCTTCATAAAAGAAAGAAATTGATTTTAGTATAGCATCATAAATCTTTTTACTTAAATTATGAAAGTTACAAAAAATGTACAATTTAGCAAAACATTTCAGCCGTCTTAAGATTTTGAAATTTATTTAAAACTGAGGTTTGTTCCCTCATGGAAATATACAACTCAAATACCAGTTAAATTTTGATGTGCCAGATGTCCACATTTCGGAAATGCATTCCTCATCAGTGACACCAAGACCGAAAAGTTCGATAGATAAAAAACATAAGCCAAACAGTTGAGAATGATAAATCTAAAGTTCCAAAATTCTATAAATCCAAAGTCCAGCTAATAAATGCTGACAATTTTAATAAATGGTACATTTTCTGACAGCACAAAATACTTCCTACTGAGTTATGGATACCCTTGGCGAGTTTTATTCCACCAGCAGCGGTACCCGCTCAGGGGTAGTAAATACATAACACAAATACCAGTTAAATTGTGATGTGTCAGATGTGCAAAGTTCCAAAATTTTATAAATCCAAACTCAGCTAAGAAATGCTTTGCATGAGAGAACAAACCTTGGTTTGAAATAAATTTAAAAATTGAAGACGGCTGAAAGCTTAACATTCCTTAGCTGGATTTTGATTCAAATAATGTTGGAAATTTCAATTGATTAATTTTCAACTGTTTGGCTTATGCTTTTTATTAATCTTTTCGACCCCTAGTGTCCCTGATGAGGAATGATTATTCGAAATTGGCACATATGGCACATAAAAATTTAACAGGTATTTTTGTTATAAATTTAAACTAGCAAACAATATTTGCATTGATACATGACAAAATCTATTCTTATCGATTGATAATGTAGTACAGCAATATGATACTTGCTTCAGGACATAGGAAATCACAAAATTTAATCTTGCTTTGTTTAGTTTTAACGATGTTGAAAATATGAAAAAATAGTATTTTTCTTAAAGAAAACATAAACAAGCTTTGATTATAATATTGTGTTTTTATCAGTGTACCAAATTGTGGAATCCCCATTACGAATTAAACAATTATGCCTTTATACAATTGTCATGCTCCCCGTTAAGAATTTGTAAAGGTTTTCTCTTTACCGTCTTTCAAGAAGTTAAAGTAAATGTTAAAGAGATCTGTTAATGGTTAAAAGAATGTGTAATTTTTTTATCTTAATAGCCAATGTTCTTGCACAATAAATGATAACACTAAAGGAAATTATTAACGATAGTTTTATTAAAAAAACACAAACAAACAAATTACAGAGATAATTATGTCTGGATGTTACCCCGATAAGCGTTTTAATCATTCAATAATTCAAACGGTGATTTTAACTGACGAAGTAAACATTTTCTTTACGTATACCATTTTAGTTTTTTTTCTATGAAAATGAAACAGTTAAAAAAATCAAAATGAAAGAAAAAAAAAACCTCTTTTTTATGGATCAAAGGTCAATTTGTATGTTCGTTATTTGTTCTTTTTTTCAAAGAAAATCTGTATTTGAGTCTTAAATATACAGGTTTTGGGTCTCAAAATAGTATAATTTCTATTTATTTCTATTTAGAAAAATACCCATCAAGTGAATAAAGAAAAAAAAAATCTGTGTTTAGGGTCTTATATATGCAGTTTTTGGGCCTCAAAATAGTATTATTTCTATTTAGAGAAATACCCATCAAGTGATAAATAAATTACAGACAAAAATAGGTATTAGATCAAACTAATTCGAGTAATCTATTAATGACGCATTTTCATTATGATAATCCGTTTTCGAAAAGCAAATTTAAAATACGAATTAGTTTTATTATATTCATTGTAAAAGTAACAATTAATTAAGTTTTGGCGTAAAATTGTTCCGTTTTCTGACACTGTTTATGACTTAACGCTTCTTTAACAACAATTTGTTTCATATTTCTTGACAGTGTTGTTAGTTAAAATATAATATAATGTGATAATGCAACATAAATATGCATCTTAAAATTTAAACCAAGACATTTTTTAAAACTCGCATAAATTCACAAGTTAATTACTGTCATTATGTGCTAGAAATACCGAAATGTAGTGATCAAGAAATCGATTAAAGACAAATCACTACACTCAAACGTAATGCAAGTGAAATGACAAATTAAACAGTAAATTTTGAAAATTATTTTGTAAATAAATGAATCTAATCATTATTGTTGAATTAATTTTATATAGATAAAAATACTAAGTTCAAACATATACTTTACAAAATGTCACGCATCCAATATCATTGCACATAATAACATAACAAGCTAAAAACGACAAGGAACACGGTTATTTGTATCACTGATGACTTTGAAAGGGCACAAGAGTAAAGGTCTAATGATACATTTATGATACAAAACTCAAACAATATAAACTTAACGAGATATAATAATACAGCAATGAAGTGAGAAAACTGCTATTAATAATTATATAAAACTTTTTTATCGGGATAGTTACTGCCAAACATTATCAGTTTCCAGATGTATGCTTTAGAAATGTCTTTCTTTATATACCTTTAATGAATCTTCACACACACACACACACACACACACACACACACACACACACACACACACACACACACACACAAATAGCTTACGGCTAATAATGCAAAATTGATTAATTTATGTTTTTTATAAACGGAAAAAATAAGGAAGTGTTAATGCAACAATGAAAAACAATTACAAAAATTAGGAGAACAGAAATTAAAAAAATAAATGAATGAGGAAACAAAAGATATAGAGATGTAGATATGTATAAATCAAAACACATTTTGATTTTTGAGAAAAAACACATTAAAATTTCGTACAACAAATGCAATTTCTCATTTGATTGGGTAGGTCTATCTAGTCTATCAACATTGAAAGTTTAATACCAAACAGTTAATTCCACAGAAAGCAACATGTTATTTGATGTTACGACAGAGAAAGCTTAAAAGAAAAATATAGTTTGAGGAATGTATAAGACGGGTAAAATAATTATTTTTGCTTACATGAGCTTATTCGTTGTTACTAAACCAGTTTTTGACCCCATTCTTGCCTTTCTTTCTATATGATAAAATGCATATGATGTTTGGTTAAAAATGAAACAAAGGCGTAGCCATTCGAGGGACGTTGTAATGACGGAACATTGAGAGAAAGGTTCAGGTTGAATAAAGTAAAATGAACAAAAGTCATTTTCAAAAAATAATGTAAAAAGTGCTATTTAAATTCTTTTTAGACACCCATTTACGATAAATAAATCCATCATTAAACTGCATTAATATGCGTAAATAGTGAACTTAAAAAGCGATTTTTTTAAAAAAAAAATTATTTGTTATTGTTTGCAGAAACATTTTTGTTCGTTTCCAAGTAAAAATATCAGCATTGTGAGATAAGTTTAATTAAAAGTTCAGACTGAAATGAAGCTGAATTGTGCATAATCTTGGAATGACAAATTTTGGCGATTTTGACGATTCTTGATATCTTGCGTAGTTCCTTTTCAGAATCTAGAGTGGAAAGGACTAATGGTTTTTTACGCCTAGTCAAGATTCTTTCACTTATTTGAGGCGGTCAGTTCTGGAGTGGTTGAGGGCCCGGAGAAAACCATCGACCTCCAGCAATCGATCTAACAAACTTTCTCACTCTAGGATCTGTCTCGAGTGCGATTTGAACCCAGGCGGTGAGAGGCACTGTGATACGTAAGCGCGCTCTTCAGACCACTCGGCCACAGAGGTCCCTCAGGATCGAGAATCTAAAACGATTTTCTCACAGAAGAAATATGTTTTGCGGACGTTTTTTTTCGATGAAACACAAGTGGCTGTGAGTATGGCAATGCCATTACTTTGGTGCCTAATAACATTTAATAACATTACTAAATTTTAAACGGCATGACAACTGAGTCTGTCTTCTAGTTAAACAAAGTAACCTTTATTGATGAACTTGATATTGTGGTTCCTCTTGTACCGGATGAAATTATATATTTTCCTTTACCATCTTTCTTGACTCGTTTCTTGGGTCTCCTACTCTCTTTCTATTCTTTCATCCAACAGATTACCTGATCTTTCTGTTAACATGAACCCTTATGATACAAGTAATTTTGTGTTACTACTTGCGTGTGTAAAACCGGATGTGTCTTGATTTGTTTCATACAATATTGCAAATATTTTTTTATTATCTCATATTGCTTAAATAAATAAACACCTATTTTGAAAGAATACAGATAACAATAAATGATAAGCATGGTATATGTAAACTTGTTTATAAAGATAACATTTCAGGTCATAAAGAAATCTCAAAGGATGATCAACATCAGAAAACCTGTTTTCTCTAATGAGTTGTAAAAATTTTAATGCAAAATTTATTGCACAAACGAGATTAAAAATGACGCTTTAAACTATCAGCTAAAGCAATCACAATAAATAAATATTTATAAATAAATAAAACACTTCAAATGAAACAAACATTATCCAACAAGAGACCTTAATAAAAAGTTGTCAATGATATTAAAATTTGAATTTGATTACTAAAGCATTATGTTGTATCAAATAAAACGCCATAGAGGACAAATGTATAGTTTGAGGGGGCATTTTTTATGTAGGCTGGCGTGCTTTTGTTTTTAGAATAATATTTTATAAAACAAAAGCAAAGTGCGCATCTTTGTTTGATTGATAATAGAATGACATCATTATACCCAAGATATGGTATAAAATGTTAAAAAAGAAAGATAAACAAGAAAAAGTTTTAAAAAAGTATGAAATAGCCAAACAAGTAAAGAAAATGAATTCTAAAGGGATTCTAAGAATAAAGTTTTCAGAACTTGCAACACAAATATATATCTTTTGACCATTGATCTTAGATTTGCCAGAGTATATAGTATTTGTATAAACATTTCTGTATTATAAACAAAATTCTTGGAGAAAAGTAATGAGCAAATACTTTTGTATAATTTTGAACATTAGATTCATTTATTTTAAACTATTTGGCTCATGTTTTTATCATCAAACTTTTTGGCTCCTAGTGTTACTGATGAGGTATGATTGTCCGAAATGTACACCTGTTTTGTACACAAATGTACATGTTTTGTCTCTGAAAGAAGACATTTTCATTTTATATACACAGAATGTATTGGTTCATCGTTTGGGATGATAAGGGATAATGATGTAAGCGGAGCACACGCTTGTCCGTTACTGCTTCTTACTGAAAGCTTTAAAATGAAAAGACTCTAAAACCTTTCTTCCTTAAATATAAACAAAGCTTTATTCAGAATGTATATTTGCGTTCTTGACCTTTTAAGGATTGTATGTTAACATTCAATCAATTGGTCACTTTAAAAAAGCAACAAAGCTATGGACATATCTCTCAACGGACGGCATTAATAACGCACATCAGACTTGCTTTCTTCATCACATTTGGTTTATCATTGAGGAGTAGAAAATCAAATTGCGATTGTCTTCACGGCTTCATGGCTGCAGGGTTCTTGATGTTGATAATGTATTCCCAGGATGTAAACCTATAATATTATTTATCTTACTATAATATCTTCGTAGCTGCTGCGTTATCATAAGTCGACGACGTTTTAGTATTTTAACAATAGCATAATAATATAAAACAATTCGGGTAAAAAATAAATAAAATTACTTATATCAACACTCGTAAATCCAATACAAAAAAGGAAATATTTACAAAACAAAGTTTTTAATTAACTTATTAATAAAATCTTAAACGTCCATGCTACATTTTTTCAACAGTTCTTCGAGATAGTAGTAACAACATTGAATTATAAGGTCTTTTAATAATAACATTATACAAAAAAATTCAAGCAGAACAGCCCATATCCAAATCACAATCTATCTCCCACCCAAAAGGCATTCAGTTGAAGACGTGAATTTTCATTGAGAAATTGAGCCCGGTTGCTCTGGAAGGGTAAGCAGGTCCTGTCTAGCTAGTCATAACCTTCATGTGAAAAAAAATTAAGAATGTGAGAAAACATGAAACTATGGGTGTAACAGACGGAATGCTGCAATGTGGATCTTCCCGATAATGGATGATCTTTATCTTTCCTTTTTACTGAAATTTGTACTAGAATATAGTCCACAGCTTTACCTTCAGGTTATAATGTTGCTTTACAGTTTAGACAACATTTTGTAGACGAAATATACATTTTGTAGCTACAAACTCAATTTAAATCACGTGACACTACTAGTAATGGCGACAAAGAGAAAAATGCATATTGGAACCACTGCTAATAAATTTACTACTTCAGGCATAAGTTGAAGGTTATGTCCAATTTCAAACTAACAGGGATTGAATAATCATTACACGAATTTAACATTTTCACACAGTATATATGTGAAAAAAAGAAACAACATTCCAATGTTTGTGATTTTTGAAACATTTTCTAACGCATTTAACTTGAAATGGCACTGTAAACCAAAAACAAAACTTTTGCTTAAACTGAATTTTAAATTTAAGCGAATTTCGATAAAGTTCTTGGTTATCAACACTTATCACTATTCGCTAAAGCATTTATGCATTTTATCTTTATGTTTAAAATGAATTTTATGTTCAGAAAAACTACCATAATAGAAAGCTCAGCAAATGAGAACAATAAGTCAGTGATGATAAGGTCTTTAATATAGCAGAAAAACTCCCTTCATCCCCCAGCGTTTTTTGGGATCGAATTGAATAAGGTTCGGGTTAAGCCTAACCCTAATGGGTGTAGCTAGCTAGACAGGATATGCGTACCCTTCCGGAGCACCCAGCCTCACTTCCTTCATGGAAGTTCACGTGTATCAATAAATTTTCCATTTTTCAAAGTTTTTACTTTGAGTTTTTTGAGGATTGTGATTAGGGACATCGACTGGTATGCTTGCGTTTTATTTCAAAGGTTTCTAATGGTTTGTTTAAGTCAGTTTAAAATTTAACTTCTCACGAAAACAATGTAAGAGAAATCAAAACGTAATTACTTGCTATTTGTGACTTTTGGCTGTCTGTAAATTGTGGCAGAAAATCAGAGAAAATAGCGCTATAATATTCATATATTATTACAATAAATGATTTTTAAAAAATAAATAAATAAATAAAAAATAAATAAATAACTTAAATAATAAATACATTATGATTAAATAATGAATAAATAATAAATAAATTAATTATAAAAAATTATAAACAAACTAAATAAATAGATAAATAATAAATAATTTGTTTTTAAAAGCATTCACCACTGTTTGGCTTATTACTCAGAATTCTCAGAATTTCCTGATTATCTTGACTATTGACATTACAAAGGCGTTCTAGTAATTTATTTATAAACCTGACATAGTGGAACAATCATAGAATTGAACACCTATCGAAATATAATAATTATGACAATATCTTGTAAAATTATACTTGCAAGTGATGAAATTATGTATCTTTTTTACGTTTCTTTGTTGCGATGTTTATTAAATACGAACATGATACGTCATATGTGTTCCTCAGAATATATGATAAGACTACTTTTCCTTGTGTATTGGTATTTTGTTTCAATTGTTTCTCTTTGAATTGTCGTTAATAATTCATCATTTGACATAAACGTGCTTTATTTACTTTGTGTTATCTTTTTTATTCATCTGATCGTCTTTCTTATTTGAATCTTTTATTTTTTGGAAAACCCGAGAGATACTTCTGATTTCTCTCTATACTATAAATTACCGCAAATCAAGAATAGTAACCAAGGAAAAAAGATGTACAGCGTGGTATCTATATTCTGCTTTAACTGTGTACCACTTACCTTGCAACTTCTTTTTCATTTGACATAAAAATCAGACAATTACGAAACCTTAGTTTCAAGAAAGAATCCATTTAGGTTTGCTTTTAAAGGCGATATTAAAGCCTAACGATAGGAAACTTTACATGTTATGAAATCTTTACTATTTGATTTATAAAGACAAACGGGCTTATAAACTTAAAAAACTAAACGTTGTAAAAATATACTACTAATTACGCTAAATCATATTCATAATTATTCATAAATAACATCATGATTAAAACCTGTATGTTAACCTGTTTTTAAATGAAATTCAATATCTAACTTCCTTGAAGGAGGTTCACGTGTATACCTAAATTGGCCATTTTTTTTTTTTTTTTTTTTTTTTTCTTTTTTGGTAGATTGTGATTTGGACATGGTCTTGAAATTTTGTATTTTATCATTATATAAATCTAATTTATTAATTATGACGGACTTCTGTTCTCAAGCTTCACATCTACAAGCACTGAAATGATTTCGGAATTGTTTTATTTTCATTCCTCATCCGTGACATTAGGGACCGAAAAAACTGAAAAATAATCAACATAAGCCAAACAGTTGAAAATCCAGCTAAGGAATGCTTTGCATGAGGGAACAAACCTTAGTTTTAAATAAATTTCAAAGATTAAGACAGCTGAAAATTTTATTAAATGGTATATTTTCTGATATGATATTTAAATGTGTCAATATTAAATAAAAAGACATTTGTTGGTTAAAAGTAGGTACTAGTCTAGAGTAAAAGAAATTTCAATGACTATTTAAATTATTATTTTATAACATTTAGATAACAAGACAATTTCCTTCAGCCATTTATGTCGCAAAAAATTTAAATTATTATTATATAACATTTAAAAAACTAGACAATTTTCTTCACCATTTATGTCGCAAAAAGACAAAGCGTTCAGATTAATGTGACAGTTAAACAATGATACCGGATATTGTACTGTAAATAAATGTTATTTGAACCTTGGTTTTAATAATATTTTAAATGTCAGCACGTTGTCGGTTAAAGCTCTTCATCAACATCACTCACCGGTTTGAGATTTCGGTATTTTCAATTTATTTTAATGCCAAGATATGGTTCAATATCATAACATGGAATTGAATCCATTCGCTCACGAGGTTAAAACTTGAAACTGAACAATATGATAGAATCATAACATTGAAATTCGATTATCACCTCCGCAATTGATACCACATGCATGCAAAGTCAAATTATAGAACGTCGAATATAATAACAAAATTGCATATGAAATTACACTTCCGACAAGTATGCTTGTCTAAATAAAATATGGATGGAAAAGTTTTATAATTTAATTCTGTTTCATTGAAAACAAATTATGAGGGCTATCAAAATTAAAAGAAATATAACCAAATAACTAATTTTGATGCAGTACTAACTTCATTACCTGGCTAACTGGCGCTTTTCTTAATTAAATCTAATGAATTAAATCTAAGGGATTCTTCTTTATAGAATTTGTATTAACTCGTTCAGTTAGTAATAATTGACGTCAATGCATAAGATAGAGAACAGGTAAGCCATTTATAAGAAATTTAGGAATGTGTTTTATTATTTCAATTTCAAAGAACAAAATTTAATATTACCTCAAATTTAGATAGGTAATCGATATCAAATGAGAAACGGATGGTTACAATTAAATAAAGAGAACTTGCAGTTAGCTTAAAACATTAACAAAATGAAAAATTATTCTTGAAAATGTAAATCTGATTTATCGATTGAGCAGTACAGCAAATACTGATTGTTATTTTGACCTTATAAATTCATCTTGACCTTTCCAAATCTGGAATTATTAAAATGACATCATCATTAAATAAGGCAAACTGCTTTTCGTCTCTAAGATCTTTTTGTTTGTAAAATAAGGATGAAGTGTTGAAGCAATAACTATGTCATAATATGATGCTTTTTAATCAGGTTGGCTGTAACATAGGAATCGAATTCAATCTTTGATTCTGTACCCATATATGAAAGGGTTCTTTGTGATGTGCGGTCAGAAATTGAACAATAAATATATGCAGCTATCAGTAACGTTTACGTCAAACAAAAGAAGTCGACTAAAACAAAATATTTTTTGCTAAAAAAGTATGGTTGTCATAACAATATTGTTCATGAGAATAAGTCCATGTTCCTTTCATTCAAAAATTGGATTTTGCAAGTGACGCATCTAGCTAGCTAGACAGGAGTTGCTTACGTTTTCAGAGCACCTGGCCTCACTTCCTTGAAGAAAGTTCATGTGTACCAGTTTTACATTTTGGGGGTGTGTAATTTAGATATGGATTGGTATGTTTGTGTTTACTTTGTTTTTGGGATTGTGATTTAGATATAAACTGTTATGTTTATGTTTGATTTGCTTTTGGGAATTTGATTTGGACACGAACCGGTATTCTTTTTATTTTAGTATCAACTTTCCTGTAAAATTTGTATGTCTCAAATTATGTTCATTCGACCATTTTTAAAACTTCAATATTAAATCAAAGAAAAAACAATCAATATTAAAAAGATGCAACTGAAAAACATGAACTAGACAACTACCCGAAAAATGATAAATTTTATGTCGATTTTATACAACATTCAAGTAAAATAGACGATCCTCAATCCTTTATGTCGCACAACTACGAAGCATGTGATAATTAATTTTTGTTAAAAGTTTGAAAACTAGATTTTAAACTGCTAACCATGGTTCAAATCGATACTTTAAATGTCAGATAATTGTCGGTAAAAGCTTTCATCATCATCATCACTCACCTGTTTGACATTCCGGCATTATGTAATGTTTTAAATTAAAAGATTCATTTCAAACTCTATCAAAAGAACTAAATCCATACGTTGATGAAGAAAAATACCTAACAAATCATCACTATGATACTATGATATTTGAATAACACCCGTCGCACTTGATCCAACATTCATGCAAGTGATATTGTAGGAATGTCAAATATTACAAAATTGCCTATGAAATTACACTTCTGACCGTTTGCCGCTGCTTGTCTAAATAAAATATGATAAGTAAATGGAGAGGTTTTACCATCTTGTTAACGCCCAATTAAAAACAAATTCTGAGGGCTATTAAAAGTAAGAGAAATATAACCGTGTAAAATTAATTCAGATGCGGTGATAACTTTTTAATCTAACTAACGGATGCTTTTCTTACTTAAAACTTATGAATAAAATCTGAGAGCATTTGCTTAGCATATAAATGTGATGTAATTAATGCTTTAATTTGAAATAATAAAGGCCATGCATTAGATAGAAAACACGTAAAGAACTTTTAAAAATTTTAGAAATATATTGTATTTTTTGCATGTTTAAAACGACATAATTAAATATTAGCTGCACAATTTGAGAGTTCCAATCAATATCATTTCGAAAGGATATGTTGTTAAATATGAATTAAGTAAGCTTATACATAGCTAAAACCCATAAACAAAAGGAAAAAAGGTTATGTAGATCTGAATTATTAACTAAGTGGTACAACCACTGGACTGTAACTAGTATCTAACCAACCGATGTAAACCTATATATCTCGCGTATTACTAGAAATCGTCATTTAGTCATTTTAAAATGTTAAATGAAAAACATTTAAGTATTTTTCTATAAGACAACATCAATTATATAATATATGTACGAAGCTTCTATAATGTAAATATTTTCTTGTTTAATAAAATTTTTAAAGGGGTTTTAAAGTCCTTAATAAAATTTTTGATTTTTTATTCTTATGTGAAAATTTTAACCACGGTATGAGGCCAGAGAACATATATGTTTTTATAAGTTATATCTAGTTGACAGCTATTGACATAAATTGATGTGGTTTGTTGATGCTGTTTGATCGGATACTCTAAAACCGGATATTTATTTTGACGGCTTGCTAACGTGCCAAATAATGCAGACATTGTCGGAGGTACATCTTTAAGATTCAAGTTTGTTTTGTCATTCTTTTTTAAAATATACACTTCAATGGCTTGAGCATTTTTTATCAAAAAAACTATCGGAAACAGAAATTTATTGTATTTGGGCATCGGCAATAAGCATGCTTTTGAAGGAATAATCTTTAAACTGGAATTTATTAATACGTGTTCGGTACAGAAATAAATTTAATATTTTTTCAGAAGGGTACAGCGAGTTTGTTATAGGAAAACCCTAAAGTTGGTTTTCAGTCATTTAAGTGTACACAACGAAGAAGAACAAAACAAGCTTTAATGAAAAGAAATATCGATTGTATGTTTGGCTGCTGCCAGCGTGACTTTGCGACTACAGGTTACAAGAGCAAATAACCTGATTGCTAGTCGCGTAAAATGACATCGCCAAAAATATAACCATTTGTCGCTAATATCTAACTGACAGCATTGTGAATGCCCTGACGTAATCTTTCAGGAAATTTCATCATATCCGGTTTCAAAAATTAAGGATTTCAATTCAAGATTACAGGCTAAACAAGCAATTTCTATTGATTAATAAAACAATGTTAACATATAAATATTATATAAAAGCTTCATACCAATATCAAGCAAATGATATGTTATGAAGGAAAATACTATTTCCTTTATTAAATAATTTGAAAACACCGATAAGATTGCAGTTTTCAGAAAGCGGATGCTAATAACACACTTTCAGAATAGAAATGAAGTGCAAGAAAAAAAATAAATAACTGTATAGCTTCAGTCAATAAACAATCGTTCAACACAGGGGGGGGGGGGTTGTGTAATCAAGTTACGAAGTTTGTTCTTGTATGAGTAGATTGAAGTATGTAGAGAAACCTTAGATGTGGACGAAAATTGATAACAAAACTGCTTCGATATTGTTATTTAGTATATTCAACAAGTATATCTGGCCACATTAGTTGTTGTTTTTGTAGGTTGTTGTTAAAACTGGTTTTGACGGAAAAATTGTTTTCATTTTACCTTTAAATTTATTGTTTTTATATGTCCATAATCGGAAAAAAATTATTCATCATGTATTTTTAACTATTTCCATTGACTTTTTTTCAAATTAATGAGAGGTGTTTATTTCTGTATAAAAGTATTATTTGTTTTTGTAAAGTCAACAGCTGACAAAAAGATACTTAGCAAGAAAAATAGTAAAGGAACAGTGTCAATTACTGTGACATGATATAAGGTGAAACGAAATGAAAGAAAAAAAATATTGAAAACTTTAAACAGTTATTATTGATCAATTGTTATTGGTTGCTGGGGTTCAAGTTTTGTTGTAGACTTGATCATTCCAGTTATTTATTTTAAAAAAGAAAGAAATGCAGCTTGAAATGAGTTAATTGAAACGGAAGCAAACCTATAAAGTAATAAAACCATCTAGAGTCTAATATTCCATCATATCAGTCATGTGAAGTCGTCAATATGTAAAAACATACTTATTTGACGTCTCTAAGAACATTATTGTTGGCGTTTTTATACATGTATAAAAATAAATGAATAAATAGATAGAATAATGTTTACACATCTTAAACGTTGTCGTAGCACTGGCTTAGTTTTATAACTTGTTGAAGAGTTGTTTTGATCCCGATTGAGATACACACTTACTATACACTAACAATAAATGTAATAGTGTTTCATTCTAAACGCCGTAACAAGTAAAAAATAATCACTGTCAAAATTGATAATTAAAAACTTCATCGAATGTCAATAGTTTTTATTTTGGTCACCATTTCATCACTGATCGCTTTTGGCAATTTGGTATATTATCTTTTTCACACAACAGATCAAACAGCATCAAAAGAATCAATTCAGGAGGTTTAAATTAGATAAATGATTTATATGATAGAATGATTACATTGATTTTTTATTATCACCTCCGCACTCGATCCCACATTTATAAGAGTCATATTGAAGAACCTAAAATATTATTATAAAATTGTATTAGAATTTACACTTCCGACTAGTATGCCGCTGCTTGTTTTAAATAAAATGTCATTAGTGAATGGGAAAGTTTTATAATCTTATCCAGTACCATTGAAAACAAATTATCAGGACTATTAAAATTAAGAGAAATATAACCACATAAAACTAATTCAGCTGCAGTTCTAATTTTATTATCTAACTAACTGACGCTTTTCTTAATTAAATTTTATGAATTAAATCTGAGTCGTTTGTTGAAAGACAGTGTAGTTACTGCTTCAATTAGAAATAATTAAGGTCAATGCATCAGATAGAAATCACGTAACTGACTTAAAAGGATTTTAAAAATGATTTTTAAAAATTTTTAAACGGCTAAATTCAATATTACTGCATGATTGAAGATATGTAAAATATAAAATGAAGAATAAATGGTTACAGTTGCCTAAGGATATTTAAAGATAGTTATCAACATAAACAAAATAATAGATCATAAGGAATTCAGGCTTTTGTAAACTGAGCAGTACAATCACTGACTGAATCCCAAAACTAACCATCCAATATAAACTATATTACTTATAAACTGCAATCCAGACAGAGTTGTGAAATTATTTTAAAATTGAAATATGGTTTTGTTTCCAAGCACGCTTTAGAATAAAATACATTTAGAATTTAGTAGAGTATAGATGCAATAATTATGTAATAATATTGTCTGGTTCACCACAATGTTTTTGATAAAAGTGTAAAAACTCTGAGTAGAAATCTTTGATTTTGTACCCAAACATAATGTTTCTCTACAATATGACTTCATAGGAAAGGGTTGTTGTCAGGCACTTAAAATGGGGCATAACTGAACGTAAATTCTGATGACAATTATTTACCTAAAATGATTTAATCGTGAAAAATATTTATTGTCATGGCTAGTGTCACAGAGCATGTTGCAAGTCCAGCTAAGTTCATGTAAGTAGAATCAATGTATTCAGAAGCCTTGAACATAGACAAAATATCAATATCTTATACTACTTAGTTATTATTATTTAGCTGATTTTACAAGTAGGTCTGTCTTTATTAGTTTTTGCACTTGACAGTAATTGTAGTCTTTTACTTGACTACAAAATATTACTCATTTGCCTTTGTATAAATGGTTTAACATTGCAAGTTTCTTCTATATAGTTTTTACTATGCCAGTTTTTTAAAAAAGAAAAAAAGTTTAAAAGAAGGCGAGTAAAACGCGAAAAGGTGTTCAAATTATTGAGAAACTGTAATACCTCCAGTGTGACTGGATGTGGTATACCTTTACTCAAAATTATATAATCATTTAACTACTTGTACAATAAACAATCCCCAAACATCTACCACATAGTCAAACCAAATATCGGAAATAATAACAGACATTTTGTTCGTTTTATTTTTTTATAGATTGCAAGTTCAATAACTAGTAAAATGTCAATTTATCAGCGAAATTTTTCTTTGCAGGTCATTGTGCTTTTTAAATATTTCCCAAAGTGCATTTTAATTAGAAACTAGACTTTACGCCTATTTTATTGCATTTAAAGCGCTATTATAAGGCATAAAATAAAAAATTTAAAAACTGTGAATACGCATGCTGTTGTTTAAAGCCTTAACAGCGACTGAAATAAATAACACATACAGTTATATTAAAAAACAATTAATGTCAAAGAAAAAAAAAGAAAATAAAACTATTTAATTTTATCAAACAAGTTTTTTCGAAAAAAAAAATCACCACTGATATTGCTAAAAAAATCTTACATTGATAATTGGTGTACAGGAAATAAATGTTTCTTTGCCCACACAAGATGGAAACTATTTAGGAAGAAAAAAATATAATCACCCACCTATGACCTACAAATAATTGTAAAAAGGGCCATCGGATCACTAAGAGCCAACGATTCCCAAAATATTTACATGTCAATATATATGACAGAGGATGATATACAATAACCACGTTTTTGAAATCTTGATTTATTTTGACATGGTATTAACCTAAATAAGAGCAGCTTCGGTATTTGAGAAAGGGAACAATAAGACGTATATGTATGATATAAAATAAATCACAATATAAACAATGATTGAAAGTCATTAGAGTTATTTATCTGTTAACATGATATTATAGAACAATTAAAGAAGTCTAACAACTTTTCAAACTATTTTATTTATGAGAAAATGTTCTGTAAAAGTATATGACCATCGTGATGTCGTTATATGAACAACGTGATAGCGTTAGGTCTCTTTTGTGAATTATTTTTTGTAGCACTATATCTACAAAGTGAATATATAACACAAATACCAGTTAAATTTTGATGTGCCAGATGTGCACATTTTGGAAATTTATTCTTCATCAGTGACACTAAGACCGAAAAGTTTTTTAGTTAAAAAACACAAGCAAAAAAGTTGAAAATCAATGAATCTAAAGATCCAAAATTATTAAAATCCAAATCCAGCCAAAGAATGCTTTGCATAAGGGAACAAACCTGTTTTAGATACATTTCAAAATTTAGTACAGAATACAATATCTTGTATTTGCTCTACAGAATATGCATAAGATCACAGCCAAATGTGAGTTTGATGGTTTATAAGGTTGTTATCTCTTTACGCTTCTGTCCAAAATAATGATTTGTAATTAAGGAAGATATTTATGTTTCTTTACATACATTGTTCCTTTTTTATCTTAAAATTAAACAGGTATTTTTTTTTATATATTAACAGTTTTTAGCAATCTTTTATGTAATTGTTTAATTATTAATTTATTTTGAAAATTTAATGGTTAATTGCTAGTGACAAAACTGAAATTGACTGCAATTCGAGAATTGTTAATAAAAAAACACTTTTGCGACGTTCGGGTTACTATGTGCTACTTACTTGGGAATCCTTTTTCTCAAACGAAAAGACATGTTTAAAGCAAATTAAAAATGTGAGGTTTGGAAAAACGCATTTATTTATAGATCGACAGTTTCCATCAACTTTAACTTTTGACATTAAGACGAGATAATTGATTTCCAGAATGTTTCTTGTGTATCAAAAGACTCGGTGTGAATGCAGTACATTAGTGACGTCAACTAATTTTTGTGTTATCGTGTATTAAAGTACTAAGTGTTTCAAACTTCAAAATATATAATTCAGATGACTCACGCTGATAAATGCGATAACATTGTGAATTATAATTCAAATATTTATTATGAAACATGGCGCAGCTTGTGTGATTAATATTAAATCACATTGCATTCATTTGTTTCCGGATAATTATCAAGTATTACAAAATATCCTTATTACATGTATAATGATAATAATAATATGTATTGTATTGTACTATAACGATTAACATTTTAAATTAAATTCAATAGCTAAAAGTCAATAAAACTTTAATAAATTTTGTCATTAAGTTTCTACATATAAAACTGTTAATTTTTATTTGGGAGATTTTATCGATGAGAACAAAAATAAAAACTTGAAAATCAGAAATCTTATATTAACTGTTGTGTATTTGTCTAACAATGACTGCGGCTTTACAATACAGCAATGATTGATAAAAGCCAAAGTAAAACTGACAGCCAATAACAATTACTGATTAAGAAAAACTAATAAGTTTAATAAGTGGACTACAAAATTTGGTTTTAAAATTAATTAAAATATTTGCAGCGTGTACGAAAACAAACTTTATAAATCTGTAAATCCCTGCTTAGTGTTGTGAATTACAAAATTGAATACAATTTTCCACTTTGTCTAGTAACATTTATTTTTTATGTGTAAACGTATTGTGTATTTCCAAACTATCTCCGTAACTGAACCTTACAATAATATCGGAACATACATACCATTTAAGCTCCCAATTGGTAAGAATGGTGTAAAACAAGAGAAGAAATTGTTTTGTAGTCCAGTGGCTATGTAAAACAAAATTGACTCGTACCTAAGTGGCTTGTTTGATTAGACAAAAATAAAATATCAGCAATCATCTAAATGACTATTTTTTTTTTATTTTTAAGCAATGAACTCAGCTGTGGTCCGCTTACTGTTTTGTATTTTAAAAATGAATTCTGATCCAGCATGGATATAGTGCCCTAAGTACCCATATAGAATACTAGTATTTTAACTTTATTCCAGATAAAGCTGGTAGGCTCATAAAATAGTCCCGTCAGTAACCTGCATATCTCTTGGGAAATGTTTAGAATTCTTGTTTCAGAGTTTAGTAACATTTGGATATATTTTAATTTCAAATTTTTGTTTTTAATAACCAATGCTCGTAGAATAAGAGAAGTTAGAGAGACTTTTACAATACCAAAATCAAATCACAGAACAGGACAAACAATGGATAAAATCGGTTGTGTTTTTGTAGTATTAAGACATTTATAGTTACTATATGTTACACGTAAAATTGAAATGATCTGTTAAACTGTCAAAATTAATTATTAATTTTTTTGTGGATAGTATGAAATGCTTTCTTTCTGTTTTTTTTTTAGAAAATGAGGCATTGTTCAAAAGTCGCTGTTATTCAGTATTCTTATTATTTATATTATTTCAGCAAAAATGTGTCAATTGTATTAGCAACTTCAGATAAAAGTTTTGCTTTCCTGACCAAGGTTATGTTTTATAATGCTTAAAGATTCGGTTAATCTGACTGTACAGAATCTTGTATAATGATTAAAATTTAAAATTAAAATGCCACTTTGTTAACTCAATATTAGAATCCATAAAAGGGTAATATAATTTAGAATTCTAAATACTTTATCAAACTGGTACCCAGTTTAAAAGCTCAAGTACTTTGAAAAGATGTTAAAGAAGCCAACAATTCCACCCTTAAAACAATTCTACACCCAACGCTTTTTATTGATTTTTCTTTTATCAACTATTTTTATGTGAAATAAGGAAAGAAAAGAAAAAAATTGGATAATTAATAAACTTTTTCCGAAATAAATAATATTCTAATACCTTAATGAAAACTAAGGTTTGTACCCTTTTTGAAAGCATTCTTCAGCTGCATTTGGATTTATTTATTTCTGAAACTTTGGATTAGTTGATTTTCAAATGCTTGACTTATCTTTTGGATCTAAGAACTTTTTCGGCTCCTAGAGCCACTGATAAATATATTACACAAATACCTGTTAATTTTTGATTTGCCATATGTGCACAATTTGAAAAAACATTCCACATCGGTGACATTAGGGACCAAAAAGTTTGATTGTTAGTAACATAAGCCAAACAGTTGAAAACACATGAATTTTAAGTTCCAAAATTATATGAATAAAAATCCAAGAAAAGGAATGCTTTGCATGAGGGAATGCATTTTCGAAATGGGTACATATAGCACATGAAAATTAAACAGGTATTTTATTAAATATATAAATAATCTAAACACTTAGGTTACTTTAAATTAATTTATTCTTAGTCGCTTAGTAAAAAATATTCAATATTAAATACCTAGGTTAATGTTAATGAATAAAAAGTATGGTTAAGATACGAACAATCACATTATACAACTGTATCATAAAGATTGTTTGTCTAGTGTTAAATATTAGTAGTTCCTACACATTTTTAAACGGTACAGTACTTATACATATTGGGGAATTTAATTATGAGCGGTATCGACACGACACATGTTTAGGTAAATTGCCAAAACTAAATAGGGAAATTTATAATCAACAGTCCCTGTGTGCGTGATCTTGTTAGCTTCTTTTCCGTTTTTTTGAGCTTGTTTTCGTTGTGTTCTTGCCTAATACAAGTTTTCATGCCTTTAGTGTGTCATTTTCATATTCGGCTCGTGTTTGGCCTTTTTCATTATTCGCTTGCATTGGGTCATTTTCATTGGCTTATATATTTCATTTTTATTAGCTTGCATTATGTCATTTTTATTGGCTTGTAATGTGTCATTTTTTATCATTGGCTTGCATTAAGTCAATTTTATTTTTGACTTGCATTGAGTCATTATTTATATTGACTTGCATTAGGCCATTTGTATTTTTGGCTTCGATTGGGTAATTTTTATTATAGACTTGCATTGGGTCATTTGTATTATAGGCTTGCATTGAGTCATTTTTATTGGCTCATATGTATCATTTTTATTATTTTTATTATGAGGAATAAATTTCGGAAATGTGCACATCTGGCACATAAAAATTTAACTGGTATTTGTATTATATATTTGCATTGTGTCATTTTTTATTCGGCTTGCGTCGGATCCTTTTAATTATTGACTTGCATTGGGTCAGTTTTATTTTTGACATGCATTTGTTCATTTCTACTATTGACTTGCATTGGTTAATGTTTTTTGGTTTTGTTGGCTGGCTAATGACTGGTATATGTTCAGTTATTTTTGTATTTCATGTATGTCATTTTTACGTTGCCCCCGGGTTCGAATAGGTCCCCAGTATCTCATGCTTGTCGTAAAAGGCGACTCAAAGGGTGCATTCCGGTTGCCGTGGAATGAGATTCTTAATGGTGGAGGTACGGAATTCTGGTGATTGAGGACCATTTTGGTTGCGGTTTACTTTGGACCAACACATCACTTTGACACCTACTCCATCTAGAAGGGCGGTTGCCATCGGCTCGTGCCCAACAAATCGGCTGATCACGCCAAGCCCTGCAGGGAAGATATGGTTTCTCTTTTAGCTCTGCTCACGTTTTAACATTCGTAGTGCTTAACCTTGGTCTTTTTTTTTTTTTAGAAAAGGCGGTGACTAATGGATCAAATCCTGTTCTACTGTGATGTTCTCAATCTGGGACATTGTGATTTTATTGGGATGTATGTCTTCCTTGTAGTTCTTGGTGCTGTTCCGAGAAAAATATCCCTGAACTAAGGCATTGCCCTCATTGGCACTCGATATCGGCGGGTGGGGTGCAAGGAAGATGAACCACCTTACACCACCATGGAAAATTAAAAAAAATTCAGAATAGTTCAATAAGATTAAGAGAGAATAGTGATGATGAAATAAATGAAATCAATATCATGGGCAAAGTTTGTAATTGTTGATTCAGCCACAGACAAAACATTGAAAATAAATCTTTTTCTGGTACAGAAGTGTGTCAGTGGTATTGCTGGTTCAGTAAAAGCATTAAAAATTGTGTTCAGGGTCGCTACTGATCCAATGCAGGAACAGGCAACAGTCAGTGTATTTATTTTGTAAAACCATGAAGAGGATGATTAATAATAGACTCTATTATTAGCTATTAAAACCCAACCACAGCTTTGCCTCAACATAATTCAAAAATGGTCATTGAAAAACGGTTTTAAGTTTTCTAAAACTGAAACATGTTGCATACATGTTTTTTTTGCAACAAACGCAAAATACATAATGACCCGGAGCTGTACATCAATGACAGCCTTTTCAAAGTTGTAAAAGATGCTGCGTTTTTAGGAATCCTTTTTGATTCAAAATTAAGTTTTATTCTTCATATGAAATGCCTTAACGCTAAATGCCTCAAGGCATTAAATATTTTAAAAGTTTTATCCAATACAAATTGGGGATGGTGTTTAACCTACATTACTTCATGTGTACAGATCGCTTATTAGATCGAAACTTGATTATGGATCCATTATATATGGATCTGCTCGCAAATCATATTTAATAGACCTTGACGCAATTAATCACCAAGGTCTACGTATTTGTCTGGGAGCGTAAAGAATATCTCCAATTCATAGTTTATATGTTAAGGCTAATAAACCTCCGTTACATTTAAGGCGCATTAAACTATATCTGTAGTATGCCACAAATTTATATGCAAATCCAACTAATCCGGCATTTGATTGTGTTTTTCATCCTTATCAAGACCTCTACAATAAAAAGGTCAAAGCTATTGCATCTTTCGGTATTCGTTAAAAACCAAAGTTGGAAGACTGTGGTTTAAACCTAAATCTTATTGAAAAGCACCGATTACCAGATGATCCTTCTTGGCTTCTGGATAATCCAGAAGTCAATTTGGATCTCACAAAGTTGCAAAAGCCGGAAACAAGTGAAAAAGTTTTCCAGCAGGAATTCGCTCTGATTAAAGCTTAATATACACGGTTGATTCCTGCTGTAATTAGACAGAAATTTCGGTACTGGTTTTTAATATATACTGATGGATCAAAAGATAGCGGTCGGGAAGCTGCTGCTGCTATGGTTGGAGACGAAACAGTAAAAGGTCGTCTTCCAAATGAAACTTCTATACTTATGGCTGAGACTAAAGCAATATTACTTGCTTAACAATGTATTTCAGAATCGCCTCATAATATTTTTTAATATGTTCTGACTCTTTATTAGTCCTTTGGGAAATAGAGAGCAGAAAATTAGATCACCCTTTACTCGTGAAAGTCTAGAACTTCATTCATCTATTACATATACTGTTTCAGATTTGATAAAATTATTAATTATTTTTGGTTGCCCAGCCATGTTGGTATAAAAGGCAAAGTAAAGCAGATTCAGCTGCTAAAGCAGCATTATCTAAACAAATAACTACTTGTTTTGTTCCCCATACTGATTTAAAGTCATTGATATACAATTATAATTACAAACTTCACGTTGTTTCACGATTTAGAGCCATTTCATTGGTCGTTTTCCTGTTTAATTACGTTGTTATTTTCCAACAACGACGTTTTCTACCGGAACTACTTTCGACCAGTTTCAAGGATTAGCCATCTATTAATAGAATTTATTTATAAATTGTAAACAAATGGGAATGCCTTCGAGATCGGCAAATATTATAGCTAAAAACATTAAAATAATTTTTTTATAATAAAACTTTGCAAAAAATTATTCAACTTGACATGTTCTGATATTTTTTTTCACCAAAATATTCAAGACTATTAAATATTTATTTAGAAATATTTTTATCTCTGTAATCCAGTTGCGGAGAATCCCTTTTGTATTCACCTTAAAAATCCAAAGACAAAATTTTTTTACACACCTAAATCAATTTCTAAACCCGTGTTTTCTAATTCAATGCAAAAAATATCAAAAATTATAATTGTAGTCAGGTATACACTGCACATTACCCGAGAGGAACAGCCATATCTCCTATGCTGAGTGATGCTGAATTTCAGTTACGCCACATCATGCTTATGTCAGGTCACTGAAACGAGGCCTCGGTTTACAGTTATAGTAGGGACTGTTCTGTTCACAGAAGAAACATATCAGGGATACCATGTCCTGGTAACGTCCGAGTCTAATGCACCCCCTACCGCTTGTTTTACCTCCACATGTCTCTTGATCAGCTATTACAGCTACCACCGGTGTCATCATAAAACGAAATCTCCTTTGTCTCACTCCTAGTCCATAATTGGCAAAAAAAATCTGTTTCAACCAAGAAAACATTAATTCCATTTCATTACTTTGTTCCATGGATTTTTCAACACTCTGTTTATTCAGTTTTCTTTTGTTATGGGAAACGTCAACCTGTAAGTTGACACGCCGCGGTGTCCTACAAACGTATGATAGTCGCACGTTGTTGTTGGTAAATGATGTGTTGTCTCGAGACATGATATAGTACCTTTTTCTCAAAGAATTTAATTGTATAATCATTTATATGTTGACTGAAATAAATAAGAAAATGAATAAAAAGATATCAATTTAAAACCTTTTTCAGTTTTTTACAAGACATTTTATCGTCTTTTAAAGGTGATATTAATGTATTATTACGCCGCGACGTTGTAACATCGATTTCCGGAAAATCAACTCATCAGTTCAGAAATGTAGGTCAGCTTAAAAAACTGTTTAATTTCGGGTTTGTAATTATAAGAATTATCAGTGGTCAAATCAATGGAACAATCAAGAACATAACAAGTTACATTTTGTACAGCTTTCTCTAGGAATTATACCTTTGTCTCAGTATAGTAGACGTTAAGGTGTTGTCCTAAGACGCTGTAGCATCGGTCATAGATATTTTACCCAATCATTTTTTTGAAGGGAGAACAGCCTCCCCAGTGTGTCCCTTGTCAGGGTCATCAATCTATTCAGCACATCTTGCTGGATTGTGTTGAATTGCCTCTACGAGGGATATTTTTTATTCGGAATCATCGTTGAAAGATCTTTTAAAAATGTCCATGGACATAAAAATTTTAACTTCCTACGGAAAATAAATTTGTTTAATAAAATGTAATTTTTATTATATATTATCCAGTCTTTATTAACAACTTATCTGTGATATAACTGGATTTTATCAGCTTATGATTTATTAAATCTTATTTAATTTTAATTTTATATGTAAAATATTTACATATTTTAATTTTTGATATTTTCTAGCAGCGAATGGGTGCAATAATGCTGATGCGGCTATAAACAAAAACTACCTCACTCACTTACTCATTTTACGTTGGAATATATAATACAAATACCAGTTAAATTTTGATGTGCCAGATGCGCACATTTCGGAAATTCATTTCCTCATCAGTGACACTAAGACCGAAAAGTTTGATACATAAAAATATATGACAAACAGTTGAAAATAATGAATCTAGAGTTTCAAAATTATATAAATCCTATTATATATTTCGTGTTCAATAATGGTCTCCAATTAAATCTTATTTCAATTTGGTACTAAAGTTAATAGTAATAAATAAAAAGCTATGTTTCTATTTCATCAAACATTTAGATTAGTTTCTCTCAATAATTTATTTTAACGCCAAGACTTAATTAAAATAAGAAGCGTAATTAAAGTCATTATGGTCTCTTTAAGTATTAATAGATTTTACTTTGCTCATCAAAAGAAGGCTTTTGTTCTGTGATTCATTGTTTATTAGGTTTGTTAATCAGGTACAAAAATTATTGCCTTAATGTTACAAAACGTACCAGTTCATGTCCAATTTACTATTTAAAGTCAAACTGGCTAGTTCAGATAAACACCTGAATGACCACCAAGAAAGTAAAGACGGGTTGCTCCGGTTCACCTCCTTATTGTTTTTTTAAAGTTTAAATACTATTAGAGCCGATTTTGTTCATTTTGTAAGAAACAATTCCCCATTTTTCTAAAATGAGAAATTAATTAATTCTTAATTTTATATTCATTTAAAATTAATAATCGTCGAATTTATTATTATAAATCAAACATAAATGTATCGCATTATTTACAATCCCAAAAGAAAAATGTTTGATAAAATAAGTTTCAGAATGAAAACTAAGATAAATAGATTCGCATTTCATTTTTATTGAAGCTTTTGTAAATGTATTTGTAGAAATTTGAATGAAATTGGGAGTTGTCAAATAAATATGTAGGTGTCTTCTCATTGCAATTACTTTCGTGATGTGGTCTGTAGTAGGCGGTTGGAAGGTCTGATAACAATGCAAAATAAACAACAACAAATAGCAAGTCTTTTCAATAACAAAGTTGAACTTTTGATTAACAAAGTTAACATATTATTTCGAAATGCTTTTTTGGTAGTTTTGATGGGATTCATAGTAAGACGACGTTGCTGAACCCTAACAAAACCTTTTAATATATCTTTTTCTTTTATCACATCGTCAAGACCAAGACCACTCGATAATTAGAAAATATTGAGATTTTTTTGGACAATGTTAAGTGGTTGCATCAATAAACAAATTTGTCAATTGCCAGGATAGTTCAATACACATATTAGTTAAGGAGTTGACAGTAGATTTGAACAGATCGTTCCCTGTTGAGTGATATCAATGCATTAGCTGTCTCTACTAGCCGTGATAGATTGTATTATGTACAAAAAGGCCCGTCATTACTCAATCTGTTAGAACTATAGAACGTATTTAAATCCTGTTAAGATACACATTATACTCAATGTATTTGATTTTCTTCAAGACATTTAAAATAAAATGTATCGCTGTCGCCAATTCGTGGAAAAAGGGAATAAATAAAAAAGTAATAATAAAAAAGATTTTTAGACATCAACAAAACAAAGAGATAAAATTTAAAAGGAAAAATATATATAGAATTTAACAAATTATTATGTTATTGTTATCTTTAATGATGTATTTTAAATGATGCTTAAAGCTTCAGTAGTTGACGGAACTGACCAAAGCGTTAAATTGATTATCTCAATACAAGAAAAAAAAAAGATTTTAAAAATGAGCTTAGTAGAACGCGTACCGATAGAGAATAAAATGTATCCCATTGTACCGCATATCAATAGGCAGATCCAAGTAATGTTTTTATAACCCGTATGTTCAGCGTATTTTGCGAACCCTTAAAAGGGTAAGCCGTATGTTCAGTGTATTTTGCGAACCCTTAAAAGAATAATCGTAATTTTAAAGTAATTTATTTTTCGAATTTAGGAAAGTTTTTCGTTATTATAAAAATGGTGCTCCATGTATTCTTAAGAGTCGTTTTTTTCTAAAAGTTATAAAGTATTTTAGCAAAGTATTCAAAAAAATTTACGTACTTAATACAACCTTTTGTGCAGACAAAAATAAGCTTAAAATGAGCTTAAATTGAGATTTAGTCTTACTTATTTTAAACGACGACGATAACAACCAACAACAACAATTAAAGTAGTAATAATAATAACAATGTTAATAATAATAGTAATAAAATAATAATAAAAGATAATTATAATAAGTTGCAAATACCAGGTAAGTAAATATTTCACATGTCAATTCATAAGTATTATCAGCACATGTAAACCATTATTTTACTAAAATATCTCAAACATGATAAATTGTATTATGCTTTAATTGCTGATTTGGTGTACAAATGTAATATGATTACTGTAAAGGAATATTGTGGTTTTTTTAAATTTACCATGTGCAATTTATTTGACATTTGGGTTTTAGACATGTTTATTTTGTATCACTATATTATCTTGTGTTTCATGTTTTGTTAGTTTTTGCCAAGTGCAAATTTTTCAAACTTGCAATTAAAACATCGGTATAAAACGTAAAATAATACAAATGAATTGGAATGGTGCTTAAATAATCTGTAAGTAATGTCTCTATTAAAAGTCATTAATCTTTGTTCCTTAGAAGAAAAAATTCCTTTTTACAAACATACCATATATATAATGAAAAATTGGGTAGTTTACTCTTCCAACTGCATAAAACGTCGTATAAGATTACTCAATGTCGTCTGAAGATAAATACACTTAACCAGTAACATGGCGATTATATAATCCTTTTTACGACCTTTGTATATTGTCTGATAAATACTTTCTAATTCTGTAAACATATCTCCTAATTCGGTAAACATATCTCCGGTCAAAAAGGAAATTATCAAGCAGCTTTATTTATATCAAGCACTGTTGGATAATGATAACGTTTTAATATGGCTGATGCTTGAAACATTAAAGAAATTTGGTCTAGAAAATAAATACACCTTTTAAATATATAACCTAATAAAAAATAAAACCGGCTGACATCGTTTTTACCATATTAAAAGATTCAACGTTTAAAGTATCGACGTCATGAAGGGTTTCTTAATCTTTGAATTTTCTACAAAAGATAATGCCGAAATCAGAGTACAGTAGAATATCACTGGACTATTGAACGGCTTCTGTTGGTTATTGATATGATTTAATATAAGCTTCAATGTGTGATTTCTTATGCTCATTAATTCAATTGACTTTATTAATGTAGAAAATGAGACTTATGAAGCTGATAGTTTTTTAGGCATGGAGTAAAGCCAGGATATTACTTTAATGACTTAATAAAACAAACATACCAGTCCTTGTCCATATCACAATCCCAAAAACAAAGTAAAAACTTTGCAAACTGGCAAAATAGGTGATACACGTAAACTTCCATCAAGGAAGTGAGGCCAGGTGCTCCGGAAGGGTAAGCACCTCCTGTTTAGCTAGCTACACCCGTCACGTGTAAATCAATTTTGAGAATGAAAGGAACAAAGACCTATGGTAAGTCAAATATATCCAGTATAAGTTGGGATACAGTGACTACATACTTATCAACAATATTGTGATGACGGCCATAAAACTTTTTAAGGGCCCTGATTAGCCTAGGCTTGCAATATCCTTGTGTCAACAATTTAATTGTAAGTAATTTGCTTCGTTGCAGAAAAGTATAGCATAAGATTATCAAATAATTTACTAAGGCAAAGAAAGTCCAACCCTTACACTCCATAACCAAAGAGTTATATATAAAAACCATAATTTTTTTTTGGTCAAATTTAAAACATTTTAAACAAAAAATATTTTCACAGATGTTATATGAATCCGTTTACAGAATTTTATATTAAGGTTAAAATAGGTATTTACTTTTTACCAGGAAGAACAAAATAAGTAAAATTTCAAAAAAGTTTTAATTCCTTAAATATATACTAAAATATATAATAATAATAATAATAATAATAATAATAATAATAATAATAATAATAATATATAATAATAATAATAATAATAATAATCATAATAAATGCTCATACGTTTAGTCGTTTAGACATCTATTAAAGTTTGAGGGATACAATAAATAAAGTTAGGCATGTAAATGAAATGCCTAATAAACTATGTTATTTGGACAAGGAGTGGTACGTTTGTGTTTTATTATTATTATCATTGTAAACTCCATCAGTTATCAAAATTGTTGAATTTTTAGAGCATGCAATTATCATTTGTTTCAATTTACCTTGCAAATATTTACAAATATTCTATGTAGTATTTAACAAAGAGAAATTTATAACACTATCATCACATAAATTGTTGGAGTGTAAATAACTGTTAATAAATGAAAATGTAATATCTTATATTCCAATCATTTAAAGGTCCTATGCAAATATATAAATGTGAAAATTATTTAATTATAACACGGAATAGGCGATACTTTCTGTTGTTTTATTTTACAAAAATAATATATAGATATATATGTGTCCTATCATGGTTAATGGTTAGTTAAATGATCCAATTATTCAACAATGTATTTTAACATACTTCGGGTAAATTAATATCATTTTATAGGTGTGTGTATCAACAATAACACTATTTCATCTGAAAATAGACATTTGTCGTTTAAACTCAAAACCGATATTACTCTGTAGACATTTAAGAACATAATAGATAAATAAATAAATAAATAAAAATAAAAAAGTTAATTTATTTAAAAAAATAAAGTAATTGTTAACAAGGTTACTAGATGGGATAAAATAGCTACATTTATGTCATTAGTATTATTGTATAGTATAAGCCCCCTAAAGGGTGTATTTGTAACAGTGTATCCTTTCTTTTAAGAAATACTATTAGCTGAAATGAATACACAAGTGTTTTCCTATTTGAATGGACGCACTATTAATTCTAATCCAAGGGGATGAAAAACGCAAACGTCAAGATTGCAACAAAAATCTGTATTAATGACTTGTTTGTTGTTTTCATTTTACTGGAAATTTTTTCGCTAGAGTTTCTAAAGGATTGCAATACTACATGTGTTATTGATTTTTCTTTATTTCACTTATAAGCCTTACAAATTAAGTAACATTTTGAAAATATAATTTACAAATTTTATTTCGTTTTTTAAAATACATCACAAATTTCTTTGCAAATCTGTGTAAAAACCATTTTATTCATTTTTATTCATTTTATTCATGAAAATCAAACAAGATGTGACAGCATGTAAATTGTTCATCGGTAAGATATGTTTTAACATTGTAAGGTGACCATTAAAATCTTAGTTCTGCTGCTTTATTGTTGATGTATGTGTAAAACTGTACTATTAATTATTAATACCAGAGCTTAGGATGGGTACTTCTATCAATATGCGAGCTCAAACTAACACAAAATTTTAGTATTCAACAAGTGTTCAAGTATATTTGATAAAAAATATTAAACTATACAACAAACAAACTAGTCAATAGATATGTTTTTATCATTGCATATAATAAGTTTGCGTAATCATTTTGTTTTTAGGAATTTGAAAATTTACTACAAAAATTTCTACGCTTATAGGAAGCTTGAAAGAATAATATTTTTCGTCCGACAAATATATGAGTTGTGATTATGACGAACACATTTTGATAAAGCTACTTAAAGTTTTTCACGTCGACATGTTGGCTGTAACCAAGAGTATCAGAGGGATGCATCATCGTTGTAGTCAAAATAATTATACAGTATAAAGCAAGCTGTAATAACGTTAACTTGTCTATAGTTAATCGCTCAAAAAGCCACTAAAAACAGTTAAGCATATAACTACTTTCATCGAACATTTGTAAATATTTTTGCAGTTAATAAAAGTCAATTTAAATTATTATTTTTGTAACGAACTCAAAAACACAAATCGACATGTTTAGTAGCCTACGAATTCCCAGACTGCATTGCATGTAAATATGTTCCTTTGCAAGTGTTAGTTCACAATGCGTGAAAATCATTTTTCTAGTAGAAAAATCAAAAAGTGAAATAGATAAGGGCAGTAAAATTCCAACTGTAACAGAGATACAACACTTACACATAAGAATCACCGATTAAGAGCTCTTATCTTGGGACGCAGACTGGTTATATTTCTGAAAAGTACAGTTATACCTCACTTTAAATGCCTATTGGCTCATTAAAAACTGGAAAAGAGATTAAAAACAATACGTTATCTAGATTAACTCTTGTAATTTGTTACACTGCAGCACCAGGCTACAGTTGGATGCTAAAACTGTCAGATAAAGGACTAAAATGGCAATGCTAATTGACAAATATGGTATCTTTTACAAAGGTGTAAACATTTTATTTTTGTCTACACTGTTTGCGAAAAAAACTGATAAGATATATGAATACTGCTAATTGATGCTTTTCTTCGGGGAAATTAATAAAATTAAATAATTATCAATAAGAGCATTAACTAATGCTTTCACTGTGTTACCAATTAATCATAAATGGTAAACATGTATTTAAATTTGATCTCTGAACCAAAGTAAGTTTTCGCACTATTGTTAAGAAATATAATTGAAATAATAAACACATCACTGTTTTGAATAAGACTTTGTTTATCTATTAAAAGTGATTTTATATGGATTAGTTTGCTATTTATTTACACGAGGGCCAATTGCTAAATGGACGCAATAGTTATGAATAACTAAAGTCTAAAACTGTATTACTGGTTAAATAAAACAAACAAACCAGTCCTTATCCATATCAAAATCCCAAAAACAAAGTAAAAACTTTGAAAACTGGCAAAATTAGTTATACACGTGAACTTCCATCGAGGAAGTGAGGCCGGGTGCTCCGGAAGGGTAAGCACCTCCTGTCTAGCTAGCAACTAATTTAAACACTGCTTTCAGCTTATCAGCAAAATACTCAATATTTTCTTTATTCTTATTGTATCATTATATACCTACTTGCTGTCTTTTTTCTTTTTTTTTTCACTTTTTATTGCGCCGTGATTTTAGGTGTGTAGACTGTTGCTAAGGTATTTTCATTTAATTACAATTTAATTAAAAGAACATCAAAACAATCAAAACCTGCATATGACAGCATACAACAAAGACAATAAATATATAATACAAATACCAGTTAAATTTTGATGTGCCAGATGTGCACTTTTCGGAAATTCATTCCTCATACTAACCCTAGAAAAGAGAGGACATATACAATGACATACCATGAAACTCTCGAGGGTTGGCTGACCCAAGAGTAAATATCAATTGCTTTTGTTATTTTATTATTATAGGATCTTTAGATGTAATAAATATTTATTGTTTATGGTTAATTTCATATTCTGCCCTATTGAAAATGTTTCATAAAACTAATAAACTTACAAACTAAAAAGACAAAAGAATTTTTTAATTTTTTTGATAATTATTATTATTATTTATTTACTTTTTCCTTGCATTTACATGTCTGTTTTTTTTATTGTTGTTTAAAATAAAAACGTTTCTTCGAGTAAATTTTTAGTACAATATGTAGACTTACTAATATCTATATAATCTTTTTTTTATGATCATGAATGGGTTGGTTTGTTCGTTTTCTGCATATTACTATAAAAATGTATTTTGCTAATTCACATAAGCTTTTTGCCTAAAATTGTTTTACGGCAAGACAAAACTAAGTTTGGCTTCATATTAGCCTTGCCATGTTCACTGTTTATAAATTGATTTATATAGTGTTATAATATAACATATCAAGCAGGTGAGACACAACATAGGTTTCAAATGACGTTTCAAGGAAAGGGATTGCTAGCCGATGAATAGGTGAGAAAAACATAACTTGACACTATCTTTTTTTAGAAAAAAATGTAAATATGAATGCTGGCTTATATTAATATTCCTTAAAGTAAAAAATGATCTTAAAACAATCATAATGGTATATAAATTATTGACACCAAATCCTAATCCTATTAATTGTTTTAATGTTCGATTTATGGTAGCAGTTAAGGGGGCTAAAGATATATTTAATGGCGATTGTGTTAAACAATAAAACGATGACCATTGCATTGCATAATTTGCTTTAATTTTGAACCGATATAATAATAATAATAATAATAATAATAATAATAATAATAATAATAATAATAATAAAAACAGAGTGAATTCAAATGCTCTAAACTAGTTTTATAGTATTGTGATGACAGTCATAAAACGTTTTAAGGACCTTGACAAGCAATATATCTAAACCAACAATTTATTTGTAAGCCACATGCTATGTTGTAGAAAGTTCCCGTAATGAGAATTTTATATCAAGTGCTAAGACAATCTCGAATACTTTCAATTTTATTATTATTAATCTAGCTTATCTGATATTTTTTTTATTTAATCTCACAAACTTCAGAGAGAGTTAAATCAAACACAAAAATTGGTAATAATTTACATTGGAATTAGATTTTTTAAAAATTCTGTGAAAATGATAAAGAGAAAAAAGTTTATCGAGCAAATAAGTCTCCTACCAGTTGTTGTAACAGAAATAACTACGAAATATTGGGACCTTGTAACAATTTGCAACAACAATCAGAACCAAACGACGAAACGTAAGTTCATAGCTGAAACATTTAACGATGACCAGACAAACACATATAAGGACCGCCATATTTTACAGCTTTTTTCATTTTGGACGTAGGATGGGATAAATATTCCTTGGCACTATTCGAGGCCACAAATTGGGACCGACAAAATGAAAAAGTCTTCTCTCTTCTTTGGACGTAGGATGGGTTAAATATCCTGTAATATTATAAGAGTAGTATTTGAGTCAAAATTTAGGGACTGTCAAAATAAAAAAAGCTCTTTATTTTGGACGTAGGATGGGTTAAATATCCTGTGATGTAATAAAAGCACTATTTGAGACCACATATCGCGATCGACAAATTAAACAGCCTTTAACTGTGGACGTAGTATGGGTTAAATATACTGTGTTGTAATAAGAGCACTATTTTATACCACATATAGGGACCGACAAAATTAAAAGGCTTTCAACAATGGACGTAAGAAGGGTTAAATATCTTGTGATATGATAAGAGCACTATTTGAATACCAACAATGTCTACTTTTATTTTTATTTATTTCATTTTATTCTAGTAACTTTTCTGATTTGCATTTGATATAAACCGAACAAGAGTTAACACAAACAGCTAAATAGATGATCAAAAGTACTGTTGTATGTATAACAACGTTTGTACGCCAAATTTTAATACTAATTTGTAACCAGAAGCTTTCACTATCAGATAAAAAAACTATAAATGACAATTCTTATTCAAAATTTTTATCAAAACATATACCGTTAACACTTTCAATTTTTTTCGCAAAACAACCAATAAAAGATATGAATACTGGCGATTGATTTTGCATAGATCGAATAGATAAAAACAAATAAATCCCGAGCAGATTGTTTCCTCGAATGTTTTCGCTGAGGTATCGTTAATCTTTAATAAAGTATATAATTTTTTTTATTTTATTTTGGCCTTCGAAAATTTCCTTCCATTGTTTGAGGATTGAATAGTAATAAAACTGTTTTAAAAGTACCACTTAACAAATTGAAAGGATCAGAATTTGTTTAATCTTCAAAATAATAATTTAATTTTGATTAGTTTATTGTTTACCAAACAAGGACAAAACTGAAAATGTAAAAAAAAGTGCATAAAGAGTTAAAGAGATTAGTACGACAACATTAAATATGTAACAAATAAACCCAGGTTTAAATTTGATATGTCATATATGTACAGTTTAAGAAGTAATTCCTCCTCAGTGAGAAGCCGAAAAAAATTGATAGATTTAAGAATTGACTGTCATTTTTTCCTGGGTTATCAAGGAATGAACCAGATTTTAAAACTAGCAAATCTGGTGAACTGCGAAGCAGTTCATTTTAGATTTGCTAGTTTTGAAATCTGGTTCATTTCTTGATAACCCAGGAAAAAATGACAGTGAATTCTTATATTTATAATATTTTTCATGACATTCTTTTTACAAACTTCTCGAATGCGTCATACAAATAAGAAAGAAAAACCGGAATATACCGAATCTGTCGGCATTGTAAACATTCTGGGAACAGCCAATATGTCAATCAAAATAAATCCCGCCTTCTCACTGATTGTGTGATGTAATAAACGGCTTAAAAAAATAGTACGCTGGAAACAAAAGAACATTTCATAAAATTTTATTCGAATAGACAAACAAAGTTACAAATTCATTTTGATTGTTAAATGACAGCTATTAAACGTTGAATTTGTCAAAAATCCCGATTGTATGGATGACAGGGTATTGGAAACACCAATGCGCGACGTTTTGTTGGACTGGGTTGTGCACAGGTCCGAGCATGGAACCATCACGTGATTATCAGTTGCTGGTAGAGAAGAAGAAGCATGGTCAGATGCAGAGGGAATTACGGCAAAAGTATTACCAGTGACAGTTGATGAAAGAAGCGTCGCTGCGAACTTAAGCATGTTTTTGCATGGTCGAACAGTCGCGAGAGTAGCTCCTGACAGAAGCCTCATTACGACGACCGCTCATAAACATTATCTGTCTGGTCTCAACACCAGCATCGCTCATAGCCTGTATGGTAGTGGCCCGCAAGCAGTGTGCCTTGTAGCGTTTAGAACACCCTGACGATGGAAATATTTTTTAGTATACAATAAAAATCGAAACAAATATTTTATTTATTTATTTATTTAAAATTCAATATTTCTTCTTCCATTTTCAATGTATATTTAATTAAATAACACTATAAAATGTGATGGCTTGAATGTTAAAATAGATTGATAAAAGTAGGTCACGGGAATTGCCTAATGTTCTAAATTTTCTACAATGAGTTCATCATAGGAATTCAATAGGTATTGTAAATACTTTTTATTTTTTGAAAAAATATTTATTTTGCTATAACGTGAAAAAACTTGAAAAAAGAAAGAAATATCGAAGTATGTACGTGGTTTTGTGAGATAAAAACAGATAGCTAAAAATAGGTCAGTCAGGGAAAAACCAGAATTGGTATTCATGCGCGATGTGAAAAACCGATGTTTATGCGAATAATGAAAACAAAAATCAAACTGGGTTTAACGTAGAAATTATTTTTCTATTGTAAATATACTTAAAATAATGTCTTCAATTATATAATTAGGCATAATCCCAAAATCTGTATTTTCTTCTTTTGACGGTCCTATTTATTATTTGCTTGCATATTGAAGCCTTTGTGTTGGCTCTAATCGATTCGAAAAATTATTTCTGCTCCTTTCAATGTTTAAATCTAAAAATATAACGTTACTAAAAGACATGCCCTTGGCAACAGCAAACTCAGCTTACTTAAAAAATACATAAATACACAAAGTAAAATAAGAAACACATTGAAAATAATAACTATAAAAGCGTAGAATTTTGACAGACAGTATAATTAATATACATTATTGTTCATTAAAACTAGGTTCAAAATTTAGGTATACTAGTATCTGTATTGTGCAAGTTAAAATAAACACTGGTTAGATATTGAAGTTCAAAAAGGATTAAGGATTGTACTTTTTACAGCCTGAAATTCATCTTTATAATAGCGTTATATCTATAACACAAATACCAGTTGAATTTTGATGTGCCAGATGTGCACATTTTGGAAATTCATTCCTCATCAGTGACACTAAGACCGAAAAGTTTGATAATAAAAAACATAAGCCAAACAGTTGGAAATTAATGAATCTAAATTTCCAAAATTATATAAATCCAAATCTAGCTAAGGAATGCTTTGCATGAGGGAACAAACCTTAGTTTTAAACAAATTTTAGAAATTAAAGGCAGCTGAAAATTTGCTAAATGGTACATTTTCTGACAGCACAAAGTACTGCCTACTGAGTTATGGATACCCTCGGGGAGTTTTACTCCACCAGCAGCGGTACCCGCTACTTTAATCACTTTGTACATATTTAACTGTTTACTACTCTTGCTCTATTGTTTTATAATGATTAAATATGAAGAGCATATTTTGTTTATTTTTTAAACAGCGTTTTGTAGCCTGCATAGTGTTTTTTACGAGAAAAACACAATTTACTTGTCTGTTATATTCGCTATAGCCAAATTCATGATTTATTTAATGATATAATATGATAGATCAAACTGTAAATAAAAAACGTACATAAATGTCGAATAATGTCTAGAGAAAACTGATTACCGGCAGGAAAATTGGTGAGACTAAGCAACTCCTAATGACCCCTATCCGTCTATATAAAAATACTTAAAATAATGTATGTTAGCTTATGTTCTTCTATAGTAAATGATTGATCAGTAATCAATAACAATGCTATATAAATTATTGACCCTCTATTCATTTTCTATTAGTTGTTTAAACAATTTCTATTGATTACTATGGTTTAGACGGGAAGTAAACGTTGTTGATGTGCTCCTATTGACGAGAATTAAATGCCTCTCACCACAAACCGATCTGTCATTGATGGGAATACAAAATAGAAATGATTTTTGCCTGAATGAGATTGTTCACAAGTAGATAAAACAGAGATTGCGATTAGATATTATTTGTTCTAGTATACACGTTTAATCGGGTGTAAATTATCGATCATTATATATGGTAAACTTGATCAAAAGGTTTCAAAAAAAGAAAATGAAAAGAAAAGAATATACACCAGAATTTATTGAGCTCAGTTACACACTTTGTCGTCTATGGTGCTCCTTTTTAAATTTTTATTTAGTGTATCATTTGGTTAAAGTGTCCTAATAACACTCAATTTTAAATGCGTAGCTAACGACAAATAGTGGTACATTTAGGGGCTTAGGGGCTCTCAACATTGTTATTTACCTCACTACTGGACATTTACTCCATTGACGCAATGCTAGAACGACAATCTCGGAAGTGGAATGTTCTTTGTTTGAATCCTGGCCGGTACATTAATAATGAATAATAAAGTATTTTTTAAAATATGCAAAATAAAGAATTTTACTTGGTTTAAAAGTATATGCATTTAGTTTTTATAAATTGGTTGACGACATAAAGAATGATAAATATGAGAGGTTAATTATTGAATAGAAAAATTGCAACTAAACGGATCTAATTGGTGAGGCTGTAGTGTCTTTAAATAACTATCATTTAATTGGTGTATCTCTAATATCAAGGATAAGAAATTAGACACATGTCTGAAGGGGTATCTGCTTTTTGTAGAATAAGATATATTTTTAATTTCTAAATATGCATATTTACGGAACACTGAATGTAAGCACATTCTTCTGTGGCTTTTGAAGTAGCGGTCTTAAGTCGGCAATTTCAAATTAGTGGTTCAATTGTGTATTAGTCTCTTTTATCGTTATTTGTATGACTTTTGGGCATTACTTTATATTGCATCGTCTTCTTTTTAACGATGGTGAACAACATACTAAATAAATGTGTATGTTTTTCCTACATTGTCGTGAATAAAAAAAAATTAGCAGCGCCATAGCAAGAGAATTCGTGTTTCTTGAGTATATCGGAGATGAAACATGCCGCCATAGATAACTGTTTTATGCGGTAACATCAAAAAGAGTTTCAGCAATTAAAATGCGTGGGAAAAAAAAATAAAAAAAAAATAAAAGAAAAAATAAAAAAGAAAAAAAAAGATGGAAAAGATATAGATAAAGACCAATGATAGCAATGTATCCGTGCCGGGGGCAAAAAAATTTGCTATTAGAATTGAACCAGTGTGATGGATTAAAAATATCGTCATTGGTAGACAAAATGAAAGTTTTAAATTCGTAAAATCATTCCACGGTTACCGTAGTGAAATGATTAGTAAATATTTGACACCATTTTATTTTTAGTCTTGTTATCTGTAACGTAACGTCTTTTTTAAAATAATAGTTAATTCAAGATGAATAAATGAATATTTCGTTAGTACTGCGAGATTATTTCCCAGATTTTTTCTTTTTCTTTCATTTTGACACAATTTATACATTTTTCTTAGGAGATGTAAAAACCTATAATCAGAAGTGAATCTGTTATATTACACTGTCTGATTTATAACGTTTATAAACATTTCAAAGTTGTCATTACTTAGGATATTACAATTTTCTAATTTTAAACTTTAATAAAACTAAAGTAAGATTTATCTTTCAAATTTATATTCTACTTCCAAAATAAATTAAGGTCGATGTATTGTGAAACGAAACAAATCATTTTATGTTGAAACTGACTTTGTTTCGGAAATTGAAGATATTTCTATGGACAGTGTCATTAATTTCGATGCAAACAATTCGTTTTTCTTTCATTGTTTCACTATACAAACAACTCGTTTATTGTAAAATAAATACCAAAACTAGACAAAAGAATCTCTGCAGACATACAAATTAATTTTTGAATTGAATATTGATTGTTGTTAGTTTGAACTTCAAGCTTTGTGTTTGTTCGAATAGTCTTGTTTACACATATATAAATATATAAATGCAATTAGACTTATCTAATTTGCAAACAAAAACTTCCTGTCTTGTATATGAATTGCCATTATCATCACGTCATTCTGGATTATAGTATCTGTATGTACTTACCCGCTGTGACATAAAGAATCTGAGTATATATATATATATATATATATATATATATATATATATATATATATATATATATATATATACTACAACGAGTCAGAATTTACTTATACTAACAGGTTGCTATTTCCCCTGATATAAGTAAACCATTCATGGAAGTTCACGTGTAAAACTGAATTGCCAGTTTTTTAAAGTTTTTTGAAATTGTTATTTCGACATGGACCGGTTAGTATGTGTTTTATATCAAATAAGTAGCATTAAAACAAAATAAAATTTTCAATTATACATACCAAAGAAAGTAGGCATCTTTCATGTAAATATTATTAGAAATTGCTTTATTTATTATCAAATATTTACAATTCAATGGTTTTTTTTCAAAAACATGTTTTATGCAAACAATATATTGGTTAATGATCACGTGATTTGCAATGTTTTGGCTCATATATATACATGTGCCGTCATGCATTGGCTGCTGTCAGAAAAAAAAATCATGCAAGTCGTATGCATTAGTATTAAATTTCTTTTAGGATAAAAACATTTTTTACAGAATGTGGAATTACTGTATTGTCTAAAACGATATCTAAAGTGCTAAAGATTTGATTGTCGAGAAAAACAAACATAATTTCTAGACAATTTAAAGGGGATTTGCAAAAAAAAAAAAACATATTTGCTTGGAAAATTGCATCATTATCATCAAACAAAACAGGAACATAAGAAAAGTATTAAGATTGGACTTAATGAGATAACTGATAATAAAAATACCGACTGGGCAAAAAATAAAGCCAAACTAATTTAGATAATGAAGTGTGTTTTGGACATTTAAATCCTTTTTGGTCAATGAAACAACAGTTTGGTAATTTATTTTATCTATAAACCCACACTTTTACAGATATGATTTATATGATATATAAAAGAGAATACTGATTTATACGATATACAATAGAGAATACAATTTGTATTTGGACATGGGCGGGAATGTTTGTGTTTTATTAAGCTAACAAAATCGTGTTCTTAATGTACAGGTTCAAACCTGTTTTCGAGAAACAATAAGAACATAGAATAGCGAGGCGCAAAAGAAAAAATAAGTATCTGTAGAAAATCATTTGATATTTTAAAAAAAATGACATGGTAATGCATTCTGTACATCTAGTATGATATAAATACATTTAAGACAATTGCTTTAAAATGAAGTGTCCGATTCAACCCTGTCGCCTGGGTGAATATGATCAGATACTGAGAGTAAGGTAAATTCAACAAATGATTCAAATTGTTGATCTACTTATAATGTATCTTCAGACAACATATGAAAATAATTCAAAACCTAAAAAAGGTATTAATCATACAACCAGTTATAATACTATTTATGGTTTTGCTTACAAACCGCCTAAAATGACACGGCTAAGGGAGACAAGTTACTTACTTTGATTTAAAGAAAACTTAAGATTTAAAAGTTACAGATTAAATGTACAATTACAAATCAATCCGGCCGGGGTTAATACCTTTTTGGTAACAAAATTATGGTTCTGGTGCAACTAGCATCAAAATATCATCTTGTTGATTAATTTAAAATATCCTTCAAAAGAAAGGGTTTGGTGTTGCTCTCCAATAGTATATAAAATTAAACCATTGAATATTTGTTCTAGTATCCTTCCGAGGTCAAAAATTTTATTAATTTTTCTTTATTGAATCATATCGCAGGTATCTGAGAATAGAATAAAACACACAGTTCATATTGGAAAGTAAAATTGCTTATTGAAAGTGTTTAATAAAAGTATTTGTGTTAATTTTGATATGTCATATGTGCACATTTCGGAAAATATTTCTTCATCAGTGACAATAGCGGCTGAAAAAGTTGAAAGATAAAAAAGAAAAGCCAAACATTAAAAAATTATTGAATATAAAGTTCCAAAATCAAATGAATCCAAATCAAGCTAAGGGATGCTTTGCGTGAGGGAACAAACCTTGGTTTTAAATATATTTAAAAAATGAAGACGGCTGAAAATTCTGTAAGCCCAGTTTATGTAATATCGATGTATTCTTACACATAAACCCCGAAGGGTATCCTTTACTCAGTAGACAGTACTTTGCGATTACAGAGAAATATCTAATATAGTAAACTTTTGGAACTTTGGATTCATAAATTTTCAATTGTTTGGATTGTATTTTTTAATCTATCTTTATTTTCGGTCCCTTAAGGCAGGTGAAAAATGTCTTTCCGAATGGTGCATATATGGAACAAAACTTTTTGCAGGTATTTTTGTAAGACATTTACTACCCCTGAGCGGATGCCGCCGCTTGTGGACTAAATTCTCCGGTACCTGATGTTACTGATGAGGAGTGACTTAACCACATATGACACATTAAAATTAAGCAGTTATTTTGTCAGATATTTACTACTCTGAGCGTATGTCACTGCTGGTGGAGTAAATCTTCGAAGGCATACGAGGGCATACGTAACTCAGTAGTCAGAACTTTGTGCTGACAGAATGTGTACCATGTAACAAAATTTAGCCGTCGTAATTTTTAAACATGTTTAAAGTTTGGTCCCTCATGCAAAGCTTTCCTAAGGTTGATTTGGATTCATATAATTTAAGAACATTTTTTTTCAGCTTTTTGACTTATGTTTTTATTATATCATCATTTTTGTTCCTTTGTGTCACTGATGAGGAGTGACTTTTCTTAATTTGCACAGGTGGCACATCAAATGGCACATCAAAATTTAGCAGTAAAATTTTAAATAGATATTTACTACCTTTGAGCGGGTGTTGCTTCTGCTACTGCTGGGGTAAATTTCCCGGTCCCTAGTGTCACTGATGAGAAATGACTTTTCGAAATGTGCACACAAGGCGCATCAAAATTAAACTGTTTTTGTTACATAAATACAAGCATACAAATGATATTTCAGCTGAACTATTCATTAAGCAAATCTATTTTAAACGTTGATAAATTCAATATTGACCGAGTTTATGAGGACAGATATATTGTATGAAACAAGTGACTCGTTACAAGGGTTTAAATAATAGTCTCTTGTTACAACCTCGGCAATAACTCAGCCTCTGCCACTATAAATATCCAATACTAAAGTATGGTAAGTTTTAATTTTACGTCAATTACAATTTATTATTAATATTAGTCAAAAGTAACTCATGTCTGGCTTTGTCTTTCTTCGACAGCATTACTCAAAGTAAGTATTTTTTTAACAATTAAGCATTAAACTTAGAAACATAAAGAATCAAATCATGACAATCCTAATTAACAACTATAATATAATATATTGCAAAAAAATTCATCAGTTACATTTAATTTGTTTCTGTACAATTTGCCATAATACTGATAAGAGATATCAATTTTGCTGATTGAATTCATATTTTAAGGAGAGAAAAATAAAACAAATACCCAAAAGATCGTTTATCTAACAATCATACCGTTATATAAAATATAAATGTAAATGAAATATTTTAATTTTGAACGTTGCCATTTGGGAATTTTTTGTCACTTGGCTCTTTAACCTTATATACATGTTAAACGGTGGAAACATAATCTCGAAATGATAATCATTATTGGTTTTATATTTCAAACAATAAATTTAATCGTTAATATGGAATTAGTAACTTTTTCTGTATCAGAGTAAATGGCACAAGAAGTGTTTTCATTTTATATGGCAATATCAGATCAATTAAATCATTTCAGTATTTAGTCAATGAAAAACGTTTATACACGCATTACACTATGCTTGTCATTTTCTCTTTTATAAACAACATAATTGGAGATGTGATATTTTCGTCATAGAGACATATTTGCTTTTATCATATAATTTCTTCAATAGTCCATACAATGAAGCCATGTAATAACAAATAATAAAACCAAATACTGTTTTCGCGACCATGGAAACAAGAGAGGAACTCTTCCTTGCCGACATTCCAATGTGCACGTGCAATGACGTCACATATATTACGGTTTTGGTCAGTCAGGCTCTTTTCTTACATAGAAAAGAAAGGTTGCATTTTTACGAAAAAAACAAGGGTTTCGTTGCTGGATTATATAAAATGGATTGTTACATTCATACGTATTTATGTTATATTGAATTTTTAAAACTCATTGAATAATTTTTTTTGCAAAATTATTAATCCCTTTTCAATATTACATAAATACTCATGTAAGATCCTCTATATTATACGTTTCAGTAACTTAAAAAGTTGGCTTATAAATGGAATTGTAAAAGGGTTTTATGAAATAAACAGAAAATGAATAAGAGATATGCAGAAAAAAATTGTATACACATGTGACACAACCTTAAGTATGTTAAAAACACTAGACGTTTGAGAAAACATAAAATTGTAGCTGAATGTCACAAACTTGACAAGAGCCAACGAATTCTTTGAAAGAAAACCTCACCCCCTCCAAAAAAAAAATCCCAATGAAATAGTAGAAATAAAGGTAAACCTAAAAATAGATAAATCAATAAATAAATACATTTAAATTACAATTCCGAACTTTGAAAACTCGTGAACTTTCACCTGGTAAGTGAGACCGGGTGCTCCGGAGAAGTAAGCACATCCTGCTTAAAATACATTAAAAATGAATAAATAAATAAAAATAAATAAATAACTTCCTGAAGGGAGATCGATAGAGTTGGAGAAACTCGATGACCCCATTTACATCTATTTGTTTTTTCAAGACAGAGGATACTTGATTGTATAAATATGTTACTTGTTGTTTTTGAATTCAGATTCCGTAAACAATACATGATCAATCTGGAATCACCGACAGTTAGATATCAATCACTGATTCTCAATCCATACTCCATTAGTAATATACAAATACAAAATTACCACATGATAGTTGTTTAAATACTTTCTATTAATAAACAAAGTAATGGCGGGAAGTAACGGTAGTTGATGTGCTCCTGTTGAGCGAATTAAACGCTTCTCTCGTTATCATCAAAAACAGATCTGTCATTAATGAGAAAACAAAAAGTAATAGTTTCTGCCTGAATCAGATTGTACACAACTAAGATTGCGATAAGATATAACTTATACTAGTATACAACTAATCAGATGTAAATTATCGATCACAATAGGATGTTTAACCAAACATTAACAAGCACAGTTGATAACAAGTTTTCAATAACGGATACAGTTTTTAGCGTTATTGAATTCCGATAACCATTGCACTTTGCTTTGTTTATCTCACACAACTTCCCCTTCTATTCTTATTTAAACACACACACACAAATATATATATATATATATATATATATATATATATATATATATATATATATATATATATATATATATATATATATATATATATATATATTTAACAATTGAACTGTTTTAAATGGTGTTTATTGTCAGTATGAAGGCAACAACTTTGCAATTTGCAAGCAAACGGAATAACTTGCGTTAGCAGGTTATGATAAGTTTGCTTGCAAAGTTGTTTCCTTCATACTCACAATGAACACCATTTTAAAACAGTTCAATTGATATATTTTCGTTTAATGTTTTTACATTAATTTTAAGAATAAAAAATTCCAATCTATGACACATGCACATCGGGGAAGTCCACTAGACGCAACAGCTGAATTCAAGACCGAGAACGAAATATTATTAATCCGTAATATTTTCAATGTTGGGTAACAACGGGGAGTTTTGGTTTGAAAAATTATACTGTTATCTAGTATTTTGATGGTATTTTCTCGATTTTTGAATTTTTGAGAATATTGGATATAAAATAATATATATATATAAAATAAAAAATTGAATCATCAATGATAAATGTGTAATTATTTGTGAACTATATTTCGGTCGAAAATCAGGTACACCTGTGTGGCATTGTTGAACAGTCGCGAGAGTAGCTCCTGACTAAAGCCCCATTACGATGACCGCTAATAAACATTATCTGTCTGATCTCAACACCGACATCGCTCATAGCTTGTATGGTAGTGGCCCGCAAGCAGTGTGGCGTGTAGCGTTTAGAACACCCTGACGATAGAAATATTTTTAAGTATACAATAAAAATCGAAACAAATAATTTATTTATTAATTAATTTAAAATTCATTATTTTTACTTTCATTTTCAACGTATATTTAATTAAATAACAATATAAAATGTGATGGCTTGAATGCTAATAATAGATTGATAAAAGTAGGTCACGGGAATCTCCATCTTAAATTTAGGTGTATTCATACGCACTATGTATGTAAAAAATAGGGTGTCATTGCCTAATGCTCTAAATTTTCTACAATGAGTTCCTCAAAGGAATTCAATAGGTATTGTAAATATTAGGGGATGTAGCAGCTTTGCCAAGGTAGGAAGAATTTTTTAAGATTAGATTGTTCAAGATTTTTTTTGCGGTTTGATGGTTTTGACAGATCTGTTGTTGTCTGTTCTTTCAACAAGCTATCAAAAACACAACTCTGTCCCTCACAAGGTCAATTTTACGGAAATATCAGCCATTTGCCTATATACATGTATATGTTATCAAAATATTATTTGATTAATTTCTTAATTTTACTTTGTAAAATTTCGTAAATGCGTTTTTCAAGCTTGTCTCGAATAGAAACAAAAGTGACTTGATAGCCATATTTGTTTACCTATGGTAATGTAGTTCAGGATCATGTATCGCATTTTATATGTATTCATACACGGAGTGACAAAATTTTTGGCGTTCATTGCCAGTAATGAAGGCAACGGCACTCAAGATTGCAGGTATGGGAATTTCATAATGCAAATGAATATATATATATATATATATATATATATATATATATATATATATATATATATATATATATATATATATAACAAAACATTCTATGTATAAATATAAAGCCTGTCTGTTAAGAATCCTGACATATTAAAAAATTAAATCGGTTATCTGCAGATGGATTGAACTTGGGAATGTTTTCGATTATATATTTGTTTTATTGTAAAGCTCTGATTGAAATTGGACATTTTAATGAATTGTTTATTTTCAAGTATAAACTATTTCTAAGTTTTGATATGATATAAATCCTATATATTAAAAATTAACAACAACAAAAAATTATTATTATAAAAAATAACCAGACAAATAACCTTTTAAATTTTCCAAACAAAAAATTGAAACGATGGTAATCTAATAAATGATGTTCCTAATGAACAATGTTACATTTGGTTCAACGATAAAAGCTCGAATAAATACAGAAATTACAGTATTTACTCAGCGAGATGCAGCATTTGGGATCTAATATTAGAACATGGTTACGTCATCAAAACCCGGGTCATTTAAACACAACTTTCAAAATGTTGAAATACGATAAATTAAACACTGAACTTCGTTGAATTTGTCATTTGTGACTTAGTAAGGGATACATAACACCATTTCAAATACATCTGGATATTAATGAAGGACAATTAATGCAATCTGTCATGTTTCACTTTCGATTCTAGGCTTTTCCGTACATCCCTGCGCATGCTCCAAGCTCATAATTACCATCGTAGAATACTGACCAACCCGTCAGAGGATTCCGTTTATTTACAGCTAAAAGAAATGAAATTTTAGAAAATGAATGCACGGATCGTTAGAAGATATCTACTTTAAAAAAAATATATTTTTAGAAAATCAAAAAAATTCAGAAAATTGGTAAACTTAGTGCAGCTTTAATTCCGTAAATACGCTTATTTTTAAGTTTGAACGCGACTTCAAAAAGGGTAGCTTAGTATTGGATAAATAACACAAATATCAGTTAAATTTTGATGTGCCAGATGTGCACAATTCGGAAATTCTTTCTTCATCAGTAACAGTAAGACCGAAAAGTTTGATAGATAAAAATCGTAAGCTAAACAGTTTAAAATTAATAAATCTAAAGTTCCAAAAATTATATAAATCTAAATGCAGCGAAGGAATGATCAACACCCCCTTGATCTCTCTCTCTCTCTCTCTCTCTCTCTCTCTCTCTCTCTCTCTCTCTCTCTCTCTCTCTCACACACACACACACACACACACACACCTCACTTTTCTCAGCTTTATTTATCTTTGTAATTAGTGGTTTAGTGATAATACGCAAATCCTCAGGTGTTACAACTGCATCGTTACATCATACAGTTGTAAAACAGGAACTCGCGTGACAAACCTGTCACGTTTTTTCAATATTTTACAGAAAAAGGAACGATATTTTACCAATAATGATTATATAAAGTATATTTTTATAAATATCAAAGTCATTTTAATTTATTTATTGTTTTATTATTCTCTCATAATTTTGTCAAGATAAGAGCTAATTGGAAGATCACGGAATGTTTATAGATTAATTAATGGTTGAAAACGTTAATTTGTTAACAAAAAGGATTGTTAGAATACAATTGTATGACGTCATTTGCAATCAATCCCACAAAAATTAGCTTTTAAATTTATTTAACTTTCAATCTATTGCTCCGGTTTATCAAAGATTACTCGCAAACCTCCCAATTTTGTATTTGAAATAAGAACTTTTTGAAAAAAAATTGATGGCCTAAAACCACAAAAATTATAAAGAATGTATCTGAAGTTTTATTGGAATGTTGAACCAGGACCTAGGTGTGCACTCTTAACGACTGACTAGCTTGATAAATTATGATGTAACAGTTTTATTTGTCTTCCTAAATAAAAGATTTTGATAAGTTTCCTACAGTATAAAGCGTTTAATTCTTTATCAAGTTTTAAATTCTGAATATGGGCCGAGCACAAGATCGGATGTTTAAGTATCAGACGGGAAGGTCTCTATGTCATACAATTAGTGTTGACGCCGAATGTGTTGTCTAATTCAGAGCAAGTAGAATTCTGGCGTTTTATTGTCCTTCTGATGAGTACAACGAGTTCCTGTTTAAATATGTGGTTGGAAACTTTTTATTATTTTTATAAGTGTCCTTTGTATCAGAATTCACTAAAATCCCATTTCTCTTTATCTTACATGGTGTAAATATATAACACAAATACCAGTTAAATTTTGATGGGCCACATGTGCACATTTCGGAAAGTCATTCCTCATCAGTGACACTAAGACCGAAAAGTTTGATAATAAAAAACATATGCCAAACAGTTGGAAATTAATGAATCTAAAGTTCCAAAATTATATAAATCCAAATCCAGCTAAGGAATGTTTTGCATGAGGGAACAAACCTTAGTTTTAAACAAATTTTACAATTTAAGGCAGCTGAAAATTTTGCTATATGGTACATTTTCTGACAGTACTATGTAATATTATTATTATTGCAAAAACAAATTTTAATGAATAAATTTCGATCAGCGGAATTTGAATCTTAGAAGAAAAAAGATATATACGTTTTATTTCATAAGATGTACCTTGTTTTTGCGTAACAAAATTGTAGATTGTCATGTAAATTTTTAAAAAATTTAGGAAAAAAATATTTTAAAATTCTCAATTTTGCTCAATATTATAAGTTTTGCTTCCAATATTTATAAAACTAGAACATTTTATACATGTATTGATCACGTTTGTAACTTTGCATATCTAATAAAAATGTATTATTGCAATATCAAATACAGACAACCTAAAGTTACGAAGATTGTGCAGATGTGATGAGCAAGCTCGAAATGCGCTGGGTTTTTTTTGGAAATGAAAATCTATCACAAGAAAATTGTTCCTTGCTTTTCGTTGCATATTTGTTGTGGCTGTTCACTGAGGACTTAATCTTCATGAATGAAATGACAAACTCTTATATTTGTTTAGCCTTTAGCACGAATCGAATATTTTATACAGCTACATTGTTCCTAAATATACTTGATGTATTACGCGCATATATATTTGTTGATAATTTATCACGCCAAGATATGCTGTTTTGTATATATAGAACGTATAAAAACTATATATCAGAATAACTACATTGATAATTTTCTGTAGAAATGCTCAAGGCAGATTTATATTAACAGCAAGTTATTCAGCATATATTTTGCCTTATGATATTAATTGTATTACATAGATATCAAATTTTATGTGTATCTGCAATTTATACTGTACATCTTGATTAATGGATGTCAACATTTATAAGCATTATAGAGAATAAAGCATGGTTAATTCCACATCACATGTCATATCGGCCCTAGGGCTTTCGCTCTGATATTGGAGTCTAGGGCCCATATGACATTTGATATGGAATTAGCTATGCTTTGTTCTTTTTATCATATATTCAATTAATGAATCAGAGTTCAATATATCCGACGCCATTTCGTCCAAAATATTCTTTCCAAGACTAAGACGACATGATGTTTGTTTATGATCGTCTGCATCGAAGCGGAACAACGCAGAGACGTTCCGGATACTTATAGCCAAGAGGATCCGAGAAGGGGTGTTATAATGGGTTGTGATTTTTGAGTTGCGATATAGGGGTGCGATATTCATTTGTAGTTTGCATCAATATCGAATATGCAGAAACTATGTATTTTAGTACAAATGTATGATAAAGACTGGTATTCTAACTAACCAGTGTTATGACGCTTCTGTATTAGCCAGTTTTGTCAAAAATTCATCAGCACGCGAAATTCTATTCCTGATTTTACATTAAACGGAAAACGCATTTTCCCCGTATATAAAGCGTATTTTACATTTTTCATAGAATACTTTAATTATATATCCGTTTACTGTGATTGATAGTTATGTTCATTACACATAAAACATGAACATTTTGCTACTTTCAGAAGAAAGAACATGCGCATAGTGGGTGGGGCGATATAGGTTTGATATATCTTTCTCCCTTTAAAAAAATTGTAAATACTTGTACTTGTGAAGTCTTATTTGAAACATACACTTTTTAAATGATTTTTTTTATCCACGTGGTTAAATATAAAATTTTGATATAAATATTTTAATCCCAAGTTGGAGAAAAAATGGTAATAATTTTATCAAACTACATTAAAGGACGATAACTCTTTTGGTTTAAATTGAACAAGAAAGTTTATATATAAAAGTAAACGGAACAGAGATTCTGTTGATTATCAAGTTCGTAGCAAGTACCATCATGTGTCACAGTTGGTGTAAAATTTCGCATCTTCCTTGGTATTTTGTCAACAGTTTTTCACAGATGGGTAAAAACTCTTTATTGGTTTTACTGGTTGGATTGATACTATGGACGTCGACAAAGAGGACTGTGATATCCCAGACAAGTGCACTAGCACTCTTGTGGTTCCCATTTAAACAAAAAGATCAGAAATCATACTCCTAATATCTACTGAGTTAAGATAAATGTTTGAGATTAAGGAGAAAATTATCTCATTGGGAATATGTGAAATATTGCTTATGCGTCGTGAAATACTAATTTATCAATCTTCCGATTCCGTAAAAACCATTAAACTGAGCAAAAATTTACACTTAAACTCATAAAGAAACACCTTCTGTTTGTGCAATTACCAAAATGTATTATTTATGACAAAATGAAATTTAAAAAAAACAATAATAATAATAAAAGATTAAAATAAAAATAAAATATATATATATATATATATATAAAGTAAACGTAAAAAATTATAATAATAAAAAATCACTTAATATAATGTTGGAATTTGTTAATATTCACGGCTAATGTTTATTGGTTTTTATTTATTAGCTGTCGTTTTAATTGAACAATTGAATAATTTTCTAAAACAAATTTCATACAAAATTTACGTGTTGAAAGTTAAGCTTATATGACCATAAAAATAGAACATAAGAAAGTCCCAGTTGAATCGTGAAAGGCAAGTAAATGAGTGAATTTTAATTGCTGAATTTTTGTAAAATTTCTATAATATAGTGGTTTTTAATTATTTTGAATGTATAATGCTCACTATAAATTCTGATAAAATCAGGAATTATAAACAAACCCATTAGTTGTATGTACCTTCTGAATAATTCACAACAAAATTACTACGTGACGTTGTCTTGGGAGTAGGATAATTAACGTACCTTACATGAAGGAAATGAGACACCAATAAAGTCTACAACAGTCGCCTTCTGGTGTAATGGTCAAGTGTTATTAAAACCTTAGTATCAACATTGAGGCTTTATAATTACAAAACTCTCCTCGAGGGAATTCATTACCCTTTTAAATGTCATATTTTGTGAAGCGAAGAAATAAATATTTACTCATGACAAACGGACGAGACGTAGACGCCGTATGGGACAATATATCATCGTAAAACCGAAACTCTCAACCAATAAATTATCATTGCATTGTTGGTGATAAATGTATTAGATAAAGGCCGCATCAAAACTTCTTATATATATATATATATATATATATATATATATATATATATATATATATATATATATATATATATAATCCACCATAAATCTTAAACGCGAGTGGTGTAAATGTGAAATGTAGATGTAGATATCTCGTTTGATATCCGTTCACAGAGCGATTTTTAGCGATTCCTTGAATCTGTAATTAAGACATCCTCTGCGGAACACATGAAAAATGTTGAAGTCACTAGCTGCCGTGGTAGATGATTTTTATAATCTGGGAAAGAGAAATGTTTGTAACATTTGACTTTCACTGGCTACTGATGTTAATATCGTTTAGTGCCTGAGGAACTAAGTACTCACTCGACAATATATTCTCGTTTGTACAATATTCTATACATCAAAACTATAACAATTTTTTTGTAAAATATTCTTTTCACTAAAAACACTAATAAATGCCACTATACCAATGTATGTGAATTTTATTTATGAGCTGTTTTGTTTTTGCCGTACGTTTTATTTCCTTGATTATTGTTAGCGATAGATATTACAGAGTGCAGATATAGATTATGCAGTTTGGTGTCCGTACTGAGAATCTATTTATATATCATCGTGTGAGTTTGATATAATGAAGATAAGTTTTAATTTATTAATCATCCTTTTTCATTTTTACTTTCAAACCAAGCTGATTGGTTGACAAACGCTTCAATAAAGAAATAAAAATACACCATTTTATTCTGTTTTAATCCAAAACCACGATGATAAATGATCCCTATGTGTATGTGTATATCGTTTTTATTGTTCACTTTAGTTGTTACGTATTTTGGTTGCAATGAATTTTTACAAAATATATGTTTAGATAATCATTTATCTTCCTTTATATATATTAAACTAGAGAAAGATATGTGTTATCAAAAAGCGTGTAAAAAGATTGGTTTTTTAATCATAAGGTTCTAGTATTTTTAACTCTTATCATCGCATATACCCATTATCTGCAACTTACAACACGAACAATCGAAAACGTGCCTATAAAATTCAAATAGAAAAAAAAACTTCTTTCGGATTTATTGTATGCCATTGAAGATAATAATACTTATTGAGGATAGCGACATTGATCAGCTAACGTTATCAAATTTCTTTTTTTCCCTACATTATAGAAGAAAAGATGAAGATGCCATAGAAGATAATAATACTTATTGAGGATAGCAACATTGATCAGCTAACATTATCAAATTTCTTCTTTTTTTCTACATTATAGAAGAAAAGATGAAAAAAATGTTTCAAAAAGCAAGCTACTTGGCGAAAAAATCATGATTACGTCACAGTACTGGTTAATGAGCACAATCAAACAGGAAAAATTAGGTGTTAAAAAAATTAAAACGGAAAAAGTAGTAAATGTTATAATACTATTGGGTTACCGACCCTCAAATATTTTATTTATTTTGCAACAAAGTAAGAGTGATTTTATACACCTGATATCACTTCATAATAGGATATAGATAAAAATTAAAAATACGTAAATTAATTCTAAATTGCCTCTTCTCTTTAAATATGAAGGTAGTTATTTCATGCAGAACTATTCGAACTGATTTTTACGGTTTTTGGCATAAAAAAGGAAATTCAATATTTATTTGGTAATAGATAATATTGCAGAATGTTAACATAGTAATTGCACTGTTAATGTACTTCCTGGTAACTTGGAATCCTAATTATTTGTCTAAACTTTAACAATTACAAAATAAAACTCATTTAAAACTCTTTTTCTATTCAGGTATGCAACGGAAACCGAAGCATTACTGGGACATGGAATAAAAGCGTCAGTTCAGACTGCGTAATCATGATGATAATGCGGGTAAAACTTGGTAAATACATGACGAGCATTCCCGGAAGGAAGGGATACTATTACACCGTTAGTAGTCTTAATTCATGGCACACAACAAGGATAGGAAGTTATGTTATGAAGATATTTGTTTACATGTTTCTATATTAAATGTGATAGAACCGCATGGATAGTTAGTGCCGATATATGGAGATCTAGACATTTAGGAACCACCTGCCTCCATTAAGCTTTAGGACTGGTCATCGATGTTCTGGAGTATCATTCCAAAATGATCAGAGAAAGAAACTTTTGTAACTAAAGTCAATAAAATAAAAGAGTTTCTGAATATTGAGCTTAATAGAACAAACTGGAAAAATATTTGTTTTAAAAATATTTTCATCTTCTCAGTCTTAAATATTGTATAAAGTTCTTTTTATCCGAACTGCCTAGACGCTACCTATCACTGTAGTTTAGAAAGTATTAATAAGTATGAAAAATGTAGTTCTTCACAATAGAGTATAGAATTTAATTTAATTTTCAGAATCGAACGTGGCCAACACGTATCATGACATTATGTTCCTAGCACTGTATCTGTAGATGCAATAGAAACTTTTATTATTTAAGACTTTTGTTGTCGCGTGTTGTGATGTTGAATTAATAAAAACCCTTTAACTTTATGATATTATTTCATGTTTCCCATGTTCCAAGTGTTTCTATGTGTCAGAAGTTCATTTTTGGGCGAGCTTGATTTATCGCTTCAGAAATAATAACGAATACATAGGCATATGTTATGAAGTAAAATTAATTGACGAAATTTATGCCCTATTGTAAAAACATAAATCATGATTTAATCATGTGAAATGTCATTTATATGCTGAATTCTGAAATGAGATATAGTTTTAGAGATAATTGCATCTTTTATGACAATAAAAAAATCCACTTTTTAATGCATGACAATAACAGAAACTAATTGATGTTCATTTTGGTGAGTGGTCATCATTCAATTCTTAATGTATAACTGATGTAATATTTTCTAAACTTCACTAATACATGAGGCATATCAGATTATACTGATACACTTAAAACATTTGTTAAACAATGAAACCATAATATGTGACATCTAAAAAGTCATTGATAAAACCAATTATCATGAATTTGTTTGAAGAAAATTCGATTTTATTCTGAATCATTTAATTGAATTAGTGTTTAAATCGCGTCCACATTGTTGCAAGAATTGACAACTAAAATGTTTAAATGGTATCAATAAAATACAGAAATGTTAAACTGAGGTTTTAAGATAGTAAAACAAATCCTGAAAATTAAAATGAAAAACACACATGACAATGAAGGAGCAACGATCAAAGATCACGATTCAATACATATTAATGGAAGAAACAACTGAAAACTTGATGTCAAATTTTATTGTGTTTCGTCAAAGAAATGAATTATTGCATGTACCTTAAAATTATATAATCTAAATGTAACTACGAGGAGGTTCAAAATTTTTCAAACTGATCAAACATAATTTACCAAAATAAAAATGTATTGATTATTCCAAAATACACAGTACTTCTTAACTAACTGAAATCACCAAAGTTACATTAGACAGAGGATGAAAAAGATTTTTTTAATCTTTGTAATTTTTTTTAGCATCTGAGCACAAAATGCTCTTGTGAGCTATTGGTATCAATAGAGGCAGACCCTCCGTCGTCCGTTGTCCGTCCGTCAACAATTGCATCAAACGACTTCTTCTCAGAAACTTCTGGTCACATTTTGTTCAAACTTGGTCAAAAGCAACTGTAGAACATTGCCTTTCAGATTTTTGTTTTGGTTGCCATAGCTACCAAATGTAGGTCACATTGACCTACATAGTTGAAAACCTAAAAGAAATCTTCTTCTCCAAAACCACTTCACTGAGATAAAATCTAATGTGGTATTTGATATCTAAAGCAACTTATATACCAAGTTTGTGAATTTCAATAAGTTTTGTGAAAAATTAGGTTACACGTTTTTTGCGTTTATTTTTTAAACATTGTAAATAGTACTTTTTTACCAAAATTACAATAATGAATAAATTTAGGTGAATTCTTTTTCCAAACATCTATTCTTATGTGAAGAAACATATGTTTGACAATTTTCATGAAATTCTGTAAAGTACAAGTCACTTTTTTCGACTTTTTTCATTTTCAATTCGAGGGTTCAAATCCCAATGAGGCCATTTTTTTTAATTTCTGAATTTATGACTTACAATGGTGCATGGAAGAGATTTTATGATTTTTTACTTTTTAGTGTAATTATTATTTTTGAAATACATGTGATACTGATATGTAGATATAGCTGAAACCTTGAAATATTTTTTTTTGTTTTACAAAATCACTGTTATGTGACATAATTTAAACTAATTAAACAAAATTTTTAAATAATTTGCAGTTGACTTTTTCAATTTTTTTAAATATTTCAATTAATGTGTTAAATCTGTAAAGTCTTAAATCCGGATCTGAAAATTGCTCATGTTACTTTTGCTATAGATAGACACTCTGCCATCCATCCATCAAATACTTCTTCTCAGACATTCACATTTGTGTTTCTGGTTGCTATAGCTACCAAAAGTAGGTCACAGTGACCTACATAGCTAAAAATCAAAACAATAAAAATTATGTTCTCTAAAACCTCTTCTGTTGAGGCAACATGTTATGACTTACCAGGTATTATCAAGATATACCAGTTACATTTAAACTCATGTGAGCAAATTAGGGCCATATTGGACCTCTTGTTTGGCATTGTTTTTCAATTACTCTAGGAAAGAAATAAAAAACAAAATGTAAATACTCTGTACTAGATTACGATTAGAATGTAGTTCTTTACAATGTCATTGATTTTACAGCAATTTAGTTAACAAAAATGCAAAATTCTTTATTATGTAAGTGTTATAGTCATATACGATTTAGAACCCTTCATTCACTTCCACATGGTTTCCGTATTAACAAACTATTGTATGGGGACCCTATAATGCTGTCACAACAAAACAAAGAATTTATCAATACAAGAATTCATCATACTATCTACACGTTTCAAGAAATTATTATAAAAACATATTTATATGATCCCGATAAACACCTACATACTGTTTTGTTTTCCCTTCCCCTTTTCTATTTTTCTTTTATAATATACATTGATTTAGATATATTTATATATTTATATTTCTTATTGACTTGTTCATTCATTAATGGACTGGTATTTTTATGTTTTATTATTGTTGTAACGTCATCTTTATTTATCTTTATATCATTAAATATATTTTATTTAGGAAGACTATTTTTTTTTAAAAGTCTTACTCCTTATTTTCGTCTAGTATGTAAATTGGCTTTTAACGATTGCTTATTTAAATAACCACTGTTTAAACTGAAAAAATAAAAATAATATTTTTACTCAGACTTTTAGAACGATCCTAAATGTTTCTCTTGATTTTAGGTAGCAGACGACTGTATTTCACATGTAGTAATCTGATACCACAGTGTTTATAATAAAACACAAATATACAGTCACACCCCCCTCCCCCCCCCCTGTGCAAAAAGTTAAAAATGAAGCTGCACAAGAAATTTTAAAAAGCATGTTTAGGAAACGTTTGATTTCAGTCAAAATTAAAGTTGAAGTAGCAAGCACAAAAAGATGTATTTCCGCCATCAGATCGTTAGCAACATTTAAATCTCCTCCTTGTCTAACAATGTGGTATTATAGAAAAAAAAAACAGCCATGGTACCAACTCGAAACACAGATATTAAAGTGACTCGTTATTGATATCATGCGACGACAAACAAGCTCTTATCTTAATGGTTATGACATACTACTATTGCTAAAACTGACGAGTATGTGTTCGAAAATCTAAGAATTTTTAACCTAATTAGAGACATCACATGTTTTTACTATCACTACCAATGACGCCATTCATCATCTACTGTCTCCTTCGTGGGTTATACCACTGTTTTCATCATCTACTGTCTTTTCATTGGTTTTACGGCTGTTATAAAAACAACAATTATAAGTAGTATAATTAATAGCTTTGCTTTAAATAATTGTACAAGATTTCAGGTTTTTTTAAATACATATTTACCAAAAATATGCATGTTTTTCTTTAAGTATACTTTATGCTGTCTACTTATTACAAAGGGGTAATGATTTTTCGATGACAAACACGTAAGCAAGTATAAATATCAATTTATTTAAAAATTACTGTTTTCTTACTTGATTTTTATGTTTTTCGCTCAACCTAGGACTATATATATATGTGTGTCGTAAGACAAAAATCAAGTGTTTAAAAGTTATGTTGTCTTAAACTTTGTTTTTGTCTTAAACTCTTTTGATTGTCTCATGTTCTTGAATCTCTTTTAAATTACAGGGGCCTCGGTGGCCGAGTGGTCTAAAGTGCGCGCTTACGGATTACAGTGCCTCTCACCGCCTGGGTTCGAATCCCTTCGGACAGATTCTAGTGTGAGAAAGTTTGTCAGTTCGCTTGCCGAAAGTCGGTGGTTTTCTCCGGGCACTCAGGTTTTCTCCACCATCCCAGAACTGACCGCCTCGAAATAAGTGCAAGATTCTTGAATTGGGCTTAAAACACCAATACTCCACCCCACTCTTTTCAATTACAGATTTCTTTCTCTTATTTCAATATTATTGCATGTAAAAGCAATAAATATAATTGCTAATGTCCGCTGGCCGTCAGCCTGTATAATTAGCCAGGATATCAAATGAAATAATTCGGATTGTCCTGAGCGATTACATTATAGGATACAAGCTATATTACATTACAAGCACGCAAAATAATCATAATTGAAATAGAAATAATTGACTTTCTTAATTTACTTTATGTGAGGGCGTTATAATTCTATTTCCTGAAATTGATGATAAAGGTATTAAAATAAGTTTGATAAATACAATCTTAATTACTTCACCTTTGCTGAACCACGCAACGAGTTTAACTAATATTCTTTTTTCCAGCCTTATTCAAATTTCAAAAACCTTCTGGACAATGTTGTCGGCAACATTAAAGCTTATTTCTACACTTAATTTACACGTCTATTAAATGTTATTGTAATCTTGTGTAAGTAGAGGTTATTGCGTCTTCTTACAAATAATCAGTATTAATTACTGATTCAGAAAAACGTTTTATTTGTATGCCACTCACCATGAGTGGTGTGGCGATTTTAGTATTGGATTACCCTTAAACATTTCTTTGATGTTTATAAATATTCAAATTTAAAATTTAAAAAGCTTTATTTAATGAACCAACAATTTCCACATGTGCATATGTTTGAAATTAAAATATAAAAAAATGTTACTGTTTATTAATACTTTTACAAGGGATAGTCATTAAGGTCAACCAATGACAGATAAATAAATTGCACATTCCCTTTACCTTTTGTCTACCTGTGTTTAGTCCTAACAGTTTAACTATTGTTTGTTGAACTTTCTCTTTATTGCCCACATTGTTTACAGAAGTGTTACACTCCTATCTGATAATATGTTTAAGACTGTGCTTAATCATTCAACTCAACATACAGATATATATATGACGTTCTGTCTTTAAGTACTCCCAAATTCGGATTTGGATATGTGAATGGCATCAATCCTCTAGAGCTTGAAATTAAATGTTCTACTACATATTTGCATATTTGGACTTATACCTCAATTATAACACACACGAAAAGGGTTACATCTAAAGCTATACGACAAACGTGATGTCAACTATCCGTTTCTTTGCGGTAATATTCCTGCTTCTCCTGTGTACATTATTTCAAAGTTAATTCGATGTGGTAGAGCTTATTCCCACTACGTGTACTTTCTACAAAAAAGCACTCTGCTTTCAATAAAATTGTTGTCTCAAAAATATTGCAAGCCTAGGCTAGGTCATTAAAAAGTTTTACGGTCGTCATTACAATATTGTTTATAAATATGATGTCACTGTAAACAATCTTATACTAGATATATTTCTCTTTCCATAGTCCCATGACCCTTTCATTCTCAACTTTGATTTTCGATGTGACGGTTAGAGCTAGGTAGACATTAGATGCTTACCTTTTTGAGCACCCGGCCTCACTTCGTTGATGAAAGTTCACGTGTATAACCAAAAGTAACCAGTTTTTAATTTTTTTTCTTTTCTTTTTAAATTAAAAAAAAATTCGGAGGCATTGTAATTTAGAAATGGGCTTGTATGTTTGTGTTTTATTTTATAAACAAAATAAATCCAACGTAAACTGATGCGTACTTTCTTAAGGTTTGCCTACAAATTGACGATGAAAGAAAAACTTTAAGACAGTTGTCAATACTATAAAATTTTCGCTTAACATACAACACAAACACACATTGGGAAAACTGATTATAAAACTCCAGAATATGGAAGGGAACTGAAGTACATTTTAAATTAAATTTCAACACAAAATTTAAACAAATGATTTTGTTTTGTTGATTTGCTACAGACAGATTTTATTATTCTACAATGTAATCATGGGTAAGGCATTGCAGTGTTTTTCGTTTACGGTTATTACTTCATTTTCTATACCGATCATTAAATTTGTATCAGACATTCTATTGAAATTTTATATTTTATATTCATTTAAAACGTCCATACAAATGTATATCATGGCAATATAAATACATGTATGTTTTTGTGCAGATATTAAATGTCGTACTCAAAAGTTTTATAAATACCATTAGACTTTGTTTTATTTTCCTACCTTATTAAATTTCATTTTATTACATAAAATGTAATGAAATCATCAAAAAAATTATTTCTTTATCTAGATTTTCGTTAAAGTTTTAAAGAATTTACATTGACTACATGTGAATTGTAAAGAGAAGTTATAAATCGGTAGCCTTGTTTAAAATGACATTTTGTAGAAACTATTGATCTCTTACCTTATATAAATTTATATAAAAAAAACTAAAATTCGTAAAAATATCTATAACCTGATACCCTTATAACTTCTGCCACTTTAATTATTCATGATTTTATCCCTGTTAGTATTTGTTAATCACATGATGATGTAATTTATAAACGGATTACGAACTATTTAAAATTATTATTAATTATAGGAATATATTGACAAAAGTCCCCTAAATCTAAACATTACATTTTTATTTTCATTTTCCAGATTATAAATCGAACAGAAACATTTAGATTTATACTTTAGCCATAATAAAAAAATCAAAGTTCAAACTGAAAAATTTAGTTAAATATAACAAAAATACCAGGTAAATTTTGATGTGCCGGATGTGCACATTTCGAACATTCATTCCTCATCAGTTACACCAAACAACGAAAAGTTTGATAGATAAAAACATAAGCCAAACAGTTGAAAATTAATAAAAATAAAGTTCCAAAACTCTATAAATCCAAATCCAGCTAAGGAATGTTTTGCATGAGGAAACTTCATCAGTGTAAGCTATCAAGCTATGTTCAGCTATCTACATCAGGTGTTAGTGTTTGCAATAAAACAATTAAAGTTGTAAACTTGAAATAGTAGGGGTAAATATTGTTCTGTGGACACACACACATGTGCGCGCACGTGCGTTGTTGTGGCCGTCAGAAAAAAATCGCGACTGGTCTATTATCTTCGTAGATCTTCATTATAGACTGGTTATGATAATCTTCTGCAAGTATGCAAGAGAGGATTCTAAGAGATTGTTAAGGTTCTGTTACCATAAGAAGGTATCTGTACAATAATATTTTATGATTTCTCCTTAAAGGCTTCGTAAAAACTTGTCAGAAAACGTACCATGTAGCAAAAATTTTCAGCAGTTTTAAATTGTGAAAAATGTTTTTAAAACCAAGGTTTGTTTCGTCGTGCAAATCATTTCTTATCCGGTTTTTGATTTGTTTGATTTTAGAACACTGGATTCATGTCTTTCGGTCCTTAGCGTCACTGGTGAGAAATAAATTTCTGAAATGTGTACATATGGGACATCGATATTTAACAGGTTTTTTTTGTTAAATATTTTAATTATTACGAGTATATTTTATCAGTCTGAACATTACTGTATACCATGGCTGTAAAAAAGATGAGCTAAAGATTTGATTTGATTTAAAAAGGCATTGCCTCTCAGTCAGAAAGCTTAGGGAAATGTGCAGGTAAAGTCTTTAACGTGTCACCCCTGCCGTGACACAGGACGTCGTTTTTTAGGTCTCCTCCGAAAGACCTCTATATTTTTATTTCTAAATACCGAGTGTTTAGCGAAAGAACAGTCATTTGCAATTTTCAAGTCTTGGTCTGACCCGTCCGCGGCTCGAACCTGACCTTCCACATACGAAGGGAGCAGTCTACCAACTGAGCTACCGTAGTGGTTTGAGCTAATGAGGTTTTCAGTTGGAATTCAAAGCTGACATATATACAATGTTTAAAGACACTGTCATCTCATTTCTTAGCTCGTTTATTTTATGTTGCATGAGTATGACATTTGGCTATAATTAGGTCTTTTTTTCTTACGCTTTCGGCCAAAAAATGAATAATAAGGTAATTCTGTTTATTATTTTGTTATTCAAATATTTTTTGAAAGCTAAAAATGTATTTTATTGTTGATTCAACAAAAGAATTTTAATTAGTTTTGGTGAAACCGTTTTTTATGTCCGTATTTTAGTCTTTTTTCTTACACTTTAGGCCAAAAATGAATTATAAGGAAATTCTGTATATAATTTTGTTTCACTTCCTTTTTCATAAAAAGTAATATAATAGAGTCCTCATGTTTAATTCAAATAATTTTTTGAAAGCTTAAAATGTATTTTATTGTTGATTCAACAAAAGACTTTCAATAAGAATAGGTGAAATCGTTTTTAATGTTCGTAATTATAGGTTATCTTTTGAAACCGTCTATTATGATTGGTAAAATCTTCTGTAATGCTTATATTCTTTAGTGAAAAAATTGCCAAATCCAAAAGTTATACTAAATGCAATGTGAATTTTTTTTTGGTTAAATCATATGTTATAACGCAATTATGCGTGAAATCTTTTGTACTGTACACAAGTGCTGGTGGAATTCTAAAGACACAGCTATTGGTAATATCAATTGGAAAATTCATATTTATTGTTCTAATCATTTGTATAATATATCGTTAATATATAACAAATACCTGTTAAATTGATGTGCCAGATGTGCACATTTCAGAAAATCATTCCTCATCAGTGACACTAGGAGCCGAAAAGTTTGATAGATTAAAAAACATATGCCAAACAGTTTGATTAATGAATCCAACGTTCCAAAATTATATGAATGACAGGATTTTTTAAAAAAATTTATATTTATGGAATCATCTGAAAATTCCTAAATTGTAAATGATATAATTTTTGTATTGCAACATTAATTCATTGGAACAGTTCAAAATTCTTGATTAATTTGTTTTAATGAATGATAATTGTTTTATAAATGACTCCATACAGTAGCTAAACTTATTGAATATTTAAATATTTTTGCGCCGCTTTCAAAATCAAAATATTAAATTATGTAAGGATCTTATATTGGACGTCAATTTAACTAGCAAAACAATCAAAATCGAGTTTAAAAACCGAAATTTGTTTTCTACATAGGATTAAGTCAATTGTGAGAAACGTGCAAACGTTCGGTCATTTACACACTTCAAAGAAAATAAAATCACTATAAAGTCGCAAAGGAGATTATAAAGAGTTCCATATGAAAGCCAACAATTAAAGTAAGCACTATTCAAACTTTTTGGCGCCTTGTGTCACTGATGAGAAATGATTTTCCGAAATTTGTACATACGGCGGATCAAAATTTTACAGGTATTTGCTTTATATATCTACTACCCCTGAGCAGTTACCGCTGCTGGTGGAGTAAACTCCCCGATGGTATCCATAACTCGGTAGGCAGTACTTTGTGCTGTCAAAAAATACTATTTAGCAAAATTTAGCCATCTTAATTTTTGAAATTTATTTAAATGCAAAGCATTCCTTAGGTGGATTTGGTTTCATATAATTTTGGAAGATTAGATTCATTAATTTTCAACTGATTATGTCAATAATTTATCAAACTTTTCCGCTCCTAGTGTCACTGATGGGAAATGATTGTTCGAAATGTGCACATATGGCAAATTAAAATTTGAAGCTATTTTCTCATATATTCACATGGATTGTTTTGAGATTTTGGTTTCAAGTTAAGTGCTACAGAGAGCTATTGTTTAGCAGTAATTTTTTTGAAAAAAAAAACTATGAAGCAAATTTTTTATTGAAAAGATTACTTTCTTTTCTACTTTTGCTAATGAATGTTATTCTTATATATTTTCTTTTGTTTCTAACGATAACTGCTTTTTTGAAATAAAATAAGTCTGAGGTTCTATAAAGACTGTTGAATTTTTTTCTTTTTTTTCTTTTCTTATAAAAACTACATGTATGCCAAATCTTTTTATTGTTAATGTTACTTTCTGTGCTACTTTTGCTAATGAATCTTATCCTGATACCTTGACTCTTGTTTGAAACTATTACGGCTTTTATAAAGCAAAAATAAGTCTTATATTCTAAATTTTCTTTTCTTTTATTATTTTTTTCTTAAGAAATTATTGTTATATTTTGTAGTTGGTTCCGTAACTAAAGAAATTTATTGGATATGAAAGTCGCTCACCGTCTGTAAGTTGTTCTTCTTTTTAGGACATTAGTGGGAAGTTTTAAATCATCTGCCATAATGACTCTTTCTTATTTTATAATTGCTTTTCAAGACTATAAACGATACATACATGTATATATATATATATATATATATATATATATATATATATATATATATATATATATATATATATAAATATAGATATGTGTGTGTGTGTGTGTGTGTGTGTGTGTGACCGACAACATAAAATCATCGATAAAGCAATGCTTCGTACTTGTATTTTATAACGTAGTGAAGATTTGCCAGTGCAGTATTCCAAAACAACTCCAAGGACCCTGAAATCATGGGTATTTTTCTTTCAAGAAATTGTGATAATGTGTAAGCATCCGGTCTCACTTCCTTGATGGAAGTTCACGTGTATAACATATTTTGCCAGTTTGCAAAGTTTTCACTTTGTTTTTCTGTGATATGGACAAGGACTGGTATGTTTGTTTTGTTTCAGTATATTAAACTTTTCGAAGTTTTATATTGCTTTTATCTTGTTTAAATTGTCTACATTGCGATGTATATTTAAGTATGTTATTGATGGTCATTCATTATGCAATAACTATTTGAAATGGCAACGGCATTTTCTTTTAAACAATTAAAGAAAACAACATCCGACAAAAAGATTGTATCACATGTTTTAAAATTGTTAAAAGTTTATTTTTGTGAAACAGTGATGATAAATGTGGCAAATGAATACCGTCTTAAATCAATAATAGTGTAAAATCACAAATATTCGTAGGAGATTGAATTGAATTTTCTTATTTTCGAAGGTTACTGAAATCCACGAAATTAAATGTCATAAAAATTTTTTAGTTACTATTGCCCTCAATAGATTCTTATCACAAAGCTCAGTTCCACGAAAATTTCTACCAACAGGATTTTTAAAAGCAGCATATCCACGAAATTTTAACCCAACGAATATTAATAATTCTACAGTATAAATATATATATATATATATATATATATATATATATATATATATATATATATATATATATATATGTGTGTGTGTGTGTGTGTGTGTGTGTGTGTGTGTGTGTGTGTTATTTCTATGGTAAACGTATTTTTGTTGCATTCGCCTAATGCCAAGTACGCGTTTTTCAGTTACAAATTTATTTATTTCACTTTAGCTACCGAAAGGCAAATCCAAAAATTATATCTTGAAAGAACCTAAAGAATCATTTGACTAAGCAAGATATCATACCAAACTTCATGAATGAAAGATCATTTATCACGCTCAAACAAACATTTTATTTAGTAAAGGTATGTGTTTAATTTATTATATCTTAAAACAAATGCAGCAAACTAGTGTTTGATATTTTAATTAAATTGTAGATTTTTCCATACAGAAAAAACTAATGTTACCTGAGTAACTATTGAATTCACATAACTCAGAAAGAATAAATAATTTACTTGGCGAAAACAGGAATAAACAAATATAATTAAAACCATAATGATAATTTATTAAATGATTAAAATGATTAAAACTCGGAAAGAAACAGAAAAATTTCTTTATTGTTTCTTTTTATTATTTTTTAAAATGTTTTAATGGAATTATAAAAATAATGAGGAGAATGATAGTCTATGTAGAATAGTAGATACTTATACAGATACACAAATTGTCAGCTCTATCGACAGAAGTTGTAGTTATATCTCTCATTCATTATTTTCTTTTTACTTCTATTAATTAAGTATTCGTATTGTCAGATATTTTAACGATATCAAACTTAGTATTCTTTGTTCCTATAAGTGGATTATTCTTTCGAATATTGGTATACTCCTTGCTTTAAGAAGCTGTTTAGAAGTCTTCATAATACGCGTCTTCATCTGAAAAAGACCAAAAAGAAAACAATGTTACTTTCTTGATATATCAGTAGATGATTCCTTGTTAAACACTATAAATCTAACATGTTCTACAAAAGCAAAATAAGTGTTGAGATCGTGAGCCCCCTCACAAATGCAAGTTACGACATTTATCTGAGGGCTCTTGAAAATCGGAGAATCGTGGAGAACATTATCGCCTGTCTTGTTTTTCATCTCTTTGTTATTTGTTATTTCATATTGTGATATATTCTTTGCTTTTCACTTGCAATTTTTGTGCATTAAAACTAGCACTCTCTTTCAATTTTGTTACTTTGTGGTTGCAATAAAAAGAATTTAACAAGAATTAAAAGGGACAGAAGCAAGATATAATTGCTAGATACAATACACTTTATTACACTTTTTTTAAAGGACAAACATACACACCTTATATATATATATATATATATATATATATATATATATGTGTGTGTGTGTGTGTTTATATATTTATATATATATATTCAAGCAAGCCTGAACTGCATCTGTCCCTTTTCCCTCATTGTCTGATGTTATTTAATATTCGTTATTACCTTGACAAGAAGCGCAGAGAGCAGAAGTTTTAGAAAATTTGAAAAAGCATTATCATAAGGTGAAGGTAAATTGCAATTAAAAATTTTGATCAGTAGCAACGGCGAAATATTTAAAAAAATAACTGTTTTACTTTGATGAGCCATATTTGTTCTCTTTTTAAATTGATTAAATTTATCTTATATTTGTGTTATTATATATATATATATATATATATATATATATATATATATATATATATATATATATATATATATATATATATATATATATTAAAATAATGTTTCAAAACAGTCACTTCAGTGACATTATTCTGTAAGTGCACTGAAACCAAAGTGGTAAAAACCAGGGAATAAAAAATATAGTGACCTTATGCACTGAGGCTTTAGCGGTAGAATACGGATAAACTTAAATAAATTTTTAAGCCCAAAATGTTTTCTAAACACATAATCACATTAGATGTGATATTAAGCTCCCGAATAAATAAACCTTTTTTAAAATATTAACTGTTTTGCAGTTGAAAGGCTGTAGATAACATACACCTTGCTGAAGGCAATGGTGAAAATCTGGAATAAGGAATGTTGTATCAACAACCAGCATGAAAATTACACATATATTACCAATGATATCATGACAAAGGTAAATATTAACATATACCATTAAAAAAAAGAATTAACTGTATGATATATTCGATTCACTACGAGTGACTACGTTTTTGTATTATTCAAATTTAAAAATAATCAACGTTTGATATATGTTGATAATCTATTCTGCATTATTAAAACTTGTTAATAATACATGCTAAAAGATGTTAATATTAAAAAATAGATTTCTGTTTTTGTATAATTCATACATGTTTATAATGATCTTTTAATAAAAAGGGTTTTTATATCAAAGAATTGCTTTCTTTTTTGTATTATTCAAACATGTGAATGATAATCGTTTTACGAAAGGTTTTGTTCTTTTTTTTAGTTCTTTCTTCTTCTCAAGCCCTAGATCAATTACAGTGTGAATGCTATCAAATGTATATTATGCTGTAAGTAATGTTCGTTTATTTTAGATTACTATAATGTACATTCTGATAATGATTTTATGTTTGTTATTCGTTTGTAAATATCACAATAAAACCAAAAGGTTTAGTTTCTATCATTTAATCTAAACGGCATTAGTAAGGATTTACACAGACAAGGAGCATTATGACTGAATAAGATAAAGTGACTAGCACCTCTTTTGTCGGATATATTGCATCAAAAACTAATCTATTATATCGCAGGAGTTTATGTAAGTCCAAATGACATACCAAGGGAAACAAGAAAGAAAATAATGTGATAAAAACGACAAACAGTTGTTATTATATCCGTCATAAACTCAAGTAAATCATCTATAGCCTTATCAATATTGAAGTATGAACAATTAAACGACACAATAATGTGATACATAACCAGAATTTAAACCCCAAACATATAACGTCTGACAAAAATGAATTGTAAATATAATTTGGATTATTTTACCTAGGTATACACAATTTTGAACAATAAGCGAAAACCCGTTACCAAGAATTTCTTCAAATGCTAAACCGTAACGTTATATAATATGATTTGTTATTACGCCTATGTTTTTTGAAGGCGGCAATAAAAAAACTCGTGCTTCTCAGATTATAAAAGTTATAGTTTCTGTTGTGCAAGAAAGTAAATGTTAACTTGCTTAAAATATAATTAAGGGAATTAGAATTATTCTTCATCGAATGTCACTGATGGGGAATGATTTTCGGAAATGTGCACATATTACACATCAAATTTAACATATTTTTGTGATATATTAAATACAAATTAAATCTAAATCAAACAATAAGATTTTTTAAAAGATAATTAAGAAATAAATATTTATTCAAAACCGTAGAAATATCTTATATTTCGATTTATATGATTTGGAACTTTGCATCAATTCATTTTCAAATCATTGGATTATGTTTTTTATAAACCAACTTTTTTCGCCTCTTGTGTCACTAGTAAGAAATTTAATGTAAAAAACATAAATAAAATTGCTAAAAAATCAGGTGTACAAGGATGAATGCAGTTAGTTCTACACTATTATGTTTATATCAAAATTATTTATAAAGTTATTTTCTTATTAATAGTCAGGAAAATGGACTTAACATAGGTTTTTGTTTTTTCTACGAACAGATAAAATAGAAAGGAGGAATAAATGTCAAAGTGTAAAAAAAATGTCATGACAATTGATAAAAAGTAGCATAGAACTGTAAAATTGTTGAAATGAATAATTGGTCAATTCATTTACATGGTGGCCAACAATGTTATTTCTTCCCTATTTAATTGTTATAGCGTTGATCAATTTGAAGAAGGGAAACTACAAATAGACAACGTCTATAATGGATTAAAAGTACTTTTATAGCATACCTTATAGATTTCTTACGCTGTAAATTAATAACATTTCAAAATTAATTATGTCAGTTTGTAAACATTTATATATTCCGCTTCATAAGTAAATCAAATACATTTGCTGATTATTGTTTATTTCAAAATTGTAACAAATAAAAAATATACCAATCCAACGCCAGTATATATTGCCCCCTAAAACGTGAATTAAACTTTAAGTTAATATGCCTTTTCTAAACAAGTGCAAGTCGTAAAAGAAAAAAACAGGTTGGGGATTTTACTGCATGCCTAAACCCAATCGTGTAATATTTTCTTTTGCAGTTTAGACTGTCTATTGCTTAGGAATGCTTAAATGCATAGAAAATCCTAAAGTGAACTACTAGATAATATCTACTAGATAATATTGGAATGGTTGTTGGTAATAAAAGAATTAAATTGTAATTTTCGTTTACCAAAGTTTTTAGCACTCTAATTCAGAAGTAACACAGACTAGCCACCTTATCGACATTACATTAAACTTACTTCATAAAAACACAAAAATCCATTCTAGAAATTTAAACAGCCAGACAAGACACAAAAACTGGTACTAATGATAAAACATAATAGAAAAAAAGTCTCAAGAATGATCCTAGCAAAAAGTTTCAAAGAAAATTTCTTTTAGTATACAGTAGAACTCGAAGGCTCGAAGTCCAAGGGACTTGGACCAAATATTCGAGCCATTGGGGGGTTCGTGCGATAGAACATAGAAATATAAACGGAAGTTCATGTTCTCATGATTAATAACGGACAAAGAATTTTTAAATTTGTTATATATGTAAATGTATTTAAAGGTCAAATAATAAATTTTTCGAATTAAGAGTGCAGTTTTCATCTTGAAATATTAAAAATTCATAGATAATTACACGGTAGAAACGTGCCAATTACTTTATTCTAATAAAAATAAAAAGCTCAGTTAATGCCGGTCATTTTAATCACTGGAAATAACGATAATACACACTACTCCTGTGACATGTAAATTACAGAATCTTCCATGCAATTATCAAGGTGGGCGACTGAGATGTTTAACCGATCAAACAATTCCACAATATCGGGGACTGTCTTATTAGGTTAATTAATAATCTCGAGAAGTACTCTACATTCAGGTAACTATCTAATCTAATTGTTTCGTTCCACTGTATTACTTTTGATGATATCTGTTATATGGCTTTAGCTTGTGTTATGTTTACAATGACCCGGGTCACATGTCGTTCTGGAAAAAAATGTAATTAAGCAAAAGAAGTTGAATTTTCACTAACTTTTTACGTTTGAAAAAAAATTATTGTTCGAACGAGCGGGTGTATTCGAGTTAACGAAGTTCGAGCCATCAAGGTTTTTTTTAAAATAGCCTATTATGGGAAATTGGTTGGGACCGAGAGAAGACTTCGAGTTATCCAGGGTATTCGAGGTAACGACGTTCGAGCGATCGAAGTTTTACTTTACATAAACACTGACTTGTTCAGTTGTCGGACAATAATCCATACATGTATTACAAAAAGTGTTCTTCATCACAACTTACACTAAGTACACTAAGTTCATTAAGTTTCATTAAGGACAAAATAAAATTTTGCCACTTGTGTCACAAATGCGGAATGAATTTCCGAAATGTGCACATATGAAACATTAAACATATTGTTGTTCAATATTTACAATTTATTTTTTTTATTGAAAATATAAAGTATGATAAATTGTTGCTGAGACGAAAAGTTAAGTTGCAATCAAAAAAACTATTGTAGACCCATCTCATAATTCGTAACTGAAATGTAAGAAGATTCTTGGACACAGACTGGATTTTATAACTTATTCTTTAATACTCACAAGGGATGAAAAATCTTTTTCCGAGTGTTGGCAAAAATCTCATGTCAGGGGCACGTTTTCCAAGTCCAACATTGGAGAAAAATCTGTCAATACCTCTGGTCTGAGTATATATAGGCCTTATTGCCCGCGCTGGTCTTCCGTTAAACCACCCATAGTTTAATGAACGACGTGACCGAGAAGAAACGTCTCTTTTACCAAGATGGCCAAAATACATGTTATCTATTCTTCCTCTCTTTCCGAGTGTTCCAAAAAATGATTTATATAAAGGCGATCTCTTTCCTAATGTTCCAAAGTATTTATTTAAACGTTTCCCAAGACGTCCGTAATACATTGAATCTAGTCTCTTTCCTAATGCTCCATGAAACATCTTCATATCAAGTTGTCCTCTTTTTCCTAATGTACCAAAATAAGACATCCGATCCAGTCCTCTTTTTTCTGCTGCTTCGTCTTCAGTAGAAGTATCATCTCTCTTTCCTAACGTTCCAGCGAATCTATAGTAAGGCAATCTTTTTTTACCCAACCCACCTGTAAACATTAAGCGATCAATTTTCCTTTTTGCAGTCAACAAATTTTCTCCATCTGTTAAATCGTCGTCACTTTCTTCACGTTTATCGCTATCAGTAATATCAGTTTCATATTGTTCTTTGGGAGTTAAGATTTCATCTTCTTGTCTCTTTCCAAGTGTTCCAACAAAACCATATCTGTCGAATCCTCTTTTATCAAAGTTTTCACCATCTGTGTGAAATGAATCATCGGCATTTGTGCAGGATAATAACAAACATAAACAGAAAACGCATAAAATCCCAAAAGTAATAGATGACTGTTTCCTCTCTGTTACCATTTCAGAGTAGTTATAACTTGTTGGTTTGAAAATATCTGTAATATATGATAATAATAATTTATATTATATAATGTGTTATGTATTTTTATAGATAACAAACTAAAAAAGATGTTGAAGCAATTGAGTTGTACTTCTTTCAATTAAAAGACTACGACTGGTTGGAGAAAATCACTGACTTGCAACAAGGAAAATAAATTTCTTTCACTCGGCTGTGCCCGAATGCATTTAAACTTATGTGGTGAAAAATACTGAGATCCGAAAGCGCCCGCAATTCAACCGCCGCCCCTAAAAGTTGTTTGTTCATTGTGATATCACTTAGATTTATTTTATAATTCTAAATGTGCGGACTATCCAAAGTGACATTAAAAGACATTCCATCTCTATGGGTCTTAAACAAAGAAATGTACGATAGACCTGCTAATAGTCAGTTTAAGAAAGACAATAAACTGTATTGGTTATAGTCTCACTGTATACAGAGGGATGAAGCCGCTTACACTCACTCGGCAGTCTGTCTAAGTAAAAAAAGTGGTTAACTCCTTAAAACACATACATTTGCGTACATCGGATAGGTAAGTTCAAGAATGTTGAAGTGGAGAGTTTATGCATAAATCATTTTTTCCTTTACCTGAAGGGGAAGGGGGTTCTGGAATGTGAAGGGGAACTACTATCAACATAGAAATCCACTAACTTTCGACAAATAAGCTAGCTATTTTTTTTCTGATACTAGGATCTGCAAGAATTGATGGTGACAGACACTCTTAATCCGTTAGCGAGTGTTTACGACAACTAAACTACTTACTAATCGATTAGATCACATTACATCACCGATCATACAATTAATGACTATCATAGGAAAAAAGCAAAAAGTAAACAACAATTCATGATTAAAATAATATCCTATAATGTGGTTAAACATATTTAGAAGCTTGGAAGCTATCTAAGGTATTGTGCTCAACTGTACGTTTGATTATATTCCGTTTTTAAAGTGACATTCTTTTAACAATTCCAGGTAACGAAGTGTTTGCCTGGATTTAATCTATAGCCACACCAATGGATTTGTACGTCAAGAATTTGTTAAGTAATATTTTTAAACTGTTTAGTTTATATTTTGTTACTGATGAGGAATAATTTTCCGAAATATGCACATATGGCACATAAAATTTTTATAGGTATTTGCGTGATATAATAAATACGTAATAAGAATAAAATATTGCAAAACATGCATTTAAAATTTTTGTTATGTGAGTTATTGCTTAGCACATGTTTTAAAATTGCAATTTTCCTGCTATTTAACGTTAGCATGAAAACAAAGATTGAGAACAAGATTCGAATTGAAATTACTTTTTTATTCCTTAAAAAAATTACCGATTTGCATATGTTTTATTACTAATACATGTCTCTCATTGGGTTTTGTCATCAAGATCAAATATCTGGTTAACGTCTTAAACTTTGTGGGTTTTTTAACCGGTTCTTTTTTATCACACCAATCATGATTAAATACGGGCGAAGTAAATAAATTATTACACACTAAGGTATTCTAATGATTAAATACAGGCAAGAGAGATAAATAAACCAATTTAACCCTAATTTAAATAAAAATCTTTCTTTTCAAAAAATATTATAGACAAAGATGTTCTTGTGATGCTATGATATACTTCATGATCATGGCCAATAATAGGTTATAATTACAATTTTTTCAAATGACTTGATGCATTTATTTCATTGATGAAATCTTACCAAATGTGTTTAGCCTGTTGTAAATGTCTATGAGTTTAATTTGGTCAAGTAATAGTTAAAAGTAATAGTTAATAAAATGGGCAGATTTTATGCTAATTCCCAGATCAGTAACCTGATAGCTTTGTATATACATTGATGTCATGGATAGAGTTTCAATGTGATTTTATTAAGTTCACCCTAATCGATGTCAATACCTTACTCGGAAGCTTACACTTATGCACATTTATACAATTTATATATATATATATATATATATATATATATATATATATATATATATATATATATATATATATATATATATAATAAAACAAACATACCAGTCCTTGTCCATATCACAATCCCAAAAACAAAGTAAAAACTTTGCAAACTGGCAAAATATGTTATACACGTGAACTTCCATCAAGGAAGTGTGGCCGGGTGCTCCGGAAGGGTAAGCACCTCCTGTCTAGCTAGCTACCTCCTTCACGTGCAAGTCAATTTTGAGAATGAAAGGAACAAAAAACTATGGTAAGTCAAATATATCCTGTATAAGTTGGGATACAGTGACTACATACTTATCAACAATATTGTGATGACGGCATAATATATATCAATTGGAACTTATGTTCTCAAGACCAAAATAATCTTGCTGAGCGTAACTGATACACGATCTTACAATAGTGATTGTTAGTGTTCTGTATATGAAGCTGGTCAATATTTCTATAACAAGACCTATTTATGTGAACACCAAGGCATTAAAAGATGCTCTTTTGGGTAATGTAATGAACAATTAAATAGAGGAAATTATTTTGCGTTCTACATAAAGTTGTTTATTTAAGTTGGCTTTATCAAAATATAAATAGTCAAGTTTTGTTTTATTAATTAATAGTGGTAGATAGTGAATAATTTATTTGCAACAAACAGAAGATTTTGTTGATTTTAATAGACGTAACTACTTTTGTTATTCACATACTTGCTTTGTTGAATGAGCAATATGTACTCCGTTTACATAGTGACGAAATCTTTACCTACATGCTCACTAAAGCAATAATGAAGTCGAAAGCTTGATTATTTTTATCAGTTGAAGTTCAATTTCATTCTTTGCATATCATGAAATGTTTTAAGAGCAATAAAATTTTATTTAATTTGAATATCGTAATTAAACTAGTTCTTAAATATTGATGCTTTACCTTCTAAATATATTTTAATTTCCACGTTCATATAATATGTTTGTATGGTCGTGATCAGCTGTCTTTTAAACTTGATTTGTTTTATTTATTTATTCCGAAATTTGATTCTTCTTTGTCCTGTAGTTTGTTGCAAAGTACATATCTTTTTCCTTTATCATTACTTGTATTATGTCATGTTCTGTTTTTAGTTAGTAATTTCTTCCTTTTTTTAATCATTGATTAAAAATTGGCTTTGAACAACTAGGTCTTCAAATGCACTTTGTAAAAATATTTACAATTCCGGTTTGTGATTCTAATTCCTCAAATATTTTTCATAACCGTTTTATTTCAATCACTTGTGTTTAGTGTTATATGAAGGGATGTCATGACAATAAATAATTTTTATAATGACAGAATTCTGACGTTTTAAGCTCAATTCTGAGAAAATTAAAAGTTGGGATAAATTACACATTATTATGTAATATTCTAACAAATTTCTTTTAAAGACGTTATGGATCTAATCAAAAACTCTGATGGTCCTGGCATTGTAATCATACTTAATGAAAAAATATGTAAATGGAATATTAAACACAAAATTTTACAGCGTTTGACGTTACTGCGGAAATAAAGTTCGAAGACATTTTTGATTATCTTCAAACCTGCGATTTGGATTATGAATTGATTTTTTTAATCAAGCACAAACATATCGCTTTATGTATAAATTAAAACCGATTTACAAACTTAACGATTCAACATTATAAAATTTGCTATCATGCTGCAACTGCTAAGTCAAACAGAGTTTGATTTTTAAGTAATGAGAAACCAAAGGTAATCTACATTTTCACCTGCACTTTAACCAACATTGCAGATACCTATTACGGTTGAAATCACAATGTAACACCAATCAGGCCATTCTGAACACGGCTGTCTGTGTATTATAAAACAACAAAACACGTGTAATTGTTGCTAACTAATTAAATTAATGATTTAAATCTATTTGTATGAACTATTTTCTATAAGTAACAAATCATTAATTATTAGAGCTTTTTGGTGAGGATTCAGTCGGCTTGTCCTTCAAACAAACACTGAGATAAACATATTGACAAGGAAAATAAAATTACATCGCAAAATAACTGTACAAAACGAAAAAACTAAATCATAATACAGTAATGACTTATTTAACATGAAACGAAACGATAGAACAGCTGTTTATTATCGTTAATTAAAGTATTGTTTTTTATTTTCGTAAACAAAAACTCAAGTAATTTATATTTTCGTGCTCACTTCAGTAATGTAAGATACTGTGGCCATTAATATATTTTATTGCAAGAAATACAATACAAATAAATAAAATATGCTTTAATTCGATATTAATTCGTATTACATTCGAGATTTTAAGCAAATGATCCACAATAATGTCTTTTGAATGGATAAATACGGTGTAATATAGACGGTATCAATCATAACATTTCCTCTTATTTATCCACTTAAAACTCCATAACTGATACAATAATGGAAGAGTTTGTAACTCATTAGATATGATATGTACTTTAAAAAAATACACTAAAACGAAAAAAGTAATGATATTATAAAACTGAAAAAACTATAATATAAAATATATAATACAAATACCAGTTAAATTTTGATGTGCACAATTCGGAAATTCATTCCTCATCAGTGACATTAAGACCAAAAAGTTTGATACATAAAAAATATAAGCCAAACAGTTGAAAATAATGAATCTAAAGTTTCAAAATTATATAAATAAACAAAGTTATTGATAAATAATAAATATTTAATATCAATATCGGCTGAACAGTAAGTACTTACCCTTTCAGGGCAACCGGGCTCACTTTCCTTTTGGAAGTTGATGTGTTAAACGAAATATCTAATTTTTAAAGTTTTGACTTTTCTTTTTGAAATGTGGTTGTCATGGACCGAATTGTTTGCATTTAATTCGGTAATTTAGGAACTAGAAAATACAATTACTAGCCAGATATAATTTGTTTTAGTTAATGCATGTTTTATACATCACCAAAAACGTATTTCAGCATTGTACTAATATCTAGTTCTAAATATATCACTCAAATACCGATTAAAAATTTGGAAAATCATTCCTCATCAGTGACACCAGGGTCGATAGATAAAATATATGAGCCAAACAATTAAAATTAATGAATCTAAAGTTCCAAAAATTAAATGAATCCTTATCCAGCTAAGGAATGCTTTGCATGAGGGAACAAACCTTAGTTTTAAATAAATTTCAATGATTTTTCCGAAATGTGCACATATGGCACATCAAAATTTAGCAGGTTTTTGTGTTATATATTTGAGCAGGTATCATCGTTTATGTTTGGACCCTCAGTTCTATTTTAGACAGTCATGACAAGCCTTTAATGTAACACATATTTTCTCAAGCAGAAACCTGTATAGTTGCTTAACAAGTTTAAAAGCCAATGAAAACTGCTTTTTCTGGCAATATGACTATTATATGTTTATTATAGAAAAAAAGTTTTTAACGAAAAACATAAACATGATATATATATATATATATATATATATATATATATATATATATATATATATATATATATATATATATATATATATATATATATATACCTAAAACATAAATTCTCTCACAATAACATGCATAGTTTCTAATTATATTTAAAAGAAAAGGAATATCTATGAATCCATCTTCAAGCATTGAGAATAAAATATGTTCATTATAAAGAAAAAGTTTGTAACAAAAAATAATAAACCTGGCATACATAAAATATACAAAAAATGAAATGTTTGAATTTGAAATTCTACTTTGCATGTGACGAGTGTAGGAAATCACTGAAAGTACTTACCCTTCCGAAGCACCCAGACTTACTACCTTGATAGAAGTTCAGTTTTCTAAGTTTTTTTGTTTGCTTTTTGGGGGGATTGTGACTTGGACATTGTCTGGTTTGTTTGTGTGTATTAGGTTTATATAAACTGCATGTTAACATGTGTGTTTAAAACAAAAAATAGTATCATTTTATCCCATTAAGCAGCAAAAATTATTTTAAGTCAGCTTTAATCATTGCAATCTCCCTTTAGACACTTTGCATCAAAGTTCCAACGTTAAACACTGATATATTCAAAAAAAAAAAAAAAAAAAAAAAAAAAAAAAAAAAAAAAAAAAAAACAAAAGATATGACATGTTCCATGTATAAGTTTGAAGCCTCATTTTACATTAGGGTTAAATAACACTTAATGTTAGTATTTTATGTTTTAAACATCTCGAGTACATTATGAAGTAAAACAACCCCAAAATATAACTCGTGGCGACATTGAGAGTTTTGTTATCTGTAATATAAAAATATCAGTTTCCTTGTTGGTTAATATAATAGAATTGTGAATATTAAGTTTACTTTACTTATATAATATGACATTTAACATATTGATATACTAGTAGTTAATGGTGTCATCCGAGAATTTTATGTAATTATATCAAATTTCGACAACGGATAGACTAACTACAACATGTAGTTCAGCTTTTATGTATTTCACACGTTTATTTCAAATACTGCTTACATAAGAAGTAGAGAATTTTTAATCATTGAATGCCATATTTTATCATCATCATAAAAATATATACGACATCGATTATTACAGACAAACATACAGACTACTATAATTGTGTATGAAATACCAATATTTGTTGTCGTTTTTTCTTTATTGCAAAATTAAAAAAAAATGCAAGAAGTTCAGATGCATAACTGCAAGAAATAGAGGAACAGAAGACAATGTTAACTAAAAACTTAAGTTTGATTGAAATTGTTTATCTGGTTTTTTTCAATTTGAAATCGGTATATATAAGTGAACACATTTCAACATTTCCAAAAGGAGAGGTTAAACTTTTTTTGATGAAGTAAATTTTATATTATGAATTCGAGTAGTAGTTCCTTTGATTTTTCATAGTTACTATTTAGAACTTTTAATCAATAACTGCATACTTCAAGCACGTGTCAATCTTAGATTAAACAAGCAACGTAATTAAAATGACATCTAACGATCGTTAAATATTCCCATGACAAGAAGTATTCAATCTGTTAGACCTATATGTACTGCAATCAAATTAGATTTTAATGTAAAAATGTCTAGAGAAATGTGGTGCTCTAGAGAAAGTTTGTTATGCAATTCATTTTTTTAAAAAGGGAATTGAATTGAAAGTACGAAAATGATATATAAAGTTATGTTGGAGGATAAAAAGTCCCTAGATACACTTTAGATGCGTACAGGCATGTCATTATGTCAATTTCATCGAAAGTTTTAGTAAAAAGTTATCTTATGAAAAACTCGACCGGGGTTCAAACCCACGACAATCTGCTTTCGAGTGTGACAGTTCACCACTGAACGACTAAGGTGTTTGGTTTTAACATGGGTAGAATTGCTATCTTATAATACAACAAAATTGAAAAATGTAAAAAAAATACCATACATTTTTTATAAAAAAAAGTATGAAAATAAATTTAAATATATAAACAAAATAAATAAGTACATAATACATACAGAAATGATTTTCCGAAATGTGCACATATGGCACGTCAAAAATCATATATATAATAAAACAATTATTAATAAAAAAAGTTTCTTTTTTCTTTGTTGATCACGTCATAAAGAACAAAGATACGTCCGTTGTTTTTTCCCACTTGTTCTTTCGTTATTTGATTTGTTTCTATGAAAAGATGTTGCTGATGTACGGAACATTTTTGAACTAATGATTCTTTATACAATATAAGATACAAGCATCAGAGATATTTATCTGTTCCTTAGCTCTTTTACAGATTCATAAAACGGATTTAGGTTCTACATGATTATAAGTACATGTATTTGATGATGAAATAAGATATATGTCATTGGTAACTTAGAATGCTTCCCTGTTACTAAGACATATATCATACTTTTAAACTTAAGCTTCCTTTAAATAAATTTGTAGCAGAAGATTACATCAGAATCCTTTTCGTGCGAGGTTGTGAATATAGTTGGTTTTATATTTTATACTTTAAAACTTTAACTATCTGAATCACTTAATAAAAATAAATAAATAAATACAAACGTAATATAAATTGTAATGTCAGAAAATGTACCATTTAGCAAAATTTTCAGTCAACTTGATTTTTAAAATTTTTTAAAAACTAAGGTTTGTTCCCTCATGCAAAGCATTCCTTAGCTGGATTTGGTTTTATATTATTTTGGACTTTCGATTTATTTATTTCTAACTGTTTGCCTTGTTTTTTTTATCTATCAAACTTTTTGGCCCCTGGTGTCGCTGGTGGGGAGTGTTTTTTCCGGATGTGCATATCTTATGCATCAGGATTTAATAGGTATTTTTATTGATTTACGTTAACTGACGAATGTCACCATTATAAAATAACGGTATTTAAAATACAAATGACACAAAAACTCTAATATTATCAGATTAAACATTATGGGAAAATAATAAATAATATGCATAATATGCATTCTTTTAAATGGATATGGTATATATTTAATCATTGCAACCATATTGAAGAGTATTTTTTTCTATTTCAGATAACATTTTGGCTATAGTCTCCAATTTAATTTTCAATTTAATCAATCAATCGTGAAATCATTTTACTTTCTAATATATCTCTTTTTAAATAAGATTGAAATCTATTTGATTGAATTATTTTTTTTGGTTGCCTTGTAAAAACATTATATATACGTCATATCTTATAATAATTGTATTTTTTGTTTTTTCCTTCGGTTTTATCTGGTTCTATACGCAATCGGATTGGCTAATTTAAACACAATTTGTTTAAAGTCGGAACATCTTGTTATCAGTCTTCCCAGTGTGTTTGCTTTTATCTTGTTGCAAAGTCTTCAAGAAGCAAAGAAAGTATTAAGCGATAATGATTATGTTTTTTCTTGTAATTTATATTTCATTGTTGGTCATAATATTCGTCATACCTTTATTCGTAAAACCTTTAATTAAAGCAGCAGTCTAAACAAAACCAATCTTCATGTGTTATTTCTTTACAGGAGTGTAAAAAAAAATCAAAATTTTCTTCGACTCGCATGCATGACATAAATACGGGTAACAATGGTAGCAATCAGTCAGTGATTTCACTCCAGCTTGAAGTTTTTAATAAGAATACAGAAAAATGCAGGACAACTCGTTTACTTAACATGTTGTCCACACACACAAAAATACTTTCGAAAACTATTCGCACACACACACACACACACACACACACAAACACACACACACACACACACATAAATTTATCTCTGTGTGTGTGTGTGTGTGTGTGTGTGTGTGTGTGTGTGTGCGAATAGTTTTCGAAAGTATTTTTGGCAACTTGCCAACAGAAATGTACAAATACATAATTTTGTTTTCTATCAAAACATTTATTTATTAGTTGATGAATCAAGTTTCTATTTGGCTATTTAAGCCGGTTTTGACATTTGATTTTTATGCTGATTTATCTTCTTATTTAATTTTGAATTTATATTATTTTTATCTATTTCGTCTGGAGTATATCGCTCAATACGCAATGTAAATCCTACTTTACCGAGTTAGTTCTGATTAATGTACTCGATAGATAAAACAAATTCACAAGCAACAGACGGGATTTTAAAAAAAGAGCTTAGCAAAATGTGTAACAAATATATCATTCCCCGTCTGTGTGATTATAGATGTTTTTATTCACTCATAATGGAATACATTATTTAACATAGAACTATTTACTTAAAGTAACTAGACACCTCTAGCATATAATGTTGAACAGTTACATATAAAATAAATCAATTTTAACCTAAATATCTCAAATGTCTAAGATGATCTACAAAGTAGAAGTAGTTTGCAATCACAAGTGGTTATAAATGGGTCGCAGAATATTACGGGCGATTAAAAATTTTTGTTTATATTTTGCAAACGTCTCATAAAAAATGAAACACCTATTATGTATAAGACCTTAAATGTAACTAATAATAGCAGACAGAAATTTGCAACTTAAAAATACTTGTCAACGATAAAACATAAACACACAAGTCCATGGCGAACGTCAAAACTTTCGATTTCCGACCAACACTTGAACTTCCGTGAAGGAAATGAAGCCGGGTCACTCCGGAAGGGAAAGCACCTTTTGTCTAGCTTGTTACGTCCGTAATGTGAAAAATCAAATTTGACATTGAAAGGAACATTGAAATATGGGAGATCAAATATATCCAGTATAACTTTGGATACGGCGACTGAATATTATTAAGAATAATGCGATAACAGCCATAAGTGCTTTAAAAAACCTAGTCTTGCAATATTTTTTTAATTGTAACCAGCTTGCTTTGTTATAGAGTCTCAGTAGAGGGAACAGGTTCTGTCAAAATGTATTAACTGTTAAACAGAAATACACCACACGCAGAAGAAACAGGAAAATTACTTCAGCAAGCAGCACAACCGAGAACATTCAACAAGTCTAGCATGTGGATACAGAAACAACTGATTATATAAAAATCATGTCCACAAAAGCATGTACTTGTTAACAGGAAATACAGACAAGAACATGACATAATTCAAGGCAACGATAAAACAGAGAAACAAACATTGGGATTTCCATATATCAAAAATTCAACTTTGAAGACTGGCGTCAATGTTATCTAGTGTTGGTAATAGTGTTTTAGAAGACCGGAAGGTATCCATATCTTCACAAACAGTGTTCTTTAAATACGTAAATATAAAATTTATATAAAGCTTTTTATCAAACAATGAATAGACAACTCTTAGAAGCACATGTAAAGATGTTGGAGACCTTTAACAGCGCTCTCTAACAAAACGCATTCATAATTTTCATCCGTCGTAATTTTTCAAGTTTATTTAAAACTTTAAAAACTATATATTTATTCCTTAACTGATTTAAATAAAGTAGACTCAACGATCAAAGTTTTCAATTTGAATAAGTAGACGTAATAATTTAACAGATATGTCAATATATTTTGGAACTTTAGATTTATTAATTTTTAAATATTTGGCTTAAACTTTTTTACCTATTACCTTTTTCTACCCCTAGTGTCACTGATGAGGAACGAATTGTCGAAATTATCACATACATTCTAGGTTTTTTTTTTTTAAAAAAAAATTGCGAAGTAACTGAGTAATGGTTAGCATTAAAGATGTTTTTCAAATTCATGCTCTTGTCCTATCAAAACGTTATTTCATAGCAAATAACATATGGATTATGAAATTGTTTTAAGCATTTCCATTTTTCTCAGCCCTAAAAACGTTACAGAAATTCTTTTGCGTCCAAATTGTATAAAGGTAGATGATTTAGTTAAAGTAATTGTCGTGCTTTAGTAATCGCTTTTGCTATATTTTAAGTTTGTAGTCTTGACGCAAATATATTGAAACTTCATTGACGCAACATGTAACTTTCAGTTGACTAACATTATACCATTCTATGCTTTAGTTAAAGAAAGGCTCCAAAATGTTTGGGTTGTCAATAGACCACCAAAACAATCAATGTACATGAAAAATTTAGCCAAACAAATGGGTGCTCCTGAAGATATAACAATAATAAATTATGTATTTTCACACTAACCGCAACAAAGACACATTCTAATGCAAATATTTTGTAAACAGAATTTTGATTGTACCTCGACTGCAGTAAAATCTCTGTTTTACGGTCGGTGCTAAAATGTCGCCTGCTATCTAGGTAACGATAACGTAATGTATTCCAACGCGCCGTTACACGTGATTTTGTTTACAAAATATAAATGACGGACTCCGATGATTTCGACGATTCCGTATTGCCAAATTTTGTCATAGAAACGGATATTGGATAAATATATCTGTTATTTATTTCAAACAATCAAATTATTATTATATCAATGGAATCAAGTGTTTTCTTGCTATAAATATATTTTTGGAGTAACGACATCGGTCTACATTAATGATTTAGTGATGCGTATGTAAACTAAAAATAAACTTTAATCGGAGCAGTGGGGATTTCCATCAATTAAATCGGCTTTATAGTATATTTTAATTATTTTGCATTAGAATGGAGATGACTGTTTTGTATTTGAAGAGTTACGACCGTAAAACGTGGATTTTACTGTCGCAAATACTAGTTACCTGGCTCCGCAAGCGTCGCCAGGTAGACCCCAAATTGGCGACAGTAAAATGCACGTTTTACGGTCGGAACTCTCCAAATACAAAACAGTTATCTCCTATATACAAGCAACTGGTAGAAACAACCAACGAAACAAAAAACAGAAACAAGACAAACACTCGTGACACCTCTATTGTTGCGCTTGAAAATACAATCGTTAGGAATTATTTCAATTATGTGCAAAAAACATACAGACTTTGATAAATAAAAAATATGTTTATTTTTCCTTTAAGAATATAAATGCTAGAAATTACGATTTAAAGAAGGATTTAAATAATAACATGCCGTAACTCTACAACGCTATCATTATTTGTGGAATGGATAATCAAGATTACCAATTTGTACAACAAATGTATTTAACATCTCTTAATATAATGAAGAACAACTAGAAAGAAATCAATGTACAATGTTTAAACTTCTCCCCTTTAGATGTTCCCAGCTCTGTAAAGAAATGTAATTTTCTCTGCAGTGGATTCGTAAAAAACCGTTGTTGTTTTTTACCATCTTTTATTGAATAATTTCTACACCACTTACTATAGATATGGCTATTGTATTATCAGGTAAAAGTCACTGATTCAAAGACAGCAATTGAATTAACTTTGATATGTGTTATGTTTGAAGTGTCTACTCTTGGGAACTCTTTATGCGTTTAAATTAAATTGTTATCGTACAAGTAATTGGGTTACTTTACTATTATAGAACGATTCGAGCCCTGAAATCACGGTCAATAGATTAGCACATGATTTGACTGACATGGAGGCTTGCAAAGGGGAACTGAATATGGTGTTTTTGAATTAATGTAATGCTTGATTGACAAGAAGACAATTTTCATAGAAAAAGCTGTAAATCATCGTAAACACATGAGCTGCTATCAACAGATATGTTACAATTACTTTTTACTATTTATGGCGCTTCATTAAACATGATATGCGGTCAAACATTCTCGAATTTCTTTACAGAATGTTGGACAAACATGCAATAATTATTTTGCGTCTTGTTAAGATAATATTTGACATCCTTCAAATTTCATTATGACATTTTGGCATTCTTTAAAATAAATTACAACCTTTGTCGTCCTTTAAAGGGAACAAAGACCTTAAACATTTTTAGATTAAAAAAACCTAAAAATACAAGAAAATTTTTTCATATTCCTTATATATAACCCAAACCAATCCGATCTTTTAAAAATAAAAAGGAATCATGACACCATTCAAATAAGTCCAAAGTCTTAAACGTCGATTAATAGAAAAAATATAGTAGCCTTCAAAAGTAACAAAAAACGTAGACATCATTTGAATTTAAAAAACAAAACTAACAAGCATAGAAACCATTCATTTTTTTAATAGATAAAATGAACTTATAATCATACCTTGACATTATTTTAAATTTCATAAAAAATCTTAACACCATTCAAATATAATGGGAAAATACCTTTTGAATAAGTCCGTATATTAAATTAAACCTTGGCCATTGTTGCATATTGTAATACAAAACTATTTCATTCTTTTAGAAACGCTAGAATGTCATTCAAATGTAAAAGAAAAGCTGGAATGTTATTCAAAGATAATAATTACAAACATTGAAACCATTTAAATATAATAAAAGCCTTAGAAATCATACTTTTATGAAAAATTGAACAACTTTCAAATTGAATAAAACCTTAGGCATATTTGAATGAAAAACTAAAATCATATTAGATATAGTAATTTATCCTTAAAGGTAATTCTCAATCAATTAGTTTAAATTAAAAATTTCTATTTATTTTATATGATATTCTTATACTTCTTTGGTTTCCTACAAATTTTCGTTAACATTAGGGTGTCATGCTGTTTGTTTAGTGTGTGTTTAATAACTTAATAAATGCAACATACTAAAAAGCCTTAAAATTACACTGTTTCCTATCGAATGCAGATAAAAGAAAAAAAAGGAGGGTCGGCTTCCGACTTTATAGTTCAACATATGTTATTATTCATTGTTTCTAGTTTCTATAAATGAGTTCACTGCTGTGGGGTATCTAGCAACACATATAACATTTTATTGTCTACTTATCAAAAACAAATATTTAAACTATTATTCTTATATGTTTTCAGCTATACCCTTATTTGACATATTCAGGTATTTTTGGTTTATAGTTTAGTCAAAGGGGTTATTTTTATTGTTTGTATTTATCATCAGTGTTGTAAAATAGAGCCCTATAATAGAACTATACTTTTACACTTGACATGTACTTTATACCCGTGATTTTAAAATCGATTATATGCGTTTTTGTCTTTTCTTGTTATATTTTTTTATTGTTTTAGATTAGATTAATCGTGATAAACATTCGGTTTAGATTTTTTAACTTATATCAAGCCGGTCAGTTTAAAAATGGTAGCGGAATCAGTAATGCCAGGGTAAAATTGTCACTGACTTACGACAAGTGAATTGACAAATGTTCACATAAAACAAGCGCTTTAGATAGTCGGTTTCCATAGCCACGTTTTGTTTGGATGTTTCTACCAAATCCTTGAATAATTGTATCATGCTCTATGTTGCAAACTTGGTTTTAAGTCACAAATCCCTGCTTATGTTCCATATCTTAAAATAAATCAACTTTTTTTTCAATCATTAAGTATATGAACTCGACAGACATTATATTTTTTTTTATTACAAAACATTAAATATAGATAGAGTAAAACTTTATAGCTATTCAATAAACAGCGAGTAAAATAACGTTTAAAGAAAACAAGAAATAGAAGACAAAATTTAGACGGAGGAAGTATTATCATAAATAAACAAACATACCAGTCCTTGTCCATATCACAATCCAAAAAAAAAAAACAACAAAGTAAAAACTTTGCAAACTGGCAAAATATTTTATACACGTGAACTTCCATTAAGGAAGGGTAAGCACCTCCTGTCTAGACATTCTGCATTACATGTATGTTAAGTTGTGCATAGGGCATCAAATATTTGAGAGTGGGCCTTCGGATTCCAGCACCTCTTACCGCAACCGGCGTCGATTCTTTCTCGAATAGACAAACATTAAGAGGGCATTAAAGAAACATTAAAGATTTTCTTGTATGGTTTGTTTATACGTTCAATTGTCTATTGGTTCACTGCTGACACTCCTTCATAATTTCAGACCTGACGGTAGTATATATATATAATTATGTGTGTTTTAGAATCTTCACTGCATGTTCGGCACCGCAATCAAATTCAGCTTTTACCTTACACTGTTACAACTACGTATGACATAAAAGTATAAACTTTACTTTTCCGTATCAGTTTCAGGCAGTACTTTGTGCTGTCAGAAAATGTACCACTTAAAAAAAATGTTCAGCCCTCTAAAATTTGAAAATTATTTAAAACTAAGGTTTGTTCCCTCATGCAAAGCATTCATAAGCTGGATTTGGATTTATATAATTTTGGAACTTTAGATTCATTATTTCCAACTGTTTGGCCTATGTTTTTTATTTATTAAACTTTTCGGTCTTAGTGTCACTGATGAGGAATGAATTTCCGAAATGTGCACATCTGGCACATCAAAATCTAACTATTATTTGTTATATATTCACATAATAAATAGAACAAGAAACATAAATTTAAATTTAATTAGAATATTCAATTTTGAATCGTTCTATGTTGGAGACTTTAAATAAAACTTTTTCGTATATATAAGAATTTCGGATTTATGGGCAACATGACTCAAAGAGAAGTCAGAATGTACAGTTTAAGGCATACAATTAACAACAAACGATTGAGAATAGAAAGTTTAATAAAGTTTTAATAACGAAGAATGATTGGTATGTTATAAGCCTAGTATTGAAGAAGGTTTGCATCGGTGTCCTTTTTTTAGACGTACCGTTTCCTAATAATTTAAAGCCATGTTCACGAAAGCGGTGACATTTGGTCAGGGTATAACGATAAGGTAGCACTCTAAAGTAAGCAAAGCATGTGACAAAAAGGATAAAAACGATTAATAGAGCAGTAATAAAAAGTTTGCATAAGAAAGGATTTTCATCAAATTATATCTACGTATTTTAATATATTATTAACAGTCGGTTTAGATGACCACTCCAATGCTGCTGTAAAAAGGTGAGTGGCAGAATAAAAACGCGAGAGGCAGAGCATTTAGGCTTGTCACTTTTGTATCCTGGTAATGGTCAATAAAGTCCATGATAAAGTCATTACAAAAAAGCGAGTTACAAAAAGATATATATCCAGCATAGTTCTCATTTCACAAATGAAATGAAGATTTCAGTTCTGACATAGTCTTGGGTCAGAAACTCTTGTATCAGTAAATAGAGTATAGATTTTTACTAAAAGCATAGTTATAATCCCGTAATAATACTTAGATACAACTTTTGATGAAAAACACAGTAAGCTTATTGTTCAGATCAAGAAAATTGTTATATTTATTGTTGTATAAATACTTACTAAATGGTTTTGGAGCATGTTGAATTTATTTTACTTAGAATGTTGTTTTGACATGAACACAAATACATATTAATAGTAAAATACATATAACAATAGACACAATCATAAAGGACCAAATCACCAAAAAAAAGTAAAAACAATCGAAGGAGACAAGAAAATTCAAGAAAACATATGTACAAGTGAAGCCTTTCTAGCTAGCTACACCAGTCACATGTAAAATCAATTTTGAGAATGAAATAAAACAAACATACCAGTCCTTGTCCAAATCACAATCCCAAAAAAACGAAGTCAAAACTTTGTAAACTGGCAAAATATGTTATACACGTGAACTTCTATCAAGGAAGTGTGGCCGGGTGTTCCGGAAGGGTAAGCACCTCCTGTCCAGCTAGCTACACCCGTCACGTGCGAGTCAATTTTGAGAATGAAAGGAATATGGAACCATGGGACATCAAATATAGCCAATATAAGCAACTTCATACTTATTAACAATATTGTGATGACGGCCATAAAACTTTTAAAAGCCGTGATCAGCCTAGGCTTGCAATATCCCTGAGTTGACAATTTAATTGTAAGCAGGTTGCTTCGTTGTAGAAAGTTCCACAGTGGGAACATGCGGTATTACATACCGCATTAACTGTGAAAGAAATACACCATACGCAGAAGAGGCAAGAAAATTACTTTAACAAGCAACGCAACCGATAACAGTCAATGATAAAAAAATCCAGACGATTTGATAAAGAGACAACTGATTAAATGAAAAATCGCAACCACAAAAGCATATACTTGTCAACAGCCAATGCAATAAGTTTTGATACAGTAACTTCAAATCTTCTGTCTGACAAACGTTTTCTATATTGAACCATTCTAGTATTTTAAGATGATAATTCAAATAGAGACAATATCGTGAGTGAAACACTACACTTTAACTACAATGTGTTATTACATTAGAGTTTTTCTTAATTTAATTACAAATTACTTGACTTAAAAATAGATCTTGACATCTCATATATCATGGTATAGTAGTGATTTTAAAATGTTGCCCTATATGCGTGTGTTTTGTTTAAATAAATTGATAAATCTCAGACATTGGAAAGAAGATTGAACACTTTTTTGACTGTTGGCATGATATATACTATGAAGGTCATACTCTTAGAACGTTGGGGGTCTCGTGGACTAAAGAAGGCTCTATGGCCTCTGCTTAGGTTTTAATCCCGCTCGAGCAAATATTAGTGTGGATATCTTTTTCCAGTTTGCTCGCCATAGCTACTATTTTTATTGGACTTTGATTAAAAATATTATCATTACAGTATCTGAACAAGCGTATCATAAGTAAAGCCAGCACCAAGGACAGACAAGATTTTATAAGCTACAAAGACAATAGCTTATTAACATGATAAAAGGATTAAACAATAACTTAAGACTAGGCATTTAAGTAAAATTAAAATAAATCAATACATGAATAAATAAATAAATAAATAAATAAATAAATAAATAAATAAATAAATAAATAAATCAATCAATCAATCAATCAATCAATCAATGAAAGAAAGAAAGAAAGAGAGAAAGAAATAAAGAAGCAGGAATATATTGAAAGGAAATATATTTTGGTATATGTCGAGGTGACATAAGGCGGATAGTGTCTAGCATATACGTAACATGTAATCTACCAGGAGATGTCATTACCGACGCCAGCTCTGAAAATGAAAAAAACACGTCAATAAGCTACTCAACTGTCAAAAGTTTGTTCTAACCGAATCGTGAAGCATTGCAACATGTAATTTGTTACGGAAAACCTGGGAAATATAACGTCATTATATTACACATGATGACAGAGCAGCGACTTTTAACGTTTATATTTTTCGCGTTCATTTTTTGCATGTTTCAAAATTTGCATTTTAAGTATTCCCGATACAGAACAGTTTTGACAGATTGTCAAAAGAAATAATGACATCGACATCTCTATGTGTTAATAATGATTAAGATCCTTGCATCTAACCAATTTGATATGAATAACTCAGAACTCGCACTTGTTTAGAATCTCCTACTTTTTAAATATCGTTTTCCAAAAATAAATATTTTATCATACAATTTAAAAATTTTCATTTCATGTAAATGATACATTGTAAAACCAAATGATAATTTGCTAATATCAACAAATGGATCTTGCTTTAAACACGGCAATGTACATTTGTATCATTCAAAAATATAAACTGTATCCTTATCACCTAACGGCTACGTATTGAATGTATCGGTTTCTATACCGAGATTAATTATACATGACTCTTAAACAAATAAATAATTCAAAACAGTCGAAATATTTTGCCGATTTCGTTTCGTTTTAAATATTATTTTATATCTAGATTTCGTTTCGTTTCAATTATTATTTTCTATCTAGATTTCGTTTCGTTTTAATTATTATTTTCTATCTAGATTTCTTTTCGTTTTAATTATTATTTTCTATCTAGATTTCGTTTCGTTTTAATTATTATTTTATATCTAGATTTCGTTTTGTTTTAATTATTATTTTATATCTAGATTTCGTTTCGTTTTAATTATTATTTTATATCTAGATTTCGTTTCGTTTTAATTATTATTTAATATCTAGATTTCGTTTCGTTTAAATTATTATTTCATATCTGTTCTTGACAAGTCGGGATAACATCATGGAATGTTGTGCTACCAAAATAAAAAGTTGAGATAAATAACACGACATGCCGTGGTACTCATATTGACCAGTCGTGATAAAAATCTCGATATCGCGACCTATTTTTTATTTAATTTATGGAACAGAAGGATCGCGACACGCAGTGTTAATTATCTCAACTTTTTATTTTGGTATTACTACTTTACATGATAATATCTCGACTTGTCAAGACATTAAGTCGACATGTTGAGATAATTTTATGTCGACTTAAGTTATGTCGATGTCAGAAATAAGCCACCATACTTTTCAAGTAACTTTTTGGTATATTTAAACCTTATGATTAAGATGGTTTTATTGCGTAATAATGTATGGTAATGGCGGCATCGCCAAGATTCGGTGAAAGACATAACGCCACTGTCGCACACGCTAAATGCGACACATGAATATTGTTGTTTTTTTTAACAATTTACCATTTAACTGATTAAGAACTATACTATTTACGCCACAGGCCTACAGGAGTTTGTTCAATGAACCATATATTTTGTCTACCGTTTCTAGAAGAATTTTAATTTAAATGTCAAAAATACACAAACACTTAGAATTTATGATAAACCGTATTTATCCAGGAGACGTCTTTGGATGCAGTGGATATTGTATTCAACAGCATGCGTGGTTAAAATTTATTTTACATGACTGAATGCCAGATTCGGAAAAAAAAATCCCACGTTACATTAGAATAAGGATACTTTTTATGTAGTTTTTTGTTTATTACACTCCCTAGTTATAAAACGGATTTTTAGCGTAAAATTGAATTTGTGATTTTGTATTAGCGAAACGTGAGTGTATTTTGTAAGATAGGTTGTATCGCTGTTCTGAATGTAACACTGGTTTTCTGTGTACAATTATACCATCCGCAGAGACATTTTTGTACGTATTCAATGACAAGATATTAATACTAATCTAAATACCATTGTAAAATGGAATATAATTATTATGTATAGAAAAGCATGTAATTAGTTGTAGCTAATGCAAGCGAGAACTTAGAAAACAAACACAGCAGAGGTTTTTTGAACCGTAATTATAAAACATACGAATACGCCACACGTGTAAAAAAACTCGTACGATTTTAGTCGAATTTATAGGAGAAGAGTATAGTAATATTTTGTCACGCCCCATTTAACATTTTTTTTCACTTATATCAAGACGGTCAGTTCTAGGATGATGGAAAAAATTAGATTACCCGGAGAAAACCACCAACCCTCATCAAGAAAACTTATAAACTTTATCACACTAGCATCTGTCTGAGTGAAATTCTTTAAACCCCTCTTCCCTCGAGTCCCCGGTCGTATTTACAGACGTTTCATTTCAGCTCCGAATATAAAGTAAAGAAAATGTTTCGGATCTCCTTTAAACCTATAACCACATTACAAGACAACAATACATCACCATGTCAAAAATCGGGAATCATTGAATCGTTCGTCCAAACGCGTTTAACGTGTGTCGTGCTTTTCGGTTACCTTGTTTGTTGCTTTGTTGTTGTTGGTTTTTTTTTTTTTTTTTTTTTTTTTTCTAAATATATATTTATATATATTTTAAAATAGATAACTTCTAATCACGAATTGTGAGATTCATTTTCTAAAATTTCATTCCTTTTAGCTGTAAATAAACGGAATCCTGCAACCGGTTTGTCAATGTTAATCGATAATTAAATTATGAGCCGGGAGCATACGCACGGATGTATGGAAACCCCAATAAATTGAAAGTGAAACCTGACAAATTGTATTAATTGTCCGTCATTAATATTCAGATGTATTCGCAATGGTGTTATTTATCCCTTACTAGGGCACAGATGAAAAATTCAATGAAGTTTTATGTTTAATTTATCGTATTTCACCGTTTTGTAAGTTGTGTTTAAATGACCCGGTTTTTTAATGACGTAACCATGTTCTAAAATAAGATCCAACACTTTACATCTCGATGGAAAATTGTTGTTGTTCCAGTATTTATTCGATCTCTTATCGTTGAACCAAATGTAACATTGTTCATTAGGAACATCATGAATTAGATAAGCACCGTTTTAATTTTTTTATCTTGGAAAACTTAATGCAGCTTTAAATAAATGCTATCGGTCATGTAATTTTAATGCAATGTCTCGAACATAACAACAAAGAGTGTAATAATTATTTTTCTATACACGAACTTTTTGTTAATATACATGTATATAATTATGAAACTGGTAATTCAGCTCCCCAAAATTTAAATCGTTCATTTAGATTTAATAAAGTTGTTATTATGTTATCGCAATTGATTAATGAATCAAAGTGTAAAAAGTAAATGTGAATCCGATTCAAGAACATTTGAAAATGTGTGTTAATTACACACGGGTGATAAGCGGTTTTTACTCAAATATATCGATGATGATGTTTCGCTAATGTGGCGTGTTAAAATTTGTAAGTTTCAGGCAAAATTAAAATTAAAACTAAAACCATATCCAAAATATCCATAAGAGAAATCCTTATTTTGTTACATTGTTGTCGAGCCCTGGCATTGCCATATGGCGAGACTTAGGTGTTATTTTTGGGTTGTCGTCGTTGGCGGCGGCGTGTCGAAATGTAAAAGTTTATGTTGAAGTAATTTTGTTTTACTCGATTAAAAACTAACCAGGCGAGATATTTAAATCCGATGAATTCTTGTTATAATTAAATGTTAAATGTTTACGTTATATAAGCAGAACATGGAAATGGCTAAAATATTCCATATACTGATTAAGACTTGAGATTTCTAAAGTTTTGCGTGATTGAAATCGCGATGAAACATCGCACAGCAATTAATAGGGCAAATATTATATTAAAGATATACGTATTGTTACACCTTTTTATCTAACATACATTGCATTTAAATATATTTTTCTTATTTGCAGATTAAAAAGCAGAGCAACGGAGTTTTCGTCAAAGTTAAATTTCTTAATCATATATCTGTTTATATCCATCAAAGAGTTTAGTTCGGGGTGGCAGAGGGGAAGCGGGGGTGTCTGGGATGATACCAAACTTCGGCAAGCGAACCGAGAAGCTTTCCCGGATTTTACACGAAAATGATTCAAAAGTAGGCGGTGCGCAATTTAGATCACCCGGGCATCGTAAGTCCTGTTCGTATTTTATTAAAAAAACAACACAATTTTTCAAATCTATAAGTATCCCTTCAGTATTTTTGGAGGAGGAGTAAACGGGTAACATTTGCCTGTCAAAAGTAGGATATTTGTTACGAGGTTACCAAATTAACCTTTTTTGATCGCCATAACATAAGTGAATGGAACTTTACTTGAGCGTAAAAAGCATCATTTAATTAACTTTGTCATAAACCTTTTTGTCTTTCCTGCCTTGTTTGGCATTCTATCATTAATTCTTATAGTGTTGTGTTCTTAGTAGCGTTACGTCAAATCGTATTTTATTTATTGATTATAAAAGTTTTGAAAATCCTATGCAAAAATTCATTTAAAAAGAAATAAGAAATCCATACTTGCTTGAGGGTTTTGCAATCATATAATCTTAGAAATGCTTTTATACAATTAAAATTTTATCAACAGATTTGGTAAAATATTCGAAATTCACGTTTCAGTAAAAGATAAAGCTTTATAACTACAAATATATATTATACACGTGCTATTCATCAATACTTTAAGCAATTTCAAAAATAAAACCCGATTATAGTTGTATAAATGGTATTAACTTTACTATGTAGAAAACACTTTAATTGTAAATCATTTCTTCCTTCTACAATTAAAGATCGAAACATTTATGTTTCAATTAGAAACAGTTTACCTCATATTCTTAAATCTTTTATAAATCAGAAAATAATCATCCCAAAATATATTTACCCAAGACGTCCTATAGGGAAGAATTATCACACCAGGCTTAGATTAAAATGTTGTTACTTAAATCGCCATTTGTTTACAAAACACCTTGTTGATAATCCTAATTGCCCATGCACTCAAATTGAAACTAAACACACTTTTTATCACAATGTAACTTGTTTAATCATATTTTTCATTCTATTAATGTCTTTCTTTATCTTAATTCATAACTGTTTCATAACCATATCTTTGCTTATGATGAAATCGCTGAGAGAGAGAGAGAGAGAGAGAGATGATACACAGAAATATATTTGCTCGCAGGTATACATTTTGACAGATTTTTTTCTGAGGCATCTCATTTGTTTCTTATCTGATCAGGTGAAAATTTTGACAACTGGTAGGGATTTATCAAGAGAAGTGGGCTTCCTCACCGTTTCTCGGAATTCTGAAAAACTCCGAAGAAATCCGGTTTAAACTACAACCCGGGATTTCTAAAGTGACAGTTACGCCCTAAGGGCATCTTCTTGAATTAAACTTATTATGGACTTTTTTGTTCGCTTTATTCTAGATTCTCAGGCCTAATTCTTTGAATAAACAAATAAGACAAAATGCTTAGAACTACAGTCTATTTCAAAACACTTAAAATAAAAGAGTGAGTGATCATGAGGGAGCTGATACGCACACATCTTCTTGTTACTCAAGAAAGATTTTTTCAGAGGTATCTGCTACGTTTCTTATCCGATCAGGTTGAAATTTTGTCAACTGGTAGGGATTGACCATGGGGAGGTCGCTTCCTCACTGTTTCTCGGAATTCGGAACGACTTCGGAGAAATCCGGTTAAAAACTTTCTATAAAATTCTTTCTTAGAATTTCCTCCGCTATTTGGAGTACCACTTTAGACAGCTGATACGCAGACATATACTTGCTAGCAAGTATGCATTCTAGTTGAATCAATATTGTTTAAACTAAATGCAATTAAACTAACTTTTCTATTTCCTAACTTTGTTAAAGGTGTTAAGAATCGATTTGTTTAACTTAAACATTTGTATCAATCAGTTCAATGATCGTTTCGATTGAAGAGAAAGCCCCTCAAGAGATAATTATTATGTAATTATTCCTGATACAACCTTAAAACAAGATATTTAAAACAAAAAAATGCACCATATGTTATTTTTTTGTCTAAAATGAAATTAAAACACATTATTTTTTTCGGTTTAATTGTGTTTCATTCTTTTTTTTTAGATTTTCAGACGATATCTATCCTAAATACGGAGTATAATACTCAACGGTATTAGTACAACAGGAGTATTTAAAATGTATAAAAAGAAGAAATTTGCAACTGACAAATATAAACTCAACAACATCCAACGCAACCAATAACAAGAAACAATAAGTTTCAATGATGACACAGCGGAACACGAGAAACGAACAAACACATATTTGGACCAGTGATGGTAAAAACACTATAAACTTTTTACAAATTTATTCTCATGGCAAAATTCATTTTTCATAAGTAAATCGGTTTAAAATTTTCTTTAAAAAGTAAATATTTCAAGATTTATTAAAAAAACGAATGGGTTTTTGCAAGACTGAAGCCATCCCTTGTGTTTTGCAAACAGTTAACCATAGACGTCAAAAATATAATCTCTATATTGCCAAACAACTAGAACTCCATGTATATGTAATAGAGAAAATTAAAAAAATAGATAATGAAAACTATCAAATTATTAAGCTTGAACTTGTCTAAAAATCATCATCCGAATATTTTAAAAATACACTTGCTAGTATTCGTTACATAAGATACTGATTAGGTTGTAAACTTTTTGAAAACGTTAAAATAATCCAAAATAAACTTCTATCAAAAGGAGCAGGAAGTCATATGGTTTATTTGACAGAAGTTAGAGATACGCAATGTATTTTCATGTCAGAAGTCCCAACAAAAGGCATTAAGCAAAGATAAGACACGCCAAACATATTTACCGTGCTTGTAGTGAGAATCGATCTAAAGACGTACAATATCTGATAAAATTTACTGAAAAGTGTGTCACACTTGTATCTTGTCTTCCATGGTTCAATTAAATATTATTTAATATGTTGGTGTACCAAGTGATGGAACTGTTCAAGAAGTTTATAATGTGTTTGTATGAAAGAATGTGTTTATCTTTCTTTGTCCTGTTCGCATGAATCTTTTGTTTGTTCCCTCATGCAAAGCATTTCTTAGCTGGATTTGGATTTATAAAATTTTGAAACTTTAGATTCATTAATTTTCAAATGTTTGGCTTATGTTTTTATCTATCAAACTTTTTGGCCCCTAGTGTCACTGATGAGAAATGATTTTCCGAAATGTGCACATGTGACACATCAAAATGTAACAGGTATTTGTGTTATATACTCACATAACGATTAAATAAGTTGCTCTTGCTGTTTGTCAAAGAAATGTTTTAAAATGCAAATATATCATACATATTTCAGAACAGCACAATTGCAGAACAAGCCGCAACAATAAACAGTGTTATTTAGAATTATTAAAGCATTTTCCAAACATTCTCGACAAACTGTTTGGCAACATTAAACATAATGCTAAGGACTTTTATCTCCCCTCGTCGGATTGCTTTATTATTTTCCCGTATATGACCGCAAGTTTGATTCCAAGTCCTTGCATTTAACGTTCAGAGTAGTTTTGTCTTAAATTTTAACCAAAATTATGCGATTATATTGATTCTGTTACAGTAATTTTTAATACAGATTGTTGATTGTTGTTCATATCCTAAAAGGCTATTTTATTAAAGTCCAAATCCTGTCAAACCATTAACTGAAGAAACTTTATTCTTTAATGCACATATTAAAAATGTAACAAGCTAATTGTTTCTAGTGATATTTGAATACGTATGGCATACGTATTCAAATTTCACTGGAAGCAATTACTTTGTTACATTTACTATAGTATTGGAATTAACAGAAGTATTCATTTCTATTTATATTAATACATTTTAATACATTTTTCTATTTACAGAAATTCTATAAAAAAGGGTAATAAATTCATTGACATAAGGATAATGACATTTATTCAAATATACAATTATACGGGAACATTTCAATAATTTAAAGAAAAGCTTCAATATTCCAAACACTGCTCTTTATATATTATCGAAAAATCATTTGATCTGTGGTTATTTTATTAGTGATAAAACGTTAAAACGTAAAATGTCATCCTTATAAATACATTTTATTACAAATGCTACTAAAATAACATTGTTTGTTTTGTGAATTTTTAGCATGTTCCTACGTAGAAAAAGAAAATAAAGACGGTAATGAATGGGAATTTCCGTCTGTAAATGCAGATGTCGAAATTCGATAAAACCGCAAAAATAATAAATATAAAAAAATAGGTTCTGAAAATATTTTTAAGAAACACATAGCTTACCTTTATTAAATTTTACCTGATAAGAGTTTGTCAACTTGATCAGCCTGAGTTTTTTATTTTTATTATAATAAAAATAAATTATCTGTGTATAAAATGGCATATATAAGTAGAATAATGTTTAATTTTTACAGATTTAATTTGCCACTCCAAGAAGAACAGGTATCTTGCATCCTTGCGAAAAAAAATAGATTTAAAAATATGTATCTCACTTCATAGTCCTATAATAATAATAATAATAATAATAATAAAAGAAAAAAAATAATAATAATGATAATAATAATAAAAATAATGTTATAATAATAGAGAGTTATACGGGAAACGAAAAACCGTTCACAAGATTGCTAAAACTTATACTTTAAATTTATAAGTTTGTCAGTCTAACTATATAAATATTTACAGAGATACCCATGTTATTATGATGTGCCATATGTGCACATTTTGAAACGTGTGTTATTATTATAACCGTTTACTTAGACCAATAACACGTTCTTTATGAATTTTCAAATTTTTTAAAATTTATTTTTCGTTCTTTTTTTTTGAAAAGTTTTTAATTCACGCGAACATTTGTTTAAACGATTATTATTTTTATGATGTTTAGCGCTGTTTCTTTAACCTTAATTTTTTTAGTTTAAAGACCTCGTTTGTTCTCATTTTTAAGTATTACACATTTCACTAGGTCTTATATGACATGTATTGCGCGTAATGTTTGCGAGGCTATTCTGTCGTGTATGCAGTTTTTTTAGACATAGGTGCCTACACATATATTTTTATTACAATATTATCAACTTGCAAGGCTAGGGACGTCTAATTATTCAATATGGAATACATCTAGGTTTATTTTTTAATCAAATTTTGTAAGAGACCAAACATATAAATATTTTAAATCAAACTGGAATAAGCTATATCTATTTAGCTATTGAATTTACATTTCAACCTTTAGTTTTGGTTCACAAAAAATACTGATTTAATCTCGACTCTTTTACGGATGTATGAAAAAGTATTTAAATGTAAAGACAAAAAAATTACACGATTAACATTGATTCATTTGTAAAGTTCAGAATCACAATCATCTCATAATTTTGTTTCAGTAAAATGTTAAGATCTTAGTAATGTTTCACACATGAAAATTTAAAAGGAATGACATGTTTTCCAATCCACCAAACTTAATTACTTTAAGTTGTAAACTCCAATTTCTACTAAAACAATATGGTAAAAATTTTTCTTTGTTATTAAGTCTAACCATTTTATTAGTTTTTTAATAGATTTAAAACAAAATCAGGTTTGTTAAGTTTGTTAAATTCAATTATAAAATTAATATAAACTACAGTTTTACTTACCGTTATATTTAGCTGCTAAAGGTTATAAAAAGGAATCATCTAAAGTTTTGTCGCTATCAGACTTATAAAATCCTTTATGGCAGCACGAGCCCTGAGCAGCAGGCAGTGAGCACGATAGTTCCAACTGTTTCTTATAATCAAACATAAGCGGTAATGTATGTGATGTTTTTACTTTATATACACTGACGCGTGGGTCTGTCTATAAATGGGTATGGTGGGAAGATTGATCGATATGAGTGATGATATACAGTGTAAATCATAAATACGTTAAACCCATAACCAATCAGTTTGTCACAAGATTCCAAACGATGATTGGAGGACATTTATTACAAATTCATAAATTGAAACAACTTGCAATATTTGTTTTATTGTGTAATTTAATTTATTGTTTGTTTGCAGCGCGATTATAGAGAACATGCAGCGAGTTGATTAATTCTGTTTCATGAAACCATCAAATTGCGTCAAAGTCACAGGAAGCATGCAATTTATGTAATATGATCGTAATTTCTTTCTTGATATTGAAAGTATTCTAGTTATTTATCTTGATTCTTTGTTAAAGGTATTCAACACGAAGTCCGTATGTGGTCGTAGGATAGGGGTATTGTTAAGACGATTTTGATTAAAATAGTTTGTAGAGCCTAAACAAGACTATTATGTTCTTCTGTTTATTGCTTTCATGCCGATTAGATTTTATTTCGTTTTAATACATTCCGTATAATTAAACAATTTACTAAATGATAAGACTAAAATAATTATAATAATAATAATAATAATAATAATAATAATAATAATCATAATATTAATAATAATAATGATAAAAAGGATTAAAAAAACTATGCCAAAAAAGATAATAATTCTCTCGCATGAGGCGGACAAAAAGGTAAATAGCAAAAGTTAAGACAATATAAAATTTATTGGTAACGTTAGAGGAAGTTTTTTGGAATGTTTCCTAATTTGGGCATGCGTGGCAAAGTCAAGATAAAGCTTTCTTTGAAAAAACTGTTTTGTTTTATATAAAACTTCAACTCTGTTCAAAATTATTTAAGAAAATGAGAAGATATTTTTTACTTACAATAGAGCTGTAGATCTTCCAAAGGAAAATTTATAAACGTCATTAAGATGAAGCGACTTTACAAAATGTCCTGTACGAAATGTGTCAATTGTGAATACTAATTGTAATGACTAAATATCCTCTGGGCTTTCTCAGACGTTGGAAAATTGCCTGATTACAAGACTTTTTGTCTTTAAATTCGGAACAAAAAAGAAAAATGTTTTTCAGAAGTCTCATTATGCGTTGTATTCTCATTTTTCGCTTTTTTATCAATGTGTCTGGTTGCATTTGTTATTTCCATTGTATTTCTTTTTGTTCAATTAAATACGTAGTTTCCAAACAGGTGCTGTATAAGTTGCCAAATGGATTTCAATGGTTGAGTTTCAAGTAGATTAAAAAGTAAAAAAAAACATCAAACCCAAATGTTTATGTTAACCATAAAATAGTTTTAAAGTAAAAAAAAGATATTTTATTATTGTTTATTGAAGCATTTTTATGACAATTTACAAATATGATACATTTTAATGATGTATAAATCATTAATGACACATTTTAACGAACATAAATGATTCACTCGTTAAGATATGGATTCTTTAAGCGTAATTAGAAGATACTGTCTATAAAGTATAGTTGACGAATATCAATCGTTAAAGTTACTTAATCTTAATTATCATTGATACAATGAAGTATGTTAGCCTGATAGATGTAAATCCTAATTCTGAAAGGGATCTCGGTGGCCGAGTGGTCTAAAGTGCGTTTAAACCTGAAACTACGGTTTCCACCACCGCTTAACCGATCGCCTCGACATAAAGTGCAAAAATTCCTGACTGGGGCGTAGAACATAACTTAACTTTTAATTTTGAAGTTTGCATAAGTCATGAACTTGTTTCGTCTTTTATATAATGGTGACTGACCAGAACATCTTTGATGAAAAAAAGTCTTGTTAGCTATAGTACTTTCCATCTCACATTATCAGTAATCGCTTGGTTATCGTTTCATTTCCTATTGTTTCTTCTATTTCACCATTGTCATCAAGAAATACTACGAATCATATATATATATATATATATATATATATATATATATATATATATATATATATATATATATATATATTCAAATACAGGCATTGACATTAACAAGTTAAATATACCACAGAAATTATTTGTTCCCAAAAGGCGAAAATATTTTGAGATATAGGTATAATAAAGACAAATTAACTAAACTTTGTAATTTCCCTTTTATCTTGGATAATAGATATTTCTTCATTGAAGATCTATACAAATCAATACTTAGGCTAGTATTACAGATATATATCTGAAATTTGTTATCGTGGTGTTACCTTGTTTCTATTTTTATGTCCTTTATGTATATTTACATGTTTAACAATGCTTTCCGTCAATCACAATTTAACTACAATGTAAGACTTTAGATTGTACAATAACAAAAGAATACGATAAATGATCAAAACAAGTAATTATCAATTAATGGAGTTTCTGATAACATCAAGCAGGCGAAAATAACTAGTATATTTACAATTCAACAATTCATTATGAACAGTTAATATGATAGAAACAAAATCAAGACCATCCCGACAGAAGAAACACATCTGGTTTCACTAATCATTTTAACTAAGGTATTACTTAACTTAAATCTCACAAATTTATAAGCTCAATGATTTTGTTAATTTTTAAGATAATCACAAACTTTAGGTCTCATCTTGAAGTTCAAGCTGATAACGTATGCGCACAGCTTTGTCAAAATTGTTTATTTGTAAACTAAAAAAGAGATTGCAATATTAAAGTTAAGAAAAATTTAGTGAAGAAATAATTGTGAAACTGGAGCTTGTTCTTGAAGGATATGTTTTTAACAGCGAATTAGACCAGAAAAATACAAGTTCATAACCGAATTAAAACAAGCGTCTTGTGTGGTATAGCTGTAGTACTTTTGGTCGATCCTAAACCATTTCAGTTATCTTTCAACTTGTAGTCTGTAATTAAAGCAACATAAAAGAAGGTAAAGTAAATACTTTGAAAAAATGCAAATTTAATTATTCACGTGAGCAATCATCAAGAAAATAAGACCAGGTGCTCCGTAGGAATAGAAACTTCCTGTCTAGCAATTTTAAACAAATAAATAAAAAAACAATAAATAAATAAATAAAAATAAAAATAATAATTGTAATAATAGTACATTTAATTATTAGTTTTTAGAATAAAACATAAACATACCAGTCCATGTCCAAATCACAATAAAAAAAAAAAAAAAAAAAAAAAAAAAAAAAAAAAAAAAAAAAAAAAAAAAAAAAAAATTAATTCAATTTTGTTAAATGATTTTTATAAGATTCTTTAGTGCAAATATTAATCTAGTTTCTAGATTCTATACTATTATGTAAATCAAGACTTCATAAAACTTAACTATAAAAGAAAAAAGAATTTGTGGTTTCATGGTATTTGATAGGTTCATTCAATAACTTGTAGGTTTGATCTTATTAATCAATGTCTAGGATTGCATGAAATTCATTAGTATACTTCAAATGCCTTTGTGGAGTCAGAACCAATCTTGCTTATTTTGAAGAATAAATTATAAAAAAGGTTAAGAAAACATGCGAGTTAAACTAGAAATATAGCCCATATTTGTTTATTAAATAGATTGCAATATCTCTTATGATATGACTTGTTTTTCTATCGTTTACGTTCAATCTTTAGTGCACCTAATTCACTAGACCACCATTACTTTGGTAGTATAACAGTATTGTAAACTAAAGTATTGTGTCCAAATCACGATCTCATCAGCAATAAAAGGTATCTTTTTTGTTACGTATATTCTTTCCAGATAAATCAGGTTTCCTAATGAGATCAAAATCATAAAAATTAAACGATGTTTATAAAATACAAACGACTTTACCGATGCAAGTTGTTTAAGGTTTGATAAAAAAGAAGGCGCTTACCCTTCCGGTACACCCGGTCTCATTTTCTAGTAGAAATTCTTGTGTTCAGCTGTATAAGCTACTTTTTAGGTTCCTACTTGGCTTTTTAAGATTGTATTTTGATGTGACTTGATATGTTTGTGTTAAATTTTTTTTACCAAATTGAAAAATCTTGTTTGTAAAAAATAGAAAAGTAAGACTTTTCTACAGGTGTAGGATTTAAACCGTTGGGTCTTTCCTAATAAAAGACTTGCGCGCCAGTTTTTACTTTGAAGAGATTCCAAAAATCTCAATTATTCGCCTTTAGTCAAAATTTACGTTCATTAAAAGATTGAAAGCAAAAGTTATTTTTTCAAACAATGACCAGCATCCAAAACATGTATATGTCGTAAATAAAAATATAATCTTTTTTTCTTCATTATATTTGTTAAAATAAAGAAAATATTGTAAAACAAGTAGTTATTAATTAGTTTGTATACCCTTCTTACAAAAATGTTAATTATAGTCTAAAAAAATTGAATATACTATGATCAACAAATAGAATTTCTTGAAAAGGGACTGAAATAATTATTGATAAAATGAAAAATCTGATGTCGCTGTATCCCACACTATTCCGGATAATTTGACGTCCCATATGTTTTTTTTCATTCTCAATTTATTTTGATTGTTTACACGTGCCTAGTTTAGCTAGATAGACGACAAGAGTTGCTTACCCTTATCGAAAACCCTGATTCACTTCCGAATGGAAATGTTTACATTGCATCCACGATTTTTCATCCATCTTCGACGAGGCATTTTAATCGGTCTAAAAGATCAATCAAAACATGAATACCTTGTGGTTCGTTATTTGAATATGGTAGCAATAATCTACTTTGTACAGGTGCGAACTTATGGCAACCTTTCAAAAGCCAGTTCATTTACCTGCAATAATACATGAATACAGCACATACTTTTATGTTTATTATACTGGACCCAGACAACAAGTAAAACACTACGAAAGGAAAAATCCTTTATTTATCCGTTGACAGTGGTAAAACACACAGCGAGGTGACGCCTTTGGTTTAATCGACTTATGCTTAATCACCCTTGCATCGTTATCAATTACAAATTTTGAAAATTCACTATGTTTGATCTTTAGGGTAAATTGGTATGCACTATATTGTATGGTGAAGAATATTTAGATTGTTGCTGAAAACACAAACGCTTACTGTATAAACTTGATCAAAAATTATGGACACTGGCATTCGTTATAGCACTAGTATATCTATCTAAATGGGATTAAAAGTTAAGCGCTTAAAGGTAACTTGAACGGTCTCAAAAAGAATTAAAATATATATCTTAAAATCACAATAATTTCATTTTTTTTTTTAAAAAAAAAAGATTGTTTGCACAATTGCTCTCTCGTAATATACCCATAAATCATGTAGACTAAAGACGGTTCTTTAAACATAATACTGTAACTATACTCTAATCACGCCATTTTTCACCATTGTTTGGTCAATCCCAGCGCCTATACAAAGTCGAAAGTTTAATTTTCACGTGTTTGTCATTTCTTTTTACATTGTTTTTCTTTTGACGATTTATAATGTTGCACTGTTTATTTCCAAAAACATCTTTTCAAGCTGCAAATTGGTTTTGACAATAGAGTTTATGTAGTCGTACCCTCGGCTCCTCGGTGACTTATTCGCAAAGCACCTTGGCGTAAAAAGATGCATTGCCTCGGTAACATAGTTGGTAGTCGATTCGGCTTATCAAATGCAGCGCATCGATAACTTAGTTGTTAGACACCTCGGCTCATAGGATGCAGCGTCTTGGTAACATAGTTGTTCGGCAAATCGTCTTACCAAATGCAGCGCCTCGATGACTTTTTTGTTAGGCAATTTGGCTTATCAAATGCAGTCCCTCGGGGACATAGTTGTTAGACACCACGGCTTATGGAATGCAGCCCCTCGGTGACTTAGTAGTTTGACACCACGCCTTATGCAATGCAGATTATCAGTGACTTATTTGTTAGACACATTAGCTTAGGAATCGCGTCGCTTTGTCGCTGAGTTGTATATAGTTTCTGTTTATTTATCACAGAGCTTTTTATCGAAAAGATTAATAAAAAGGATATATCTTAGCCTAATAATGATTTAACATTTTCATCGCCAAAAGTCGTAGATTTTTACAGGTGTTTTCGTTTTTCCAACTAACTCTAAACTGATCGTCTGGATCAAGAAAAAGAAAATTGCCTGGTTGTAAATCAATATTACACCAGACACTCAATTAAAACAAGACCAGATTTTTTACGTAATCTTTCTCCCATACAAGACAAGCTTATTTTTGTCTTTTTGTTCGTCTTAAAGGACTAGACAAGTTTATTTTCTGTTAAACTTTCTCCTCAAAGAAGAAAACAATTTCATTTTCTTGTTAACTGTTTTAGAACAAGACACAAATCAGGTTTATTTCAAAATAAGTTTATTTTAAAGTTCACTTTTCTCTTAAAAAGGTAAGACAAGAAAGGTTCTCGCTGACTTCCTTTCGCAAGACCAAGACAAGTTAATTTTTTCGTCTTTTTTTTTAAAGAGAAGTAGAAAAAAAATATTATGTATTTCCTTGTGAACTTTAATCAATATGAAAAGAAATTTCAAATTTATAAGTAATATGTGTCTCATTTTATCGCAATTGCTTGAAGCAAACATTTGGAAAGAATAGTCATTTGTATTAATGAGTTTTGCACGGCTCCTCATTGTGTTATAATTAAAGACGATTAATCAGAATAAAATCGAAAGAGCACTGAAATTTACTGATAATATTTATTCAATGTGATTTGTATAATAAGTTATAAAATTATAAACTAAAATCATTTTCGCTAGGAAGTTGATAAAAATACAAAACTATGAAAACAAATTAAGTTTAACTTGCGAAATTCCAACAGTGAAGTAAGGCTGAGGAAGCATTGTCTGCCCATCTATTAACACCCGTCATGTGTGAAATCAAAGTTGATAATGAAAGGAATAGTTCAACTATGGGACGTCAAATATATCCAAGAGTAAGATTGGAAACATCGATATCATACTTCCTAAAAATAATGTTATGACGGCCATGACACTTTATAGTGTTATAGACTATAGCTAAAACGGCAAACCAAGATGTACGGTATCGAAGGCGATATTTAAAAAAATCACTGTTTCATTACCTTCGGCGGTTACTGGATAAAGTATCAACTTTGTATCCTATAATTTGCTTGTTGCACGACTTAAAAGCCGTGTAGTGATTCGTAAAATAAAATAATAAAAAGGTTCTGATAGCAAACTAAATACTGAAAACTACATGTTAAATTATATGCTATATGTTTAGTCCTTTTTGATAATGAGGATACCGGAGTACTTTGAAAGAACCACATAATCTGGGCAACTAACCTATATTTTCAAACTAGAATGCATGTATCCAAGAGGATTGAAATGATCGTTGAAAGACACTATGATCAGTTTAGTCCAACTCGGCCACTGGGGACCTTCTTTTGTTTGATGTGATATGAAAGGGTTCAAATCAATCAGAATGTGTTTATATATTGTGACTTGTTTCCTATTCCGTGCAGATTGATGTAGCGTGGACGTAGATGATCTAATTATTTAAAATAACATGTTATTGTTAATTAAGTAATGTAATTTGCATCTGAAAAAAACCTGTACTAGACAATAGACAAGGCAATTATGGACACGACATACAATCGAACGAAGTAAAAACACACGGTCCAAGACATACGGCCAGACATTTATCAATAAATTCAATCAGTCAGAGAAATTAAATTAAGTATCTTAATGGTGGGTGGAACCTGATTCCAACTCCCAATGTGTATCGGTCAGACTTTTTCAGACAAAGGTTTGTAAGCCATAGTTCGTTGGTTTTCTCCATGTTCTTTTGATCATCAACCAATTTCCAACTAACTGTCTGCCTAAACTATGAAGTATTTTTACAAGTGCATTGAACACTATTGCTCGATTCTTTATGATGATAATATACAAAGCGCACATCTGGCACATTAAAATTTAACTGGTATTTGTGTTATATACTTACTACCAAAACTGAGGCTTTTAGTGACAAAGTAAAAAACACTTTACAGTATAGTCAAAAATTAAAGAATTGAAATAATATCAGTTATGTAATTATAGCTGTTTTGGTACTTATGTACCGAAAATATGAATTAATTGCTGCCCAGAGACGTCAGTTGTAACTTTTATTAATTTCACTTATCGAATCATATTCGGCGGCTGACATTTAACGTCTTCGTTATAACATCAATCTGTGGGATTTTTTTTATTCTTGTTAGATATATTTTGGTGTGTAAATAGGTAACTTTGTAATGATTACACAGTTAAAGTATATCCATATTCTGTAAATCGTTTTTTGTTATTTATACAGCTAGGTATGTCTGCGATAATTATCAAATTGAAGTATTTAGTTTTTTCGTTAATGTGTACTTAGAGCACTTGAGTTAAGACTGAAGTAGCATGGCGTGTCTATTGTATCAATTAGACTTTGTTTTGTTTGATTGGAAGACGTTTTCCCGCGGAAATAGCCTTTCTCTTTGTTTGGTATCACTAACGTTAATGGAATTTACTCAGGTGATTTAAACATCTTTTCTTCTATTGTTTTCATGTAATTGAACCCTGTAAATGGGTTTGATTAATGAATGTTTAAGGAAATGTTTTTAGGTCTCCACGCAGTGACATGGGGTCTCGTGTTATATCAATTTTAAAGCGAAAAGTAAATGGTTTTTTTTCATCAAAATTACAAAACATAAATGGCAGTTTTTGAATATATTGTCGGCTTGTGATCTTACCTAATTTTTGTGTTGGCACGTAATCTTGATTGCAATGCCAAGTACAAGGCAAGTAATGTCAGCACTAAATAACTGTTTTATACAAATGACATTTAAAACAAAGTACGGACTTTTTCGTCAGGATGGTACATAGCTTTCGCTCAGGGATCATGACACTGCGCACGGCCTAGATTCGATTTCCGTTCTGTCATTTCCTAGTCCTGGTTTTTTTTAGTTACGTGGTTTCCCGCGGTCTCCTGTTCCCGAACTTACAAATAAGTAACTGCCTCGATATAATGATAGGAATCGGAAAGTCTCGCAGAACACTAGTTATCCACTTTAATTTCAAAATGAAATCAAGTAATTTTAAAAACAAACTTGCCATTTTAAAAAATTAGCATGCTCTGTTAAAATCGGGAAAACAAAATGTCACTCTTCACCATTTATAGAGAGATTTTACAGAGGTTATTTTTTAAACACATATTAATTATTAATTATTTGAATAATTATTAAATTATTAATTATTTGAATAGTGATTAATTAAACTAATTCAACGTGTGATAAATACAAAAACACAACGGAATACCAATAAATACAATAAACAATATCCTTAACAGATAAACAAGGCCTTTTGGGCCACCATTTAATCAATTCAAAATTGATTAATATAATTGGATTTTACCTTTAAGGGAAAGAATAATTACACTTAAATTGAAACGTCATTACCTAAAAGTAAACTGGCAGAAATGTTGACCTTTGCAGTGCGGTTCAGGGCAATGTGCAGGGAGGGGTTTTAGCGCGCCACACCTTCCGTGACGGATAACATCGGTTTTTAACTTCTCCGACTCATTGACTTTCGTTTCTAAATGCAGAGTGCTTATTAAAAGAACAGTCACTACCTGTTTTCATGTCTTCGCCAGACTCGGCGAGAGTTCAAACCCCGAACTCTTACGTAAGAAGCAAACACTCTACTAACTGAGCTACTATAGTGGTGCCTCTGGAAGAAATAAACATGATCTTCAAACTAAAACATTGCACCTTGAAATAACAATGTCATTATGTAAAAAGATTATAGAACTCTTTAAAATTGAAACAATATTGTTCTGTTTACCTCCAAGACATAATTACTGGAGCCAGACTATGGAATTGGCAGTCCGACCGCAAGTGACATGTTTCTTGTCTCTTATCAATTTAAAGTCTGATAAATAAGTTTTATGTATACTCACGTCACTGTGCGCCATGCAAAAAAAAAAAAAAAAAAAAAAAAAAAAAAACACTTTCGGTTGTTCGTTTGCTCGCTCCAGTTAGTTGTATTTTTTTTTAAAAAAAAAAACCTCTATGCTTATACTTTTCTGTTTTTATAAAAGAAAATATTATCTAATTATTTTACTTTGTTTTTTAGTGCTATGCTTCTTAATTTAAGTTTTGTCATGTCTATAATTCATAAATATCTAACAGGAATACCTGCAAATTTTAAATTAAATGTAACTTTTTAAATTCTATGAAATAATTATAGTGTCTGTTCCTTCATGCCAAGCATTTCTTAGCTGGATTTGGATTCATATAATTTTGGAACTTTAGATTCATCATTTTTCAACTGTTTGGCTTATGTTGTTTATTTATCAAAATTACGGCCTCTAGTGCCACTGATGAGGAATGGTTTTCAAAAATGTGCACACATGGCACATCAAAATTTTGAAGTTATTTGTTATATATAGTCTCTTTTAAAGCTGAAAAGAGATACTACAAATTGTAACAAATTTAGACATAATTCATTTGTATTTGCATTTAGTAAATTTTAATAGTATTTGAGCAGTAGTTTTATTATAGTCAGTATTATATTTTAGCAGCAGCTTATTTTAGTGAAAATTATATCTATAACACACATGCCAATTAAATTTTGCTGTGCCAGATGTGCACATTTCGGAAATTCATTCCTCTTCAGTGACACTAAGACCGAAAAGTTTTATAGATAAAAACTATTAGCCAAACAGTTGAAAATAACGAATCTAGAGTTTCAAAATGATATAAATCCAAAACCAGCTAAGGAATGCTGTGCATGAGGGAACAAACCTTAGTTTTGAATTAATTTCACATTTTAGACATCTGAAAATTTTGCTAAATGGTACATTTTCTGACAGCACATAGTACTGCCTACTGAGTTATGGATACCCTCGGGGAGTTTCACTCCACATGCAGCGGTACCCGCTCAGGGGTAGTAGATATATAAAACAAATACCAGTTAAATTTTGATGTGCCAGATGTACACATATTTTAGAGATTTCAGTCAGACAGATGACCCTCATTTTAGATTATCAGTAATAAATACCATTTGCGAATTGGTAAATATTTTAAAAAATCAATGTAAGATTAATACAAAATCCCAAATATTTAGGATATGTATGCTACTTATTTGAAAAAAAAGGCAAAATTTTATTTTTAAACTTGTTATTATTGCAGAAAACAGTCATTACTTAAGAAAAGAAACAAACAAAAATTTTGCCATTACAAAGCTCTTGTCCCGTATGAATTTCATTACATATAAGATAAAATTGTGAAAGCTGCACTGAAGGATCGCTGTGTACAATTCACAATGTAATTTAATTTTTACAAAAAAGTAAATAAATAACATAAATAAATATAAAGATGCAATTTAATTTAAAGAAAAAGCACCACAATTTTGGCTGGCCCAAATATTTGAGGTATGTTTATACTAAAAAACATATTTTTTTTTAATATTTAGCACTACGACATGATATCACAAAAATGATTAAAATTACACATTATTTTTCTTCACCAAAGCTATTCATTTCTTGGTATTCAATTCATTTTGAAATATTGCTGTGTATTAGCACATAAATATAGTTGCTATGATCAAGCAGCAATGCAATCTGGTTGAAATGATAAATTTTGATTCAATATCCTCACGCTGTGTATTGACAGGGCACTAAAGATAATAGGAAAAAGCAAACGGCTTTATTGGCTTTTGAAATTATGTTTCCTTGGAGGGAAGTAAGAGTTGTAATGATAGCTGAAATTACACACGGCTATCGGCTTTATTTGATGCACTTTACTACTTCGAAACTCAAACATATTAAGCCGTGATAATATCAGTCCCAGTGAAAATTCCTACATCTATCTATCTTAGCGATCTGATTTAGCATCACATAGAAACGGCAACTTAACAGCAACCTACTGTATGCAGATTCCCTTCCCATTTAGATAATATATTGTATTAAATATGCTGGCCAGGACTCCGTGGATTCAGCAGGTATTAAAATCTCTTGTCAATTTATCCAAAAAGTCATCAGACCGTATTTATTTATTTTTTTCTTTCTTTTTTTTACTGATATTATTGCACTCTTGTTTCTATTTCAAGTATTTAGTTTTTTTTGGAATCTAAGATGAATAGTCCGTCAGAATATTGTAAATAAAAGAAAATCTTTATCTTGTTAAAATCATTTACTTTACTTTAAGATCACGAAACTAAAACAAAACAAATGAACTCCATATTAGCAATTACAAACAAGAACACGGGAAAGAAACAAAAAAAAAAAATGAAAATTAATAAAGATTAACGTTACATCGGATAATGCGAAAAAAAAAGAGTTAAGCTTTAGTCACGGAACAAAATAAATAAATAAAATAATAAATAAAAGTAAATAATAAATAAATAAATAAATAAATAAATACGGAATAGAAAATGACAGTAAAAGATATCTGACATCAGCCTACCATATCAACAAGACCGCTCAATGGACAAAAAAGGTCTTTGACAAAAAACAATGTAACCAAAAAGATGTTAATGTTATTGAACGAAATATGCATAAAAAAATAAAAACCAGGTCTGATATTTTCGAGTCTAATAAGTTAATTTAAATAAGGATAAATTATATGATTCTTGTTATTATTTTTAAACGGATTTTCTATTAATAAGAATAAACGTTACAAAACTATAAATTTTCTTGATATATAACAGTATTGTAAGGCTTACACAAATTTGGAAGTGGTCGATTTGGTCCAACATTAGCTTTTTCTTAATTAAAACAAACGACACTCAGCCAAATTTGTATATATTCTGTATTTGCATGTGATATTGCCCTCAATATAACGGACCGATAAGGATTAAACCATTTTTGGTAAGAAAAAGGATTTCTTCGTAATTTTTACGGTCGATACCTCTTACCTATTAACTATAGTTTACCGATTTGCATGTTACGATGAATTAATGTATTACTTAACCGTTTTAGAACAAAGTAGATTTCTTCTAAGATTGTCGGCATTTTATCTTTTTTTCATTATTTTGATTATATATATATATATATATATATATATATATATATATATATATATATATATATATATATATTTATATATATATATATATATATATATATATATATATATATATATATATATATATATATATATGAAAGTAGAGAGTAATATGTAACTAAAACAAAAGAGCAATGAGGCCCTGGGCGCTCACCTGAGAATATTTTGAATTTGGAACAATTTTTCAATAATGAAATGTACAGAGTTCTTCAATAATTTAACAAAATGAACAGCTTATTGGCTAGTGAACACAAAGATGATGATTTTGTGCAAGACCAAACATGACCTATGTATGAATCTGACTTGGCTTTTGTCAAGAAATAGGATTTTTTTTGTCTTGTGTTGCAAGGAACATTCTTGTAAAAAGTGAAGAACAATGGACTGAAAGCATTTGCCTAAATTGTTACAAAGGTGACTTTAAGAGTGTTAACAAGGTTTTTCTATGATTTGACCGAGTGACTTACTTATTGACCCAACATGACCCATATTCAACCTTGACTTAGCTTTGGTCAAGGTTTTCATTCTGAGCAAGTTTGAAGAAGATTAATCAAAAACTGTGACTTCTAGAGTGATAATAAAGTTTTTCTATGATTTGACCTTGTGACCTACTTAATAACCCAACATAATCCATTTTCAAACCTGACTTAGATTTTGTCAAGGTTTTCATTCTGAGCAAGTTTGAAGAAGATTAATCAAAAATTGTGGCTTTTAGAGTGTTAAAAATGGTTTTTCTATGATTTTACCTAGTGACCTACTTAATGACCCAACATGACCCATATTCAAACTTGACTTAGCTATGGTCAAAATATACGACGTGAGCAAGTTTGAAGACAATTAATCAAAAACTGTGGCTTCTAGTGTTAACAAGGTTTTTCTATGATTTGACCTAGTGACCTACTTAATGACCCAACATGACCCATATTCGAACTTGACTTAGCTTTAGTCAAGGTTTTCATGCTGAGCAAGTTTGAAGAAGATTAATCAAAAACTATGGCTTCTAGAGTGTTAACAAGGTTTTTCTTTGATTTGACCTAGTGACCTATTTATTGACCCAACATGACCCATGTTGGAACTTGACTTGGCTTTGGTTAAGAGGATCCCTGTGGCCAAGTGAGCAAGTTTGAAGACAATTTATCAAAAACTGTGGCTTCTACAGTGTTAACAAGGTTTTTCTATGATTTGACCTAGTGACCTATTTATTGACCCAACATGACCCATGTTCAAAGATGACTTAGCTTTTGTCAAGATATACAATGTGAGCAAGTTTGAAGACAATTTAGCAAAATCTGTTGCTTTCAGAGTGTTAACAAGGTTTTTCTATGATTTGACCTGGTGACCTACTTAATGACCCAACATGACCAATAATCAAACTTGAGTAAGCTTTTGTTAAGATGTTCAATCTCGGCAAGTTTAGAAGATTAATCAAAAACTATGGCTTCTAGAGTGTTAACAATGTTTTTCTTTGATTTGACCTAGTGACCTATTTATTGACCCAACATAACCCATGTTCGAAATTGACTTGGCTTTGGTCAAGAGGATCCCTGTGGCTAAGTTTGATGTAAATTGAATTAAAACTGTGGCTCCTAGAGTGTTAACAAGCAAAAGTTGACGCACGACGCACGACGCACGTCGCACGATGCTCTACGCACGACGGACGACGGACGACGGACGAAGACTGATCATAACAGCTGACTTGAGCACTTTGTGCTCAGGTAAGCTAAAAATATACTTGGCAAAGTTGGCATCGGACATGTCAAAAACATAAAGCAGTTAAATTAAATACATGTAACAGCCATGCAACTTATAACAAAAATCAAAAAAGTAATATTCGGGTTCGTGATAACGGATAGCTTTCAAACATTTTGAAAACGCCGTTTATAGTGGTCAAAATCCAATGATGTGTATATAGTACTATCCGAGAATTATCCGTTTTGTTTTACAATGAAGTCAACAAAACCCGTATCTATATGTAAAACATAGAAAACATAGAACAGTTTTATCCAAATGTTTCAGTAATTTTTAAAACTTATATAAGTTAGTACATGTATAAGTTTGTTAGTTTGATTATATCTTGTAAAAATATATTACAACAACATAATAATAATAATATTAATAATAATATAATATATTATTATTGTTATTATTATGATTATTATTATAAGTTATCATTAAAAGTTATTATAAAAAGTTATTTTTTGTGTATCACTTTGGTAATTATATTGCCAACTTTTTTTAAAAAAAAGTTTTTCTTTTTTTCTTAAGTTAACCCGATAGCTTTAACCAATATTTAAAAAAGATGTATAAATATCATAAAGGTTGAATAACCAATAACACGCTGCAATATCAGTTTCGACAATTACTGCTGAACGGGAGAGAAAACGATTTCTATAAAACAATTACCTGTATATTGACTGAATGTTGAGTTGTGATGATTCAAATGAATAAAAATAATACTTTTCACCTAAAATTATTCAATATCTATAATATTAATGTCTGTTTCAAATGTGTTGATGAGAATTGGGATAAAATAGAATTTATAAGTAACTTATGTATTAAAATGCCGAATAACGTATCAACGAATGATATAATGTAGATAGGGCATTGACGATTTTATAAAAAGCAATCTTTATGGCTTTAGTATAAAAATAAATTGGAAAACCTAATTTTAAAAAAGGTGTAATCTACTAGGAAGAATATTAATAATATGTTTTATACCTTATACGTTAATAATCCTTTATGGTGTTACTATTTATCGTAATTTATAAATATTCATTTACCTTAAAATGATATAAACATGTTACAACAGAACAATGCATCATTAGATATGGAATAATTTTCGTATTAACCTACAGAAACGGATTAATTATTTTTATTTGTGGGTGTTAATGCATTTTTCTTTCTAAATTTCACTTTTACATTACCTAATTTAACAACTAAATGCCTTTTATGAATTATAACTTTGTGTATATCAATAATATATCATTCTAACTTGAAATAATTGCATTAATTATGTAACGGTATTGTATCAAACATATAAAATAAAGGTATACTGAAGTACAAGTTCTTCTATAACTTGTTTAGCGTTACTAGTGTCACTGGTGAAAAGTAAGTGGGAGGTCGTGGGTTCGAACCCGGACCGGGTATGACCCAAGACTTGAAAGAGGATAATGATTGTTCTTTCGCCAAACACTCGGAAAATGACAAAATGAATGTCAAATTTCTTTCGGATTGGAACGTAAAATAAACGAGGACCCGCGTCACGGTAGGCGTGTTACGATAAAGAACCCTGCTGTATAATGCCATCAGCGCAAAGCACAGGTAAAATTTCTGCACTTATAGCTGGCGACGTCTCGATATAAAAGAAATATTCTTGACTGGGACGTTAAACACCATTGCTCAACTCAACTTTTGTGAAATGACTTCGACATGTGCACTTTGTCACATTAAAATTAAACGGGTATTTTTGTTAGATATTACTACATCTGAGCGGGTGGTTGAATACATACCCTCCGAAGGTATCCCTAACTTAGTAGTCTGTACGTTGTGCTGACAGAAAATGTACCATGCAGTAGATTTTTAGTCGTCTTATTTTTCAAACACCTAAATACAAAGCATTCCTTAGCTTGATTTGGATTCAAACCATTTTGGAACTTGGGGTTTAATTAATTTTTAACTGTTTGGGTTAAAGTTTCGTATCTATCAATTTTTTCGGCCGATAGCGTGCACTTGATGAGGAATGATTTTCGAAATGTGCATTTAAGAAAACCAAAATTAAACAGGAATTTTTGTAAGATATTACATTAAATAAAACAATAATCCCTCCAATATGATTTGATATTTATTTTCACGCATGAAAACAGAGATGAATTTAACAGTTTGGTTTTTTTTACCTTGGTTTTTTTTTAGATGATTGTACAGCTGCTGTAATTAAATAAGTGTAACTTTTGTTGAGATTACTTAACTATTTCTGTCCAAATCTTCAAAATGACAAAAAAGCAAAACAGAAAGGGGTATTAGGTCTGTCTAAACCTAACATTTGTAGAAGACAAATTGATAATCACTTCTGACAAAAGTCATACGAAAAGTCATACGTTTAAGTTTCAAATCAACGAACAAATAAGACACTTCCTTTTAATTGCTCTTGTCGCTCTGCCCGAGATATGATATCTATCCTGGGGTGATTTAGTTATTGGGAAGTTAGTGTATGGACTTTTTGGCTACAAATATTAACATTATTATTGTAGTTTGATTTTTCTACTTAATTGAAGTATTTTGTTGTCGAGTGTTTGACATATAGAATCAATTATTCATTCCCATGGAACTATTTGAAATACTTTAGTTTGATGATCAAAGTTCAGCAAATAAATCTCCAAGTTTACATGATATTTTTACATAAAAGATTTCAATATAAATATTTTTCTTTAATTTAAATGATTTAGAAGAATGCTATAAACATCAATGATATAACAAATCATATTTTGCTGTCAAAATATGAGTTTTGCGTTGGCTCATTTTAAATGTTTGTCATCATGAACAAAGGAGACATAAAATGAGGGATGGTTTTGAAAAACTGAATTTAGCAGAACTTGTAACTATAAAGAACAATTACAATCTTTATAACCTAAGATTTGATAATAGATGTTTATGAATTCAGTTATAGAAATGAATGGCTGAGATAAAAATTAACTCAATAGAAGGATTTTTATCAATTTTTATAAGTCTAATATTGGATATCATTTTCAAGCCTATTTATGATTTTATTTTAGAAATATGAGTCAGCGTGTTTAATTTCTTTCATTTTAATACATATATCAACTATCAACTTAAGTACTATCAGGCATAATGCAGAAAGTGGTTCTTCTTAACTTATTATTTCACTCATCAACCCCAGTACCTTACAGCAGTTCTCAACTACACAATTTGTCCTGCAATCAGTCAATAAACTCGCATAAATGTTTAAAATAACTCTTTCTGACTTAATCGTGATGTCATTTCGCTTAACAATATAACACTAGAGAAACGGTTTGCTTTGCATCTCCCCTAAGAACTATTACATACACCACACGTTGTCTAGTTAATTTATACGGAAGCACTTTTTTATACTAATGCGCTAGATGAACAACTCTGATAAAGCACAAGACAGTTATCAGATTTCAGTTTACGTTTTTTTCTGGACAGTTAAAACACACACACACACACACACACACACACACACACACACACATACATATATATATATATATATATATATATATAATGTGGCAATAAACAATAAATATGTAAGTAACGGGACTAAAATTTATTTGATCTACGTTTATTTCTTTAACGATGAAGTGTTCTATCTTCAAGCCTCTTTAGTGACATATACTCCACTATACCGGCTACGAAAGAGTCACTTGTAACACTTGTTTAACTAGATGTCTATCACATTGATATGTAATTTCTCTAGTAATTGACATATCTGTCAAATTAATACGTTTACTACATCAAACAGTACACTTTGATTGTTGATAGAGAGTCTACTTTATCCGTCTTCATGACAACCATAAGTACAGAAAGAAAGAAGTTTGAGCAAAAATTTATCAATTAAGATAGAATAAATAAAGTCATAAGAAACATTGTAATTAACAACAAGTTACTGACTGATTTTAATGATGTATTTTATTATGAAATGAACAGGAAATAAAAACCAACATGAAACACTGTCCACACGTTAGACAATACCTTTAATACACGAATTCATATTAACATAGACTCTAACATTCATAACAAACAAATATGTTGATTAAAAAAGCCGTTTATTAAAACAAATTGTACTTAAGTCAGGTGCTCTGATATATTGCGAATCACTGTAATCATATACGTACTTTAAAATCAGGGATCGTGTGACAATTCTTTATATTTTTTCAACAGTTTTTTTTTTAAGATATATGTTTGTTTTGTGAGAACGACGGTGAAAAATTGCATTTTTTCTGCGAATTTATTTAGAGTATACGGGTTGCAATTGCTTTTAGAGAACCCAGATAATGAAATACGTTTTTGCATGAGTATATGGGTTGCATTTATAAAAAACAGAGCTAATTATTTGCTTTTTCTTCAATTTTTTGTTGTTGTTTTTACAGAGGCTGGACTATGGATTTCGTCACTTATCAATTATTTTATTCAGAACATTTCACGTTTTTCTTATAATGATACCAAAGAATGAATTTATTTATCATCTACATGTTTTCATTTATGGCCAACAAGACTAAAACTGAATAGATATTGGTATTCTTTATACTACAACTGGGTCGGTATCGCTGCTGGTGGAAAAATTTTCCCCCGAGGATACCATTATCTCAGTCGCATTTTTACATGCAAAACAAACTAAATAGGGATTGTGATTTGGACAAGGACTGGTATGTTTGTGTTTTATTAATAATGCCTAATAATAATAAACCCGAGTATAATTTTAAAGATAAAAGGGAAGAAATTGTGTGTTTTATGTTACGTGATTTTTCAAGGATACCGTGGGCTGCTTTTTTAGGATCCTAGGGTATCAGTTGTGTTATCCTTCACGTGTTGTGTTCGTAGTATACGAACACGAACGAAAAATAAACTGCATCATTTTTATTGTTTTATTCAATACTAAGTCAATACTAGTTAAATCGAAAATGTTTTCCTGTTTAAATAAATTACTAAAGAAATTTATGAGCAGACACGAAAATTTGATTTTACGAAGTAATTAACAATATCAGTAACTGGTTTGGTTTGTAATTCTAATTATTTTTCTTCGAAATCAGGCAATTCTACCGTATTTGTATAAATTAAATTGCAACATGATTTAAAGAGAAAATTATTGCGCTTTGATAAAACTTGGTTTTAAGGCATATAGAATTTAAGGCTGTTTTTGTAAATCTTACACTTTTCATTTAATCATTCACTGGAATATCAATGCTTCGTCAGGCAAATAAGATTCTAATAAATTTTAACTTCAGATTCATTGAAAAGTGTATGTTTTTAATCAATTATGTTTCTAACGATTTTGTTCTACTTAGTTAATGCCAAATTAGAGCCATCATATAACCACGATTCTGAAATGTCACTCTACTGTTCTAATCTAGTGTTGTTAAACATGCTGTTCTGTTTGTTTTTGGAACTAACGATTAAAAAATAAAAATTAAATAATTTTGAATACACTTATGAAACAACTTTATTCGAATCAGAGATAATAAGCTTCAGATAGAAAACAGTTCAAATAATTAGGTAGTACAACGTATACAGTTTGCGGATTGGAGACTATTCAACTATCCGGTCATGATTAAAATCTTAAATATTACATTGTTGACTCTTAGTTCGCTTATGGTTTTTGGCTTTGGTCCATAACTCTTTGTCCTTTTCTTGAATAATTTTTTTTTTTTTTTTTTTTTTTTTTTTTTTTTTTAAGTTTTTTGCGAGATAACAAGTAAAACGTCTGACCAATTTTAAAATAAAGTAATTGGTAGTGTTTACTTTACATTCCAACATTTTTCAAATTTAAATCAGACTGATTGTTAGGACATGTCGGTGCATGTTCCTATATTGACGATTTTCACAGCATAACTCTTCTTACAATGTCCGAATTACCATCTCACTAGTAAGCAACTGCCATTACCTGCTGTCTTAATCATAAAACTTGGAAATCATTTTGTAAATTATTCCAAAAAGAATAGAAATAATAAATAAAATAATTTTTTAAAAAACCCCATAAATTACTTTATAATTATAAAAAGTTTCTGTGATTATTCGAGGCCGTCGTTTCTTCTATTTTATAGTTTAGATGGTGATCTAGGCCCAAAATCTGTAAAATTGTAATTTGCGAGGACATTTCGTTCCTCAACAAAAATAAAATGTTCTCAAAAAAAAAAATAAATAAATAAAGAAAGAAAGAAAATAAAAAAAAAGAAAAAGAAAAGAAAAAAAAAGAAAAAATATTTAAATATCTTGTGAATACATTGCCGTTTACGGTTAAATGAACATATATAGTCTACTGGTTTTTCCCCTTGCCGTCTTTCTTTATACTCATTAACATTAGTAAAGGAAATCAAAGAAAACCATATTCTGTAAAGGCTTTTATAGTTTGCACTAATTTTTTTTCTAGCTTCTAGCCTTCATGAACCGTAGTACACCTTTACAGCATATCCCTTAACCTAAATTTAAACACACACACACACACACACACACACACACACACACACACACACACATATATATATATATATATATATATATTTATATATATGATAGTGAGTAATCAATAGCAGAAGTAAAAATTTTGCTGTCTCTAGTTATAAAGGCAATTCAAGTTATTCAAGCCAATTGGAAAATCAACAAATTCTAAATTTAATTTTTTTTTTCTTCCGCCATTCCTAACTGTTAAAGTATTTCGCTACTTCGATATCTATATCTATATCTTCGTATACTTTCAGTACCACCCTTTCCAACTACTTATCTGCTTATGGGCCATTTCTGATGCTCGGTTCTCAATAAGCTTTTCGGCCATTCAGCTTCAAGACTACTAGGTTACCAGTATGCATCAGTTATGCATTTTCCGAAATATGTACATTTTGCACATAAAAATTTAACAGGTATTTTGTTATATTTTAAGTTAAAGCCCAACACATCGTGTTTTAGAAAAAGAGATTATTCGACCCTGGTGTTATTCAACAATAAAAAATTAAAAAATAAGTCAAGGGGAGACTTGTCGATAATAAAGAGTGTCAGATATCAGGTTACTTAAGCGTTTTGGACGAACAATTTCGCATTTACAGACATGACAAGTCCTTGATGAGAAACCATACAGTATTTATAGGTCAAAATTCATATACACCCTCTGGTAAAGAGACAGTAGAAAAGTGTCAAAGGTCCGAGTATCCAGACTATTTTGATAGTGAAGTTAAATACTCGGAACGACACCTGATGTTTATCTGATCAGGGTTGTGTTGTTAAAGCAAAAAGATGATAAAATGCCTTCTTTACTTTTTTCAAAACTTTTTTCCTGTTTATATTCTAAAAACATAAAATTGTGCTCTTTTTGTGTTTTACGCGATGCTGTGCATTGTGTATGTAGGGTCTTTGATGCAAATATCGTACTTTAATTGTTATTTAAACCGCTTTTTTCATTTAATATTGAAGTATTTACAACAACGGGTAATTATTCAAAATGTTTTCCTAATATCTACAGCTGAAGAGAAATAACTCTTGTGAGATGCATTGAAACTACGTTAGAATTACCCGTGTATCTAGTGTGTTATAATCGAAATAGCTTCAGAGATTCTCACTTAAGTTAGACAATGCGTACATTAATGAAAACAACCTTGTCTTTTTGAAGCTGTTTGTCACTTAAATGTTTAGGAAATGTTTAGGCGATATTGAAATCTAATCGGTATGACAATCCCAAAACTGGTCAGTTGTCTATATATTATATTTTTCTAAGCAGCTTTGAATTCGGACTGTAAGGGTGGTTATCATTAAGCCAAGTGATAAGCTTAAAGGAAAAGTATCAAGGAACAAGGTTACAACTTTGTTATACGTCTTTACGAAAAATTAGTTTGCTGCATGATGTCATATATATTAAATATATTAAAATACAAATACTAATATGTTGTCAATTAAAAGCGCTTATTCAACATTATTATCATTTTTTACCTGTGATAAATGAGAGCTGATTTTGACATTTCATCTTCAGTGCCTACGTTGCAGTAATAAACGTTTCGCGGTTTACATATTTTAGGATGCTATTTTTTTATGCATAGTATCGTAATTATAATAATAGAATGTAAAACAAATCGGCCCTATCAGCGTTACTAGTTTTACTTAAGACAAAGCATATGTCTGGATATCTGAGTAAATCCATCGTAAAACATTGTAAATTGAGCTTCGAGATACCTACCCTGATTAATTAAATTTCAAAACAAACTTGGCTGCGCATATGTATCGTTTTTTTTATGAAATTACCTAACTCGTAAATCTAAAATATTTTGTTGAAAATTAACCTTCTTGGAATTTTCGATTCTTGTTTTAACACAAAAACGATACACATCCGTTCTTGTCTGACATCGCCATGACTGCCATTAACGATTGTGGCTTTAAAGATTAAACCAATTTTTCTAAAAGGAAGTATAGTAATTTTAATTTGACGTGTTCTATGTAATTGTAAATTGTTTGTCTCGTTTTTTTTTCTCTAAAAGGCGTGGTTGCTTGTTGGTCGATGTTGTTAAGTGCCCTTACAGCTAACAACGCCTGAGTGTGGACTTTTCTCGGGTTAATTTAATGAGGAGAAGGTATAGTATGTCAATTTGTTTATTTTACTGGAGAGTCCGATTATATCTTTCGCCAATTAATTGTCCGCCTCGATATAAGTCAATGGGCCCTTGGCGAGGTAAAACAACATTGTTCATTCTTTTAACTGTACTGCACTCAGTAAGGAAGTTGTGATTTTTATAGGTAAGTAAATGAAACGCGTAGATGAAAAGAATTTAGCTAAAGAGCCATAACACGTGTAAGAAACGATCGTGAATTTATAACCTAAGCACTTACTCTAAGCAGGTTTGATTTCACTTAAGTAAATAAAACAATCAATCTGTTAACAAAAAGAATTTCTATTTATGTTTTTGTTAATAAATAAATAAATAAATAGCTTATTCGCATTTGTAATCAAAAATCATTTTATGTTCCCAATATTTCGCCTCTCAGAATAATTCTTTTGCCATATTTATATTTTTCTTGTTACAAATTATTTAGAGGGCAATCCATTTACAGCCATATGGAGGTTTATGCGACTCAAATGCAGCTGTACTTCTGAATAGATTCTACTTTACATGCTTGTTGTCTTATAAAAACACATTTTGAAGACCTGTTAATTTAAAAAAAAAGTTAATGATAATAATCAATGTGCAGTGCTGAGGGAGTGAAGTAGAGTGAGTAATGATGTTTTAAGCCCCAGTCAAGAATCTTTCACTGATTTTGAGGCGGTCAGTTTTGGGATGGTGGAGGAAACCGTAGTGCCCGGAGAAAACCACCGACTTTCGGCAAGCGAAGTGACGAACTTTCTCACATAAGAATCTGTCTCGAGTGTGACTCGAACCCAGGCGGTAGGAGGCACTGTGATCCGTAAGCGCGCGCTTAAGACCACTCTGCCACCGGCAGTGCTTAGGGAGTGTCTTAGTAAACAAAGTTGACGATTTAATAATTTTGTTCTAAATAAATTTATCCAATCAAACCGATAGAGTTTAAAGTTATATATATTTGTGTGATATGGTTTTGCAAATTCATTCGGCTGAATAAAAGAATATGCAAGTATTGATAGTATTTTTATATTTACATCTAATGTATGCAGAATAATACAGTAGGTAGTCGACAGTTTTTATTATTTTCTAGTCATTATGTATATTGTTTGTAAAAAGTTAAATGCAGATTAATAGCCGTTTGCAACCCCTTTTGAACATTTTTCATTCATATTAAAAGGCAAAATATCCAGTCTTAATTTTTGAAATTTATTTAAAATATAAAGTTTGTTCCGTCATGCAAAAATATAGCTGGATTTGGATCCGTATTATTTTGGACCTTTGTATTCATTTATTTTTATATGTTTAGATAATCTATCAATTTTTTGCCTTTAGTGTCACTGGTGAGAAATGAATTTTCGAAATGTGCTCATATGACAAATCATATTAAAACAGATATTCTTGTTTATTTTTTACAAGAGATAATCAGAGTGCCCAATAAAATCATCAAACATCTGTAAGCGAACTTTCTGCCAGAAAGATCACCTGGTGTAAGAATTGAACAAATTACTTTTTATAATGATTTTTTTTCCAAAAAAGTCATTAAAAATAATTTTTATCTGCTTCTCTTTTAAAGTGTTTTATCGGCTTCTTCCACTCTTGTCCTTGAATAAATGTTTCGTCTTAACTCTTAAACCAGATCTGTTTAACTGGAAGACGTGTTACTAAAGTCAATTCTTGCTCATCGCTGATAAATGATGTAACTGGTTAAGTGGAAAATGATACTGTGGAGCCATAAAAATTATTAAATGATGAATGGCAAAGCCATAAAATGCAAAAAACAAGTGCGTTCGCGTCCCTAAATATCGTAAACATAAGAAAATTATAAAAATCCATCTGTTGTAATAGAGGTATTGATCAAGAATTGATCAAGATTTGTCTCTCTTTCAATGATTACCAAAGTATCGTATAGCGGCTGACAACAATGAATTTATTCGGTTAAAGAGAACAATAAGTAAGTAGATAGTATTTTAATATTATGACACCTCATGTAAATTTCCTGTAATCTGATTGGATGACAGTCAGTTGACAAAATTAATATCACCTTTAAAGGAAGCTATTTACGTGCTCCAGGGTAACATCTTAAATTACCATGCGCAGATGAAACAAAAATTTGGTAGGCCGAATGCATATCATTCTGTATCAATCAAACATTTTAAACAACATACGGCAAGTGTCGTTACTACGGAGAAAAGTTTACATTGACAACTAACATGTCGACCGACGACACAACGAAAACTTATTTGAAGAAATTTCCGTAGGTGATGGACGATTTATACCTGCGGAAAATAGTACAGTGCAACTTCCGAATACCGGCCTCGTATGGGACCGAGGAATTTGGCCGGTTTTCAGAGGGGCCGGTATTTAGAGGGCCTTATAAATCCGGTAGTCCGATCCGGTCCGAATCTCTTCCATTTCAGAAATTTATCAAACGGTGTATTGACAAAATACGTAAATGTCAATACATTCTCATAAGCATTGATCGTACCTGTAATTCTTGAACTTAACAAGTACCTAGTAAATAAACCCCAAAAAGCTTACAAACTGGCAGATTATTACAAACAACTGTACGATATCCAAAACGGATACACGTGTGCTGCTTGTGTTAGTCAGGCATACAAGTTACTGTTTCCGGTTGAAAATGAAACAATTTATTTTTCAAAATATTTTTTTATTAATTGTTCAGGCTAGTTACAACATATGAAGCAAAAATATTATCCAAATCACTTAAAACGAGGACCGATTCGTGAATTACAAGCCTGTCCTGTATCTCTAGTGACCGGTTTCCGGGTCGTGGTGACTGGAATGTTTTAATATTAAATAGTAATAGTATTGTTTAAAAAGTGTGTAAATAATAATAATAAAAAAAAAAACAGAAAATAATGATGTTTTAAATAAAAAAAAAATATTTCTTAATATATTTTGCATTGCGCGGGTGATATAAACATTATAATAAAACGTTTTCATCATATTCAAGTGAGGGGTACTTGACTGGTAAAAACCTCGAAATAAAGAAATTAAAACCATCAGAAAGACAATAATTGCAATAATTAGATTATCGAACAATAAAAGAAACAGATTAAAATTAATTCAATTATTTATTCAAGTATATCTGAACAGGTAATCCTGTCTACCAGTACAATGATGAGCGCGTTACAATACCGTTGTTTTTTCAGTAATCGGATTAGCAGCTGTCCGTTACGGTTCATTGATGCATTGCGACTCCCAAAGGCCGGTTTTCGGAAGTAAATTATTAAGATGTTACATGATTTCGGCACTTAAAAAAGGCCGGTATTCGGAATTCAGAGGGACCGGTTTATGGAAGTTTATTTTAATATAAACAAAGAAGGATAAATTCGGGAACGGTCTGGCGTGTTCGGTATGTGGAGGTGATCGGTTTTTAGAAGGGCCGGTTTTCGGAAGTTGCACTGTAATATGTTAAATTTGCAAAATAAAATCGCAAACAAACCTGGCCCTCTTCCCTCCAAGTAGTTTTGTTGAATATGGTTTTAAATAATGTTCTTAATCAAATGTGATAAAACAAAATTCAGAGGATTTCGCATCAGGAAGTGGATTTCAGTTTTTTTATGTACGAAATAACTGTGTGGTAAACTCCACTTTTTAACAAATAAAAGAATTCTAATTATTAAAATAAAGTGTATTTAACATTTAACGTCATTCATAATTTGCTTTTAATCAAATACATTAATGAAAAGATGAATTGTATTTGTTATGATCATGTTTGAAAAGTAACTTCAGTGCAGAGATGGCATTTAGAAAAGACATTCGGTGTAATAAAATAAATATGACATGACTGAGAGGGTAACATTAAAATGTTCACCTTTTCAAGTCTAATTTTAACCGAGACGGGGCTTGACCTTCTCAGTCATGTCATATTTATATATGGACATCTATTGGCAGAGTAATCCCACTGGTATTTTATTTAGTTAAATTTCTGGTCATCTTCTTGTCACTATGTATAGTGTTTATCCAGAGTTTAATGCAGAATAATAACGGTTTGGAACCGTTTTAAGAATTTTTCACATATATCAAAAGGCAAAATTTTCAGCCGTCTTAACTTTTGAAATTGATTTAAAATTAAGGTTTGTTCCCTCATGCAAAGAATTCTTGAATTATTATATAATTTTGAACATTGTATTCATTTATTTTCAAATGTTTGGATTATCTTTTTATTTATCAACTTTTTCGGTCTCTAGAGTCACAAATGAGAAATGAAATTCCGAAATTTGCACAATTGACACACCAAAATTAAACAGGTGTTTTTGTTAAATTGTTACAAGAAAAAACAAGATTCTGTCAGAAAGATCACTTCGAGCAGAATTCAAACAAAACGTTTTATAATTTTTGTTTCAAAATGTTTTTTTATTTGCTTCTCTTAGAAATTGTGTGAATCCGAGCTCTTCCACTCTTGTACTTGTTTTACTGTTTTCAAAGTCTTTAGAAAAACAAGATCTTGTTAAACAAGATCAGTTGAGGTGGAAGATCCGGTACTGGGGAAAAACCTTGGTCATAGCTGATAAAATTATTGTTACTTATTTAGTCTAAAAATGACATTGTGGAGCCATAAAAAGTTGCCATATTATGCACGGCATATGACTGCAAAACGTGTACGTTACTGAATGTCGCAAATATAAGATATAAAAGAAAAATCTGAATGTTGTAACAGAGGTATTTATCAAAAATGTATCACGATTTATCTCCCTTTTATTGACTTTCACAGAATAATATAGCAGCTGACAACAATCAGTTTAATTGGTTACGGGTGTAGCTAGCTAGACAGGAGTTGCTTACCCTTCCGGAGCACCCGGACTCACTTTCTTCATGGAAGTTCACGTGTATAACATATTTTGCCAGTTTGCAAAGTTTTTACTTTGTTTTTAGGATTGTGATATGGACAAGGACTGGTATGTTTGTTTTATTATTACATTGAACAATAAGCAATTAGATAGTATTTTATGTTAACTGGATTTGGATTTACATAATTTTGAAACTTTAGATTCATTATGTTTAACTGTTTGGCTTATATTTTTAATGTATCAAACTTTTCGGTCTTAGTGTCACTGATAAGGAATGAAAAATATTCACATCTGGCACATCAAAATTTAACTGGTATTTGTATTATATATAAGCAGAGTGGATAAGCATTTTGTATTTGATTGTTACGATTTTGGTCATCTGATTGTCATTATGTCCAGAGTGTAATCAGAGTTTTATGCAGAGTAAAAGTAGCTTGCTTTTAGAAATCTTTCACTCACATAAAAAGTCAGTTTTGCAATACAAGAGAAAACCAGAGTGCCCAGACAAAACCATCAATTGTTCTAAACGAACTTATAGTTACTTGCAATAAAGATTACTTTTAGTGGGATTAAAACCAGTAGCGTTTACTATTTTTTTTAAATTTACAAAAAACAAATTACATTTGCTTCTGTCTTAAATCGTCTGAATCGACCTTTTCAACTCTTGTCCTTGATAAACTATTTAAAAATGTTTTGTTGTAACTTTTTTAGACCAAATCTGTTTAAGTTACAATTGTCGCCGTTTTGTTTCCAGTTGATAAAAAAGTGTTACTGATCAAGTGTAAATGTTACATTATGGGTCCAATGAAAGTTACCATGTAGTGCAAGCCAATGACATAGTTTATGCGTCTTGAAACTTGTGGATCACTGGATATCTTCAAACATAAAGAAAAAATATGTGACCTGAAATAAAAGAGTTTTTCAAGATATGATTGCGATTTATCTCCCTTTGAATAATTTTAGCAGTAATCAACGTATATTTAAATATACTGATGAATTTCATCATTAACAAAATTATGCCCGAGCTGTCAATGGTGTGTGTGTGTGTGTGTGTGTGTGTGTGTGTGTGTGTGTGTGAAAGGAAGTTGGTCATCAAAATTAGAGAATCTTGAGCAGGGGAAACGCCAACCCGACATGCGCATTGATTCATCAAACATGTTTGCGGTTGCAGATGGGGTTAAAAGTTTGTTAAAATTGGCATACTCTAAAAGCGAAGATATAATACAATTTGTAATGCATTTTACTTTTTTTTCTTCAAAATACGACTTTTGTCAATATTGCTTTATTAAAGTTAAATTTATTCAAAGTCGGTAGCAATTTAACAATATTAATCACAGTTAAGTGTGTACGTCTAGCCTAAAATCGAAAATAAAATTTTCTTAAAATGTGACCCTATTAATTCAATCTCTTATGCACTAGAAACGTTTTAATACGAATGGAAAAAGCTTTTTCATGTGTTAAATACAATATAAAATTTGTCAAATAAATTTTCCGGTACAAAAATTACCAAGTTTTAATCAATGACAGTGTCGAAATACGTGATCATGGGTCGGCCCTTTTTCTGGCTTATTTGACCGACAAATATGCAACGGCAGCTTCCTTATCGTATACAAAGTGTAAATTTTATAATCAGGAAACGCTATTTTTTTTTTCAATTTTATAGTACTGCTCTGCTTCTAGCTGAATTAGCATATTTTTAGTCTACTTTCAGTCATCGCCGTCTCAAAGTTATTTTTTGGCATTTCTTCATGATCAGTTACTTTTTACACACGGCAGTCATGACTCTTACATTAAATAACATGTAGCATCTTTTTGTTGGACCACTAAACGCTTAAAGTAGGTCTGGATACCAATACAGTTAACATGTATTTAGGACATACATAATAACATATGTGGGTGTAGATTTACTTGTAACATTCAGCATTAATTTATTTGAGGGCTTTAAATTTCTGCATGAAATATTCATTAGTTCAGGGATAGATCCTATTTCTGACAAATTGAAGTCGTAATTCTACAACTTATCTGAGAATGAGTTACAAGTGTCTATCCAAAGAAAAGTATTTTCTCAGTTTAAATGCAAATGTTTGACCAGAAGAAGTTTCGATCGTCCGAAGTAAAAAGTAAGGAGTTACAGAAAATCCGTATTACACTGGTGTCCGTCCCTAAGCGGTTCGTTCAATTTTAAAAAACCGATAAACACAAATTACAGACAACTTTTTGTGGTTTGGTCGGTTAAACTTCTAGACCACGATTCTATGTCCAAATTTGAATGTTATTGTTAATTTTAAAATTCATACTACACAAAATACATTCTAAACTTAATTTTTAAACAGTTTACAGACAACACTAATTACGTTTGTCATGAATGCCTGTCTGTCAAAAGTCAGGAATTTTATTCAGTAAGTGATTGTATTTAGGTTTTCAATAGTTAGAAACTCGATCTTTACAAATCTAATATTTAACTCAAAATACCAGTGCATGTCTGAATCACAAAAAAAAAAAAAAAAAAAAAAAAAAAAGAAAGAAAAAAATAATAAAAAAAATAAATTAAAATATATAAATAAATAATAATAGTAATAATAAAAATAACAAAATAAAATAGAATAAATAAATAAATGAATGAATAAATAAATAAATACATAAAACCAAATCGCAATTTTAGGCCACTCGACCACCGAGGTCCAAACAAGAAGAGAGAGAACTAAGATAGTGTTGATTCGTCGGTTACATGTTATGTTGTTTAACCTCTTATTAGCAAATTTCTTAAGGTATATCGGACGACAGCAAACTTTTCAATCTAAAATAATTAATCTTAAAAAATTGTATATGCATAAGATGGGAGTTTTTCTATTACGGACCTTGTACTAGGGGACTTGATTGGAGTTTTTTAGGGAGCTAGGTCACTCAGTCAGAACGACCCAGACAAGCATACAACTATCCCATCACATTGTCCTGACACAGGGTAAATATTAATATATAACACAAATACCAGTTAAATTTTGATGTGCCAGATGTGCACAATTCGGAAATTTATTCCTCATCAGTGACACTAAGACCGAAAAGTTTGATCGATAAAAACAGAAGGCAAACAGTTGAAAATAGAGAATCTAAAGTTCCAAAATGATATAAACCCAAATCCAGCTAAGGAATGCTTTGTATGAGGGAACAAACCTCAGTTTTAAATAAATTTCCAATTTTAGACGGCTGAAAATTTAGCTTTTCTGACAGCACAAAGTACTGCCTAATGAGTTATGGATACCTTCGGGCAGTTTAATTCCACCAGCAGCGGTACCCGCTCAGGGGTAGTAAATCTTTAACACAAATACCAGTTACTGGGTAAATCATTCGATATTATGACCTCTTAATATCAAATGAATCAGTATTTAATTACTAAAGTAATTTGTACACCAGATTCGGGCTCGAACTCACGACCACCGCTGTCGAGGATGAAGCTCTACCATTAATGCATAAACTTAAGATTGTTCTTCAGTGTTGATGTTATTGTTATAATATTACGTAATAAAATTTATTTCTAAATTCGAAAAAAAAATGAAACAGACTTTTACATACAAATTGAGTATTATTAATTACGTTGGTTAATTAACATGTGTATATAATGTACTTATGTGTCTACCTAAAAATTTTATTATCGATATAAAAATAGCCAGACAATTAGTTTTTAATACCAGATATAATTTTTTAAATGTTTGGCTAGATTAAAAGTTTAGGAAGGTAGCCATATGCAAAAATTGCTAGTTATATATTAAACCGAGGACAATTATCTATAGCTGCAGAAAAAATCTAAATGAAAAACAAATACATTCTAGTAAATAATCAATATAACGCAAAAATTCGAAACAACCAGGGAACGAGGTTTTAAAAGATATTTTAGAACAGTATTGCAACGATATCGGTGTTCAATATTTTAATACGTTATCATTTAATAAAAGCAATCTCCCTATCATTATTTGATGTTTCAAAACTTTCATCTATTGGAAAATTGAGAAAATACTATAATTTCAGTTTTGTTTTTTAATAGCTGGTCATAAATAAATGTTATAAAATTGTCAAAATCAATGCCAATGTCACACTTTATGAACAGAATTATCAGGCGCATAAATTATATATGTCATGCTCAAAACATGCAAAAACAATATAACACAATGGCAAAAGTATTATATATAAGGATTTGATTGTTGTATCCAGCTTACTCTTATAGCAACAACAGAAGAAATACAACATGACAACAAAACGTTTATAATAAAGAAAATAGACCTTTGAGACAACCAAATAATACTCCATTTATGTTTTTATATTTTACGTATTTATAAAAGTTGTTTTCAGCTGAGGGTTGCAATCGGACTATACTATAGTGTATGACGAATTTGTTTATATAACGTTTTTAATCGATATTTATATACAACGTATGGGGAATAAATTATTTTTAGTTTAATACTATAATACTATAAAGAATAAAATTGGTCCACAAATCTGTTTTGTAAACTTTATGTCACATTTGAAAAAATTGTAAGCTACTATATATATATATATATATATATATATATATATATATATATATATATATATATATATATATATATATATTATATATATATTATTCTTTCAATGTGGATATCTGCTAGTTTTTGCAAAAATAACACAAGACAAAAGTATGATTGAAATATAGCATTTATTCCAAATGCCAGTAAAATTAAACATTATTTGTAAAACATGACCATTTTACTTACAATAAATGACTAGAAACTACTGAACATTAATAACTAACAAACAAGTAATATATCTAACCAAAAATCTAATCTGTGTAAAAATTAACTACATGACATTTTAGTCCAGTTGATTTTGCAAAAAGGTGGGTCAAAAATAAACAATATACGCCAAAAAAAAATTAAATAAACAATATAGCCACCTCTAAATATCTATGGCGCTTATTATCATATTACAAAATACATGGGCTATACATTGTGATACTGACAAATTGAATAATAGTACTTTAAATAGAGGTGTTTGCCCCAAAATGAGAAAAAACAAACAACTAAATTCTATTCACACCCAACATTATGTAACCGTGAAATGTTAAGCTGAAATGTCAATGGAATGGAGCTGGGGTGGTGGTGGGTAAATTTTTTACATCCCTTTGTAAGGTTTTCTCTACCGCCATCAAAGATCACGTGATGAATAATGAATAATTTCCGAAGTGAAAAATGATATGGGAGACTAAACCGGTGTTCAAACTAAAATAATGAAAAATAATATAATCTACTTTATGCCTTGTGTCATAAATCCACTTATATTATTCTTTCAATGTGGATATCTGCTAGTTTTTGCAAAAATAACACAAGACAAAAGTATGATTGAAATATAGCATTTATTCCAAATGCCAGTAAAATTAAACATTATTTGTAAAACATGACCATTTTACTTCCAATAAATGACTAGAAACTACTGAACACTAATTACTAACAAACAAGTAATATATCTAACCAAAAATCTAATCTGTGTAAAAATTAACTACATGACATTTTAGTCCAGTTGATTTTGCAAAAAGGTGGGTCAAAAATAAACAATATACGCCATGAGCTTGTGCTGGTTACAACCAGTGCAAGTATATATATATGTGTGTGTGTGTGTGTGTGTGTGTGTGTGTGTGTGTGTGTATGTATTCAGCGCTTTTAAATTCAGAGAACGAGGAAGAACATACACTTCCTAAATTACAGTGACGATATTAAAATTAAAAATTATTTAAACTTGAAATGTTTTTGAGACTACTTTTCAATACGATATTTCCATTTGAGTCAAATATGGTTCGGTTAATCCACAAGTTATTTTTCCAATAAAAACAAAAACATACTAGCCCTTCTCCAAAAAAGAAAGGTAAGCACCTCCCGTCAAGCTAGCTTCACCCGTCACGTGCAAAGTTATATAAAAATAAAGGAATATGTAATTATGGGAATACAGATGTATCCAGTATAAGTATGGATATAGTAACTCCGAACTTGGTGATATGGTGATAACGGCCAGCAAACCTTTTAAGGGTCTTGATAAACTTCGGCTTGCAATAACCTTCAGTAAAAATTTTAACTGTGAGCATCTTGCTTCGCTTGCTCCTGTAGTCCCTGGAATGGGAACAAACATTACCATATCGTATCAACTGTTACACATATAAATTATGCTCAGAAGAAGTAGGAATATAACTGCAAAAAAACCAAAAAAATTTACATAAGAAAAGTTAAGGTCAGCACGTTTGTCGTATAGCTTTAGATGTAACATTTCGTGGATGTTATAATACAGATATAATTCCAAATATGAAGCAGTATATAACGATTGAGTCAGGGTTAGAATTTCAGATTTTTTCCCCTTGCAAATTTTTGCGGGTGACATTCTTGTAAATTCGCAAAATGAAAAATCAACTCGCAAATATTTTCATCTATTTTTTACTGTTTTTTCTGCCGCGATGTAAACTGACTTTTTAGAAAATTCTTTATTATCGGAAGATGTCTTTTCCGTTTTACTACATCATGCATAAGGTTCTTCTTAATCTTTATCTGCGGGCTGCTTCAAATACGTGTCCATTGCGTTAAAATTTCAGTTGCAGACAACCGAAAAATACTGTCAAAATATCAGGCACATGACGATGCGCGTGCACAACACGTTGTTTCTTCTTTCGTTTTACAAGATAAACATGGCTGCCGACAGATTAAAAATTAAAAGATTTAAGATTAAATAACTCGCAATTTCGAAACTGCACTCGCTTTTTTCGAGTATGCGAGCTGAAATTCGAATCGTGTTTGTCTTCTCCTTTATTCTAAGCTCACTAGGATAGAATGGCATTCACATATTTTCCAAATTTTGATTATTTAGAGCGAGAACGTCATTTATATATTCGTATGTGTAGTTGAATAACTTAGCGATAGCTTTCTTTGCCAGATTTTACAAGGTTCTGTAAACAAATTGATTCATATAAATAAAGAAACATATCAGCAAGCCTAGATCTATATTGGTATACCAATTGTTGGAAAATAATATTGCCAAACACAAAAATATGTTGTCAATAAAAAACTCTTAAAAAATGTTAAAGTTATTTTCAGAATATTTTTGTTTCTCAGTCTGTATGGTGTTTTACAAATTAACCAGAATCCCTGTTAAGCATTAGATATTTATATCTTAGTTTACCCTTTTTTTTTTTTTTTGTAAAAGAATAACAAAAGTGAATAGTTTGTTTTAAACGTTCGTTCAATTTAGAATGAGGAATATTGGTGTAATATAAGTGTAGAAAAATGAAAAGTTTTTTATACTTTTTACCGACGATAAAATAATGAAAGCAATATATTGAAGTTGTTCTTAAAATTTTAAAGAATCCACATTTGGTTGATGTGGTATAGACTTTTCTGAATACGTCTGAAGGACATCTTTACCACTCTCAAAATTTGTGTTGTATTACTGATAATGATTTAGTGGTAAATTTAGAAGAAACTCCTATACATCTTTCCTTGTATCGATTTTTTGTGAAGTCCAATACATGTAAATATATAACACAAATACCTGCTAAAATTTGCCGTGCCATATTTGCACATTTAGGAAAATCATTTCTCGTCAGTGACACTAGGGGCTAAAAGGTAAGTTCGAATTCTTCCTGTTTTAAATTGATACCAAATGACTTCAAAACTCTCCTATAATTGAAAATAATTTTTTGGTAAAATTTGTTCTGTTATAAATTGGATTCTCTGATATACTATCGAAACTAAACTCCTTGATAAGACGTTCAACGTAGAATTTCTTACTAACTAAATAATGTTGTTGAAAGCTTTATCAGCCGGGACGACAACATTTTTAATAAAATGAACAATGCATACAGAAGACAATATACAACTAATTAAATAAGTCGAACCAACAAACGGAGGGAATAATAATCTGGACCATAAAGTTTGCGTCAGAACAAATACGCGATTGAAGTTGGCATTGAAAAAGTATGTGACAAGGGTGAGGTAGGGTTTGAACCTCGTTGTGGTTATAAATTAGGAAAAAAAAAAACAAAACTTATAAGCTTTTAATTATCGTTATTTCGTTTTCTGTTATATCTTACATTAAGAATATTTCGATATTTAATTTTTTTTTAAATGCAACAAAATGTATAATAAAAATGATTGATCGGTAAATTTTGATACAATCGCTCCATCCCAAAAATCCCTTACACTTCACGTTAAAAAAGCTTCTATTCGTCTACCTAGAAAATAGTTATTTGAATATTTTTAAAAGGCATTTTGAAAGGCTTGGAGTAAAACCTTCTAATGCAATGAGAAAGACGCATAAACAATCTCGGTAAATAAGAAATAACTAACAAAGGGTTTTTTTAAATCGAGATGCTAATTAAAGACCATATCAAGAATAATATAACAGAAGAGGGTAATGTTGGATCGTAACAATTCAATAATGAGTTCAAATGTATTTAGAAAACTAATGTTAAGGAATGCAAAATCCAGTCAAAAATGTTATAAAACATTGCATAAAATTTAAAACAAAATAAATTATCAAAAAACTCGTAAAAGTCAGCTCAGCTGTTGACGATAATCGAAATAAGAAAAGTTTAGTTTCAATACTATATAAAGGATAGGATAATCAATATGAGTTTAACAGAACAAAAAACATCCCCGGTTTAAATGGAGACGTTCGTCTAGCCGATCATGATGAAGTCTTCAAAATTGGCACAGAGTGTCCGTCACCAAAAGTTACAAAACGCCCTAGGCCTGCATTAAATGAAGTATTATAAAATAGAACAGTATCAAATATACTGTATATACTATAGTATGTGACGGCAAAACATAATGCATTTAGAGGCGGCAAAGCAGAAAACAGAAACCAGAATGCATTCAGAGGCGGCAAAGCAGAAAACAGAAAGCATTCAGAGGAATCAGAACAGAAACTAGAATGCATTCAGAGGCGGAAAAAATAGAAAACAGAATGCATTCGGAAACGACAAAGCAGAAACCAGATAACATTCAGACGCGGCAAAGCAGAAAACAAATTACATTCATAGAAGACAAAATAGAAACCATAATGCATTCAGAGGCGGGAAAACAGAAACCATAATACATTCGGAGGCGGGGAAAAAAACCAGAATGCATTTAAAGGAAACAAAACAAAAACTAGAATGCATTCAGTGGCGGCAAAACAGAAACCAGAATGCATTACAAAGTGAAAATCGAGGTTGTGTGTTTGGAACTAAAATGATGTAATTTAGAATTTTACGGTGTTGATTAGCGAGCATTGTTAGGAAACTGAAAGTCAACCTCATACGCACTTTTACACAGATTGGTTTAGGAAAGTGCTAACTTCATGTTTTGGATTTAAGTCCGAATTTTCCCCGAATTTAATTTCCTTAATATACAAGTATATATTTTCAGCTACCATTTTCTTTATTCTTCTATAAAATATAAACAATAATAAACTCTGCAGAATTTGTCATCATTTCCTGTCTACATTTACTGTAAGATGAATAAATAGATATCTGTCGACATAAAGTAGCTGTAAAACGTGACAAAATTACTGCCTGAAGATAAACAATCACATCACTACTCCGATACATTAGGACCCGACATCCTCTCTAAACTTCATATTCTCATTTTGTACCTATTATCAATGATTAAGTTAACCCTTTAGATTTTTTCTTTCTTTCCCGAGTAACTTCTCGATAAATACAATTTTCGTTATTATAACAAACCCAGCCTTACTTTAGATAAAAGATTTTAGGACGAAAATAGCACATGTATAAAGAAAACACATATAATGACAGAATTTTTTTCCGAGGCCAGGGGTAATTTCTATTCAAATACATTATTAGTTGTCCCGAAGTAACATTTTCCAATGCTTCCAATTTCAGTAGATAAAACATTTTATTTGCGAGCTTAAACATATGATACTGTGATAGGAAAAATTATTTTGCACAGTATACGACATCAAGAAAAACAAGAAATTTTAATTAGAACTTCAGGCGAAATAACATCATTATTTGAAAGTTTTTTAACATCAATTTTTTTTTCAACATAAGTCAAACAAATCACGCTGAAAATAATATCTTGTACAACAAACGCTTTAATCAAATAACATTTTTAATTTACATGGTTTAGAATTTTCCGTGATGTAATGTATTTTTTGATTAAGTCTTCTGATTTTCCTTTAATGTATAAAAATCTACACTTACCCCTTTTTAGAAGATTTTCCCTTTTAACATGATGGTAATTCAAGAGCCTTGAGTTTTAAACAAATCTAATTTTAAGAAAGCGACCAATGTCTCTTAAATTTTAAAATTTTTATTCAAATCTCTAACAAACAAAAAGAATGTTATAAAAAATTGTATGCTTTTTAAATATATAACACAAATACCTGTTTAAGTTTGAAATGCCATATGCGCACATTTCGGAAAATGATTCCTCGTCAGTGACACTAGGGGTCAAAAATTTTCATAGATAAATAATATAAGCCAAACAGTTGAAAACTACTGAATCTAAAGTTCCAAAATTATATGGATCAAAATTGTGAACGGGTACCGAGGGTATCCCTTACTCAGTAGGCAGTACTTTGTGCTGTCACAATTATACCATTTAGCAAAGTATTCAGCGGTCTTTATTTTTGAATTGATTCCAAGGTTTGTTCCCTCATGCAAAGCATTCCTTAGCTGGATTGGGATTCATATAGTTTTGAAACTTTAGATAAATAAATTTTCAACTATTTGGCTTATCTTTGTATCTATCACACTATTCGGCCCCTAGTGTCACTGATGAGGAATGATTCTACGAAATGTGCACATATGGCACAAAAAATTGTACAGGTATTTGTGTTATATATACAAAAATAGTGGAATACACAAGTATGTATACTCTAACTTATTCTGCTGCACCTTTGCCTGTAAAAATATCTTAAATCGTTTTACATTGATTTTTAATATCACACACACACACACACACACACACACACGGTATAAAATATAGAAGTTAAAAAATAATTTTATATACGCTTTTCCTAAATATTTCAAATTCAGATTTTCCCATTAGTGAGTGAGAGAGTGTTTGTTTAGAGCCGCATCAGCATTATTGCAGCTATTCGCGGCTAAGATTTCCCATTAGTAATAATCACAAGGAAACTTTATAAATCATACTAGTAATCAATATATCAATTATATTAATTTGATAGTGAAAGGCAAGGTTTTTAGTTTCAAAGTTGGCTCAAATACACACATTTAGAATTAAGCTTCAGTATGAACTGACATATGATACATTTTGGTTTCCTTTCACGTCCTTTTAAAACATTGAAATAAATTTTAACATCGTAAAATCTTAATATTTTTTTAATTTCGAGAACTTTGTAAAAGCAATACTGCATTGTATAGATTGGTTTTATACAGCAAAAGCCTTTGTTTCTGAAAAAAAACCTTTGCGAAAAACAATTCGCAACCAAAGGGCACAATACAATCAAACCGATATGAAAAGACTAGTTAAACAAGGCAGGAGTGATAAATACGTACAGAAACCACTGACTTTTGATACGCACACACACACGCTGTATATATTTAACAATTGAACTGTTTTAAAATGATGTTCATTGTTAGTATGAAGGCAACAACTTTGCAAGCAAACGGAATAACGCGCCTTAACGCGTTTTGATAAGTTTGCCTGCAAGTTGTTGCCTTCATACTGACAATGAACAACATTTTAAAACAGTTCAATTGTTATATTTTCGTTAAATATTTAAAAAAAATTATTCATGTATTTTAAGAATAAAAAAGTCCCATCTATAACACATGCACATCGGGGGAGTCCAGTAGACGCAACAGCTGAATTTAAGACCGAGAACGTACATTATTAATCAGCAGTATTTTTTGGTTTGGGGTAACAACGGGAGGTTTTGGTAAAAAAATAATAGTGTTATCAGGTATTGTGATGGTATTTCATTAATATAATGTATTTTTGAGAATATTGGATATTAAGTAATATAAATATATAATTGAATATCAACAAAAAATATGTTGTTATTTGTGGACTATAATTTGGTCGAAAATCAGGTGCACCCGTGTGGCGCCAACTCAATTATGGAAGAATTTGCAAAGAAGTGTTATTTGCATTGAAAGATTGCTGGCTATATGTCGGAAGTGAAATTCGTGAATCTGAAACGGAGGAAACTGTAGCAGAGGGATGATTTTCAATGGCGAAGCAAGTGGGTTTCCAATCTGCGCCGGGATATTTGAGCGTAGACAGGGATTTACTGAGAGATTTTTCTGGAATGTCGGCATCGTTAGGTTGAGATTCACTCAAGCATTATGTGACGAGCTTCATACTCGGTATCGTTCAAGTGTTAGACAGCAAAGCAGTAAGGAGTATTCCATACAACTGATGCGGTGCAAATATCTCTCAAAGTTTAGAAAATGATCGTTTTAAGTATAGCGAGGTGTTTTGTGGTACTTAAACCATGTATTATAGTTTTGAGGATTTCTTATTGTATCCCTAGTATAATGATTAAAAAGCATGAAGCTGATTTTTTCCGTTTTTCCGATCAGGAAACACAGCATGTGAAACGGACAATTTTCGCTGCATGTGGCATACATGCGTGAATTTAATTCTAACTGAAATTCACATCACTTGAAATTTACATCCCGCGAGATACAAAATTGATCCGATTGTTCAAGATTTTTTGTGGTTCGATGGTTTTGACAGATCAATTTTTGTCTCTCCTTTCAACAGGCCATCAAAAACTCCATTTGATTTTTTAAACGCTGTTTCTCACAATGTCAATATTACGGGGAATATCAGCCAGGTGCTTATATATGTTATTTAAATTTTATTTGTTTAATTTCTTTGATTTTACTTTGTAAAATTTCGAAAATGCGTTTTTCAAGCTTGTCTCGAATATAAACAAAAGTTACGTGATAGCCATGTTTGTTTACCTATGGTAATGTAGTTACGGATTGTGTATTGCATTTTATTTTATATGTATTCATACACAGAGTGACAAAATCTTTGGCGTTAATTGTCAGTTATAAACACAACGGCTCTCAAGCATGCAGCTATGGGAATTTCACAAGGCAAATGAATATATATATATTAATTTCTTTATTTTACATTGTACCACTTATTGAATCTTTCACTGTAAAACTTCCGCTTATCCATTAAATGCCTTTTGTTATGGTAATAAAATAATTAAAGTGTGTTGTTTACATGTCTAGGTTTTTGTTACGTTCTTGAGAATGTCGACTTAAAAGTTTAAATTTACTGCAATTTATTTATTCTTAAAGGAACACTAAAACTAATTTTAAGCTTTTATTTTTATAGATTAATTTATCATTTTTAAACGCTCTAACGTTTATATTTTTATTTTCAATAAATACGTCATCGATTGTTGGATCTTTATATCTTGAAAATAAAAATCTTAACATCCAAAAAAGGAAAACCATATTAAGATGATAAACAATTAATGTTTGACCCTAATGCATTGTGTTTTTATTATCATTATTGTCCGCATTTTCCCACGTTACTGAAACAGACATGAAAAGCTGCCAAGGAATCAATTCAATCGCAAGAAAAAAATAGACAAGTATAATTTTTTTAAATATATGTGTTTTTATTCTTTATTAATTAATTCTGGCTTTAAAATTTTGACTATTTATCACATTTATATCTTCACCTAACAGCAGAACGCTTTTAACGATATTTTACAAGAATCAGTTATGATATATCAAAAATCTTTAACAACTTTTACAATATTGACTAAAAATATTTTCTTTCATGTTTTGATGTATATAGATAAACGACAAAACTCTCTCGCAATTCAAAAATGGGTAAAGTAATGACTAGTTATACTAAGAAGATATTAACAGTTTCAATAACTGGCTAGCATTGACAGGGTTGTAAAAATGAATGTCAATAAATTTTTGTTAGCTTACTCAATGTCATTTACCAGTTCTATATTCTTGCTAAAAAAGGTTGGTACTAGTTAAATCCAAGAATTCCTGTTGGATTTTTTTGTTACAATAATTGTAAAATGATTGATAAATGCGAGGCAATAAAATGTATTTTTGTTTCATAAGTATTGTTTAAAATTACCATCGGGCATTGTTTGTTTTCTGTTCAAAAGGAGAACAACATCTATTTTTGCTATTTTTACCATTTATAAGATAGCCATAATTAAATTTACTTCGAAAACAAAAATTTATTTATGTGTTCTAAAATCTTATTTTAGGTTTATTGTTTGGTAAAATCAGGCTTTTTTTAGCCTGCGAGTTTATAAAGAACCAACAGAAATATGTGTGATTATTGAGCATTTTAAAATCAAATTAAACCGCTACCAATTTTTCAGTAAATCGAATGTCTTTCAAAGGTCCTGATTTTGTTATCAACTGCTTGAATACTGTTGATCGCTATTTTTATGAGAAAAAATTCTTCTAAACTAATAATTTTTTTGTTTGAAAATATATGACTTCCTCATCTTACACAAGAAATCAATCAAAAGACGTAATTGACACCTGTTTAAGGTTTTATCCTACTGATTATAGGGTTTGAATCCAAGTGTAAAACTTACTTTTTCCAGTTTTCATAGTTTACTTTGCTTCTGTGAGTGTGATTTGGACCAGTATGTTTGTGTTTGATAATTAGACTTGATATATATCTATCTATCTATCTTTCTATCTATCTATCTATCTATCTATCTATCTATCTATCTATCTATCTATATATCTATATATATATATATATATATATATATATATATATATAATATATATATATATTTTATTTTAAAATAATTTTCACATATTCTACTAAATTAAGATGAAACTAAAGATCTGCAGTATTTTATTCCTGACTTTTGCTTATATTGTCCTTTTTGTTTTTTTGGTTTAATATTGACAATTGTCAACTACTGGAGAAAAGCAAACATGATTTGGAAAACATTTTGACCACTTACAGACATCAACATATACCTTAACGTATTGTAAAAGAGAATTAACATTTAAGTTAATTGGTCATTTTTCAGTGATTGACTCTTTTTGGGTTGTGCTTAATACGTAGACCGGTAGTTTTGTATTTTATTATTGGTCATTTATTGAAATCGAAATTTGGACATGTCATTTTGTATCCTTTACCTTTTGTTGTTTTTGTTGAAGATGATAAAAATTTCGAAAGAATAGCATGGCTTGTTATGCTAAGCTCTTTTAAAAATCCTTTATTCAGTTCAGGTCATAAACGTTTTATGCAATTCACAATAACCCCCCCCCCCTTACTTACTGTACAGAAAAGGGCTTGTATTGGTGGGTTGACATATACTCACCAGGGTTATTGATTTCAATTTTAGTTCATTAAGGCTGTTATTAATCTGCTAGTTTTACTATGAAAAGGAATTAATTGGAACCTCATTTAGTGGGATGACTTCACAAAAGACATTTTTCAAATATGCGATATTAACATGCTTTGTTTCTTGGTCGCTTTAGCGAATGATAAGTACGTTTTTTTTTTTTTTTTTTTTTTTGTTTTTTTTTTTAAATTGTGTGTGTGTGTGTGTGTGTGTGTGTGTGTACTTTTTCCCATTCTCCCATTGAAGTTATTAATCAAATACATGTATAAGCGTTGTAAGTAGAATTCTTGTCCATCACAAATACAAACACATTTACACTCCTTCTATTAACAAGTCGAATTAACTTCAATTAGTACAAATAAGTAGTAATTTTAGAAACACAAATAACTCTAACTATCGATTTATTACGTGTTTGTGTGGAACATTTTACACGTCATTGTTTTATTACCTTATAGCATTTGTTATGATAAAAATACCTAACGACAATCTATAAAAATTAAAAGCATCATAGGATACATCTTTTCATGTTGTTTTCATTCATTGCTTACTGTTCTCCAAATCGATTCGAGAGAGCTTTTCTTTAACGCAGCAGACTTATATAATTGAAAAATATAACTTACAAAATATTTAAATAAAGGAAAAACAAAAAGCGTAGTAAAACTTATAAAAGAATCAAATAAAGGTTTAACAAAAACCCGGTACAGAAGGTAAAAAATCACTTTTTTGTAAAAAGTGACAAAAGCGTCATAAACCTTGGGTAGTCAGAAACGTTTTTATTGAAAGCAGATTTATTCGAAGTGCTATTGACAAAAAATCTTTTTAGATGTTTTACTTTTTTACACCAAAATGCCCAGTACCAGTCTTTTGTTTAATGGTATCCCAATGTGTATTGAAATTTTTAAGTGATGTCTAACAACGTCGTTCATAAGATAATAATCAATCAAGTTTTATGTATTTTGAATAACGGAGACAGATAACTACTTAAATTTAAATTTTAATATAAAGACGTTTATTGCGATTTTTTCTGTGTTTGTTTCATAATACAATCTCGTGGTATCGAATCAATTACATAAGTGTTTTGCGTGGGTGAATTGTATCCATAACTCAGTAGGCAGTACTTTGTGCTGTCAGAAAATGTGTCATGTAGCAAAAGTTTTAGCCGTCTTGGTTTTTTAAATTTATTTAAAACTAAGATTTGTTCCGTCATGCAGGGCATTACTTGGCTAAATTTGGATTCGCGTAGTTTTGGAACTTTTGATATTTATAATTGTTTGATTGATGTTTTTTATCTATTAAACTTTTCGGCTCCTAGTGTCAATGATTTTCCGAAATGTGCACATATGGCACATCAAAATTTAACAGGTATTTTTGTTATATATTATTATAATTGTAATTAGAAAAATGCGCTCAGTAAAAAGTAATCTTTTCTAACGTATACCTTGTAATAGGATTGTTTTGTTTCGCTAAGTCATATAAATTAAAATCAACAAATAAATTAATAATAATAATAAAAATAATAATAATAATAATAATAATAATAATCAAGATATCATTCCGCTCAGAGAAATATTTTAATAACACAAAACAAATTATAATAATGAATATAATTGTAATAAATTACGTAATTACAATGATGGAATTTGTTTACTTAATCGAAGTCTTAGCTTATAAGAAAGCTATGAGCAGGGTTTTATCATGTTTTTTATTTATTCATTACTGAACTTCGAAACATATTGCGTAGGTTCAACTAAAACTTTAAACTTATTATTCATTATTGTTTGATGTTGTAAGTTCTCGTATATATTAATTCTTTTGTTTTTGAATTTTTCTATTATTCCAATCTTTAAATTTCTGAAAAATAACAATTCATGTTTATACATTTATACATATACCAGTACTTGAATCATGCCGATTTTCCAATTTTAACGTAAAACAATTAAAAGAGAATCCACTTGAAATTTCGATAATTAATTTCCTAGGATGAAAAGTATAAAGAATGTCGGTTCTTTGCAAAAAATATGAAAGGTAATATCAATATCCTGATGGAATAGATTTTACGTCGGATTAACATCAACCTCATCATATTAGCTATGTCGATACAGGATACAATCTAACCATAGCAAATAATACACACTCTATTATTAAAAATGTTCCTTTGTGAGTACTTATGAAATTCAGAAAAAACTGTTTTATTAGAAGTATACTCTAATCAATTCATTAAAGATATTACATTTTGGCGTGGCGTTTTTATACAGATTCTTCTTATACTACTTAGAATGGAATAATGAGCATAATCTTTGAATTCATTTCTGATTTTCCGTTATATATATATATATATATATATATATATATATATATATATATAGTACTTGTAATGCAACTATGACCAGCTAAATAGTTTTCTTGTGAAATACTACAAGGCAAAATGTAATTTCGTCAGAAAATTATCAATTATATATAAAATATACTTATTTTCAGATTATAATCATATTTACAATACCACCAGGAAGAGTGTTGTAATTGGATTCAATACTAGGTAATAGTCGAGAGATAACTCATCAGTGGTATATATGTAGATATTTAACCGTACATACATATTCTGTTTATACTAGGTATTCAAAAGACCAAGCATTAATATAATATTGTCTAGTTCCATGTGAATGTTTTTTTCTCTCGTGCCAGATTGACAATAAAGAACTACTGTTAAAATTAAACATTCATTATTGATGGATAATACTTATATGCAATTAATTTCTTTTGTGTTAGTTTGTTTGAAATAATAATTCAAACAGAGATCATATATATCATGACAACGTATATGACGACCAATTATTTCTCTTGTCTTTACTAGATATCACAGATCTATCATGTTAAATATCTTACGTCAAAGTCGATCAAAGAATCAATTTATAATTTATTAATCATAATTGAATAAATTATTTTATACCAATCAGAAGTATTTCAGTTCTGTTAACGACAACCATTTGAGTAAAATTGTTATGGATAAGTAGACAAATAATTACATATTGTGCACCTTTAATATTCTCCCGCGTAAAAAGCTGTTTTATCTTATTTTTTCGTTATCACGTATTAACTTCATACAACGAATGAAAAGCTTATAAACTCTACTTTTTGTTGATTTAAAGTAAATAAAAAAAATAACATAAATACCAGCTTAATTTTGATGTGCCAGATGTGCACCTTTTGGAAATTTATTCCTCATCAGTGACACTTAGACTGAAAAGTTTGATAGATAAAAAAGCATAAGCCAAAGAGTTGAAAATTAATGAATCTTAAGTTTCAAAATTATATAAATCCAAATCCAGCTAAAATAATTACCACAATATCTACTACAAAATTAACACTGTTAAGGCCCAGGGAATAAAATATACTGTCCGAAAAAAATAATGCGTGACAAAAATAGAATAAAACAATTATTTTCAAATCAATAATCATAGTTTTATTTCAAAAGGAATAATCCATCAAAACATTTATCTAGGCAGAATCTTTTTCATGACACCGATTTTTATCGCAAGGGCTGGTCAAAATGGAATTACCTATAAACCAAATTCACAAAGTCAGTAACGGGTATGTCTACCATTGGCATTAATGCATGCAATGTTTCGACTCTTCATTAACTCAACAAGGGTGTTAAATTGTTAGAAATCCAGTTCTAGAAAAAAAATGCAGAAAAAGTTGAAACAACGTCAAAGATTGATTTTGCAACTGACGTAGACGGCGTTCCATGTCATCCCAATCACTCTCTTTTGGCGATGTGGATTTCCTGGCTGGGGTAACACATTTACATTCTATCGTCTTAAGATAATCAGTTTTAATATCTCGACATTGGGTCTTACATGTCATGTTGCAGGGCAACGTTATGTTCATGAATAAACGGCACGACATAAACCGGTAATGTCTCATTGCGGTAATTGCAACAGTCGACGTCCTATCAAAAACAAAAGCAGTTCTACTATCCGCCAACAAACCGCCTCAGATTATTATACTATATATACCGAATAGACGACGTTGCAGGACACGCGTCGTAGTTACTATTCCCTTAATTCATTCTATACGTCCTTGCATTTATAGTGTTTTATACATGCAATAACGGTACTGGCAACACTAGCCTAAATCATTCCAACATCTTGTTTGCGGGTATTTTCACAAAGTCTAGGCATGGCGTACAAACTCGATAATGATAAAATCTAAGATTTTTACAAACAATTCCGTTGGCGCATGGAAATGCATCATTAATTTAATTGGTTACTGATAGCAAATACATATGTATCTTACATAAGGGTCAAACCGTTGATATTAGTTCGAAAATATAACATTTTTCTTATTAATCTAATTTATATATAATACAAATACCAATTAATTTTTGATGTGCCAGATGTGCACATTTCGGATAATTAATTCCTCATCAGTGACACTAAGACCGAAAAGTTTGATACATAAAAAATATATAAGCCAAACAGTTTAAAATAATGAATCTAAAGTTTCAAAATTATATAAATCCAAATCCAGCTAAGGAATGCTTTGCATGAGGGAACAAACCTTAGTTTTAAATAAATTTCAAATTTTAGACGACTGAAAATTTTGCTAAATGGTACATTAACAGCACAAAGTACTGCCTACTGAGTTATGGATACCCTCGGGGAGTTTTACTCCACCAACAGCGGTACCCGCTCAGGGGTAGTAAATATATAATACAAATACCAGTTAAATTTTGATGTGCCAGATGTGCACATTTCGGAAATTAATTCCTCATCAGTGACACTAAGACCGAAAAGTTTGATACATAAAAAATATATAAGCCAAACAGTTTAAAATAATGAATCTAAAGTTTCAAAATTATATAAATCCAAATCCAGCTAAGGAATGCTTTGCATGAGGGAACAAACCTTAGTTTTAAATAAATTTCAAATTTTAGACGACTGAAAATTTTGCTAAATGGTACATTGACAGCACAAAGTACTGCCTACTGAGTTATGGATACCCTCGTGGAGTTTTACTCCACCAGCAGCGGTACCCGCTCAGGGGTAGTAAATATATAATACAATTACCAGTTAAATTTTGATGTGCCAGATGTGCACATTTCGGAAATTCATTTCTCATCAGTGACACTAAGACCGAAAAGTTTGATACATAAAAAATATATAAGCCAAACAGTTGAAATTAATGAATCTAAAGTTTCAAAATTATATAAATCCAAATTCAGCTAAGGAATGCTTTGCATGAGGAACAAACCTTAGTTTTAAATAAATTTCAAATTTTAGACGACTTAAAAATTTGCTAAATAGTACATTTTCTGACAGCACAAAGTACTGCCTACTGAGTTATGGATACCCTCGGGGAGTTTTACCTATATCTTTATGAATTGGCTTTCAATTTTTTTGGGGAGCATCGAGAGATGAACCCAATTTTTGATCCTGCAAGTACGAGGTAGAGTTTATGTTACATTATCGAGATCACAAAATTCGGTCCATCCCTCAATGTACGTAGCAAAATATTAAGTCAATCATTATATTTGAAATATTTTATTGTTGTCGTTGGAACAATTTCTAAGTAGCTTCTAAAGGAAGCTTCATTGCAGTGACCTGACATAGATATTATATGACTAAGTTTCAATTCCTGCGTCGCTCATAGCTTGAATACATGGTGCTACCAAACAATGTGCCGTATATCGTTATGAATATACTGTCATCTTGGAAATATTGCAAAGAATGGTTAGGATATTACTTTTCCAGTGGCAAACCCGTGTATTAGGTGTCACATTTTTAACTTTATTCAAAAAATGTGTAGCGTGTGTCCCTAAACAAGGTTCATCGAAGACAGTCAGAAGAAATTGTAAAAATACTATTTTTTTCTTCTTTTTTGCATCAATTATACTCAAGTATATTTGTTTTAATATGACAGGGAAACAATAGGGTGTGCAAAAATTGAGCTAAGCAGAAAATGCTACAAGACGTTTTGATCAATATCTTTACTAACTCTGATTCCAAGTTGAACTAGTCAATCATGATGATGTCGTCAATGATGTTAAAATAACAATTCACAACAGTGACCAGAAGTCATAATTTTTGTAATTTAAACGCTTACAAAATTTGCTAGCATTCAGGAAATTAACTTTTATTACCTACTGTTAACAAAAAGAAATGCGCTGCTGTTAGCACTTTTATGTGATATAAAATTGGTTAAAAGTAGGCTGATAATAATTGTACGACTGTAATTAAACATTTAATACCTAAATTATTTCATCTACTTGAATCAGGATTTTTATAGTCATTGGTCCAAATGGTTGTCTTTTCTTTACATATCAGGTTTAATAATTCACTTACATTGTTTTTGCTTGCATTGCTAAGTAAACGTATATTAGTTGAATATTCCTGCTTCATTTCGATGTATGACATATATCTTTATTATTATCAATAAGTCTGTCCTTTGATTTCTCGTTTAAGACACATTTTCTAAAATCATTTATGTCATAGCGTCTAATTAGCTTTATATCCAATAAAAGATGTCTATCAAAATTACACACTGTATAAATATATATTACAATTTCCGGCATGCTTGGGTACCTCATCTTTGTTCAAGTCCGTGTTAATTTTACGCTTTTACTGTAATAATGATTATTTCGATAATATTCAAATATGTGTCGTTAATCTTTGCTTTGAGATATCGAAAGAAGAACAAAATTATAATTTAGTATGTAATATACAAATATTTAAAGAAAAAGTGATTTAAAAATTTACAAACAAATACAAACATGCATTTAAACGTTTATTCAAAATTTTAAAATATGAAAACCTTACAAATTATGTAAAATACAATACCTTCCACAAGACCTATAGATTGTAATAGTTACCCAACGTAACAATTTCTTATTACTGTTACGTATGATCTCGAGATATCTCTCCAATATGAAAACAAAGTTGACAATATATAAAATGTTTACATGACTGCTTAGTTCGCTGAGTACACTACTTAAATCGTTCTAACAATGTGAACACTTCTTGCATCAATCTGATCTTAGGAAAAAGTGTAAAACTAAAACAAATCTTATTGTATGACAAAGGGGCATTACATTGATTAAGTTTCAAACAACAGAAACTGTATTTATCAGGTACAAAGAATAGAACAACTAATCTGATTTGGTATAACTGAACAAATTTGGATGATATGATACATCAAATGAATGAAACAATAAAAACCTCTCGATATAAAGACATAAAACCTGAGAGTTTAAATAATAAATACTAACACAAATACCTGCTAAATTTTGATGTTTAATATGTGCACATTTCGGAAAATCAATCCTCATCAGTGATACTAGAGGCTAAAAGTCTGAAGGATAAAAAACATAAGCCACACGTTAAAAAAATTGATAAATCTACAGTCCAAAATTGTAAAAATCTAAATTAGCTAAGGAGTGTTTCGCATGAGGGAACAAACCTTAGTTTTTAATAAATTTCAAAAATTATGACGGCTTAAAATTATGCAAAATGATATATATTTTCTGACAGCAAAAAGTACTGCCTAATGAGTTATGGATATCCTCGAGGAATTTACTGCACCAGCAGCGGTACCCGCTCAGGGGTAGTAAACATATAAAACTGATACCTGTTAAATTTTGAAGTGCCTATGTGCATATTTCAGAAAATCATTCCTCATCATTGACACTAGAGGCCGAAAGTCTGATAGATAAAAAGATAATTCAAACATTTGAAAATGAATGAATACAACGTTCAAAAATTAAATAATAATTCAAGGAATGCTTTGCATGATGGAACAAACCTTAGTTTAAAATAAATTTCGAAAAATTATGACGGCTTAAAATTTTGCTTAATGGTATATTTTCTGACAGCACAAAGTACTGCCTACTGAGTTATGGAAGCCTTCGGGGAATTTACTCCATCAGCAGCGGTACCTGTCAGGGGTAGTAAATATATACACAAATAAACACAAATACCGGTTAAAATATTCGCTAAAACAAGTAATGCGATATGCAAATACTGCTTTATTTTTTATATTTAGTTTCAGTATCTAATTACCTTTGTTAGACAATTACCAAACTGGGCATGGTTATAAAAATTTTAGTTTTAATGCACAAAATTTCATATTATTACCCTTACAGTGCCTCAACTATGACCAATCAGGTATAAAATTAATTTATCGGCGTATGCATATTTGAAGTTGAAATGAGGCACACTTACATGGGTTACAGCAATCATTCCTGGAATAAGTAATGAACCTGTTCGATCGGGCATAAATTAATACAGTTCAAATTTGTTTGAAGGATTATTCCAAGTAATTCGTATTTGTGATTAAACTTTACTTTTATATAAGATTTTCCTTTAACTTATATCTGACATGGTTTTTTTTCAAAATGACTTAACACTGACTTAAAATTATCTTCTAAGCGACAAATTAAAACTCTGAATATTTCAATGATTTACAAAAGAATATAGTAGTAATAATCTCAGTTTTATGTTAAGAAAAACCTTGCATTGGTCGAGTAATGATTGTAAAACTTGGGTCGGATCTATAATTATGTCCTGCAATTAGGATATAGGCCACAAGTAACTACTATATTTACGATTTCTGGTAAAAAAAACCGATTCTCACCATTTTTTTTTTGTAAAAATGTAAATTTTACGTTGTGCCTCTTTATAGTTTGCCTAAAAAGTTTGGTTATAAAAAACCAATTCTAAACATCTTTTGTAAAAATTTCAATTTTACGTGCTGCCTCTTTATAGATTGTTACACTTATAGTTTTATGTTAAGAAAAACCTTCCATTGGTCGAGTAATTACTGTAAAACTTCGGCCGGATCTATAATTATGTCCTGCAGTTAGGATATAGGCCACAAGTAACTACTATATTTACGATTTCTGGTAAAAGGAGTGCATATATTTTGAGAATGTAAGTTGGTCTTGTATTGATTTCCCAAATTTTAGTGTATTCCTTAGTTATGCAGTGATTATGATGAGTAATGCCTTTACGTTTATATTATTACATTAGTGCTACATTTAAATGAATGGAAGCTACATTTTTAGATTGTAACTTTGATAATGCATTTTTTCTAGACTATTACATTGGCGATGCATTAAGTTTAGGGTGTTAAGGTTTAATTGAATCACTTCAATTTTCATTCTATCGTAGATATCTACATGCATTATAGAAAAGAAGAAAGAAAACTTTTACCTTGAAACATGTTATTGAAAAAACCAAGAACATTTTTCAATAAAAGTTAGTTATAAAAAAGACAAAATTAGACACGACCGAAAAAACCAAGAGAGACGCATTTCTTGGTAAACTTATAATAAAATCCCGAAATGCCTGTCTAGTAATTTTGTGATACGGCTGTTTGAAAAACAGTTTCAGTTATTTTTTGAAAGTCAAATATAATTTGTTCATCTCTACAATTGAAATCCGGATATTTGTGATATATTTTATAATAAAATGCAATGAATGACAAACTTTACAATTTTGACCAAATATTTATTTTATATTTTTATCTGACAACGTTTTTTTCATTGTAGGTCTATTTCCAGTCATAAATGTTCTAAAAAAAACAAAAGTTTGTTTCTGTTTTTTTTGTCGATTATTTAGATTTTTTAAATTTTGTTACCTTACTGATTTACAAAGTACGGATTTTAAAAACTTCAATGTTTGAAACAATGTTTAAATAATTATCGTGTAAACATTTATTTATAAACGGATAAAGGTATGATTAACATAATTAATCTGTGGAAATGTCATATAGATATATTAAGCTAGTTACAACTAAAATAAATCAGGAAAATTTGAAAAAAAAATCGGCTAAAGGTTTTGTAACTGAGCAAACTTGTATCTCAATTGAAGTAATAAATAAATAAAACACAATGAGATATTAGTCCATGTCCAAACCACAACCTCCCCCCCCCCCAAAAAAAAGGGGGGGGGGTGAAGATTTTGAAAAAAATAAAGCATTTTGCAAGAGTTCAATCGATCAGAATAAAAACAAACCTTTATTAAGCAACAAAGTTTCAACTTTTTAGTATCTAATATCCCAAAATCACTCAGATAAATAGAAGAAAGTAATTTGCAACTTAGAAAAAGGCTTTAATAGTATAAAGTACTGAAATAATACACCTAGTTTTAAATGAAATAATAGTGATCAGATCACACTTTTGGAAATGGCAACATATATTTTAAATTTTTAATTAATCTTCTGCCTCATTATTTTCGAAAAATTGAATCTACAATTTCTTTTGATCGATATTTACGTACACTAAAGGTAGAATCTATGTTTGATTTTCGTGTATGAGATATTGAATTGCAATTATAAGAATGAACTTTCATGACAAAGAACTACTAATCACTCTTCTGTTAGTTCGAATCCAGAAAAATATCATTAAAATCAGTTAAACAACGTTCATATATATGTGTGTGTGTGTGTGTGTGTGTGTGTGTGTGTGTGTGTGTGTTTGTGTTTCTGTGTGTGCTGAATAATAGAAGATCAAGGTGTGACGATGTATATATACTGTATGAAAGATGACCAAGATGTGACGATATATATAAAAGAAAACCACCATGGTGTGACGCAAATGTTGCGTAACGTTACCTTTTTCTCATGAATGATAGTGACGTAGCATTGTTTATGTATGACGTTAACACCATAGTTTGTTTAAACAAGAAGAATGAATTTATGAATTTTTCTTCCTTAAAACACGTTCTCAATACAAGTTTAGCGTCATTTGAACAATTAAACGATATTATGATGTCACAATAATGGAAAGATGATCAATTTTGTGATACTGTTAAGTTTTAGCATGATGGTCCAAATGAATGTTTTGTTGATTCACATTTGATAGCACTGTCTATTAAACGAACGTCTTTTTTGCCATTTTCCTGTATTTTGGTATCTGTATGTGTTGTTGTGTACTCTATTTTATTGTGTACTTATTCAATATAAGCATCACTAATAACTGATAATAGTTTTCTCTGGAGAGACTATTGGAAAAACGTTTTTAGATTTTAACTATGAACTTTTTTTAGCTAAAAGTGTCACTGAAAAGAATAAATTAATTTCCGATAAGTGCGTATATGGCACACATACATATGGTGTCAGTTAGTTGTTGTAGTCTAAGTTAGTTGTTTATCTTTTCTTTCTTTTATAGACATCACTTAAAGAGCGATTTTTTGTGTTGTGTTGTGTTGTGTTTTTTTTTTTTTTTTTTTTTTTTTTTTTTTTTTGAAAATCCATTTGTAATAACGAGGGGTACATGCAAAAAGGTCGTATTGGCAATGTTTGTCAAAATTGAGTTTTTTACTTTTAGAGAAAAAGCAATTTAAGAAGTTAGATTTAATCTTGTTTTACTCCTTAATTCCATTTTTTAAGAAAGATATGGACTAATTACATAACCTCTTATCTGCCAGTCAAATAATCCTTGCCTGCAAAAAGGTCTTAATATTCATTAAGATGGTTTTACTACCACCTTACTGGGGTAACTACAGAAAATTATGACAGCAACAACATCTTATGAGAAGATAAGACCTTTTTGTATTATGTATCTGAATGTTTCTGTCAGTGTTATATAGTACAAAGCTGTCTTATCTATACTTAAGATTATAATGCAGGTTAAGATAAGTGATTTATAATTGGTGTTGTAACTGATATAACACATTACCACGTGTTAAGACTTTTTTGTACAGCACAACTGATCATTATAATATGGTTTAACAGAAACAAAATACGCTTATCTTAAAAAAGTGTCAAATTCTCACACAAAAAACAACAGCTGTAACTTTGTAAATTACTTTTGCTATTATTTTAGACTTAGTTACAAGTTGTATGTTATTAGTATTTTCTCAAATAACGATGTATTTGTCGTTTCTGTATCAGTTTCATTTTTCAGCTTTAGAACAAAGAATATTTTTGTAAGATTCTTATTTATTATCAATTATATATATACATGTAAGCAATTTAACATTTTGATTTTAATTTTATTATTATCGACTTTCAATTTTCTTGACATTGTATGACATGTATGTACTTATTCTTTGTAGTAATAATAATAATAATAATAATAATTATAATAATAAAGTACATGTAATAGTAATAATAATAATTTTATCTGAAATGTATATATATATATATAATTTAAGTTTAGTAAGTTGCAGCATCCAAACTACAAAAAACATTACCTATTCTCATTTAATAAAGAATAAACATTATAAAGTTTTATTTTATTATTATTATTTTTAATTTTTGCTGAAAGTATGGATGATGATAACAGCTGGTCAAGCTGGTCAGAGTTAGAGGAAATGATAGATATAGGGGCAGACGTACAAGTAACAGCAACTAAAGAAGACAGAATACTTATTGAAGTTTCAGATGAAGTTACAGGTGGTAATAAAGAAATGGATCAAGTAGAAGATGGTGATAGCAGTTCTGACAATGAACCGTTGATTAATATTAAAAAAGCTACACAAAGAAGACGACCAGCCATATGACTCTGACCGAGACCAAGAATATCAAATAAATAAAATGGATATTAACAGTTCAGATTCCAATAGTGTACCATCAGAATTAGACAACAGTAGTTCAGATGGTTTGGAGGATATAGAGTATGAGCGAGGCAGGAAACAAAAGAAATCTAAAGTTAAAAAAACCAAGCCTGTCAAAAAATTAAGTTTTCAAAAACAGATTGACTCTCCAGCTTCACTCCTCAAAGTTGCAAAAAAACTTCGTTTAAAAGAAGCCAAATTATCACAATTACGCCGAAAACTTCATAATCAGAAGATAGAGGCATTATTAACCAGCAACGGATTAAAGAAATGTAATGTGCCTGCAGATGGTAATTGTTTTTTCAACTCTGTTCTTTTACAATTGAATTCACCACAAACAGTTAATCAGCTACGAGAAGAAGTTTGTAATTATATCAAAGATAACAAGGAACATTTTTCAAAATACTTTCCACAATTTTTTATGCAAGAACTTAATAAATTAAGAGAAAATGGATGTTGGAGTGTTAATGTAGCTGATGCCGTGCCACTTGCGGTAGCTAATATTACAAAAGAAGAATTGTGATATATTCAAGCAGGAGAATTCATCCAGTTGAGGAGGTAATCCCTGACCTTGTAGAAGAATGTGCAGATGAACCAATTAAACTTGCTTATTTAGCCATACCTGGTGCTGAACATTATGACAGCTGTATTAGTATCAACTCAAAAACAATTAAGAATATTGAAGATATAAGTTGAGAAACGGAAGAAGCTACATGTTTGCAGAATACTCCACGGAAACAACCAATTTCAACAAACTCACAAATGTCACAGGATACACAACAAGCTACAACAAACTCACAAACTCTATTGGTCACACCAAGGAAACAAACTACAACAACAAACTCACCAACTCCAAAAAATACACCAAGGAAAAAATCACAAAGTATTCAGATTACTCCACGGAAACAAGCAGTGTATGTAACACCAGTAAAAAAGAAATATACAAGAAAAAGAAAAGTAAACCCCAGAAAAAATGGAAAAGAAATGTTACAAAAAAACTTAGACTTAGTGGTAAGGCATACACAAGTACACATGGGAAGTTAGTAGTTGCAAGAAATGTGAAGAAAATTGACTGTTCTAAATGTAAATTTAAGTGTACATCACATATAAGCGAGGATCACCGACAAGATATATTCAATTCCTTCTGGAATTTGGGTTCCTATGAAAGGCAAAAAGACTTTGTTTGTGCACGGGTGCAACAAAAGTTAACACAAACCTGTTCGTGCCAACCAAGTTCTACTCCAAAAACACCAAAACGCAACAGAAAGTATACCAGATAGTACACAATGGACATTATTGGAAATTTAATAAGAGTCTGCAAGAATTTTTTTCAATCTACCCTCGATATTGGAGAAAAATACATCATTCATGCTTTGGAAAACAGTGAAGGTGGTATTTTTGCTTCAACTGAAAAGAGAGGAAAATCAGTTTCAAAAAACAAAACTCCTGAGCAAACACTTCAAGGCATTCGTAAACACATCCTTTCCTGCTGTTGATCCTCATTACACACGACGGGATACAAAAAGAAAATTTCTTGGCCATGACCTCAACATTTCGCAAAATGTATGATTTATACAAAGAAAAATGTAATGAAGAAGGGACACAAGCAGCTAGCATTAGGATATACAGAAAAACATTCAACACAGAGTACAATTTATCTTTTCACAAGCCAAAAAGGATCAATGTCAACACTGTGAAAAGTTCAAGAACTGTACTAATTTAACACCAGAGATTCAACGTCAATTTGATGAACATCAAAGGCGAAAGATCCAAGCTAGAGAAGAAAAGCAAAAAGACAAAGACACTGCAATAAAAGATAAAGCCTATTATTCAGCTACCTTCGACATGCAGGCTGTTCTGACTTGTCCGTGTACCTTAGTTAGCCAACTATATTACAAACGAAAGTTGGCATGATATAATCTATCACTATATTCTCTTGGAGACAAAGCAGCCAGCTGTTATGTTTGGAATGAAACCGAAGGGCAAAGAGGGTCGTGTGAAATAGGAACCTGTCTTCATTTGCACTTAAAATCTTTGCCACAAACAACTAAACATGCAGAAAGACGTGGTAGACCACATACTCTTGAAAATTTTACATCCAGTTTAAATACACAAAAAAACTTCCGATATCACAAGAAAAGAAAGCAGACTTGATGTCCTTATTTGCCACTGGAATTATACCAGATGAACATAAAGACTTTTATGACAAACTTCCAACTTCCAGCTCCTCAACCGATAATTTACCAGAGCCTGATGCTGAGGAGAGTGACTGTGACACTGATGATGAATGAATTAGATACACATATTCGTACTGTAGAATATAAAGACACCATTTTTGTGTATTAGGATTATAATGATCTTTGGATTTTTGGACTTTTAAATTAATTTTTATCACTTTTTAATGTGTTTAAGATTTATTCATACATTTTTCATTGCGATGATAATAATGATGTTACATAATAATTGGAATTTTATCATCAGGTTTGTACCAATGAATTGACATATTAAACAAAAAATATTTAAACATTATATCCAAAATATAATTTGTTTTTGACTTGAAATGTTTAGTTTTGTTTTGTAAATCAAACCTGCAAAATAATCTTAACATCCAATAATACATTTATACAACCCTTTTAGATTTCAGAATTGCACTCTAGTGTAGTGCAAAAATATCTTATAGCATATTAAGTCCTTTTTGCAGAAAAAAAAGGGACACATGCTTTACTGCAAAAACCTCTTTTAAACTTTAAACCTAATTAATGATATTAATTAAATGTTTGTTGTCATGAAAATATATCAAAAATATTTATAAATTAACATATTTTTTAAAAATAAAAAAGACTTTTTAAAAATATTATTTGATGATTTGATACAAAGCTCTAAACTTTTAAAGTCATTTTTCTCAGAAAATTTTTTTTTGTGTTACGACCTTTTTGCATGCACCCCTCGATAAATGTTTCGATGACAGAAAAATGTAAATGCAAGTTTTAGCGATTAGCATCGAATACTGATAATAACGTAAAAACTTGACCCCCCCCCTCCCCCGTTGTCTACCTCTATATTTTTACAGAAGTGTTTGATCAAACAATGTATAATTAGCTTTTTAAAGCTATCATTAAAGTTTAATTTCTGATTATACAATTCAAAAGACCAATTAAACTATTAAGTGCTTTAATATATATTAATATATATATATATATATATATATATATATATATATATATATATATATATATATATATATATATATATATTTGTGATAATTGTATCAGCATCTTAATTGGCTTTTGAATACCGCTGTCAAAATAATTATGTTAGATGGTTGTAATAATTAATCAGAACTTAACTATAACAACAATGAGATTCTACTAAATAAGACCTATCAGTTTGAATTTAATTTTTTAAGTACATCCATGTAAAGAAAGTCAGATTATTATTTGTCAATATTTCTGAACATTGAAGAAAAATGTTTATATACGCAAAATTGTTTAGGCATATTAATTCTAGATAAATAAAGATGTTTTCCCTCAACAGTCGTGTTTAAAAATAAAGACTTGTTTACTGATTTCTCTCTCTTTTTTTTTTTTTTTTTTTTTTTTTTTTTTTTTTAATAGAGTCTTTTAAATTGCAATACCAGCAAGTGTCTTGTAGTAACTTGTGCAACATCATCATGGTAGACAAATTGAAAAAAGGGGAGCATGCTTAAAGTTCTGATCGATGTTTTAAGGCAATCTTTAATAATCTTTTTTTCAGTAATTGATTATTTTTTCTCTAATTGCATAAAACGTACATATAATCATAGACTTGAAACAAATCAGCAGGTAATCACTAGTTATAATCAATCAAACACAAACATACCGGTCTAAATCACAATCCAAAAACCAAAGTAAAAACTTTGAAAACTGGCTAATCCAGTTAAACACGTGAACTTACACTAGAGAAGTTAGGCCGTGTGTCTCGAAGGGTGAGCACCTCCTGTCTTGATAGCTTAAACCCCATCAAATTTTAGAATGAAATAAACATAGAAGCATTGAACGTCAGATATATCAAAAAGTCAAATATAGTCAAATATAAACAATATTGTGATGATGGTCATATCCTTTTTTAGGGATCTGATTAGCCTAGGCTTGCATTTTCCCTGACGCAACAATTACTTTGTTAGCAGATTGTTTCGTTGTATAAAGCTTCCGTAGTGGGAGGAAATTCTAGCAACCAGTATTAACTGTGAAACAAATACACCATTCGCAAGAGAAGCAGGAATGTTGCCGCATAGAAACAGGGGGTAGACAACTGCAGCAATAACGTTTGTCATGTAGCCTTTTTGTGGATTGTTCTAAAACTGTTATGTTTCGAATTAGAGACGCACTCTATTGCGTGTTAGTTTGAACACCTGTCGATAATATATATATATATATATATATATATATATATATATATATATATATATATATATATATATATATATATATATCACGTGTGTGTGTGTGTGTGTGTGTGTGTGTGTGTGTGTGATAATTTGCTAAATCACCACACTTATCGAAACATAATATTTATCTATTTTATACAATTATCAACCGATTTTACTATTTTTGAGTACAATTGTCACATTTTTGTGATTTTAAATGATAATAATTGATAAAATGTTTACCCTGTTTATAAACAAAATTGGTTATTAACTAACATTCGCGCATGTATTTAGCTACGTGTAAAGAACAAAATATCAAACAGTGCATAAAAAACAAGAGTTGTAGGTCAGTTATACCTTTGACTTATTTTGAAAATAAAAGTTTTCTTACTAGCCTCTTTATATGCCATAGTTATAAAATAAGTGGGTTGCATTTATTGTAAGAAGTCCTAATGTAATCTTTACGAACATTACTGCAAATTTAAACTAAAGTAGAAATTTCTTGAATCATAAATTTTAATATACTGACCTCATAATATCGCACGATACAAAGATGATATACTTATCAAAAGCAAATCAAATATGATAACATTTTCTAATAAATGTATCAGTCCATGTCCAAGTTTTGTCAGTACCATGAACTACATGCTATATATATGTGTGTGTGTGTGTGTGTGTGTGTGTGTGTGTGTGTCACAAAAATTTTATAATGAACGACTATGAAACTAGTTCTATCCAATAATGGCTTGAATTTATCCAAAATCTAGATAAAATAAAGTTTTGTAGGTAGATATCTGATATGAATTTACGCAGGGAAATCTAACTGTTTTTGTAATATCTGTCTGTAATAGATTAAAACAATTGTCTGGGTCATCCAGATGTACAGCTATATCACAACTAAAAATGGAGGTTTGACATTTTTACCGAAATCAGCCTTAACATAGACGGTCTCAACAAAGGCAAAATATGTTAGATAAAATTCGTTTCAGAGACAAAATTTACAAATCTAAAACCAGTTTTTATTTTCTAAATATTAAATAAAGGATATGAAAATAAAATCTGTAAAAATCGCCAAAATTAAAATATTAACAAATAAGCAATTACAGCAATTATACAAAACTAGCCAATTAAAAGAAATATGAAGTTTAACGTTATTCTACTAAGGTATGCTGCCCGAGATACAAACGTTCAAATGTCTAACAGAAAACCTGTAGTAAACAAATAATGTGAAGAAAATCTCAACAGCTTAATAACATTTTCCCAAGACTTTTACAACAGAAATCTTGTAAAATATCACACGAATAATATTATATACAAGTGACATGGATAAGCCGTGAACTGGGGACAAGGTGGAGAGGTCAGTATACAGCAGTTACCCGATGATTATTTCTTCCATACAAAATTGTACTATGGTTGCTATGGACCAACATTTTCTTGATAGATGGTTTGGAGCAGATCAATCTCAAAAGCTAAGTAAAGACTTGGCTATTTCTGCTCAACACAGGAATTTCAATCATGGAAGCGAGACTGAATGCTCCATTAGAATAAGCAGAGAAAGAGCCTAGTCATTAGCTACACTCGCCTTGTGAAAATCAAATTTGAGAATAAACACGAAACTACAGGACGTTAAATATATCCAGGATAAACTATGATGCAGTTACTTCATTCGTATCAAAAATATTTTTATGACGACCATAAAACTTTTTAGGTGCTTGATTAGCTTATGGCTGCTATATCCTGAAGTCAACAAATTATTTGTAAGCTGTTTCTTTTCTTGTAGAAAGTTCCCATAGTGCGAACAATCTTTTCTATGTCGTATTAACTGTGAAACAAATATACTACACACAGTAGAAGCAGGAATATTGTGAGTCCTCGCGTGTATGGGTATTTACAAGCTTAGGTGTCTGTGTGCGTGTGTGTATGTGTGTTTCCATGTTATTAAGATTGCAGTCATCTGTGTGCGTGCGTGTATGTGTGTTTCCATGTTATTTAGATTGCAGTCATTTATCGATTGTATTTTAATATTTTCAATCTTGACATGTCATTTTTATATATAAATATGTTTTAAAATTTTTTTTAACTCTATAGTAATTAATTCTTTGAAATTGTGAATAAATAGTGTAAGCTATGTCATTGCTCAAAAGAAAACATAATCCAATTATTGCTAGCGTGTCAGATTTACCAGTCAGAAAGTATGGTTCCGGAAAACTGTTTTACTTAAATTGAAAATCATGGCGTTATTCTTTTGTTACCTAATGTTTCTTCTGCTAATTTTCTCATGTATCACTCACAAAACAGCTCATAATTTTGACATTGTAAATTATTTATAGAGTTCCATCATTCCTTTCATTTAGCTTGATTTGGAATTTCACTGTGGTATCATAATTTATATTATCACCGTCATGTATTGATTGTTGTAAACTAATGTAGAGCATATTATAGAAATGGCAGATTATCGAAATCAAAAAAAAAAAAAAAAAAAAAAAAAAAAAAACAAAAAAAAAAACAAAGTAGAAATAAATAAAATTATTAAAACCAAATCATAATTTCATTCAAGGAATGTCATTGATAAATTTTCAGAATGTTTATTGTAAAAATGTTTTATTTGTAACAGAAAAGAGTAATATGTACTGCCTACATGAAATACTAGGAATGAAGGAGAAAATCCTTTGCACTAAAATGAATTCGTTTATGTTTCAACACAGGTTTTTCTTTAAATAGTACATTTTAACCTAATTTTAAGTTTTGAAGCTTAACATTTTCTTAACACAAAGAATAAAGGCTATTGTAATTTATCCACACACAAGCAATTGCACTAGATACCAATAATATATAATATACTTAGTATATATTGCAAAGCTATATGGTTATCTTTGTGTTTAAAAGTTCAAATTGTAATTTGGTCGTGTTTGAACTGTTTAGTTAGACTCTGAGGTCGAGCTGGGGAAATATTTTTTTGGTATCAAATATAATTGCTTATGAGTATTCGGTATTTCATTTTCTATTTAGCTAACCAGACATTATCATACATCGAATTCTTTTACATTGGAACTGTATTAGTTATCGCAAATCGGGCTTTTTTTACGATTTTGATCAACCATCCGAGATATTAGAATTTATTTTAAAAATTCATAAAGGTAATTGATGAACCACAACTAATAAAAGTAAACTAAACGGCCTTTCATCTCCGGTCTATATTTTATTAAATGACATGCAATTAAAATGTTGTTATTTAATTTTCATTACAAATATATTTAACACTTTATAATTTACTTATTGGAGATATCTTTTATTATTTAACACGGTTTTTATAGCATGGCCTGGAGGTTGTATCAATTTTAAGATATTTATTCATTAGTAGCAGAGTCGTCTTAAGCACAAGCTAAAGAGTCACAATGGCTATCGCAATTCTCAATCGGGACAGATCCTATCATCAAAGGTCGAGAGATGACCCTTGTTTCCTACGACATCCACCACTACGGTAGCTCAGTTGGTAAAGCGGTCGCTACGTATGTGGGAGGTCGGGGTTAGAACCCCCGTCGAGTCTAACCAAGACTTGGAAATAGGTACTGGCTGTTCATCCACATAGCATTCGGCATTTGGAAATAAAAGTTGCGGTTCCTTCGTTAAAGACCTTATGCCGATGCCCCCTGTCAAGGCTGGCGTGGCACGCTAAAGAACCCTGCTACACATTTCCCTAAACGTCAAAACGTATGCCACTTTATCTATAGCTGGTGGCGTCTCAATATAAGTGAATGTGTTTTCGACTTGGACGTAAAACCCAATTAAGTCATGTCAAATCAAATCCTCCAACATCCCTTACTTATCCATAATTCACTAAAACAAAATAATTACTCGGTCTATGGTTCTACTGTTTTTTCATTTTTATAAGACAATTTGTCTCGGAATACATCATTTCTTTGATTTGATCACGCGAAGAGATAAACAATGCAGATACAGTTAATATAATTAATCTTTATCAGTTGGAGTACAAATCTAAAACGCAATTACGAATAACATATTTCACATAAATAAATGGTTTGCATTCGCTAGTATTTACAAACTTACAGGTTTATAACCTGCCTTAAACAAGCAACCTAAAACAATAATGCTCGCTACTCTGTATTGGTCAGGATTATCCTAACCATATCGTCTAAAACATAGTATATCTATGCCTTGTATGGTCAAACTTGTATGTTTCATAATCATTAATTATCAATCATTCGAAAAATAATTGAAAATAACGCGTTTATCAAAGATAATAAAAATGACAAACATATTTCAAACCCGGATTACAACATCCCTGACTTCGAACGGGCACTGGTTTTATTTAGATTTGCCGAATTTTGACAGGCACTGCAGTAAATATCTTGTTTGTTTATAGTACTTTTCGATGGCTTAACTATGCCACGTTTTAACGATTATTGACTCATAAATACAGACAGGTCTTATAAACCAGAAGATTGAATTATGATGTGAACCAAGTACCTTACGATGTCCGATTTGGTTGAAAATGTTCATCGAGTTCGTCTTAGTGATTTATTTTATTCTGCCAAATTAGAATTCTACTTTTTTTTTTACTTTTTATGTTGATCATTTTTTTTAAAAGTGGCTATATCAGCAAGCCTTTTTTTTAAAAAATATAATTAAAGAATTCTTACATCTCGTAATAAGAGTAACCAATTCTCTTTGGATTTTTTTAACGCTGATGAAATAAATACAACTAACATCCTCTTCCCCTCCTGCCATGTCAGTTACAAAAATAAACACAAGTGCATGTCCAAACAGTGGTTTAAATAAGTGGGTTTTTTTTCTTTTGTCTATTTACTGTCGTGTTATGTTTTTGGTTGCATTGTCTGTTGCTAAGGTCTTTTTTTTTCGTTATTTCAATAACATTTTTTGGACTTTTTTCAACACTGTAATATCTTTCAGACGTGACGTAGTGAATTAACAAAAATAATAACAAGGTCGATGATCATATTTCAGACCAACCAAAAAAATATCAGAAAGTTTTATAATAAAGCAATTTCTAAATCCTATTTGTTTCCGTAATATTATACCGTATCTGTGCATGAAAAAATATATACTAACATCTTTTTCTCATTTCTAAATGTATTCTTAAATCAGCCTAGGAAATACAATAACATACACTCGATAACTATACACGTAAACACGCCTCATCGAACGGTTAATTAAAACGGAGGACATTGTTCATTTCACTGGAGAAGAGCATGTAATTTTCTCTTTTAGCATTATATCAAAAATAATTATTTGTTTGTAGTTGGAATAAAATCGTTTACCTTTGGACAGGTAAGAGGTAATCAGTATCGCTAGAATTGTCTCATTTATTTGGTTTAAAGAAAAAAAAACTTCATGGAAAATGTCTCTGGGGTAATAAATGTTTAATAATCAAGTTTCTATTGTGATGTTACACGTCAAATGTGGGCTGCTGGCGATAAACGCTATGAGTATTTAGTATTTTTTAACATAGATTAGCGTCAATTTAAGTATGATAGACTTAAAGGTAACCATTTCAGATTAAGAATCATAGAACAAACACCACGATTGGTTAGTTCAAAAATCAAGGCGGTTAATATTGAGAATATTATACAGGCCGCCCCCGTTTAAATGGAAACCAATATTATGATGTGATATATAAGGACAAGACGTGTTAGTGAACATCTTGTGAGAAAATAATGCAGAATAGGATAGACGAGTTAATTAATTGCTGAAGATTTGACACGTTTTATTTCAATAGCCAAATTCCTAAAAAAAGGTAAGAAGCTTATTTTTATTGACAATTTAAATCATATGTTTATTCACCTGATTCCTTTTTATCTCCGGTTTTTTATTATACGTATTGAAGTGTTGCTAATTTGTTAATTTTAGCTATATAAAAATAATGCCAAAATTAACAAGAATTATTATTAAAGTTTTGTTTCCAAAACTACTTTATTTTAAATTCGATTCTCAGTGCATTCCTTTAAACTAGAATCAGTTATTATGCCTATTAATATAAATAATGCATACTTTTGGTTTTAAATATGCAATCGCTTTACTTGTATTAAAAGTTGATAGAAAAAAAAAAATTTAACACGATTCGACTAGAGTTTACTATTTATCATTTTGTATTTTCATTTTCTGGCAAAATGTCATTAAATGCAAAGTTTAACCGCAAGTTTGCTCCATAAAAACCACGACAAATGCAATGTTTTGCCAAGTAAAATCGATGACAAATGCAGTTTGACCGAGTAACAACAATGACAAATGCAAAGTTTGATCGAGTGAAAAAAAAGATAAATGCAATGTTTGATCGAGTGAAAAAAAAAGATAAATGCATGTTTGATCGAGTGAAAAAAAAGATAAATGCAATGTTTGACCAAAGTAAAAAACAGATTAATGCAATGTTTAGCCAAGTAAAACAATGACAATTTGAATGTAAGTCCGATTAACAACAATGACAAATTCAAGTAAAATAATTGACAAATGCAATGTTTGGCCTAAGTAACAACAATTGCAAATGCTAGTTTTGACCGAATTTAAACAGTGACAAATGCAACGTTTGGCCTGAGTAACAACAACTGCAAATGCAAGTTTTGACCGAACTTAAATAGTGACAAATGCCAGGTTTGACCGAATAAAAACATCAGCAAGCTGTTGTATAGGTATATTATAGTATACTTAAGTTTATTTGGTTAACATAATGATTATTGATATATGGTAAAATATTTACCTTCTGAGAAATCATTATCAAATCACACGTACTAGAACCGTGTAATATGATGTTCATTAAGGCTTGTAATCCTGCCGAATAGGACAAATAACAATAACGAAGAGGTAGGCGAGAAAACGGCTTTTATAAAACATACACTAATGGCTTTTGGAAATTGCCAACTCACATCTTAATGTTCAAAATGTTTCTGTAGATGCTATGTTTAATTTTTCAAATTAAACAACAAAATAAATTATCAAATAAATAAATAAATAAATAATCAATTGAATAAATAAATAATTAAATAAAAATAAATGAATAAATAAATAAAAAGAAAATGGTAAAATACCAATATATTGAGAAAAAAATAACAGTAAAAAAATTTATACGATGAAAGGTTATTGTTCTGAAGTGTTTCAATTATGCTTCTGTGTGGCTCGTTTGATAAAACGTAGTTTTTTTCTTATCCTAATTAAAAACGTGATTGATAAAACAGAAAATGAATAATTCTTCGATTTACCTTATTTTCTTCATGAGACTTGTTTGATAAAACACATTTTTTCTATAAAAGACGCAAAGATCATTTTAGAGATTATAATGTCCTTTGGTTTTGTATAGGTCGCGGTTAATAACAACTTAAGTTTGTTGGTCTGATGTTTCAATAAGTTCCTGTAAAGTGCGTGTTTTTTTTTTTTTTTTTTTTTTTTTTTTTTTTTTTTAAACAGTGTTTGTTTTCGAAATCATTCTGTTTATTGAAAACTTTTAAGTTCAGACTTCGATGTTATTTTGAATATGGTTTGTTTGCATGATTTAAAGATTCCGTTAGTCTTCCGATAAGGTGTGTTTGATTAAAACGGTAAGTTTATGATTAAAGATTTCGATAGTCTTCTGTATAGGACCTGTTTGATTAAAGCGTTAAGTTCTTGATTTTAGATTTTAATGGTCTTTCGTATAGGGCTTGTTTGAAAAAATGTAAAGTTCATGATTCTGAGATTTCGATAGTCTTTCGTATAAGGCGTGTTTGATAAAAACGTTAAGTTCATGATTCTGAGATTTCGATAGTCTTTCGTATAAGGTGTGTTTGATAAAAACGTTAAGTTCATGATTCTGAGATTTCGAAAGTCTTTTTAGTATAGGGCGTGTTTGATTAAAGCGTTAAGTTCTTGATTTAAGATTTTAATAATCTTTCGTAAAGGGCTTGTTTGAAAAAAACGTAAGGTTCATGATTCTGAGATTTCGATAGTCTTTCGTATAGGGCGTGTTTGATTAAAGCGTTAAGTTCATGATTTTAGATATCGAAAGTCTTTTTTGTATAGGGCGTGTTTGATTAAACATTAAATTCTTGATTTAAGATTCTAATAGTCTTTCGTATAGGTCGTGTTTGAAAAAATGTAAAGTTTATGATTCTGAGATTTCGATAGACTTTCGTATAGGGCGTGTTTGAAAACATGTAAAGTTCATGATTCTGAGATTTCAATAGCCTTTAGTATAGGGCGTGTTTGATTAAAGGGTTAAGTTCATGATTTTAGATATAGAAAATCTTTTTTTATAGGGCGTGTTTGATTAAAACGTTAAGTTCTTGATTTAAGATTTTAATAGTCTTTCGTATAGGGCGTGTTTGATTAAAACGTAAAGTTTATGATTCTGAGATTTTTATAGTCCTCGTATAGGGTGTGTTTAAATAAAGTAAAGTTAACGATTCTGAGATTTTGATAGTTTTCTGTATTGGGCGTGTTTGAAAAAAACGTTAAGTTGATGATTCTGAAATTTTAATAGTCTTTCGTATAGGGTGTGTTTGATAAAACGTAAAGTTCATGGTTTTGACATGTCAATAGTCTTTTGTTTAGGGCGCGTTTGATTAAAGTGTTAAGTTTATGATTTGGGATTTTGATAGTCTTTCTTCTAAGGCGTGTTTGATCAAAGGTAAAGATCATGGTTTTGAGGTTTCGGTAGTCTTCTGTATAGGGCGTGTTTGACTTAAATGTTCAGCTCATGATTCTAAGATTTCGTTAGTCTTCCATATAGGACGTGTTTAATAAAACGTAAAGTTCATGATTCTGAAATTTCAAGTCTTTCGTTAAGGGCGTGTTTGAAAAAAAAAAAACGTAAAGTTAACGATTGTGAGAATTCGATAGTCTTCCGTATGGGGCGTGTTTGATTAAAACGTAAAGTTCATGATTCAGAGATTTCGGTAGTCTGTCGTATAGGGCGTGTTGATAAAACGTTCGGCTCATAACCCTTGGATTTCGATAGTCGTTTGTATAGGGTGTGTTTGATAAAACGTTCAGTTCATAATTCTAAGATTTCGATAGTCTTTTGCATAGGGTGTGTTTAATCAAAACGTTCAGCTCCTAATTCTAAGATTTCGATAGTACTCCGTATAGGGCGTGTTTGATAAAATGTTCAACTCATAATTCTGTGATTTCGATAGTCTGTCGTATAGGGTGTTTTTGATAAAACGTTCAGCTAATGATTCTCAGATTTCGATAGTTTTCCGTACAGGGTGTGTTTTATTACGTAAAGTTCATGTTTCTCAGATTTCGACCATCCCTTGTAAAGGGCGTGTTTGATTAAAGCGTAAGGTTCATGATTCCGAGATTTTAATAGTTTTCCGTATAGGGCTTGTTTGATAAAACGTAAAGTTTATGAATCGTCTTTCGTATAGGGCGTGTTTGATTAAAACGTTAAGTTGATTGTTCTAACATTATAATTGTCTGTCGTTTAGGGCGTGTTTAATAAAATGTTTTTTTTTATGTTTAGGCGTGTTCGTTAAAGGGTTTAGTTGTTCAGTTTTTAGTGTGTTGTAAACGGAAACTTCAGCGTTCTGAAATTCTGATATTTCTTCTGTTAAGGGCGTGTTTGTCGATCAGAGGATTGGGTATTTTTATTCTGTACAGGGATGATCGAAAAACCCTCTTTTCTGCAATTGTTGTACCATTTTGTAAAGGCGTGTTCGATAAATAGTAGAGCGAACTTACACTGGGCGAAAAATCACCTTTTATACATCTTTTATTATTCCCAACCGGTATTGGAAAGTTCAACCCTTTGACAAGTCAACCTTTCCTTTACCTTTCGTTTCACAAAATATCGTCTTTCATATTTTGAATTGTACGGAAGATTCAAAAGGTAATATTTCATCTTTTGACATTGTCAAAAGGTAAAATTCCAAAACTTTTCGTATACTGTCAAAAGATAACAGTCCCTATTATTACACTTTTGTTTTGTCTAAAACTTCTAAATGCATATGAATTTTACATTTTTTTACACCTTTTATATACATGTCGATTAACTCAAAGTGTCATCTTTTTTCACCTGTTATTACCTTTGATAGAAGTCAAAATGTCAAATTTCTACACCTTTTTATACATGTCGACTAACTCAAAATGTCATCCTTTTTCACCTGTTGATAGAACTCAAAATGTCAAATTTCTACACCTTTTTATACATGTCGACTTACTCAAAATGTCATCTTTTTTCACCTGTTGATAGAACTCAAAATGTCAAATTTCTACACCTTTTTATACATGTCGATTAACTCAAAATATCATCTTTTTTCACCTGTTATTACCTTTGATAGAACTCAAAATGTCAAATTTCGACACCTTTTATATACATGTCGACTAACTCAAAATGTCATCTTTTTTCACCTGTTATTACCTTTGATAGAACTCAAAATGTCAAATTTCGACACCTTTTTATACATGTCGATAAACTCAATATGTCATCTTTTTTCTGTTATTACCTTTGATATAAGTCAAAATGTCAAATTTCTACACCTTTTTACACATGTCGACTAACTCAAAATGTCATCTTTTTTCACCTGTTATTACCTTTTATATAAGTCAAAATGTCAAATTTCTACACCTTTTTATACATGTCGATTAACTCAAAATGTCATCTTTTTTCACCTGTTATTACCTTTGATATAAGTCAAAATGTCAAATTTCGACACCTTTTTATACATGTCGATTAACTCAAAATGTCATCTTTTTTCACCTGTTATTACCTTTGATAGAACTCAAAATGTCAAATTTCGACACCTTTTTACACATGTCGACTAACTCAAAGTGTCATCTTTTTTCACCTGTTATTACCTTTGATATAAATCAAAATGTCAAATTTCGACACCTTTTTACAAATGTCGACTAACTCAAAATGTCATCTTTTTTCACCTGTTATTACCTTTGATATAAGTCAAAATGTCAAATTTCGACACCTTTTTATACATGTCGATTAACTCAAAATGTCATCTTTTTTCACCTGTTATTACCTTTGATAGAACTCAAGATGTCAAATTTCTACACCTTTTTACACATGTCGACTAACTCAAAGTGTCATCTTTTTTCACCTGTTGTTACCTTTGATATAAATCAAAATGTCAAATTTCGACACCTTTTTACACATGTCGACTAACTCAAAATGTCATCTTTTTTTACCTGTTTTTACCTTTGATGTAACTCAAAATGTCAAATTTCTACACCTTTTTATATATGTCAGTTTCATGGTCGTGGTTGGAGTTGTAATATTTTTTAACAATTTTTCAGCTTTTCGCCACGAAAGCAATGCTATTTTATATTTATGGAGTAATCTAGGAATACGTTCATGTGTTTTGATTTGCCATGTACTAGCGCGAAATCAAAGCATTTTTTTTTATTAAAGTGCGAAGAGACAATACACTAATAGGATTTTACAATAAAGTCGTATGGTGGCGCATAAATATATAAAACAGAATATAATGGTCAGTTTGCCGTTCCGTTTCCCAGTTAACTTTATTTTGGTTTATCCACCTGAATTATGCTATGTATATTATCATTTTTAAAAAACTGCAATCACGTTAAACAGATTTTTTGTTTATTTTTGAAAACTACAAATAAACATCTAAACATATAAACAATCCCCAGATAAGCACACTATCAGCATTGCCAAATACATATACAGCTGTTTAAGATTTGGAGAGAAATGTTGTTGTTGTTGTTGTAATGTGTAATGTTGATAAGTGTCGCATAGGAAAATTTTCACCCAACGAGAGCAAGATTATAAATCTTAGAAGTATAGGAGTTAATTATAGTCTGCCTTTTACTACCGCGTACCCTGGGCGACTTTTTGTTAAGGTGCTAGCTCACCCAGTCAGTAGGCCGCACAAAAACACACAGCTTCCCAGTCCGCTATCCTAATATCAGGTGAACAAGTTGATACTCTGTCCTCTAAATGTCTAACGCTAGGTTAGGAAGCAGTATCGAAGATTTTAGAGTCGTATGTATGATCCGAATGAGGCTCAAGACGGCACTTCCTGCTCTCAAGGGGGCCGCTCTAGATCGAGAGGGACTACAGTAAATTTGTTCTAGATGTGGATAACTATAGGCAACTCCCGATTGTTTGGTATATAACACCCGGTTATCGGAGATAAAATAAATTTTGACGGGTTCCGATTTAATTGTTGTCGTAATTTCCATGCTAGATGCGAGATTGTACATGTATGCTCTTGCGTATAGTAGCAGTAAACGGTCTTACTACTCATGGCATTTAGCATAAATTTAAAATATTTATTTGGTCAAGGTTAACACAGTTCCGTTTGTTGTTCCATTACTAAAAAAGAAAAACTTAAACTTAACGAATTATATCAGATTTACTTAGCCATTAAAATAAATGTCTTGCTGTGATCATTACTGACAGAGACATGTTAAAAGTTAGAATTCCCTCCTCTCTTTAATTTGTAGCATCAACTTTGATACATCCATAAGAAAAATAATTGGAAATTTAATTGAATTTTATTTCTTGAAAGAAAGATAAAATGATTATTTGTAACAATGGTTACCCCCCCCCCCATTACACCACAAATAAACATCGTTTAACTTTTACACTTTATAGATAAGCCCAGATTTTCAAAAAGGAGTGGAGAAATGGCAATTTTCTGCTACATTAAACTGATACCTTTAAGGACAATTAAAAAAATCAATAGGCCATCTCCTGTGGTGTAACTTAACATTAAAAACTGACCAATTTAACATGACTGAGGATTTATCCAATTCTGACCAGTTTTAAACTGAAATAACTGAACCTTATCTGACAAAATTAAAAAAATAAAATAAAATAAATCAAAGTACGTAAAAACTGATGAGAAGTGAATCTTAATTTTTCGAAAACTTCAAACTATTTTTTGTAATTATATATAATGTAACTTACCCCTCAAATAATTCTACCAAAGTATTTATTACATTTTATTCAGTATTAAGTCAGTCTTGTATGATTGTGTGTTGTTTTTTTTTAAAAAAAAGATGGGAAAATAGCTTATAGTAAACTTATAAATCCGAAATTGAAATTAATAACTTTACTTAAGTTTTATCCTGAGATACTTAAACCAGAACTCTTGAAATGCATTAAATATGTTCAACAGAAATAGAAATCTTTGAAAGCCTTAACCTAGAAGGAACTTTTTAAGTGACAATTTAAAATATTAATTAAGTTTCATAGTTTCTTATTTATCTGAGACAGTTGTTTGAGGTGATTTGTGACAGTATATATTGTCGCTCTGAACATATTGTAGCACATCGATAAATATCAGATGCCCGACGACAATATGTACCCTGTCACTGTACAAATTGTCGTCTACCTAATATGGTTTATATTATTGAGATGATGATGATGATGATGATTGGACATTTTCAAATCGAATATGAAAAATGATGTTTTAGTTTCAATAACCAACAGATACTGTAAGATACTGTAATTAAACTATACACTGAGTATCTCTCTCTCTCTTTCTTTCTCTCATTTAGTCAAACACTCTTTAAAAACCTCAAATGCTTCAATTCCTGCAATGTTTAATAGTTTTGTTTAAGTATAGGCAAATTTAATTATATACATATATATGCAAATAAAAAATATTTAAAAAAAGAAACTCATGATTATTTTCTAAGTTTATCTTTGATTGCTGTTATAAGTGAATTGTATGGTGGCACAGAGGTTACATGAAATATATTTTTCCTATTACGTGCGCACGTATTACCTCTTACGTGCGCACGTAACACCTATTTCGTGCGCATGCACGTACTTACCAATACGTGTGCACGTAGTAACCTTTTACGTGCGCAGGTATTACCTATTACTTATAGGTAAAACGTGCGCGCGTATTAGTTAACCTATTACGTGCGCACGTATTACCTATTAGTTATACGTGCGCATGTATTGGTTACTTTGTGCGCACGTAAAAGGTAATACGTGCACACGTAATAGGTTCATACGTGCGCACGTAATATTAAAAATATATTTCATGTCACCTCTGTGTCACCGTAGAATTGGGATAGATACATAAAAATTTACTGTGCACTACCCCTAAAATACAAAACAAAACAGCAGTCCGTATATTGTTTTGACAATAACAAATCTGAATTTTATTCTATGAACTAATATGTACGTTGCAAGGTCCCTTTGAACGTACAGACTTGATTAACAACTTTTTAACGGTTTTTCATAATGATTCCGCAATATGTCAGGAAGTTTTTCAAACCATCTTTCCTTTGCCAAATATAAACTTCTGTTTTTTTTTCTTTATCAGTCTCGTCTAAAATGCCTTCATGTACTGCAGAAAGGCGCGAAGACACTGCCAAAACACTTGGTTTCGGAATCCTGTTTATTTCGCCTAGGGTCCCTCTGTCATGACTCACCTTGCGCAGACTTTTACAAAATGGTTGCAGTTCTCCACTTATCTTGTATTTCCCTTCTTGCTCCTCTCGCCCATGACTCTTTTAAAAATTGTTTCATAAGCTGAACCTCATTTCTCTTTTTATTGATTATGTACGCCCCAGTATCCTATAAGATAACCAAAATGAATAAACGGGCCCATAATCTAACAATCGTTCAAGTGTCCATGAAGATGCATGTTTGGAGTTACACATTCCTGTCCATACAACTGCTCAAACATTTCACAAAACTGCAACATAAATCTGTCGGCAATTTTGGCGCTATCTACTGTAATGTATCTCTTACACACCCTTTTGCATGCTAACACAAATTTTCTCCGGCACTTTAAGTGACATTCTTGAAGAATTCTGTTTAAGCAATACATTGAAATCAGTACTGTCTCGTTTTTAGCTGGTCTGCATTAAATGATCCGAATAATGTCGAAAATTTTTGTGGAATTTTTCCAACATCAGTTGGACAGTTATAATTTTCTATTTGATTATAAATGATTTGCAATGTTCCTCCAACAGTAATTTTTTGTTTTCCACACTGAGATCATGTGTTTCGCTGTTGCAAAAAAGATTATGCAATGGATCGATCGACGTCATTCTGACGTCATTATTTTAACTTCTCTTGGAAACTATTCTCTTTACCAACTCCTCCTAGAAACTGTTTTTACACTTTAACACCCCATTGTTCAAACTACATGTATAATTATAGTTTCCCGTTTAAATGGCACATATGTAGGAAGATTGCAAATACAACTACCTACTTAATAATTTGTGTACTTGTATAGTTGGAACCAGTCTACATTCAACATAACACCATGATTGCTGTGTTCAGTAAAAAGTTATGTTTGAGCCCATTCAATTCTTCCCAATTTTTTTTCCATCATATATGTCGCACATAACATTTTCACGTTTTTCTTGTTTTCGCCTGTTTTCACAAAGATCTTCGGTTAGTTATTCGCTATGACAGAGTGGTTATTCGCCATGACAGCGTGGTTATTCGCCATGACAAAGTATTAATTCGTCATGACAAACAAAAATTCGCCATGACAGATTAGTAATTCGCCATGACAGAGAAGCAATTCGCCGTGACAACAAAGTATTCAACATGACAGATTAGAAATTAGCCATAACAGTTAGAAATTCGGACTGACAGATTAGAATTCGTCATGACAGAGTAGTAATTCGCCACAACAGATTAGAAATTCCCCAGTAGTAATTCACCAAGTAGTAATTCGTTATGACAGATTTGTAATTCGCCATGACAGAGAAGTAATTCGCTGTGACAGAGGAGTAATTCAACATGACAGATTAGTAATTAGCCATAACAGTTAGTAATTCGCCCTGACAGATAAGAATTCGTCATGACAGAGTAGTAATTCGCCACGACAGATTAGAAATTCGCCACGACAGAGCATTCATCGCCATGGCAGAGTAGTTATTTGCCATGACAGAGTAGTAATTCGCAATGACAGATTAGAAATTCGCCACGACAGAGTAGTAATTTACTAAGTAGTAATTCGTTATGGCTTATTTGTAATTCGCCATGACAGAGTAGTAATTCGCTGTGACAGAGAAGTAATTCAACATGACAGATTAGTAATTAGCCACACACCGTTAGTAATTCGCCCTGACAGATTAGAATTCGTCATGACATAGTAATTAGCCATAACAGTTAGTAATTCGCCCTGACAGATTAGAATTCGTCATGACAGAGTAGTAATTCGCCACGACAGAGTAGTAATTTGCCATGACAGATTAGAATTCGTCATGACAGAGTAGTTATTCGCCACGACAGAGTAGTAATTCGCCACGACAGAGTAGTAATTCACCATGACAGATTAGAAATTCGCCACGACAGAGTAGTCATCGCCATGACAGAGTAGTTATTTGCCATGACAGAGTATTCATTCGCCATTCGAGAGTAGAAGTACGCCATGACAAAGTAGTAGTCCACCATGACCGAGAAATTAGTCGGCATGACAAAATAGTAATTTGCCATGACAGAGTGGTAATTCACCATTACAGAATAGTACTTCATAAAAGACAGAGAAATAATTCAACATGACATGAAGATCATCGCCATGGCTAATTAGTATTTCTTTTAGCCATGACAAAGAAGTTATTTATCATGACACTATAGCAAATGGAAAAGACAGCGTATTTATTCGCCATCGCATGATACTAATTACGAATGACAGAGTAGTAACATGCGAGAGTTAAGATTTTTAATTTTCACGGTGTTATTGTTATCAATTTTTATATTACAACAATATTTGTGCGTGTGATTGGCACATGTGTATTTCTTGATGTTCTTGCGTGCACTCGGGGTAACTTTTAGTTTACCTGATGAGTGGTTGCAGACTAACATAATTACATATCATCCATCAGTTCCGAGTTGTTTTTCATTTACTCCAATGCCGAGAGCCAGCAGTAGAAGCTTAATATTTCAGCGCCTTTTGTTAACGCTGTCATATGCTACTTTTGAATTTTTAGAAAAAAAATCACAAATAAAAAGTTGCATATTAATACTTTTTAAAAATTGCATTATTTCATAAAATTTCAAGCCCAGTACATGTCAAACGAGGCCGGGTATTAAAACAGATTTCGGGCGGACTTTACAACTAGACCACAAGGGAGGTATAAAACATTGAATACTGAATCGAGTGATGTAATATCAAAACTTCCAATCGCATCATTTTAAATTTTTGGAGTTGTTATTGTTTCAGAGATATGATAAACTTTGAACAGATTTTGAATCTTAGCAGTGAAATCCTTGATAATTTATATAAACATACGTTTAATCGATCCAGGATATCTTGTATTGGTTTGCTGTGGATGTAATTCATTTATTTTTTTTTATTTTTTTTTTTCTTTTAGCATAGTTACATACTCTTCTTCATGCATAGTTGATATAAAATAAATTTTTATATGATCAAAAGCATGAAAGTTCATTTCAACTTGATATCAAATATGCACTTTGTTATTATGTTGTTACAAACAACACGATTCCGAAAATTGTTTCTTATTAATACAAAAAAAAAAAAAAAAAAAAAAAAAAAAAAAAAAAAAAAAAAAAAAAAAAAAAAAAAAACCTAGAAATTTAAATTTTATATTTAAGTAAATGTTTTATATAATAATGTGCCAAAATCCAAAAAAGGGTAAGAAAAATAGAAATTGGACCACTGCACAGATTTGCTTGCATGATGTATGTCTACTTATCATCAATAATACAGTAATATTAATTATATAATGTTGTTCATGTTATAAAACGCGCATCATATTTTAATAATTACTTAATTTAATTTTCCATTTGTCTTTTGCTTATGAGGAAAAATAGACTAAATTTCAATATTTGAGTACAATTATAAAATCAAAAAGCTGCAAGTGTCTAAGGAGAGAATGGAACAGGGTGTGGACTTCGAAATTCACTGAAAATGAGAAATGCTGGGGAATATACAATATTAAATTCAGTAAAATGTATGTGTCATCTTGGTTAAAAATAGATAAATTAAGCTAGTGTCATGTGCAGAATTTTTAATTTTTACGAAAAGATGTATTCAAAATTCGGCTCATGCAGCGATTTTTTAATATTTCTTTTTGGAAAAATTCAAAAGTCTGTTATAAAGTTTTGTTGAATATAAATGGATGGTGTATTTTAAGATAGATTTTTATTATTTTACAAGTGGCTTGAATTAGTTCGAATTTTTTTTAAGCTACTTATTGTATACTTATGAATAGTGTATGACAGAAGACATTTTACCTGTCATTTACACCTTGAGGAATGAAAAAGACACAGATTCAGTTTATGTTAAGTTTGGAGGATAAGTATTACGTCATCTCAATCACTTTTCAGATAATAGGTACAGATGGGACTTAGATCTGACAGCCAAACCCCCAACTGTGAAATGGTGCCATAAACTTAAACATGAATAAAGACATCCCTTAACCAATGTATCTGTAACAGTTTTATAACCTCAAATAAAAAAGACACTTCCTTTCCCTTATTTGAGAGATAAGAACGCACGTTACTTAAAATTTTAAAATCAAGTATGTCGGGTATGAAATCTATGACAGACTGTGATGGAAGAACTTATGAAAAAATAAGCAGTGATGAAAGTGATAGAGTTGAAGAGATTGAAATAGATACAACTGCGCTTGATGCTAATAGCCAGGTAAAATTATAAATGTATTCCTCAAGAGCACAAACACACACAAACACGCACACACACACACACACATAATGGTGTTCATCTCCTAAATCAGTGTTAAAAAGTTAACACAATCTATTTTATTTCTTTTTTTATATGAATAAGTGGTTTTTGGTTACCACATCTGAAATTACTGAAATGAAATAGTTTTATTTAAGTGCGAAAGTTCTGAAGTTAAATAATGAGGATATGATTTTTTTTCCTTTTTATAAGATGTACCATTTAAAAAACCAACTTTGTAAAAATGATCAACTGACGTTCTAGATAATTTAAAAAAGTATTTGTTGACTATTAACATCCTCATTCAAAATGATCCCTATCACTAATTTAATTAAATCAAATTAAATTAAATCAATTTGATTTAATTTAATTTAATTAATTTAATTTAATTTAATTTAATAATTTAATTTAATTATTTTTTTATAAAGTTTTTTATTTTATTAAAGGTACAATGTTGAGGTATTTCACTACCAAAAAGCAGGAAGAAACATAAAAAAAGAAGTAAAAATTGGATGCTGAAAAGAGAAGACGTGTTCTGTATGAAAGAAAAAAAAGAAGTAAGTATTAGAACTTATCTGAAACCGAGTATGTTAAAACTCTTTAAGAGTCTAAAAAGAGGGCCTTTTTGGCCGAATGATCTAAAACGCGCGCTTACGGACCACAGTGCCTCTGACAGCCTAGGATCGTATCCCGATTAGGCAAATCCTAGTGTGAGAAATTTTAAAGTTCGCTTGCCGAAGGTCGGTTTTAGTGATAGTTACCCATCACGAACAAGTGATAGTTCATCAATTTTCTCTATTTTACTGTTAAAAGCAGGATTATGAAAATCAAATAGATGTACATTGAAGCATTTACTGGTCGTATATCTGGCCCCCGTTTCACAATCATTCACTAAACTGTATGTACACTCAAATCAAATTAGAAAATATTTTAATTTTTAAGACATTAAAAAATTAAAATTGAATATCGTATGTCATATTGAACAAAACATTGTCTTATATAACTAAAAATTTTGAAAATTTTGATGAGAGAAAAATGGGAATATTTGAGTTAAGTATATGTACTTAACTGAGTGAATGGCTGTGAAACTGACTGGGGCCTGGTCTTCTTCTAGATCACAAAATCCTCAAGCGCTTTTTAAAAATATACTACATTATGCAACGATAAAGAAAATATGAATACATTTAAACTTATTTTTTAGAAATCAAATAGAAGACTTGCAGCTCTGCAACAAATTACCATCGGTGATGCAAAGAAACAAAAAATTGCAAAGGTTTTAAAACCTGCCTTACAGTACATGTCAAAAAACGAGGAGTGTGAGGATGGCTTTATCAAGCTTCAACCTTCCTGACAGAGTGAAAAGTTTAAGAAATACAAAGCAATACAAGACAACAAATATCTTGACACTTGTTCCAAAGAGTAAAAGATTGATGCAAATAAGGACAATTATAACAAACATAAAAAGATTGTCTTCAGTTGTCTGAGGACATGAGCTGAATATTTAAGGACGGTGAAAACCAGTAACACTTAGTAATCTATCATGTTATTTTAAAAAAAAAAATTGTTTCGGGGAATCTCAGTTGTCGAACGCGTTTTTGTTTGTTATCAATTTATATTATAACTGGAATAAAATATTTACTCATTGAATGTGTGTTTTAATAAAGTGCAAGAAGGATGATACGAGATAAGAAAAAGTCGACAAAAGCATCGATTTGCAAAACACAATTTTGATTTTTTCTAAGAAAGTTGGTCTTTGGAATGAGTGAATTTAATTTGTTTTGAAAGGCTAAAACTGGTGTACCTTTTCTGTTCAAATGATGTTAGTTTGTCAAAAAAACATATTTGATGTACAAAATGTATTGAAAGGCTAAAAAATGCATCATTTTGAAATCAAAAGATGTAAATATGTCACAAAAGACATATTTGATGTACAAAATGTACAAAAGGCTAAAAAATGTCATCTTTTCTAGTCAAAAGATGTAAATATGTCACAAAAGATCATATTTGATGTACAAAATGTACTAAAAGGCTAAAAAATGTCATCTTTTGGTTAGTCAAAAGATGTAAATATGTCACAAAAGATCATTTTGATGTACAAATGTACTAAAAGGCTAAAAAATGTCATCTTTTGGTTAGTCAAAAGATGTAAATATGTCACAAAAGACCATCTTTTGATGTACAAAATGTACTAAAAGGCTAAAAAAGGTCATCTTTTGGTTAGTCAAAAGATGTAAATATGTACAAAAGATCATCTTTTGATGTACAAAATGTACTAAAAGGCTAAAAAATGTCATCTTTTGGTTAGTCAAAAGATGTAAATATGTACAAAAGATCATCTTTGATGTACAAAATGTACTAAAAGGCTAAAAAGGATCTTTTTGAGTCAAAAGATGTAAATATGTCACAAAAGATCATCTTTGATGTACAAAATGTACTAAAAGGCTAAAAAAGGTCATCTTTTGTTAGTCAAAAGATGTAAATATGTCACAAAAGACCATTTTGATGTACAAAATGTACTAAAAGGCTAAAAGGTAATCTTTTTGAGTCAAAAGATGTAAATATGTCACAAAAGATCATTTTGATGTACAAAATGTACTAAAAGGCTAAAAAGGTCATCTTTTGTTAGTCAAAAGATGTAAATATGTCACAAAAGATCATTTTGATGTACAAAATGTACTAAAAGGCTAAAAAAGGTCATCTTTTGTTAGTCAAAAGATGTAAATATGTCACAAAAGATCATCTTTGATGTACAAAATGTACTAAAAGGCAAATAAAAGGTAATCTTTTTGTTAGTCAAAAGATGTAAATATGTCACAAAAGATCATCTGTTGATGTACAAAATGTACTAAAAGGCTAATAAAAGGTCATCTTTTTGTAGTCAAAAGATGTAAATATGTCACAAAGATCATCTTTTGATGTACAAAATGTACTAAAAGGCTAAAAAAATGTCATCTTTTGGTTAGTCAAAAGATGTAATATGAAACAAAAGATCATCTTTTGATGTACAAAATGTACTAAAGGCAAAAAAGGTAATCTTTTTGTTAGTCAAAAGATGTAAATATGTCACAAAAGATCATCTTTGATGTACAAAATGTACTAAAGGCAAATAAAAGGTAATCTTTTTGTAGTCAAAAGATGTAAATATGTCACAAAAGATATTTGATGTACAAAATGTACTAAAAGGCATAAAAGGTATCTTTTTGTTAGTCAAAAGATGTAAATATGTAACAAAAGATCATATTTTGATGTACAAAATGTACTAAAAGGCTAAAAAATGTCATCTTTTGGTTAGTCAAAAGATGTAAATATGTCCAAAAGATCGTCTTTTGCTGTACAAAATGTACTAAAAGCAATAAAAGGTAATCTTTTGAAGGTCAAAAAGTAAATACACCAA
>CM056601.1:9330960-9446745 GCA_029721355.1 Tegillarca granosa | reverse complement strand
ATATTTCTGAACATTGAAGAAAAATGTTTATATACGCAAAATTGTTTAGGCATATTAATTCTAGATAAATAAAGATGTTTTCCCTCAACAGTCGTGTTTAAAAATAAAGACTTGTTTACTGATTTCTCCCTTTTTTTTTTTTTTTTTTTTTTTCTTTTTTTTTTAATAGAGTCTTTTAAATTGCAATACCAGCAAGTGTCTTGTAGTAACTTGTTGCAACATCATCATGGTAGACAAATTGAAAAAAAGGGGAGCATGCTTAAAGTTTCTGATCGATGTTTTAAGGCAATCTTTAATAATCTTTTTTTCAGTAATTGATTATTTTTTCTTTAATTGCATAAACGTACCTATAATCATAGACTTGAACAATCAGCAGGTAATCACTAGTTATAATCAATCAAACACAAACATACCGGTCTAAATCACAATCCAAAACCAAGTAAAAACTTTGAAAACTGGCTAATCCAGTTAAACACGTGAACTTTACACTAGAGAAGTTAGTCGTGTGTCCAGAAGGGTGAGCACCTCCTGTCTTGATAGCTTAAACCCCATCAAATTTTAGAATGAAATAAACATAGAAGCATGTGAACGTCAGATATATCAAAAAGTCAATATAGTCAAATATAAACAATATTGTGATGATGGTCATATCCTTTTTAGGGATCTGATTAGCCTAGGCTTGCATTTTCCCTGACGCAACAATTACTTTGTTAGCAGATTGTTTCGTTGTATAAAGCTTCCGTAGTGGGAGGAAATTCTAGCAACCAGTATTAACTGTGAAACAAATACACCATTCGCAAGAGAAGCAGGAATGTTGCCGCATAGAAACAGGGGGTAGACAACTGCAGCAATAACGTTTGTCATGTAGCCTTTTTGTGGATTGTTCTAAAACTGTTTATGTTTCGAATTAGAGACGCACTCTATTGCGTGTTAGTTTGAACATCTGTCGATGATATATATATATATATATATATATATATATATATATATATATATATATATCACATGTGTGTGTGTATGTGTGTGTGTGTGCGTGTGATAATTTGCTAAATCACCACACTTATCGAAATATAATATTTATCTATTTTATACAATTATCAACCGATTTTACTATTTTTGAGTACAATTGTCACATTTTTGTGATTTTAAATGATAATAATTGATAAAATGTTTACCCTGTTTATAAACAAAATTGGTTATTAACTAACATTCGCGCATGTATTTAGCTACGTGTAAAGAACAAAATATCAAACAGTGCATAAAAAACAAGAGTTGTAGGTCAGTTATACCTTTGACTTATTTTGAAAATAAAAGTTTTCTTACTAGCCTCTTTATATGCCATAGTTATAAAATAAGTGGGTTGCATTTATTGTAAGAAGTCCTAATGTAATCTTTACGAATATTACTGCAAATTTAAACTAAAGTAGAAATTTCTTGAATCATAAATTTTAATATACTGACCTCATAATATCGCACGATACAAAGATGATATACTTATCAAAAGCAAATCAAATATGATAACATTTTCTAATAAATGTATCAGTCCATGTCCAAGTTTCGTCAGTACCATGAACCATTATATATATATATGTGTGTGTGTGTGTGTGTGTGTGTGTGTGTGTGTGTGTCACAAAAATTTTATAATGAACGACTATGAAACTAGTTCTATCCAATAATGGCTTGAATTTATCCAAAATCTAGATAAAATAAAGTTTTGCAGGTAGATATCTGATATGAATTTACGCAGGGAAATCTAACTGTTTTTGTAATATCTGTCTGTAATAGATTAAAACAATTGTCTGGGTCATCCAGATGTACAGCTATATCACAACTAAAAATGGAGGTTTGACATTTTTACCGAAATCAGCCTTAACATAGACGGTCTCAACAAAGGCAAAAAATGTAAGATAAAATTCGTTTCAGAGACAAAATTTATAAATCTAAAACCAGTTTTTATTTTCTAAATATCAAATAAAGGATATGAAAAATAAAATCTGTAAAAATCGCCAAAATTAAATTATTAACAAATAAGCAATTACAGCAATTATACAAAACTAGTCAATTAAAAGAAATATGAAGTTTAACGATATTCTACTAAGGTATGCTGCCCGAGATACAAACGTTCAAATGTCTAACAGAAAACCTGTAGTAAACAAATAATGTGAAGAAAATCTCAACAGCTTAATAACATTTTCCCAAGACTTTTACAACAGAAATCTTGTAAAATATCACACGAATAATATTATATACAAGTGACATGGATAAGCCGTGAACTGGGGACAAGGTGGAGAGGTCAGTATACAGCAGTTACCCGATGATTATTTCTTCCATACAAAATTGTACTATGGTTGCTATGGACCAACATTTTCTTGATAGATGGTTTGGAGCAGATCAATCTCAAAAGCTAAGTAAAGACTTTAGAATTGGCTATTTCTGCTCAACACGGGAATTTCAATCATGGAAGCGAGACTGAATGCTCCATTAGAATAAGCAGAGAAAGAGCCTAGTCATTAGCTACACTCGCCTTGTGAAAATCAAATTTGAGAATAAACACGAAACTACAGGACGTTAAATATATCCAGGATAAACTATGATGCAGTTACTTCATTCGTATCAAAAATATTTTTATGACGACCATAAAACTTTTTAGGTGCTTGATTAGCTTATGGCTGCTATATCCTTAAGTAAAAAAATTATTTGTAAGCAGTTTGTTTACTTGTAGAAAGTTCCCATAGTGCGAACAATCTCTTCTATGTCGTATTAACTGTGAAACAAATACACTACACGCAGTAGAAGCAGGAATATTGAGAGTCCCCGCGTGTATGGGTATTTACAAGCTTTGGTGTCTGTGTGCGTGTGTGTATGTGTGTTTCCATGTTATTTAGATTGCAGTCATCTGTGTGCGTGCGTGTATGTGTGTTTCCATGTTATTTAGATTGCAGTCATTTATCGATTGTATTTTAATATTTTCAATCTTGACATGTCATTTTATATATAAATATGTTTTAAAATTTTTTTTAACTCTATAGTAATTAATTCTATGAAATTGTGAATAAATAGTGTAATAAATAATGTCATTGCTCAAAAGAAAACATAATCCAATTAATGCTAGCGTGTCAGATTTACCAGTCAGAAAGTATGGTTCCGGAAAAATGTTTTACTTAAATTGAAAATCATGGCGTTATTCTTTTGTTACCTAATGTTTCTTCTGCTAATTTTCTCATGTATCACTCACAAAACAGCTCATAATTTTGACATTGTAAATTATTTATAGAGTTCCATCATTCCTTTCATTTAGCTTGATTTGGAATTTCACTGTGGTATCATAATTTATATTATCACCGTCATGTATTGATTGATTGTTGTAAACTAATGTAGAGCATATTATAGAAATGGCAGATTGTCGAAAACAAAAACAAAAACAAAAAAAAAACCAAAAAAAAAAAAAAAACAAAGTAGAAATAAATAAAATTATTAAAACCAAATCATAATTTCATTCAAGGAATGTCATTGATAAATTTTCAGAATGTTTATTGTAAAAATGTTTTATTTGTAACAGAAAAGAGTAATATGTACTGCCTACATGAAATACTAGGAATGAAGGAGAAAATCCTTTGCACTAAAATGAATTCGTTTATGTTTCAACACAGGTTTTTCTTTAAATATTACATTTTAACCTACTTTTAAGTTTTGAAGCTTAACATTTTCTTAACACAAAGAATAAAGGCTATTGTAATTTATCCACACACAAGCAATTGCACTAGATACCAATAATATATAATATACTTAGTATATATTGCAAAGCTATACGGTTATCTTTGTGTTTAAAAGTTCAAATTGTTATTTGGTCGTGTTTGAACTGTTTAGTTAGACTCTGAGGTCGAGCTGGGGAAATATTTTTTTGGTATCAAATATAATTGCTTATGAGTATTCGGTATTTCATTTTCTATTTAGCTAACCAGACATTATCATACATCGAATTCTTTTACATTGGAACTGTATTAGTTATCGCAAATCGGGCTTTTTTTACGATTTTGATCAACCATCCGAGAAATTAGAATTTATTTAAAAAATTCATACAGGTAATTGATGAACCACAACTAATAAAAGTAAACTAAACGGCCTTTCATCTCCGGTCTATATTTTATTAAATGACATGCAATTAAAATGTTATTATTTAACTTTCATTACAAATATATTTAACACTTTATAATTTACTTATTGGAGATATCTTTTATTATTTAACACGGTTTTTATAGCATGGCCTGGAGGTTGTATCAATTTTAAGATATTTATTCATTAGTAGCAGAGTCGTCTTAAGCACAAGCTAAAGAGTCACAATGGCTATCGCAATTCTCAATCGGGACAGATCCTATCATCAAAGGTCGAGAGATGACCCTTGTTTCCTACGACATCCACCACTACGGTAGCTCAGTTGGTAGAGCGGTCGCTATGTATGTGGGAGGTCGGGGTTAGAACCCCGTCGAGTCTAACCAAGACTTGAAAATAGGTACTGGCTGTTCATCCACATAGCATTCGGCATTTGGAAATAAAAGTTGCGGTTCCTTCGTTAAAGACCTTAATAACCGATGCCCCCTGTCAAGGCTGGCGTGGCACGCTAAAGAACCCTGCTACACATTTCCCTAAACGTCAAAACGTATGCCACTTTATCTATAGCTGGTGGCGTCTCAATATAAGTGAATATATTTTCGACTTGGACGTAAAACCCAATTAAGTCATGTCAAATCAAATCCTCCAACATCCCTTACTTATCCATAATTCACTAAAACAAAATAATTACTCGGTCTATGGTTCTACTGTTTTTTTTCATTTTTATAAGACAATTTGTCTCGGAATACATCATTTCTTTGATTTGATCACGCGAAGAGATAAACAATGCAGATACAGTTAATATAATTAATCTTTATCAGTTGGAGTACAAATCTAAAACGCAAATACGAATAACATATTTCACATAAATAAATGGTTTGCATTCGCTAGTATTTACAAACTTACAGGCTTATAACCTGCCTTAAACAAGCAACCTAAAACAATAATGCTCGCTACTCTGTATTGGTCAGGATTATCCTAACCATATCGTGTAAAACATAGTATATCTATGCCTTGTATGGTCAAACTTGTATGTTTCATAATCATTAAAGGAATCGAAAAATAATTGAAAATAACGCGTTTATCAAAGATAATAAAAATGACAAACATATTTCAAACCCGGATTACAACATCCCTGACTTCGAACGGGCACTGGTTTTATTTAGATTTGCCGAATTTTGACAGGCACTGCAGTAAATATCTTGTTTGTTTATAGTACTTTTCGATGGCTTAACTATGCCACGTTTTAACGATTATTGACTCATAAATACAGACAGGTCTTATAAACCAGAAGATTGACTTATGATGTGAACCAAGTACCTTACGATGTCCGATTTGGTTGAAAATGTTCATCGAGTTCGTCTTAGTGTTTTATTTTATTCTGCCAAATTAGAATTCTACTTTTTTTTTTACTTTTTATGTTGATCATTTTTTTTAAAAGTGGCTATATCAGCAAGCCTTTTTTTTAAAAAATATAATTAAAGAATTCTTACATCTCGTAATAAGAGTAACCAATTCTCTTTGGATTTTTTTAACGCTGATGAAATAAATACAACTAACATCCTCTTCCCCTCCTGCCATGTCAGTTACAAAAATAAACACAAGTGCATGTCCAAACAGTGGTTTAAATAAGTGGTTTTTTTTTCTTTTGTCTATTTACTGTCGTGTTATGTTTTTGGTTGCATTGTCTGTTGCTAAGGTCTTTTTTTTTCGTTATTTCAATAACATTTTTTGGACTTTTTTCAACACTGTAATATCTTTCAGACGTGACGTAGTGAATTAACAAAAATAATAACAAGGTCGATGATCATATTTCAGACCAACCAAAAAAATATCAGAAAGTTTTATAATAAAGCAATTTCTAAATCCTATTTGTTTCCGTAATATTATACCGTATCTGTGCATGAAAAAATATATACTAACATCTTTTTCTCATTTCTAAATGTATTCTTAAATCAGCCTAGGAAATACAATAACATACACTCGATAACTATACACGTAAACACGCCTCATCGAACGGTTAATTAAAACGGAGGACATTGTTCATTTCACTGGAGAAGAGCATGTAATTTTCTCTTTTAGCATTATATCAAAAATAATTATTTGTTTGTAGTTGGAATAAAATCGTTTACCTTTGGACAGGTAAGAGGTAATCAGTATCGCTAGAATTGTCTCATTTATTTGGTTTAAAGAAAAAAAAACTTCATGGAAAATGTCTCTGGGGTAATAAATGTTTAATAATCAAGTTTCTATTGTGATGTTACACGTCAAATGTGGGCTGCTGGCGATAAACGCTATGAGTATTTAGTATTTTTTAACATAGATTAGCGTCAATTTAAGTATGATAGACTTAAAGGTAACCATTTCAGATTAAGAATCATAGAACAAACACCACGATTGGTTAGTTCAAAAATCAAGGCGGTTAATATTGGGAATATTATACAGGCCGCCCCCGTTTAAATGGAAACCAATATTATGATGTGATATATAAGGACAAGACGTGTTAGTGAACATCTTGTGAGAAAATAATGCAGAATAGGATAGACGAGTTAATTAATTGCTGAAGATTTGACACGTTTTATTTCAATAGCTAAATTCCTAAAAAAAAAAGGTAAGAAGCTTATTTTTATTGACAATTTAAATCATATGTTTATTCACCTGATTCCTTTTATATCTCCGGTTTTTTATTATACGTATTGAAGTGTTGCTAATTTGTTAATTTTAGCTTTATAAAAGTAATGCCAAAATTAACAAGAATTATTATTAAAGTTTTGTTTCCAAAACTACTTTATTTTAGATTCGATTCTCAGTGCATTCCTTTAAACTAGAATCAGTTATTATGCCTATTAATATAAATAATGCTTACTTTTGGTTTTAAATATGCAATCGCTTTACTTGTATTAAAAGTTGATAGAAAAAAAAATTTTTAACACGATTCGACTAGAGTTTACTATTTATCATTTTGTATTTTCATTTCCTGGCAAAATGTCATTAAATGCAAAGTTTAACCGCAAGTTTGCTCCATAAAAACCACGACAAATGCAATGTTTTGCCAAGTAAAATCGATGACAAATGCAGTTTGACCGAGTAACAACAATGACAAATGCAAAGTTTGATCGAGTGAAAAATAAGATAAATGCAATGTTTGATCGAGTGAAAAAAAAAAGATAAATGCATGTTTGATCGAGTGAAAAAAAAGAAGATAAATGCAATGTTTGACCAAAGTAAAAACAGATTAATGCAATGTTTAGCCAAGTAAAACAATGACAATTTGAATGTTAGTCCGAATAACAACAATGACAAATTCAAGTAAAATAATTGACAAATGCAATGTTTGGCCTCAGTAACAACAATTGCAAATGCTAGTTTTGACCGAATTTAAACAGTGACAAATGCAACGTTTGGCCTCAGTAACAACAACTGCAAATGCAAGTTTTGACCGAACTTAAACAGTGACAAATGCAACGTTTGGCCTCAGTAACAACAACTGCAAATGCAAATTTTGACCGAACTTAAACAGTGACAAATGCCAGGTTTGACCAAATAAAAACATAGCAAGCTGTTGTATAGGTATATTATAGTATACTTAAGTTTATTTGGTTAACATAATGATTATTGATATATGGTAAAATATTTACCTTCTGAGAAATCATTATCAAATCACACGTACTAGAACCGTGTAATACGATGTTCATTAAGGCTTGTAATCCTGCCAAATAGGACAAATAACAATAACGAAGAGGTAGGCGAGAAAACGGCTTTTATAAAACATACACTAATGGCTTTTGGAAATTGCCAACTCACATCTTATTGTTCAAAATGTTTCAGTAGATGCTATGTTTAATTTTTCAATACAACAAAATAAATTATCAAATAAATAAATAAATAAATAATCAATTGAATAAATAAATAATTAAATAATTAAATAAAAATCAATGAATAAATAAATAAAAAGAAAATGGTAAAATACCAATATATTGAGAAAAAAATAACAGTAAAAAAATTTATACGATGAAAGGTTATTGTTCTGAAGTGTTTCAATTATGCTTCTGTGTGGCTCGTTTGATAAAACGTAGTTTTTTTCTTATCCTAATTAAAAACGTGATTGATAAAACAGAAAATGAATAATTCTACGATTTACCTTATTTCCTTCATAAGACTTGTTTGATAAAACACATTTTTTCTATAAAAGACGCAAAGATCATTTTAGAGATTATAATGTCCTTTGGTTTTGTATAGGTCGCGGTTAATAACAACTTATGTTAAGTTTGTTGTTCTGATATTTCAATAAGTTCCTGTAAATTGCGTGCTTAAAAAAACAGTGTTTGTTTTCGAAATCATTCTGTTTATCGAAAACTTTTAAGTTCAGACTTTGATGTTATTTTGAATATGGTTTGTTTGCATGATTTAAAGATTCCGTTAGTCTTCCGATAAGGTGTGTTTGATTAAAATGGTAAGTTTATGATTAAAGATTTCGATAGTCTTCTGTATAGGGCCTGTTTGATTAAAGCGTTAAGTTCTTGATTTTAGATTTTAATAGCCTTTCGTATAAGGCGTGTTTGATTAAAACGTAAAGTTCATGATTCTGAGATTTCGATAGTCTTTCGTATAGGGCGTGTTTGAAAAAATGTAAAGTTCATGATTCTGAGATTTCAATAGTCTTTCGTATAGGGCGTGTTTGATAAAAGCGTTAAGTTCATGATTTTAGATATCGAAAGTCTTTTTTGTATAGGGCTTGTTTGATTAAAGCGTTAAGTTCTTGATTTAAGATTTTAAAAGTATTTCGTATAGGGCTTGTTTAAAAAAAAACGTAAGGTTCGGTTCATGATTCTGAGATTTCGATAGTTTTCCGTATAGGGCGTGTTTGATAAAAGCGTTAAGTTCATGATTTTAGATATCGAAAGTCTTTTTTGTATAGGGCGTGTTTGATTAAACGTTAAGTTCCTGATTTAAGATTTTAATAGTCTTTCGTATAGGGCGTGTTTGAAAAAATGTAAAGTTCATGATTCTGAGATTTCGATAGTCTTTCGTATAGGGTGTGTTTGAAAAAATGTAAAGTTCATGATTCTGAGATTTCAATAGCCTTCAGTAAAGGGTTAAGTTCATGATTTTAGATATCGAAAATCTTTTTTATATAGGGCGTGTTTGATTAAAGCGTTAAGTTCTTGATTTAAGATTTTAATAGTCTTTCGAATAGGGCGTGTTTGATTAAACGTAAAGTTAATGATTCTGAGATTTTGATAGTTTTCTGTATAGGGCGTGTTTGATTAAAAAGTAAAGTTAACGATTCTGAGATTTTGATAGTTTTCTGTATTGGGCGGGTTTGATAATAACGTTAAGTTGATGATTCTGAAATTCTAATAGTCTTTCGTATAGGGTGTGTTTGATTAAACGTAAAGTTCATGGTTTTGACATGTCGATAGTCTTTTGTTTAGGGCGTGTTTGATTAAAGTGTTAAGTTTATGATTTGGGATTTTGATAGTCTTTTTTCTAAGGCGTGTTTGATCAAAGGTAAAGATTATTGTTTTGAGGTTTCGGTAGTCTTCTGTATAGGGCGTGTTTGACTTAAATGTTCAGCTCATGATTCTAAGTTTTCGTTAGTCTTCCATATAGGACGTGTTTGATAAAACGTAAAGTACATGATTCTGACATTTCAATTCTTTCGTAAAAGGCGTGTTTGATAAAAAAAACGTAAAGTTAACGATTCTGAGAATTCGATAGTCTTCCGTATGGGGCGTGTTTGATTAAAAGGTAAAGTTCGTGATTCAGAGATTTCGGTCGTCTGTCGTATAGGGCGTGTTGATAAAACGTTCGGCTCATAATCCTTGGATTTCGATAGTCGTTTGTATAGGGTGTGTTTGATAAAACGTTCAGTTCATAATTCTAAGATTTCGATAGTCTTTTGCATAGGGTGTGTTTAATCAAAACGTTCAGCTCCTAATTCTAAGATTTCGATAGTCCTCCGTATAGGGCGTGTTTGATAAAATGTTCAACTCATAATTCTGAGATTTCGATAGTCTGTCGTATAGGGCGTTTTTGATAAAACGTTCAGCTAATGATTCTCAGATTTCGATAGTTTTCCGTATAGGGTGTGTTTTATTACGTAAAGTTCATGTTTCTCAGATTTCGACCATCCCTTGTAAAGGGCGTGTTTGATTAAAGCGTAAGGTTCATGATTCCGAGATTTTAATAGTTTTCCGTATAGGGCTTGTTTGATAAAACGTAAAGTTTATGAATCGTCTTTCGTATAGGGCGTGTTTGAATAAAACGTTAAGTTGATTGTTCTAACATTATAATTGTCTGTCGTTTAGGGCGTGTTTAATAATTTTTTTTTTATGCTTAGGCGTGTTCGTTAAAGGGTTTAGTTGTTCAGTTTTTAGTGTGTTGTAAACGGAAACTTCAGCGTTCTGAAATTCTGATATTTCTTCTGTTAAGGGCGTGTTTGTCGATCAGAGGATTTGTTTTTTTTTTTTCTGTACAGGGATGATCGAGAAACCCTCAAGTCATCTTTTCTGCAATTGTTGTACCATTTTGTAAAGGCGTGTTCGATAAATAGTAGAGCGTACTTATTGTAAAAACTTCATATTCTTTTAGGGTGAGTATGATTCAACGTTAATTTTAGTATTTTTAAATCTCAATATTTTTCTGTAGAGCACATGTTTTACAAAACCAAAAAGTTAATTTGGTCCTAGATTTAAATACTCTCGTGTGTAGGTTTTGCTTTTAAAACGTAAAGCTCAGTGTTCTGAAATTTAAACATTCTTCTTTATAGGGCACAGGAGGTATTTTAGATTTATGAATTTAATCGTATTTAATCCAGCATATAACCAATAAATGTGTAAAGTTTATGTGTAAATGTTACAATTACAAAAGCAGAATAGGCACGCTGGCGACATATTTTGAAATAAAATGTGTCTTAATGTTGATAATCAGCCTGATTGTTCTATTATACTTTTGTTTCCTTCTTTTTGCTATTAAAAGTATCAATTCAAATTTCTATATGAAACATAAACATACCAGTCTTTGTCCAGATCATAGCCCCCCCCCTCCCCCAAAAAAAAATAAATAAATAAATAGAAAATAAATTAAATAAATAGTAACAATAAAAAATAAATTAAAAATTTAAAAAAATTGAAAACAGACCAGTTCAGGTATACATGTGAACTTCCATCAAAGAAGTGAGACTGGGTGCTGTGGAAGAGTTAGCATCTCCTATATAGCAATGAATAAACAAACAAGCAAACAAACAAAATAAGTCAGTGTTTGGACAGATTTTATACAAAAATGTTTCTCTAATGGTTAATCAGGTGCTTTGTAATTATATCTTTAACGTTTATGCAAGAAAGAACCTATCAAAATGAGAAGTAGGTGTCAGGTAGTAAAACGAGATAAAGATGGTACAATTCTATGTAGTTAAGACAAAAAATCAATTGAAAACAAATCACGCCTTACATAAATCAAATAAAAATGAGTTCAATGTCTTAGTAAGGGTGTAGATTACTGGTGATTTAAACAATTCATGGCCATAAATAGATAACGCTAGAATGATATATATAGAAAGTTAAGCTGAATACATATGTACTTCAATATGCTTCTTTAAGCGTTCAGGTATATAGTATATTTAACGGAGATATTCAGAAAATGTTCCAAGGCATCATTGGTGAATTGATGCGCGTGGTTATGAATCAGAATGTCTCAAAACGTTTTTGGTTTACATTATCATGAGCTGATCCTAGTGTGAAAAAGTGTGTCACTACGGAGACTTTCTACAACGAAGCAAAGTGCTTACAAATAAATTGATGACATAAGGATATTGCAAGCCTAGGCTTATCAAGCCACTTAAAAAGTTTAATGGCAATATTTTTTAATAAGTATATTTTATACTGGATATATTTGACTTACAAAAGTTCCACTTTTCTTTCATTCTCAAATTTGGCTTTGCATGTGACGGGTGTAGCTAGCTAGACAGAAGTTGCTTAATCTTTCGGAGCACCCGGCTTCACTTCCTTCATTGACGTTCACGTGTAAAACTAAATTGGGTAATTGTGATTCTGACATTGAATGGTGTGTTTGTGTTTTATTTGCTAGCCAATGGATTTTTACGATTACCCCAAATTTATTCCCAACCCAATCTCGATATAGGTGATAAAGTATTGACTTGGTCGTAAAACACCATTACTCCAATCAGATATTTTACTATAAGAGACAAACTAGCTTTATGCTTTGGCTTACAATAATTTTTGACGCAGTATGCTATGGGGCACCTTGTCTCCTACTATAAAATGCACATTGGTCATTTTAAGGCATTATGTGACCAACAAGATGATAATCTTCCACCAAATAGCAAATGGTAAGCTATCCGGTTTATTTCATTACAAAAAATTCTAGTTATACAATATTTCACAGCGTTGCTTTTTATTATTTATAATTACCTAGATCAATAAAACCACTAAACAAAAGAAGAACTAGACAGATCAAACCCTAGAGTACTCGCGACTATCGTATAAGGTTGTACATAATCCTTAATTACTGCATTTTATGATGAAACTTTTTATAATATATGGCTACATGCATTCTATAACATATTTGCGTTGGAGTCTCACTGATTCAGTATTGGATGATTTCTTGCCCCTTTGATGTATTAAAGTGGTACATGTAGTTGAATATAAAACAATGGGATTGTTTGACAATTTGAAAGAAAATTTCCTGTTCAACTTGCTACATCCCTTTTTAAATAACCATAGCTTTATTTGATGTTCTATCTTCTTGCTACATCTCTTTTTAAATAACCATAGCTTTATTTGATGTTCTATCTTCTTGCTACATCTCTTTTTAAATAACCATAGCTTTATTTGATGTTCTATCTTCTTGCTACATCTCTTTTTAAATAACCATAGCTTTATTTGATGTTCTATCTTCTTGCTACATCTCTTTTGAAATAACCTTAGCTTTATTTGATGTTCTATCTTCTTGCTACATCTCTTTTTAAATAACCATAGCTTTATTTGATGTTCTATCTTCTTGCTACATCCCTTTTTTAATAACCATAGCTTTATTTGATGTTCTATCTTCTTGCTACATCTCTTTTTAAATAACCATAGCTTTATTTGATGTTCTATCTTCTTGCTACATCTCTTTTGAAATAACCTTAGCTTTATTTGATGTTCTATCTTCTTGCTACATCTCTTTTGAAATAACCTTAGCTTTATTTGATGTTCTATCTTCTTGCTACATCTCTTTTTAAATAACCATAGCTTTATTTGATGTTCTATCTTCTTGCTACATCTCTTTTGAAATAACCATAGCTTTATTTGATGTTCTATGTTCTCACAGTGATGAGTAAATCTAATTATTGCTTTTTATCAAGAATAGTTGAACCACAGCGGTAGCTCAGTTGGTAGGGTGCTCGCTCCGTAAGTGGGAGGTCGTGGGTTCGAACCCCGGCCGGGTCTGACCCAAGACTTAAAAGTGGGTAGTGATTGTTCTTTCGCCAAGCACTCGGCATTACGAAATGAAAGTCACGATTCTTTCGGATGGGAACTTAAAATAAACGAGGTCCCGCCTCATGGCAGGCATGGCACGATAAAGAATACTGTTGTATAATACCATCAGCGCAACGCACAGGCAAAATTTCTGCACTTTCGCCTATAGCTGGCGACGTCTCGATATAAGTGAAATATTCTTGACTGGGACGTTAAACACCATTACTCAACTCAACTCTCAACTCTAGAATAATTTAGCGACCTCGCCAATGATTTGGCACTATTTCTTCTTTAGCAACACTGTAGAAACTAATTGTTAAAACAATTGCGATGTTAAGATCACGATTTGTTAAAGGTTACCTGGTAACCCTCACGTGTTACGGATTGGGAAAACAAAATCATTTCTTGATGCTTTTCGTGTTATTGGGTGTCATTTACAGTTGATCCATCAGCAGAAATAACAGAAACCAGTGTTTTTAGATTCTGTTTTCAATAAGTCATAAATTGTCATAATAATATGGATAACGTATAAAATCTGACTCGGTTTTGACAACAAGCAACAGGAGACAATGGCAAAAATATTTTCAGATACAAAAACAATACGGCCTTTCACACGGTAAAAAACATTTATAAAACAACATCACAGCAAACAACTTACTGATTTTGTTTCGGTACCGTGTATTTAATGACAAATTGATATACTGTTAATAATTTAGTAAGATATGACCCTTCTGATTATTTTAAAACCAGTTGTAACTAAATATATACATGTCAATTCAAATAGGTTTAGATGCCCCTTTCTAAATAACAACAGTTTTGATGGCCCTTACACTTTAAATTTATTTTAAGTTACCTTTTTATCTGTCAAAGGGAGATTTTTATGAAGTATAGATCTTCAGATGACATGATTGGTAGTATGTCACTTTTTCGACAAACAAACTGCAAGTTGTAAAGAAATCGAAAAGTTTACAAACAAAATGATATGTTTGCACTAAAAATTGAAAAAAAAAAAAAAAAAAAAGAAAAATGAGAAAAATGACATTTTATCTAAAATTATGTTTTTGCGAAGTTAATAAATATTAGGAAATGGTGCAAACTTTTTTGTTAAGCCTTTTTAAAGAGATTTGTTTTGTATCACGTCCATATTTTAATTCAAAAAGGTAATCCATAGTAAAATTTTCCATAAAGAATGCATTAATTAAATTGTATTGCTAGCGACCAAACTCATTATGCCAAAAATAATCAAATAAATAAATAAATAAACAAAAAATAATAATAATAATAATTAAAAATAATAATAATAAAAATTAAAAAAATAATAAAAAGGGATTTTTTTTTTTTTTTGCATAATTACAATATGCTTTGGTTAATAAAATGGTTTTAGCATTATTTCATTTGTATATGTTCGCGTTTAGTGTTACTTTAAGTTATTATCGCCAAGTACGTGTTTTATCATAATACGATTTCTCTAGAAAGTTTTATTCCATTTCCGAAAGTTAGCGTCAAATTGAAACAGTTGCTAGATAGATTATTTATTACAAATTCAGGACACACAATTCACATAAGAGTACGTCTCTTTTGTCGTATTTTTGGTTTGTTTGCATTTGTGGACTTTAAGAGACACATTTCAACACCAATATGAACCTTAGAATCATATACTATTTAACCTATTTCCTTACCAACTGATTGCTCAAATGAGTGGAGTGGAGTAATGTTGTTTTACGCCCCAATTAAGATTTTTTTTTAACTTTTTGACTCGAGGTGGTCAGTTCTGGAATGGTGGAGGAAACCGGAGAAAACCACCGACCTTCGGCAAGCGAACTGACAAACTTTTTCACACTAGGATCTGTCCCGAATGGGATTCGAAACTAGACAGTGACCGGCGCTGTGGTCCGTAAGCGCGCGCTTTAGACCACTCGGCCACCGAGGCCCCTTGATGTATTTGATATAAGTCCTCTACTAGTAATTCACATATCAGTACTTGTTGTAATACCGGGTTTCTAAATTTACTAATTAGAACGGTATTTATGAAATATATATATATATATATATATATATATATATATATATATATATATATATATTTATATATATATATATATATATATATATGTTTGTTTTTCATAAAATATCACACTCATTTCAACTCTAGTAACATTAAATAAATAAACTTGGCAATATAATTAGGTACACTAGTACTTCCACATAAATCATGTTCTGTTTTTTTATTCTATTCTACCGCATTATTGGCAAAAAATCGTTTAAACTAGATAATTGTTCATTATCATTCTACCCGTCTTTTTAATTTCAACTTTTTAATTATTTACACATATTTTTCACTTTGAAAACCTGTCAGTCGCCAGATAAAAATTTGTATATGTCTTCGTCGTGATACTTTGATATAAGATTATGAAGAATATAATTAATTTTATTTCAAACTATTTTGATCCATCTCTGATAATGAGAAGATTGTAAAATATAAATAACCTTTATCTAATCAGAAAATGTGTTATAAACGTGTCTCGGGAGAACATACATACTTGTTAGATGTACTTAAACGATTGATGTAATTTTCTCAATTGAGTAAACAGCGTAAAGTTCAATATTTATTTCTGATTTTGGCGACTATCGGTCGTAGAACTGAACTACATAATACGAAAATCGGCTAAAATACATTACATGTCAAAAACATCCTCTATAAATGAATTTATTGACAGAAATCCATTCCTATCAATAGTTTTGGAAAAAAATAAATTTTCTTAATATAAATCCAGAATGTCAAAAAACCGTTGGCTTGATGCAACAAAAGTATTTCTTAAAAGTAATTTGAGTAAATCATACGTTTCATTGTTAGTTTTTATTTATTTTTTTTATTTATTTCTTTATTTATTTATTTATTAATTAATTAATTTATTTATTTATTTATTATTTATTGATTGATTGATTATTTATTTATTATTTGTTTATTTACATGTTTAAATTTATTTATTTATATATTAATTCATTTATTTATTTATTTATTTATTTATTTATTTAAATTTACCTTTTTTCGTATATATTACAATAATCTTTGACTAGTTTGATTCTTACATATGCGTGAACATGTTAAAATAGCATCTTGGTTCGTTGAGGAAGCATACGTTTTGTTCCTTAGTAAACGTTTTGAATGTTTATTTATAGATCAAGGGTTGAATACTAAGTTTGATGTTTAAGTGCACTCTAAAACAATATATATATATATATATATATATATATATATATATATATATATATATATATATATATATATATATATATATAACAAAATACCTGCTAAATTTTGCTGTGCCATATGTGCACATTTCGGACAATCATTCCTCAGTAGTGACGCTAGGGGCCAAAGGTTTAATAAAAAAGAACATAAGCCAAACAGTTGAAAATTAATGAATCTTAAGTTCCATAGATCATTAATACAAGTGTCAATTCAAAGTCGGAAGTTTCGTAATCAGCGATATCAATATAGGATTTTCTTTTTTAACTGTTTTTTTTTTAAAAATCTGTTTCACTTTATTTGATTTGTCGATTGCCAAAAACATGTTTTTTTCAGTTAAAAAGTCCCATATGTTACAAAAGTCGTTTTATATTAGATCGGTGGTCCCTGATATTGATAAATAAATAAATAAATAAATATAGATAGATAAATAAATTCTCTATATCCCAGTTTTGAACAACACGAAAAAAGGAAACGTTTTAAATAACGTTTAAACCTTGTTTTATATCCTACTAACGAAATTTTTGCCAGGTATCCATGGTTACTTATGCTACTGCAATATTTTTCTGCTGTGACTTTTTATAATGCATTTTTTAACTATTTTCTCCTTAACAGAAGTTCAAGTACAGCTTCAAAATGTCAATTCGGTAAAGAACACAGACGCGTTTTTAATTCGTCAAAGATGACGTGAAATTGGATTACAACTACTCTGGGATACAATCTGACATTTAAAGTTACAAACTATTACCGACATCTTGTTTATAATGTTTTATGGTCAAAATAACAACCGGATTTCTTTTAACTAAATAAAATTTTGTTTTTAAGTGCTTCTTCGAGTAAAAGTTTTAATCAAATTATTTCACATGGAAACTGATAAAACAAAATTATTTAAGAAGACATTTAACTCGGAAAAGTTTATTATGCTCACATTGAAAAATCATTAAATGAAGAGGAATTTTAAAGACAATCGAATCCTGTTAAGGATCAATACGTTATGCATTTTGCACTCTTAATCCCCTAAAGTCTACAGCCATCAATATTCTAAATAAAACTTTTTTTCAGAATGTTTTGATATTTGCTTTGGTTAGCTTTTGACCGTTCTTATTAATTTCAGTTTTCTTGATTGTATTGACGGTGTTATTAATGCCACATTTTTATTTTAATTTTATTCTTTATAATGACAAATGTTTGTTAGAATCAAACATTAAAACAGTAGTTTTAGTATGCCTGTCGGTTCACCTAGTCTGTTTTAGCAGTGTTAAATATTGTCACATCATTTTCCGTTGCATTTTACTTGGATTTTCTTTTGACCGGGAGAAACGCCAATCCGGCCTGCAAAAGGATCCACTAAACACGTTTGTACGTGAAGATAAGGTGAAAATTTTTGGTAAAATGGCAAACACCCAAAGCGATGAATTAATGAAATATGTGTCTTACGAATTGTCAATTATTTAAAATATGACTTTTTGTCGATATTTCAGGATAATTGTCTTTCATTAAAATTGAAATTTAACAAAGTCGATAGCGATTTAACAATATAAATTACAATTAAATGTTGGGCTCTCGCCTAAAACCAAAAATTAATTTTTGTAAAATTAGATCCCATTCATTCAATTGCCCATGCACCAGAAATGTTTTAATATGAATGAAAAGAGCCTTTTTGTGTTTATTTCAATGTATATTTTGTCTAATAAATTTTCTGGTACAAATAACGTACAGGGTTTGAAAATCGATTTCAAATTCTTGCTTGTTTTTAATAGTTATTTGGTGCCGTCAGAAGATCGACATTTTGAAATAAATTTGTAGTTTTTTTTAATTGCATTTTGTCGTACATACCAAATCTCCATTTAATTACACGCGTGTCTATATCAAATTTCCATCTTAAATGCCCATTATACTGTATAATTACGGCAATGAAATTGTTGATATTTTCCGGGATTAGACACTTGACAAAATGCAATCCCTTTTTTAGGCCTCAGAAGATTTCAAAAATCAAGAAACACAATTTGGCCTTGGCGTTTTCACTGGACTGCGCTTATGGATTTCAATTTCCGGTTTTAAATGACGGAGTTGATTATACTACATGACAAGCGCTGGTTCAAAATCAAACATTTAAACAGCAGTTTTAGTATCCATGTCGGTTCGTCTTGTCTGTTTTAGCAGTGTTAACTATTGTCATTTATCTTTTTCCGTTGTAATCTCTATAAACATTTTGTTTTTGTATTCCACGATTTAAAAAAAAAGATCAAAAATAATAGCTAAACCTTATTCTCAATATCCAAGAGCTGTAATGATTGGTTCTTTGTCAAATGGCATTCGTCATTTATTGGATTTTCAGAAAAAAACAAAAATAAAAGATAAATTATATTGACTTCTTCATACATTATGTACAAACATGCAATGGTAACTAAAATGACCCACTTTGAAAAGTACAAAGCTTTTTCTTCATTGAGAATTTATAGCCGTGAACAAACAGCTTATATGGTTTTATTATTTCACCTTCCTGATACAGCTAAAAAATTGGTGTCAGAATAACTAAAACTTTCATCATTTCTGATAACCGTTTAAATATGAAAAAAGTGTTTTATCTTGTATTGTCGAGCCTGGCATCGCCATAAGGCGAGACTAAGGTGTTCTCAAAATTGACTTGCACGTGACGGGTGTAGCTAGCTAGACAGGAGGTGCTTACCCTTTCGGAGCACCCGGCCTCACTTCCTTGATGGAAGTTCACGTGTATAACATATTTTGCCAGTTTGCAAAGTTTTTACTTTGTTTTTGGGAATGTGATGTGGACACGGAATGGTATGTTTGTTTTATTAGTGTTACTTTTCCGGTGTCGTCTTAGACGGTGGCGGTGGCGGGCGGCATGTCAAAATGTGAAAGTTTATGTTAAAGTAATTGTATTTTCTACTCGATCAAAAGCAAACCAGGCCAGACATTGATACATTGATATCCGTGGAATTCTTGTTGTTAATCAGAACTGAGTGAGACATAAAAATTAGGTTTGTCTCTGGCTTTGTGCATAGTTTTGATGAAGGAAGTATTTTTATAACAAAAAAGTAATACATATTTTGTAATTTAAAGTTTCAAGCGATCTGTCTGATACCTAATTTATATTAAGTTCCTGAAATAGAAAACTAATATATTTGAGTAACGTCACATTTCACAAGGGACAAGTATTTCTATTGGATTATTAATATTAATAATGCACTATGGCCTACCTGTAGATAAGATATAGATAAAAATATATCAAATTAAGTCCATTACTCTTTATGAACCACTAACTGTAAAATAAATAGTATGATTTGAGCCTCAAAATAGTACTAGAACAACACAAATGGAAGTTAAATTGAATGGGTTGTCTCGTTAGCTATTTCTTTTGTTAACTGTTATAGTATTTGTGTTGTGATTTCTCTTGTTGTGTTTCTTCCTTTGACTGATATTGTTTAGTACATCACATGTTTATTTGTTAAATAATCAATTGAATAAACATGAATACTATTTTATGTAGAAATCGTCTGTCCTTTACAACGCATAGCAACGTGACTATACTAAGTATAGTCTCCCGACATCCAAGTATAGTCCCTCGCGTGATCCCCAAAAACCAAATCAAATTATTCCCCTTTGTTCAGGTAGCGCTCTGTTTTGTTTTCGTCTGATACAAAATGGCTTCCGACGACGGGTTTACAAATATTAATTCAGAAGAATTAAGAAGTTAATAGTTAATTCTTAAGACATGTGATGTACTAAATCTATTATGGACCTCTCCCGAGTGAACCGTTCTCCTATAGTGGTGTTGTCTGGAAAATATAGTGACCTCGACTATCGGCTCGGTCACTATACCTATTGTGTTCTTGTTTGACTTTTCCTTCATTACCTTGTATTGTGCTGTGCTGTGTTTTGTTCTGTTTTTGTTGGTCTCTCTCTCTCTCTCTCTCTCTCTCTCTCTCTCTCTCTCTCATGTTGAATCTCTCTTTAGTTTCCATAGTATGGTTTTTGTGCTGTGTTTTTTTGTGTTTGTTTGTTTCTCTTTTTTTTTAAATTTCTCTTGATATTTCTACGGTCTTGTTTTTTTTTTTTTTTTTTTTTTTTTTGTTCGACCGTTTCATTCATTACCTTGTATTGTGCTGCGTTTTGTTGTTGTTTTTTGTGTTGGTTACTCTTTCTTCTATTGTGAATCTTTCACCACGTTAATTAAATAAATAATAACTAACAAAAATCAACAGAGACTAAAAAAACAATCAATTTGCATGGATCAAAATAAAAAAATATCCATTGAAAAAACTCAAAATCTGTAAAAGACATACCAGGTCAGAGAATAAAACTCTTGTTGCTCGTTAAGAAAACAATATTGTTGTATATTTTACACGTTAAAACTTTCTTAAGGTCATTTATTCTTTATCGGCTTGATCTGCCATGGGTTTTTCAGATTTCTATGGAAATACGATTATAAAACAGTCGTTATGGATATCAAACTGCATATAAACAGACAGAAATCGACATAACGTGTGGAAGCTTTATCAGTATGTCCAAGTGATTTGGTTTACGAAAGTACGGCTAACATAATCAAGTTGTATAATTGTGTTGTAGACTGTGGTATCTTGTAACACTTGAAATACCACAAAATACAATAATATGTCAGTTTTATTAATCTCTTGTTAATAACAGTTACATGTATACAAAAGTAACGATTTACATGATTGTTAATGCCTCAGTCAATATTACTTCACCTATATCAAATAGACCGTCCTTGGTTGGTTTTGGAAAGTGGAATACTAAGAGAAAACAAGAGTTTTGGCAAGCCAAACGAACCTTTTTCTCAAAATATGATCTTTGGAATAAGAGACACTGTGTGTGGTTCGTTAGAGTGGTTTTGACCACTGGGGCACTGAGTGAAAAATAAACAATACTTTCTAATCGCCACAACAAACAAAGAAAGCAAGAAAAAAGTCACATGATACAAATAAATAGTTTGAAGGTTACGTGATACTTAAATGAGTTTGGTCATTAATCGAAAAAAGCAATAAGTTTTAGACGTGTCTAGTAATAAACAAGCCAATCATGTATCTTTGGATGCGCTTGCTTGTCTGCAGCCTATATCTCTGTATATTTTTTCGCAAGTGCAAAGCAGACCACGATAAGCATTAAAAGCCAGTATACGATGTTTGTTTACATAAAATGGAGATGGTATACAAATGAAATATTCCTTAAAAAGTTTTATTGTAACTCACGAGTAGTATAAACGGTTGATTCTGTACCTCCAAACAAATATAGAAATGCGTAATAATAGACAGAACGTTGGCCAATCTGTTGTCGATTTGAAACGATGATAGACAGAACGTTTACCAATCCTCTGTCGACTTGCGCCGTTACCAAAGAGAACGTTTACCAATCTGCTGTCCACTTGCACTGATGCCAGAGAGAACGTTTACCAATCCTCTGTCGACTTGCACCGGTACCAGAGAGAACGTTTACCAATCTGCTTTTGACTTGCACCGGTACCAGACAGAACGTTTACCAATCCTATGTCGACTTGCACCGGTACCAGAGAGAACGTTAACCAATCCTCTGTCGACTTTCACTGATTCCAGAGAGAACGTTTACCAATCCTCTGTCGACTTGCACCGGTACCAGAGAGAACGTTTATCAATCCTCTGTCGACTTGCACCGGTACCAGAGAGAACGTTTACCAATCCTCTGTCGACTTGCACCGGTACCAGAGAGAACGTTTGCCAATCCTCTGTCGACTTGCACCGGTACCAGAGAGAACGTTTACCAATCCTCTGTCGACTTGCACCGGTACCAGAGAGAACGTTTACCAATCTGCTTTTGACTTGCACCGGTACCAGACAGAACGTTTACCAATCCTATGTCGACTTGCACCGGTACCAGAGAGAACGTTAACCAATCCTCTGTCGACTTTCACTGATTCCAGAGAGAACGTTTACCAATCCTCTGTCGACTTGCACCGGTACCAGAGAGAACGTTTATCAATCCTCTGTCGACTTGCACCGGTACCAGAGAGAACGTTTACCAATCCTCTGTCGACTTGCACCGGTACCAGAGAGAACGTTTGCCAATCCTCTGTCGACTTGCACCGGTACCAGAGAGAACGTTTACCAATCCTCTGTCGACTTTCACTGATTCCAGAGAGAACGTTTACCAATCCTTTGTCGACTTGCACCGGTACCAGAGAGAACGTTTACCAATCCTCTGTCGACTTGCACCGGTACCAGAGAGAACGTTTACCAATCCTCTGTCGACTGGCACCGGTACCAGATAGAACGTTTACCAATCTGCTTTTGACTTGCACCAGTACCAGAGAGAACGTTTACCAATCCTCTGTCGACTTGCACCGGTACCAGAGAGAACGTTTACCAATCCTCTGTCGACTTGCACCGGTACCAGAGAGAACGTTTACCAATCTGCTTTTGACTTGCACCAGTACCAGAGAGAACGTTTACCAATCCTTTGTCGACTTGCACCGGTACCAGATAGAACGTTTACCAATCCTTTGTCGACTTGCACCGGTACCAGAGAGAACGTTTACCAATCTGCTGTTGTCTTACACTGATTATTTAACGACGTTATTTTAATATCTAAAAAACCATTTATAATTTTGTATTAGTCTATGAATATTATTGCTTAATGTAAAAAGACGGTGTTTTAGAAAACGAAAGCGTTTCTTCTCCAAATATTCCATTTATAGATAATTCTTTTTAAATGAAATCCGTAAAGGGTTCACGTGACAAAAATACATAAACACAATGACGATTTATATAAATAGCATACACATAGTAATGGCCAATTAATGTAATAACTTATTCACAAACAACACACATGTATGTCCAGAAAATGATATATTTACATTTGCTTTGCAACTTAACTATATAAACATGTTTGAGACATGTGGCAAATACGGTACAATAACTGACATTGATCACATGATCATTACATTATGCGTATGAATATTTCACTCTCTGGACTATTTTTTTAAGAAGTGTCATAACAAAACAACAACACAGTCTGAGAAAAAAAGTTATTAAATTTAAAATATACATTGAATTAAATACACAACGGAAAATTTCCAATCATCTAAAAAGTACCATGATTTCTCCCATAATACGGAAAAAGTGTGTATGGTACCATCTGTTCTATAAATTTTATTTTCCGAGCTATGGAATTTCACCACCAGTTAAAACCACAGTCATAATTGAGTTTCACATTGACGAGTCTGGAGAATATGTAACTTAAAAACATGAAATACAACCAAAACTTTTCAGAGGGGAGATATCTCATACAGACGAAAATAGCATATGTTAAAAAAGAATATATATATGCAACTGAGACGGTCGACTGTCCTGTAAAAATGTTAAACCGCTGTTTCCAGTGCTTCGATAAAACTGACAAAATTCACAAAGTTTGTTCAATCAATATAATAAAAAGCCATGGCTGGTCCCGAAAAAGTCTGATATATGGTTTATGTTCAAATATATAATACAAATACCAGTCAAATTTTGATGTGCCAGATGTGCACATTTCGGAAATTCATTCCTCATCAGTGACACTAAGACCGAAAAGTTTGATACATAAAAAATATAAGCCAAACAGTTGAAAATAATGAATCTAAAGTTTCAAATTGATATAAATCCAAATCCAGCTAAGGAATGCTGTGCATGAGGGAACAAATTAATTTCACATTTTAGACGACTGAAAATTTTGGTAAATGGTACATTTTCTGACAGCACAAAGTACTGTCTACTGAGTTATGGATACCCTCGGGGAGTTTTACTCCAAACCACTTTTAAAACACACATTTGCCCGTTTTTATCTGACATATGTCATGCTGCAAAAGTTGAAACTAATTACACTCCTCGCTGTTTGCGGGTGACGGCCATTCAGCATCTCAATGACCTGGGGTACGAAGCTCGGCACAAATTTGTTTATGTCGAACCATAAAAGAGAAGCTTCTCCAAATCTTACAACAGAACTGTCTCAACAAAACAGAAAAAACGTCATAGTAACTCATTGTCAGAATTAACTCACCCTGCAAAAAATTTTAACACTGAATCAGCTGTTGTACCGCGCCTAAATGGGTCACAATCTGGGTCGCATAATGTGGTCAGTTCTACGAATAATAATGTCAGAAACTATGACTTTCCAAAGCAGATTACATTTCCGTCATCCAATTAATTCACTCCTGGTTTCTTCGTAGATTCCAATTTCTCGCACTGCACTTTTAATTTCCAAAAATGACAGCGAGAGTGAGATATCATTTTCGTGTCAATTTTCGAGACTGTTCACTTGTTCGTCATCCGCCTTAGGAAATTTGTTTTTTTTATAAATAATTTCTGGAATTGCTATGAAAGTGATTAAATTGATGTTTTATATAAAATGTGCAAAACAATGTGATGGTTAATAAAATATTTCATAATTTTTTTGAGTTCCGTGTTTTTTCATGTTGTACTATATTTTGTTTACATTGTTACGCTGTTCCAATAAGTGACCCCGCTTCTCGTTGAAGGCGGTGAAATTCAAATTGATGTGACAAAAATTCAAAAAAATTAATTAATATAATGTAAATACAACCATTGAACAGCATAGCTATGACAGTTATTGGATTATAAATGACGTAGCTTTGCCAGGCAAACCAATCATAACGCGCTAACGCGCGTTATTCAATTTGCCTGGCAAAGCTACGTCATTTATAATCCAATAACTGCCATTGCTATGCTGTTCAATGGTTAATTAAACGATAAAAAAGAGAATACTCTGAAGAATATATAAAACAAATACCAGTTAAATTTTGATGTGCCAGATTGAAAAGGACGTTGCCCTTTGACAAACTCTACAATTCAAAATTTAAAAATCATGTGGTAATTTCTTATTAGTTAAAAATAAACAAAACTATCAAATTTTTCATGACAAAATCTTTATTTACAGAACTATATATCAAATGAAAATGCCTGCAAATGTCACATAACTTGTTAACAAGATGACTCATAACTCTGTAAACAGATCGTGACTTGTTTTACGCTGACATTAATTTCGATTGACTTTCATTTAAATTCCTTTGTTAATTTATATTTATGGGTTAAGGTACTTCTTAAATTTCTAGAATTAATACCCCATTAAAACGTAATCCCTTCATCTTAAATTTTGTCAGAACATTTATTACTCGAGATTTCTGTACAAAATTTTCCGTTAAAAAAGTCTTAAATTGTAACAAAGTAACAACTAAAGTGATTTTAGGCAAGAAACAAGTAATTTGGATAATTAATCTTACAAAATTCGATTACTTTATGGTAGCAAATATTGCGAGTATGAGTTGCTCGAATTTCGGAATGGTATATATTAATAATTATAAATTGATGCATATAGCAAACCTTGAGGTTAATTAAACGATCTCAGAATTGACCTTACTCAAAAAAATTTTTGTGAAGGTTTTACTCAAAACCACTTACTACAAAATTTAATTATGAATTGATGTTATTTCGCCTCGAGTATTGGAGGAACAAAATATTTTACTATCTTGATGTGTTTTACTTTTTTAAAAATCTGAAAAAAAAATTAAATAAAATTATCTTGTCGATACAGCTGATAATGAAATAAACATCCATTAATTTAAAATGCATAAATAATTATCAAATAAATTTGATAATTTGATAAGTGTACGTTTTTATGTGGAGACTTTAAATTACGAGAAAAAATATTAAAATGAAGTAATTTTAAATGCAAAACAATTATCAGATGATTTTGATAAGTTTAGGTTTTTATGTGGAGACTTTTATAAAAACAAAAAAAAAAATAAATAAATAAATAAATAAATAAAAAAATAATTTAAAATAATAATAATAATAATAATAATAATCAAAATGAAGTAATTTTAAATGCAAAATAATTATTCAATGAATTTGATATTTGAGGTTTCTATATGGGCTTTTTTAATTATAAGAGAAAAAAAAAACAAAACGACAGTTTTCTTCCATAGAAATTTTCAAGAACGAAAAAATGTAAACGGTTACCATGGCATTAAAGAGATCAACAAAAATGTTGACATTTCATTTATAAAATTTAAATGTCGTTTAATACTTTAATCATATTTTGACGTAGTTTTACCTTGTTTTTAAGAAGCAAATATAGAAAGACTTTAACCAAGATTTACTCCATGATAAAGCCTATGTTGAATGGATTCGAATTTTCACCTTTGTATTTGTACATAGCCCATGAGTGCAATAATTTATAAAATATTTAATCCACGTTGATAAAATATTCTCGGTTTTCAAAATACATATTAACCCAAATATCTTTCACGCAGCTAAAGAACTATGTGGATACTTCAGACCGACATTTTAATTTTTTAGTGCCGATATAGAAAATAAATTCTCAGCAAATCGTGTTTGATAGAGTATTTTCATTAGTTCATGTACGTAGTGAATTTTCATTAGTTTAAAAACCTATGCGTTTTTGTTCGATTTAAATTGATACAAGAAATATAAGTACATTTGGCGAGATAGGATGATTTTGGATTTATATTTTCAATTTTATATCAGTTCATTTCGCTTGACTGTTGACATTCTCGTTTACTGTAGGGTTTAATCAGTTTATATAATAAACATAATACAATGTTTATATAATAATAATAATAATATAATAAATATATAATAGATAATTATAAAGACTGGTCAACATAAGTATCGCGGCATGTCGTGTTACTTATTTTTACTTCTTTTTATTTTGGTATCACAACTTTTCATGATATTATCTCGACTTGTCAAGATATTAAGTCGACATGTCGAGATTATTATTTGTCGACCAAAATTATGTCGATGTCAGAAATAAGCCACCATAGAAAACAAATGTATGTATTAATCACATAGTGAATAGCAGCTGGTCGTCTTAAGAATTCGACTCCTGATTAATCTATATCACGTGACAAAAGCCAGATCGGCTCCTGATTGACCTAAAATTACATGAATTTTGGCTATTTTAACACTATAGATTTTTTTATTTATTGCAGATTAAAAAAAAACAAATTCTAAACAAGCGATGCGGACGGATATAAAGTGCCTAGGATTATTCCTGCTCACAATATTATCATTATCACAAGTGTTATGTGAGGACAGCCAAGAACTAACAAATAGTGACTCTTTAGAAAATTCTATAAATCAACATATAGATACTTCACCACAGAACTCTTATTCAAAACGAGAATGGTCTAAATTTGCTTCTTGGGGAAAACGAGGATGGCCACAATTTGCGTCATGGGGAAAACGTGTCTTTGATTCGGACGATTTAATGGACAAAAGGAAAATGGTCAAGTTTAAATTCATGGGGAAAAAGAGCTTGGTCAAGTCTTTCGTCTTGGGGAAAACGTGACATGAATACTGATGAACCGGTAGACAAAAGGAAATGGTCAAGTTTCAGTTCTTGGGGTAAAAGAGGATATGACCGTCCGATTGTATATGGCCAATGGTCAGCCGAACATCTAGGAAGATGACGACAATATGCCTGACAAACGTAAGTGGAGTAAATTTGCTTCCTGGGGAAAACGTGACCCTACAGATAAACGAGGCTGGTCAAAGTTTGCATCATGGGGAAAACGAGACGATTCACCAATCGATACAGACAAAAGAAAATGGAATACCTTTAACTCCTGGGGTAAAAGGTCGAGTTGGAACGGTTTACAGGCCTGGGGTAAACGATCTAAATGGAGTGCTTTGAATTCATGGGGAAAACGCGATGGACAATTAAACAATCTACATGATTATTTGTTCAAAGGTTAGTCTTTTCATTAGCTATTTAATGAATTAAAGGCTGAAACTTCACGCTTTTGTTCTGCTTATCAATATGTGCATGCAAAATAATAAAAAAGTTTTTAAAATTTAACGGACTAGAGCAAATGCTGCTCATATATGTAACAGACATATTCTGAATTTTTATAAAAAAAATTTAAAAAAATGATTTATGAATAAAACGCGACATACATAAAAATAAGAATACCAAGGAACTGTCCGAGTTTTAAATGAGATTATGTTTATTTGTTTAGCCGCAATGAAAGATTTGAAAACATAAATTTATTTTACTTGACAGAAAAAAAAACTAATGCCTTGTCTATCAAACAGTAAAAACATCAGTATTATACAAGAAGTCGTACTTAGTTTATTTTATACCAAAATGTGTTTTGAATGAAACCAGTGAAAGTAGCTAGTAATCATTGACTTGAATAAACAAGATAACTTTGGATAATATTTTGGTACACTGTTTATCTCGGGAACATGTTATTATAAAACCAGGTAGATGGCGCTGTTTTGTCGAACCTGGCATCGCCATGAGGCGAGACTTATGTGTTAGTTTTCCGGTGTCGTCGTCGTCGGCGGCGGCGGCGGCGTGTCAAAATGTGAAAGTTTATGTAAAGTAATGTATGTTCTACTCGATCAAAAACTAACCAGGCGAGACATTTAAATCCGTGGAATTCTTGTTCTTGTTTCTAGAAATATTTTCACTTTTCGAGATTTTTAAAATTTGTTGTATTGTTATTCTGTAGTTAATCAGACCTGGTTCGTGAAAAGTATTTATTCCAAAGGAAATTGATTAATAATAAAAAAAAAAAAACAGTTGCATTTGAAATATGCCTTTTTCAGTATCTTAAGTTACCAATGACACATCCGCATTTATAACACGACTACACTAACATATTAACAGAAGATAAAGAAAGAAAAAACTGCTGTACAGACTCTACCACAAAATAAAGTTAAGCGGGTATTATAGCGGGGCTAAAGTTTGGTGATTTTAACAAGAATACTCATTTTTAAAATGTTAGTGTATTTATCTTGAAGATTTACAGCATGCATTTCACGGCGTTTCTCAAATTTTTATTTGCTTCGCGTAAAGCAGCTATTCAAAGAATTTCAGTAATAACACTTTGATCATCTTGTAAAATTTTGTTTTTTGCTAAGAGAAATTCAAAATACTAGTTAATTAAATTCAAAATTAAAAACTGTCAAAATAATGATAACTAAAAGTTAACATCTCTGTTCACGCTTAAATCAGAAAAATAAATGATCGAATTACTGTTTACGGATATGGATTTAAAGATGAGTTAAAACAATCCACTGTTTTCATTGTGGATTGGAATACAAAAAATTTTTTATGATTTTCATATAGGCGATTTTGATACTACTGCCAAAATATGCCAAATTTGCACCCCGCACAATAACCCGTTTAATAGATTATCGGTTTGATTGGAGATGTTCATCTATCAGATTATCACCAATTGTTTAAAATGACAAAATATGTAATACGAAAAAGATATAAAACAACAATTAGCATTTCAGTTGAATCATATTATCAGAAATAAAGGGAAATCGAACGAAGAATGAATTGACGAAAATGCATTTGGCAATATGCAGAGCTACCGATAACACGTGGAACATAAATGAGATGAATTCATTAAAAAAATCAAATTCGTATACTTGTCCATATTTAGCTAATACATAAATCACGAATACACAACAACGAACATATGAAACGAGAAACATATTGCATATCTTCAGAAATCTGGTTATGAAAGCCAACAGCGTGAATGGGGCCAACATCAAATAACACAAAATGATTCCAATTGCATGGCAATGGTAAAATAACTGAGAAACGCAAATTGATACAAACTAGATTTTAAGTATCAATAATTTTTTTAGTGTCTTTAGACTGGATCAAGTGATAGCGATTCCACTGCGTATTACGTAAAAAAAGTTTTATTTACACGACATTTCTTACTGTGTTCGATCCTGTGTCGGACATTTTGGTATGTTCTTCAGGAAAACATTCATTTTCATATTGTTCCTGTTTAACTGCCAAATAAATGGGCAAATAACTACAAATGTCTTGTGTAAGATCGAGATCTCATTCAAAGGAGGGTCCCGGGAAATCACGGGAAAAGTACCGATGTACTGAAATTATTGACTCGATAACACAGACGCTTGTTTCTGGTATTGATAAAAATGAAAGCCCTTGACCCTACCATAACAAAAGGTCAACCCTCGCTGAACGTCAAGAGCGAAAAAAAGTCTAAGAAAATTTACTTTCACTTTTAAAATATGGACCAATCAGAAGGTTCGCCGTGATTGAACACGAGATTACGATTGCCATTTGAGGCGTAAAATGGCGTGTGATACAGGGGTCGGATAACTCGTATAATATAGTTTAGAGATAGTGACGGCAGTTCCGATATCCACCATTTTGTAGAGAAATGCGTGTATGATTAAGATATATTCATTTTTTTCCTACCAATAAATACAAGAAACGACCGAACCAAGGTGGGTCAAAATTAGGATAGCGTAAGATGAACACCTTGTGTTATTAAAGGATTAAGGATCTTTATTCATTTTAATATCGATATCAGAAACATCACCTGTGCTCGATATGACTTTAAACCTTACTCCCCTCTGTTCGAATGAGCATGCATTGTTGACTTTTCATCACAATTTTGCAGACTCATTATCATTTCAATTTTAAAAAAGAAAGAAATTTATCATTCAAATGAAAACAAATGAAAACATCTATCAGTATAACGCCTCATTGAGGAAGAACTGACCTCAGATAAATTTTAATTTATTCTTGCAAATTCCCCAAAGCAGTCGTAAGGGGGTGTCATTTCGTCTGAATGTATTTATTTAATTAGTGTTTAATAAATCTTTTACTTAAACATAAAAAAAATAATCTTAGTTAAAGTAGAGATTTATTCCATCTTTCCATGAAGTCTTTTGTTTTACATTCCTTTTTACTGCACTGCTTTAAAGCTACATTAAGTTTTTCAATATTTTATTTATTTTCTAAATTTTTTTATCTATTTATTTTTTTTTTTTAATTTTATTTATTTATTTATTTTGTATATATTTATTTATTTTTTTTTTTTTTATTTTCTCAAAATATATTTTTTTTAAAAAAAATAGATAACTTCTAATCACGATCCGTAAGATTTATTTTCTAAAATTTCATTCCTTTTAGCTGTAAATAAAGGGAATCCTCTAACCAGTTGGTCAATGTTTACCGATGATTATTGTGAGCTTTGAGCATGCGCACGGATGTCCGGAAATTCCAAAGAATCGAAGTTAAAACCTGACAAATTGTATTAATTGTCCGTCATTAATATCCAGATGTATTCAAAATGGTGTTATTTATGCCTTACTAAGTCACAAATGAAAATTCAATGAAGTTCTGTGTTTAATTTATCATATTTCACCGTTTTGTAAGTTGTGTTTAAATGACCCGGATGTTTATGACGTAACCATGATCTAAAATTAGATCCCACATGCTACATCTCGCTGTTATTTCTGTATTTATTCGAGCTTTTATCTCTTAACTAAATGTAACATTGTTCATTAGGAACATCATTAATTAGATAAGCACCGTTTTAATTTTTTCCTTGGAAAACTTAATGCAGCTTTAAAGGGTTTTAATATGATAAACACTCTGTACAAGACATGTAATTAACCTCAGTATCAACCAAACGAAAGAAGTAGTAATGGCAATAACAAATATTCAATAAACAAATCCCTACTTTGAATTAAGTAGCCTTAGTGGTATAAAGCTCTCGCTTACGGATCAAAGCGCCTCTCACTGCCTGGGTTCGAATATCACTCGGGACTGGCCCTAGTTTGAGAAAGTTTGTCAGTTCTTTTGCCGAAGTTCGGTGGTTTTTTCCTTCATCATCTCTGAACTGACCGCCTCAAAATAAGTTAAACAATATTGACTGGGGCGTAAAACACCATTACTCCACTCCACTCTACCTTTGAGTTATTAGGTATAAAATCTGGACAATTCTTTATGGGTTACTACGTGTAAAATCATAGAAATGGCTGGGAACAGGAACAGAAGAACTATGTTCATACTAGTAGACATTTACTTCAGTACCCATTGTAAGTGGAAAGTATTTTAATCAGTGGTCCTGATTTGGTCTGTCTTGTCTTATTTGAATATTTTATAATTTACATTACGTATTGTTCATGAATGATTGTGTTGGCTGTTTCTAAGTACATTTGTATATAAATTCTAGTTGAGAGTTTCTTTCTTGTGTTTCTCTATGTCTATCTATTTACTCTTGGTTGGATAATTGACTGGGTGTAATGTTGGTTAACTTCGCTTCAGAAAATTATCGTAACAGAAATTTTTTAATATCTTTAAATTAATCTAAAACTAGTTCGGGTATGCGAGAGATGTATTGTATTATAATTTAATGAATTGCTTGGTATTGCTTTACGTATTGTTATGTATTATATTGTTTTCACTGCATTGCATAGCATTCATTGTATTGTATGATATTGTGTTTTTCATTTTTTTTTGCACCTTGTCTGTCGCCAATTTTCACTAAACAGTTTCTTTGTTTTCTTAAAAAGTCTTTCCAAGAATTGCTTATAGACTGACCTGTGGACAGGTCAAATGATGAAAAAATAAGTAGCTTTCTCCTGTTCTGTTTTAAAATAATAATGCTATTGTACTCCTGTCTCTACAAATCCTAAATCACCTCGAGTGTTAGACAATGAAAACTATCTTCCATCATCTATCTTCTTACGTTTTCAAGATTATTTTCTAAAAGACAATAATAAGGTTTATCAAATATTCAACTTCCAGGATCGCACGAGTAAACAATGCAAATTCGAAAAAGAAATTTAGTGACGGTTCATATTCCATAGGAAAAGACAAAAATCACTGTTTCTCATTGGAAAAAAATCTGAAAACTCTTTCTTGTGATTGAACTTTTGATAACAATGTAAGTCACATAACTTATCATCTACGAAAAAGAAGCTTTTCGGTCCCTGTTTACCCCACTTAAAGAAAAACACATACTTATATTAAACAGTTATATTTTGGAAGCAACATTGCAGCAACAAGCACTTGCAAACGTATACTATATTGTGAGCCAGCCTGGAATAGATCTCAATCATATGATTATTGTTAGTTTGTTCTATAGCAATACGTATTATACCCCTTAGACCCCATGAAGGTAGCTTTTATTAAAATTATATTTCATTTTTTACAACCTAAAAAATTAAAGTCCTTGTCGCTTCAATAAGTGTTGTGTGTGGCAACAGCAAATAAAATTTTTGTCATGCGTGTATTATTTATGAAATTAATGCTACGAAGTGATCAATGAATATAAACACGATTTATTCGAAACAAACCATTACAATAGAGAAATCTGACTTAAAATACATATACGTGACTATTCATCTGATAATAAACATGCCATTATATAGAACACGAACAAGACAATCAAATACTGATACAAATGCTAATAAAATGTAATGACATGTTTAAAAACTTTTATTATTTTCAATAACTATGTATCATAAATACTACTTAGAATTGTTAAAGTAATTTGGCTAAAGGTAATTCCAATTTTTGATGATCAATTAAGTTCGTTTGATATTTTCTATAACCGGAAGGTTTTGTTAATTTTTTTTTTCTTATTATCTTTTAATCGGTCAATAATTTAATACACTAAGGAGAAATTACAAAATTACACTGCAATTGATTTGTCATCTCCAAAAAAAATAAATATTTCCTTCCAATTGATTTAAAAGCTCCTTCGTGGTATATTTATACTGAAATGTAAAATTAATATGGAGTACTTCGTAATGACAATTGCTGCTTAATGACTTATGGGAAATACAATAAATCGTTATCTTTCGCTATAATTATAGATATCTTTTCATCTTGAATAAGTTCGTCTTTTAATCATTTTCAAAGAAATTTATTTTTGTATATACTTCATGAAGTGTATCAATACTTCCTGCATACTTTGACAGTTTACTGATGAGGAATGAAAATCCGAAATGTGCATATATGGCACTGCACAATTAAACGGATACTTTTGTTAAATATATTTAGACTTTTGCTTTCCACCATTTGGTTTAAAATATACTGTTAAGAATATATATTTATGATTCGGACGATATAGCCCCTTTGTAATTATATATTAAAAAGTACTGCTATACAACCTTAATAAATAAAAAGACCAATGTGTCTGAAAAACATGAACAGGGAACCAGATGAAGAGTACAATCAATCTAAAACTTAAAATAGTGCAACACAATGCTAGAAACACAAATAAAATAAATAAATAAATTAATAAGTTAATAAATAAATAAATTAATTAATTTATTTATTTATTAAGGAAACTGTAAATGTTTAATTTTGGTCCGGGACAGACGTTTTGCAATCCAAATATTCAAAACAACACTTATTTTCAGCCAACAATACATAAATACGTGTTTTCTTACCTTACATACATTCTTAGCTTTTGAGATTATAGAAAGAGTTTCTATGAGTTTTCTATGTATCACCATTAGAACCCACCTTATATTATACTTTGAGTATGTGAGTATGATAAATAAATAAAATTGAACAAAAATAATAAAATTGAACAAAAATAATAAAATTGAACAAAATTATAACAATTTTCTAAACTATTATATTGTAAAAACATAAGCTTTATGACTTCTAAAATTACTCATTTTCGGCTTTTTGCTTCATTACTGGCCATTACAATGTTTAAGTAATTCAATAATCTCTGTAAGAGATATAATGAACAAATGATTAAGATTTTCTTTGGTTTTGTTTACAAATGGTTCGATTTGTGAATACTAGACTTTGAGTTTCTTGTTATTAGTTCCATGGGAAAATATATATTTTTTTCAGTTGCAAATGTTTTTCTTCTGTTTCAAAAAATTAACTTTGCCGAAAGGGATTTTATAACATTAGTCTATATGGTGAATTCCAATACGATAATAAATCCACTCAATCATTGAATCAATTATAAAGTTGGCATTATTGACTTTTGAATATACTTCAATGTTTGCCGACGGGATGACATAAAATGAAGGACCTGATTTAATTTTGATTACTATAGCAACCAGCTTAATAACTATTTTTGTCGTTAAAGCTACATAAAATTTTTAATTGTCAAATTTTAATTTCACATTTAAGATTATTTCGTTCCAGATTGTTCATAATAGCATCGAAAAAGTGTCCAATTCTGTTATCGTATCCATAAAACACACATACCAGTCCTTGTCCAAATCACAATCCTAAAAACAAAGTAAAAACTTTGAAAGCTGGCAGTTTTAGTTATACACGTAAACTTCCATCAAGGAAGTGAGGCCGAGTGCTCCGGAAGGGTAAGCACCTCCTGTCTAGCTAACTACACACATCACGTTTAAGTCAATTTTGAGAATGAAAGGAACAAAGAATTATCGTAAGTCAAATATATCCAATATAAGTTTAAATACAGTGACTACATACTTATCAACAATATTGTAATGACGGCCATAAAACTTTTTAAGGGCCTTGATTAGCCTAGGGTTGCAATATTCTTGAGTCAACAATTTAATTGTAAGCAGTTTGCTTCGCTTGTAGAAAGTCTCCGTAGTTGGAACGAGCTCTACTCTAACGTATTAGAATGTTCAACCTTCCAATTATTGTAAAAAGGATTAAATTTAAATTCGCACATCAAAATTTAGCAGGTAGTTTTGTTAAGTATTTAACACATAAAAATGTCTTATTAAACAAAACTTTTCTGAAATGGATTGAAATACACTGTTCTTGATCAAATCTCAAAAAACTTTAATCGAAAAACAACATTAACTTTTGTTTTTATTGTGATATCTGGAGTAAAGTATATTTTATGTTCACAAATAAAATGATACTGTATTTGATAGATATTTCTTCTGTTTTTCTTTTTTATTCACACTACTTTTATTGTACTATACGGTAATTTTTTACTTAATATTAACACATTATAACATACATTCATTATAGTTCAACGCTCAACATATAATTTAACAAAATTTTTAGCTAGATATTTCTTGATTATCTTTTTTCTGTTTTCTCGTTGAAACTACGTAAAGTGAATAATATACTTCTAATTTTCCTAAAAGATTTAATGGCTTTAAAATTGTTGAAACGATGTTTTAGTTTTTGCAAGATAACATATAGTTTTATATAATACAACCACACACTTTAACTATACATGAGTTTAATAAAAAGGAAAGAATTGACTAATTTATTAATTTTTATCGAATACATTTGCTGAACTCTTCAAAATTCATACAACCATACAATCATTAGAAATGTTGAACATACTTCTTTTTAAAGCAGAACTACACACTTGACTTTTGAATAAATTACAATTATAAAAACCTGCTTTCCGTATATAAAGTATATAAAGTATTAAGGTTTATCTTACATTGCAACTATTGTTCAAATGTTTCTGTATACCACAGAAGCCATAATTTATCAAAACTAAAAAGGCGTTTTTGTAAATATTTATTATATAATCTCGGGATTCTATATAACCTTGATAGGATATTTTATGAGAAGGTTCACGCTTTTCTCTATTTTGTATTACTAATCAGTTATCATGACTATTAACCTAATTCTTAATAGATTAATGTGAGAAAATAACACGTTATACCAATTAGTGTTTATATTACATTTATTGTCTGGAGCGTGTACATCTGATAAATTCATGTCCGTATCTTTTATATATAATGATGTTATGAAAAAGTATTAATAAACAAAGTTGCGAAATTTTTAAACATTTTTTTAGCAAAACCTAAACAAGTAAACAGGTAATATATATTTTTCAGCTGACCTCTTACATACAGTTCTGGTCATTTTTTAGAAGCACCTTCGAAATTTTTTGACAACCACTGATTAATAGTTACGGATATTGGTGTCTTCTTTTACCCAACAATAAGCTGAAGATCATCCAACCTACGAAAACATATGATATTTATATATTAATATTTAATATTCATATAACTCTAAATTTTGTTTACATTTATTTTGCCCTTTTTTTGACATCGAGAGATTAAAACTTATGTATCAACCATATCTCGAAGGAACTACTAATACTTATTGAAGTAACAAGAAAAATATTTATATTTAAATAATTTAAAGATTAAAAAACTCTGTCATCGTAAACAAAACATCAGTTGAGAAAACATGCATCTACAAAAGTATCCGCTTCTATGTAGCGTGATAATTTTTAAAGATTATTTAATTAAGTCAATCTGCTGTTTGAAAACATTTAGTTTATTCCCCATTTATTTCAAAATTAATTATTAATCATAGTGATAATTTGTGAAAACAATTTAACAAATGCATATTTATTTTATTATTTTAAATTATCTTGCTTTTCAGTTCTTAAGTGATTTATTTATTTTTTTTTGTATTCAGGTCGTCGTTGAATGAAATATGAAGTCCTGACTGTCACATCCAACAATCATTTTAATTTTCTTCCATTACATTAACAGCAGAAAATTTCTTTAAATTAACAATTGTTTTTTCATTCTTTCTAAGTGCTTTGATTTTAAGAGAAGAACATGTAACATAAATAATATAACAGACAATAATTTTTATATATGTTTCTACATTTTGAAATTTTAATTTTTGTTCAATTAAAATCCTATTACATATACATTTAGAAATGAAGCAGATTATGCTTAATTTGCGCATGCTTCATCTATCGTTCATACCCTCATGTACGTTACCAAACACGAAGTCATGTCTTATATTTACAATTCTTGGCATAGTCATGTGTAAAATAATAAATAAACTATGTATAAAATCATGATGTACCATATTCTTGAACCCTTCTTACATTGTATAGCTTTTTACAGACTCCTGTATATGTGCTTGTTTCGGGCCACATAAAAAAAACAAAAAAAAAGTTCCAAGTTTATAACATATTTTAATGCAATATATGCATAATTAACTCAAATACATCGCGTTCTCCCGATATTTTGGAAGGTTTATGTATAAACATTAACACGTGCTTTGGCATGTGTTTTTATAAATAGATCAGGAAATCCCTGACATCTGTTTACAAATTTTTGTGTATTCCTACGCCCTTAGTTGTTACGTCACATCGACCTTAGTTGTTACGTCACATAACTGCACGTTCTATACTGAAGTCATGAAGATATGAACTAGTGAGTCTAACAAGGGATCACATAGTACAAAATATTAGCTATTGTAAATATAAAATAAATGAGTGTTTTAATTTTTTAAAATTTGATGTGAATGAATAATACTATGAGTTGCACTTATATATACTGCCGATTTCTAGTAACGGTCAAGACGATTAATTCCACAAAAAAAAATAGATAATGAAGTATTACAAATTCTAAGTAATGTATCCGATTCTAGCCTAACGATCTTAAAAGTAGTAAAATTATTGTAACAGAAAAACTGAACTTGGCGAAAGACAACAAAACTGAAAGCATGACAATACAAGAAACGATTAATACAGTCAAACAGTTATTTGCGACGAAGACTAGGTTTTTTAATCTGTAAAGATAAAAATTAAAACAAGTTTATGTATACGTGATGCAGTATGTCCAAGTGTTTTATGACCTGTTTGTAATAGCGCGCACTCTGGTGGCTTTTTGTTGAGGTACTAGCAAACAAAGTCAAAATACCACAGACAAGTAAACTACTCCCTAGAGAACAAGTCGACACTTTATCCTCCTAATTCCGGGCGTCAGGAAAGGAAACAAAAATTCAAAATTTGAAGTATTACGCAACTCTGGTGCTCCCTGACCGCCTCGAGGCGGAAGCTCTGCTACTGAGCCACTGAGAACGGTAATTATTTCTGTACTTTTTTGCTTAAAAACTACACAAAGAAAGTCGAAAGTATGATATTTTGATCTGTGCACTTCCTGTCTATGAAGACAAATGAATTAGAATTTATTACCAACACGCAACAACTAATATAACACTAATCGAAAGATTGTCTCTCATTATTAACTTACGTTTGATTTTCTCTCATTTATAACTAGCGTTTGAAGTTTATTTATAGTTTCTGCTGTATGTCTAGTCAAAATGTATATTTGTCTTAACAGGGCAACGTAAAAATTACTTTCTTCGACTGAGATTATAACACGACAAAAGTACTAACATAATAAAATGACAAACAATAGACACACGAGAGAGAGAGAAGAGAGAGAGAGAGAGAGAGAGAGAGCGGACTATCATAATTCTTAGGTCCTCTAGCATAACAAAAATTGCCTAGTAATGAGTATGAGTCTAATATTTTCATTATCTTTATCACAAATGATCATTCGTGCATTTTGTATATGATTCTTTTTGCATTAACAATTATTTTTATTATTATTATTATTAATATTATTATTTTACAAAATGTTAAATACTTGTGTAATGAAATACTTATTGTATATCAATACTTACCCTTGTTGCTACTTTTAAATGTTTGAGTTTTTTGTTTTATAACCACCACTACCACAACCCCACCGGAAAAAAAGTTTATACCACCAAATTGCAAGGATTTAATCCTAGATTAGGGGATGTTATAAACAAAATTTGTCTATCCAGCTTTTTCTGTCTTAAAATAGTATTCTTATTAGTTTTATTTTTTTATGGCAAGGTACGTATTTAAGTTACAATTGGTTTTCTGGAATTTCGTACTAGACAACGCAATCTTTATTGTTACTGTCGCAAATAGACCAAAAACCTTATTTAAATGTTTTCCTACACAGTGTCGTCATTATCAAATAAAACTAGATTGCAAGCTACTTATTAAGCTGATAAGGTCTTTACATACCGCATACTATTTTTATCTTTTCAAAGTAAATATTTAGCAATTTTATTTAATTATTTATCTATTTATTAATTTATTTTTTCTATAAGCAAGTACGCAAATTTAGGTACAAATGTCCATATTCCAGTTTATCTAATTTTTTGTCCCTATTGTATGTGCTTTTTTAAATCATGTACGTTTTAAGAGTCGATAGCATGTCTGTGATAAATTAATATTGTAAGTCGAAGAATAATAATCATATATTTTACCTAATTCTTTCTAAAGTATTAGTATTACAATGCAGTTTTGACGTCGATAAGCAAAACACTGTTTAATCAAATATGTACACCTTCTTTTCACGGTCAGTTTGTGAAGTCAGCACAACTTTTCCTTCTTTTCCCTTTTATTTATTTAAGTATATTTGGATATGTATACCATGAAAACATGAAAATCACTCGTAAATATAGTTTATAAAACTTGAACTTTGATGTTTTCGTTCTTTTCGTGCAAGGGTTTGACTATCAACGTAAAAAGGTGAGCGCAGAATATAATAGTTTAAAAATTATTAGGGATTTAAAAACAGTACATAGAATGTCAATCGCCTTCCCATACGTTAGTTTTTAATGTTTAACTTTATAATAAAGATGTACAAAAATGACGATTTCTTTTTATCAGTATAAATGATTTCCTGCTAAGGATCTTGTAATAGGAAGCAATGAAAAGAATTCAAAGTTATATAGTATTAGACTAGATAGAGCTGACGAGATTCCTTTTCTCAATATCCTTATTATTTCAACATTTTGATCATTAAAGACAAGTTCATGAAGAATTAGTATACTAACTAAATATTCTCTCGGTAAACGTGAATTAAATCGATTAAATACCTTATTATATAAAACAATAGTGACAGAGAGCGTAATAAGCTAATGTATCTACCGTGTACCATATTCCCTTGTTATTTCATAGGCTAGTGAAGTTGTAAGCATCCAATCAAATTAATAAATATAAGAAAATTAAATCATTTATACAGGAGAACAGACAATCACACAATGTCTTATATACATTAACACACATTTCTGTCATTCTAAATATAATGGAATTGATATTGTATGAAAATATAATCTTACTGGGACGTGGAAATGAAAAAAAAACTTTTTAATTCAAACAAAACACATATATCATTTTTACTTTCATAAAAATGTAAAACTAAAGTAGTTTTTCATTACCATAAATCTTGGTTATTATACTTATAAATTAATGATATCATTTTCTTCAATATTTGTCAAAACATGGTCGATTTGATATCGTTAAATCCACACTACAATTGGTTAGTGTCGTTTGACATTTATATATAACACAAATACCAGTTGAACTTAGATGTGCCAGATGTGCACATTTCGGAAATTCATTCCTCATCAGTGACACTTAGACCGAAAAGTTTGATAATGAAAAACATGAACTAAGCAGTTGAAAATTAATAAATCTAAAGATCCAAAATTTAATAAATCCTAATCCGGCTAAGGAATGCTTTGCATGAGGGAATAAACCTTATCTCTTTTTATTAGTAACCTTGTAGCCTTTTCAAGCAGTGTTCTCAAAATAAGTATATTATTGTTAATGTACGTCCTTTTCTCAATGCACAAAACACAGTTTTGTTGTTTTTGAGGATGTTCTTGTTATTCTTACCATATAAAGCAACATTGTTAATACAGCAGTATATTGAGTTAGGTTCTTTTCATTTCTTTAGTGTGCGCTGTTACTGGCCAATTGTGAATGTCAAATAACCCGCAAATAGAACGATAACCGAATCAACGAACATTTATTCAGTCAAAATTCAAATCTTTCAGATCAGTGTTTGCCACCTTACCTGTTCTTGATTGTTTTTATAACAAGCTTGTATTGTTGAATTTCTGGTTGCATTGGCAATTGGCAAGTTTATGTTTTGTAGTTACAAATATTTAAATATCGATTTCCATTTTTAATATTTGTTAAAGTGTGTTTGCGGTGGTTTTTGTGTGTCGGTGTGCAAAGTTTAAAACCTCTGTGTTAGCTTACTTTTGTTTCCTACAGTTTGTTGATCAGCTGGCTATTGACTTGCATTCCTTATGTACATCTGGCATTACTGTTAATCTTTATAACGATTACCTTATACTGAGTTGTGTTATTTATCAATGTTGAATAGCAGTATACATCGTAATATAATCTTGCTGAAAGATAAAGCTTATAAATCAACAAAGTGTAACATTTTGTTTACTTGTTTGCATTTTTAAAATTATTTGACCCACGATACCATTTCGATGTGACTAGATGTTTTTAAATGTTATGCAATATCACGTTTGTATTATTTTGTCATTTGGTTTCATTTGATTTTTAAAACTTTGGAATCATTATTCTTAAATGTTTGGCTTATCTTATTTATCTATAAAATTTTTGGCCCGAAATGTGCACATATGGGACACGTGTTGTGTTTAACATTTGTTAACACCACAATTATATGTTAATAACTTTCAACAAACGTCCTGTTAAAATTGAATAAAGAGGGTTTATTAAGAGTTAAATACACCTTTGACAAATTTAATATCTATATATTTACACCGGCTCCAGTGATTTTTATCATATCGGAGGCGACTCTTAACATCTCTGATTTTAAGAAATTAGGAGGTTATTTGTGTGTGAAGATGAATACAATAATACATTATTACGATTATTATTACAATATCTAATTCAGTTAAGTCAAACATTTTTATTTGAAATGAATGAAATGAAGTGCTGCAAAACATGCACATTATACATGAAATAATAAATAATTAAAATAGTACCCAATATAATTGTCAATTTGTGTGGTTTTATTTATGGTAAGGTACATGTAGCACGGATTCGCTGAGAAAGCTACTTACTTGTGTTTTTATATAATATAAAATTAGGGTAAATTTACTTTTGTACAAACTTATAAGCCACCGTCGAATGACTAAAATCACCCACAAATAAATATAACTATATCATATCTTAACCAACAAATTGATCCAATATCTAAGTTGTTTGTTTACTTTATCTTGAATCATTGATTACTTTCCTTCTCTCACCTCGTAAAACAAAAACTAAAAGGATTGAATACCAATTAATTATATATCTCGTGAAAGAAATAATATCTATTTGTTTATACAGGCTCAGGTGATAAATATCATATCAGGGCCGTTTAGTAACTCAAATTTCAAGGAGCTATAATCAAATATATCAGTGTGAAAATGGATTTAGTGCTTGCTGCAAAATGGGACAATTAAAACTACTGATTGTATCAAGAACTAAAATATATTGTTTTATTATATCAAAAAGAGAAAACCTATTATTGAAAAAAAAAGATTAATGCATGCAATAACCAAAAACACAAAGAACGTCACAACAGATGAAGGAAAAAGAAAAAGACAGATAATGATGTAATTAGGGTGTAAAACTCGTTATAGCCCGACAATTTCTGGGAAAAAGATTAGTGGGTATGTTTCAAAAACATACGTCTTACTACATTTATCTTTTAGAAAGATCATTTTCAAATCTTTGTTCAAAACTGATCCAATATCCAAATGCGACTAGGAGTAGTGTTTGACGTTAGTAAAGTCAATCAGAAACAAACAAAACGGTACATGTCTAAATAACAATAATAAATCTAAAGTAAAAATTTTGAAAACTAGCTATTCAGTCAAACACTTGAACTTTTACCAGGAAAGTGATACCGGATGCTCCGAGGGGGTAAGCACCTCCTGTCTAGCTTGCTACACCCGCCACAAATTTTTAAATGAGAGGAACATGGTATCATAGAAAGTCAAATAAATTTAGGTTTATTTTTATACTATAATAGATCATTTTGTCATGTTCCGTTTGTAAAAAAGAACAGTTCATTAATAGGTTGACATATTACAAAAGTTAATTTTAACTATTTACAAAATCGTACTAATAAGAAATCTAAGAGTTTTTATTTATGTGAAAATTAGATTCATAAAACTGATGCTTGAAAAACATTAATTCCACAGAATTAAATGTTGTTAAAAATAAATTTAAACGGAATAATAATAATAATTACAATTTTGTTCCATTGATTTATTTCCATTTTCGGTATGTCAAATTTTATTTAAAAATGCAGCAAAACCGTTTATGTATTGTGTTGTAACGATATTTTCATAAGGGCATTCATTTCGACTAGTGTTGCACATGGTCATCCCTTGCCTTGCCGTTCCTGTTATTGTCTTTTGCAAACACTTGTATGCTTTCTATAAACATCAAGGTGAATTTAAATTCAATCATGAGTATGTAGCTTACGTTGAAAATGTTTAGAGATTTTGTAAAAGGAAAAAAAACAACCTTTTTATAATTTTAAATACATGTTATTCCTTGTTTTATGACACAGAAAATAAAGCACATGTCAATCTAAACATTTAAACTATTGATCATGTCATAGATATTATATCTGGTTAATTAAAACATTTTATTAGAATCTGACATTTGGACTCAAGGTGACACTAGACGTACAAGTAAATCCAGTCTTTTTGTAAAGCCTTAAGGGTAATTGTACTCAATCAAGTAGCAATAAAGCCTTATCTGACATGGGAAATTACCCTCTAGTGACACATCTTCATTGCGAAAATGTTATCCAATACACTAGCCATGCCGGAGTCAAGTACCTGATACATTTAATTAACCGCAAGCTGGCTATACATATAAGACTTGCATCATAAAATGTTAAACCTCTAACATGAATTTTTCTTCCTATTAATAACGATTTTTTTTCCATTTCATACAATTACATAAGAAGTTGTTGTATATGAACATTTTCACATACAAGTAAAAACTCAGTTGTAAAGGTAGACATACGAGAGAGAGAGAGAGAGAGAGAGAGAGAGAGAGAGAGAGAGAGAGAGAGAGTTTTATAGACAGTTCACCTGTATTTTGTTGGTTTCATTTTTTTCGCAAGCTTTTTATAAGCTAGATTTTTACATCCATCTTTAAACATTTTTGGACTTTACTGATTTGCCCAGCATAAGATATATAATGGTCAGTTTGCATATAGATTATGTATTATTTTATTTTATATTTTTACCATTCCGAATGACTCCATGAAGTACGTGGTATTACAAAGTAGATTATACACATCAGAATAAAATTTGTTTAACGTATAGCACTATTTTCGATTTTACACGAAATGTTTTCTTGTCGCAAATGCAAAATAACATAAACCAAACCCAAAACTAGATATTGCTAATACGACATGTATTCGATATAGTCCCTTTATATTAACTTATGAAAATAAGCTGACTAACGTCACGTGATACATAAATTTCTTTAATATAAGGCAAAATATTTTATAATTAGCACAATAACTGGATAACAAATTAAATCCCTCATTATATTTACATAATTAGCTTCGTTTTCGTTGTCTTAAACATAAGCAAGAAAAGTTAATATGTAAAATGATTGATTAAATAGAACTTTGCTAAGTACATTGAAAGTGAAAATTCCATATAGGAAAAATACCTTAAAAGGCATCTTTGCTAAGGAAATTTCATTTTCTACTCGCTCGGAGAAATAGTATCAACTTGTAACAGTTTTTGAAAGGTTAAGAAGATGAGGTCATTGTTGCCAGTTTTTAAATTTATTTACAGATTTACAGAACTATAGGAAAGTAAAGTAAATAATGATGATGATTAATAATAAAAATAATAATAATGTCAAACATTTATTGGATCGTTTTAATCTTCATCTCCTCTCGCCTAATTAAACACAAAATGTTTGTCTCAAAGCTAACTAATTCACTATTATTACTTTAATATACATTGTATTTGAAACTTTTTTGTTTTATCTACTAACTGAAATAAATATAAGTAAATTTATGAAACTCTTGACATAATAAGTTATTAAAATATTACTTTGAACCCATTTTTCAACCATGTTATGTTTTAATTATTAATTATATTACTTTTGAGAATACATTTGAAGATATTGTTGAAACTTTTTTTTTCAAATTTAGAAGGAATATCAAAAGAGCCTTTTAATTTCAAGGTATAAATATGAAGCGTGAAGAGTTTTATTGTATACATTCATTACCTTGATATAGTATTATTTCAGAAGCAATAAAGACAAAACACAGTAATTGTCTATTAATATTAAAATTCTTAAAATTTCCGTATGTGCTAATAATATAAACAAAAGGTATTAGTTTTCTTATAATCATTACAATCTTCTTAATGCATTCTATACCAAGTGACTAGTCGTCCCTTAACTTTGCTATTTAAGCAAAATTGCAAGTATTAAATAAATAAATAAATAAATTATCCAATAAATAAATCAATAAAATAAATACATTATATAATTATAAACCTATTCGGAATACGCCTTCGAACTTAATTTATATGAAAATTGTATTTGTCAAATTCAGCTCTAGCGTTTATGTTGGCCTAAATGTCATTTCAAAATAAAATGTTTTTGATAAGTACATATACCTGATTTGTTTTATATCCATTGCGGGGGAAAGTTGTTTACTTTTATCAATTAGTTATCTCAGATTAATGTCAGAAAGTACAACCTACCTGTACCAGGATGTTTATATTTTTATAATTTTCCGTAGAATATTTTACAAGTAATGCTTTAGATATGCTTTGAAATGGTGTTCTGTCATTATTTCTTAAAATAATGTAGTTTCAGTATTCACTTTAGTCATGTTGTTACATTGGACTTTTTTTTTTGTTTGACAGCATTCCCTCTTTATACATTTTAAAAAGTATTTTTTGAATTCGGATATTAATTCAAGTTGTTTTTGGTAACTTAACAATTTCTTGGCGGATTATTTCTACAATTCTTACTTTAAAAAAATCATACTCATGTAATTCCGAATTCAAACAACAATGTTGCTGATTTACTTATGTTGTTTCAGCAAAAGAAATCTTAATGATCTAAAATTGTTTTGAGTCGGGTTCCAGTTACATTCTCTATTGAAAGTAAATACATTATTATCATTAAATAACATTTATCATTAATTAAATTTACCTGTTTGTAATGTTTACAGAAAACCCACATGTATAGAGTTCATCAAAATATTGTTGATAAGTATGACGTCGATGTATCAAAACATATTCCGGATATATTTGACGTCCTATAGTTCCATCTATGTTCCATTTAATTTTTAAATTTGATTTTGCACATGGCGACTGTAGCAAGCTAGACAGCATGTTTTGCCTTTTCTTTTTTTGTAGAATTTTGCGTGTTTAACTAAATAAATAAAAAAAAGCACATACCGGTCCTTGTCTAAATCGCAATCCCCCCCCCCCTCCCAAAAAAAAAAAAAAACAAAGCAAATTTTTGAAAGCTGGCAAATTTAGTGATACATGTGAATTTCCATCAAGGAAGTGAGGCCGGGTGCTCCGGAAGGGTAAGCACCTCCTGTCTAGCTAGTTACACCCGTCACATGCAAGGAACATGGAACTATGATAAGTCAAATATATCCAGTATAAGTTTGGATACAGTGACTGCATATACATTCTTATCAACAATGTTATGATGACGGCCATAAAACTTTTTAAGGGCCTTGATTAGCCTAGGCTTGCAATATTCTTGCGTCAACAATTTAATTGTAAGCAGTTAGCTTCGTTGCCTGCTGATTTGGTTTCCTTATTCATATTAATTAGAATTTTTGCAGAACCTTGTCAAATCTGGAGAAAAGACTGTCGCTAAATCAACTACACATATAGATATATAGATGACGATCTATCTCTAAAAAATGAAAAAATCAAAAAAATTTTTTTTTTTTTTTTTACTTTTCACCGAAGATAGTGTTTAAGAAACACGATGGTAAAGTAGTTCTTTAGTATTTTTGAGATTCCACATTTGGTTGATGCCATACGTAGAATAGACATTTTTTTAATAAGTCTGAAGGCCATCTTTGACGACTGTCAAAATTTGTGTTAGAATTTCTGGTTTGTTTGTGCCTGATTAATCAATTTGATATTTAACAGGTTATTACAGACTCTTGTTTTATTTTTATAAATGAGCTAAAAATTTCATTTGTTTATATTTAACATCTATAAAAACTGATCCGAATAATAAGGTAAAAAAAGTTTACAATTGTTCAAAGTTTGATTGATCTTAAATCAAAATGATACAACTTTTAATTTGTTATTATTATGTATTTATACTCATGTTTCTTAAAAGCATAGACAAAATGTTCATCATTGTCTATGAAACATAATTTAAAATAATTATTGTTGATTTTGTTTACACTATCATATTTACATTTTGTCAATAATTTTTATTCCCTTTATTGTAAAACTGTTGCGGGCTGTGAAAGCATAACACACAAAGGGACTAATCACTTGCATACAGTGTTTCTATTTCCAATACACAATGTCCTTGAACTGTCGAAATATAAACACAGATCATAGGAGGTCCTTACCATTTCGGAGCACTTCGCCTCGCTTCCTTGATGGAAGTTCACGTGTATTACTAAACTGACCATTTTTTGATTTTTTTAAACTGTGATTTGAATATCGACTAGTATGTTTTAGGATTATTTTTATCACAGCAATATAAAAAAGTCCGCATAAACATTTTTTCACAATCCTTGTTTTCTATTATGAAAGTGGTGTCTAATTTTTTTAATAAGAACATGTTCATTATAGATTTTATGTTTTGTTTTATATCACCGATTTTATGTTATTAGTTACGGCCACTGTTTGCCTTCGTTTGATTGGTCGTTCTTTAAAGATTTCGTCATTATACAGATTTCGGTAATCAAACAGATTTTGATCACCAATGGTTATTATTCTGTCGCCAAATCGGCGAATAAAGCAATGTCAATTTTTGACAGGCATTTCATCAATACGGTGCGATTGTACAAACATTAATCAGTATTAATTTAATAAACTGATATAACATCTGATAATTATGTAATTATACGTCAATGATATAAATATCTACCAGGCATCTTGTGGTGGTATTAGAAGGTTAACGTCTATACACATAAATAGCACAACATTATGTGATTGGTAAATTTACACAGGTCTACTGTCTCCGATGTTTAATATTAGATGATGCAAAAAACCGTGTTGAAATTTGTAAAAAAATATGTAAACATCGAAATTAAAAACCTTTTAGTTCAGCTACAAAGAAAATGTTAATTTTACTTTACCGTATCCGGTACGTTTGATTTCTTTACTAAACGGTAACTACGCCCCAAAAATATAATAATAATAATAATATTATTATTATTATTATTATTATTATTATTATTATTATTAATAAATAAATAAATAGATAAATCAATAAGTATAGAAAAGAAATAAATGTAGTCGAAAATCATTAGGCAAGATAAAAACAAACTAAACAAGTTGCATGTTTGTTACTGCCTGTATACATGTACATTAATCACAATACCATAGAAACAACATTTTTAGGCCCTGGTTGTTCAAAGATTCGTTAGTCCAACAATATGAAAATTGAAAATTAAAATGTTTGTAAAATTAAATATATTTTTAGGAAAAGGAGAGTGGAGTAATGGTGTTTTACGCCCTAGTCAAGATTTTTGTTCTTATTTCGAGGCGGTCAGTTCTGGAATGGTGGAGGAAACCAGAGTACCCGTAGAAAACCACCGCTTTCGGACAAGCGAACTGACAAACTTTCTCATACTGTCCAGAGTGGGATTTGAATCAAGGCGGTGAGAGGTGCTGTGATCCGTTAGCGGCGCTCTTTAGACCATTCGTTATAGAAAAGAAATGTGACTTAATAATTTAAATGCATACATTAACTAGTAAGAGATATTTCAAACATTGTGACATATACATATTACGATTTAAAATTGTCTCTAACCAACTAAGCTTTGAACAAACGAGTCAAAGAAGTTATGATAATTTATTCGATCAGTGTCCGGTGATTTTATTGCCTTGCATTTGTATTTCTTTGTTCAGTTATGCTTTTGCTTGAATTCGGCATTGTCAAGTAATTTTTCTTCAAAAATATCATTTTCTTCTATTATTTTACAAGTATTATTCCAATATTGCATTAAACTTTCTTACTGGTTTAAAATAGCCTTTTGTGGTGAAGGGCACTCTGTTCCATATTGACGACTTCATTTTAACTGTTTTCCCCTTTTATTTATGACCTTTTTGTATTTTTTGTATATGGACCGGTATAATTGTGTTTGATTTGTTATAAGAAACAAGCTTCAAAGTATACTGCAAATCAAAAATGTAGCCGAACTCAACAATTCCTTGTGTTCAATTTATTCGACATTTTTAATCATTATTTATTTTATTATGTACAGTATTTTCAATATTTTTGACATAAACAAGTAATATAAATTTCTGTATGAAGTATTTGTATTGATAAATAATAGATTTATCTATAATTATCAGGATAAAAAAATAATTAAATTACATATATTACAAATTCATTGTTTGTAAGTATAAAAAATAACAAAAGGATTACAGAAATTTTCAATAGACCAAAACCATACGAATAGTTGATAATTCAAAACAAGAACTATTTCCGGTAAATTGGGATACATTTTTGAAATAATCATAAATAATTTATGCAAATTAAGGAAGAACTAAAGCCTTTGATTAAGCATAGATTTGTTATGTGTATAAAATATTGATATACATGAGGAAATACCTATGTATTTAAAAATAACAATCAGAGCAAAAATTAGATGAAATAATTTTTTAAAAAATAAATGTTTAATAAATTTAATTGTTTGTGACATTGTATTTTCTCATTTAAGTTTGCATTTTCTTGCTTTGTTGCTTATAAAGTTTGCGCTTGATTGGATTCTAATAAAACAAAGTTTTTTAAAAAAAAATGGAACAGGTAGTTCTAAATTAGTGAAAGAAGCTGGGACCCTGGAGGAAAACTTCCGACCTTTAACAAGCAAACGTTCCACCTTTCTCACATCTGGACCTGTCCGATTGTGATTCGAACCTTCACAGTGACAAGAACTGGACCACATATCTGTCTTTTTTTAACATACGTAAAAAAATAAAACATTAACAATTTCTTATTTTATTACAATGTTTGTTTTGTGTTGTTCTAAAGTTTCGTTCTGGTTTTGCAAGAAATTTTTATTTATTTATTTATTTATTATTTATTTATTTATTTATTTTATTTATTTATTTATTTATTTATTTATTTATTTTATTTTTTTTTTTTTTGAGGTTGAAATCTTTAACTTGATTTAGACATTAATATACATGTATTTGAATGATTGCTTGATTAAATGTGATTTATTGATTAATTAAACGCGGTTTAACGTCCCAGTCAAGAATTTTGGAGTATATAAATACGTCAACGGCTATAGGTAAAGTTGCTGAAAATTTTACCTGTGCACTACACTAAGGGCCATGTGCAGGTAGAGTTCTTCAGCGTGTCAAAGTTACCGTGACACAGTGCAACTGTTATTAGGGTTTCCTCAGAAGGACCAAGTGAGTTACATTGTTTTAAATGCTGAATTTTTGGCAAAAGAACAGTCACTATCCATTTAAAAGTCTTGGTCAGACCAGGACGGGGTTTAAACCTTATCACTAAAATACGAAGCAGCCACTCTACCAAATGAGCTACCGTAGTATTAAGACAGATTTAAGCATTATATATATAAATATACATAATGAAAAGGTGTATCCTTTCAAAAACGCACCGTGAATTTGAACAAGTAGATCATATCTTATCCGTCTATGCCATATAAATTATATTGACTTTCTATATCAAAGAATTTTCAGAAATTTACATCAACGTTTTGTTAGGTTACATTTCCTCTTAAGAATGTAAAACAAAAACATCTTTGCGTACTTGTGTAAGTGTAATTGGTATCAAATTAGATATTCCTGGTTAGAGGCGACACATTTCCCAGTGCGGACTTGACATCTATCTTTCTTCCCCGTGATACAATTAAGATTTGAATAATGAGAAGATGTGTAGCATGTCGTAATCAGAAATGTCCGGAATCATTGATTGATTCAGAAAAACATATAAATATTGCACGGTAAATTTGTTAAGAGCAGCACCAGTGTTTTATCACTAACCGATTAGTAAACGTCGACAAACAGATATAAGGCAATCCAGGCGGGATTTAAATGATATTACAACATTGTTTTGTCCATGTTATATGACATATATATATATATATATATATATATATATATATATATATATATATATCAGAAAAAATAATAAGAAGGTTACGTAAGGATTTTGTAAAACAAAAAGAAAAAAAGATAACAATTTTAAGTAATTTATCTTGTATTAAGTAGTAAATACTACATTGAATATTTAGAACCCGTGGACAAACCTGTAGCTTCACCTGATTCAGTGCCTATGCAAAGTCGAAAATGTTATATCATTGGTTGCAATATCTCTTTGCCTTCTTGCTTTTTTTTTGTTTGGCTGTTTATTATTACTTGTATTGTTTCTTGTTTCTCTTTATTGGTTATTGTCAAGTATATATGATTTTTAGTTGCAGAGGACCATGCCGCTTTTGTAGATTCATTCCTATACTTAAGGGTGGAATATATTACGTCACAGATGTTAATTTCTTTACACCTGATGGTCCAGGGTTCTGCTAAGTGGAATATCTTACGTCACAGATGTTAATTTCTTTACACCCGATGGTCCCGGCCCCAGTTTCACAAGCGTTCACTTAACTGAGTGTACACTCAACTCAATTATTCCCATTTTTTCTAATCAATAATTTAATTTCTTTTTTAAGTTTTATGAGACAATGTTTTCTTTTGTTCAACAAACCTACACTAAAGAATTTAAATATAACATTAGATATTCAATTTTAACTGTGTAATGTCTTAAAAATGACATTGAGATTTGTCCTTATTTGTGGTGAGTATACACTCAATTGAGTAAATCATTGTGAAACTGAGGCCAGTTTTCTATATTGAACTTGGGTAATTTTCTTTGTTTCTATTCCTTTTCGTTAGGTTGAACAAATACCAGAAAACAAATTTTATGTCAGGTCATAGTAAACACAAGCAAAAATGAATTCCTGATAACACTAAATGTTCTTTTATAATAATTTATTTAAAACAGTATTCGTGCTATTCGATTGAGTCATATCTGCTGGTGGAGTAAAACTCCCCGAGGGTATCCATAACTCAGTAGGCAGTACTTTTTGCTGTCAGAAAATAAACCATTTAGCAAAATTTTCAGCCGTTTTCAATTCTTAAAATTTAATTAAAACCAAGGTCTGTTCCCTCATACAAAGCATTCATTAGCTGGATTTGGATTAATATAATTTTGGAACTTTAGATTCATTAATTTCCAAATGTTTGGCTTATGTATTTAATCTATCAAACTTTTAGGTCTTAGTGTCACTGATGAGGAATGAATTTCCGATATGTGCACATCTGGCAAATCAAAATTTAACTGGTATCTGTGTTAAATATTGAATATATATTGAGAATCAAGGCCCCAGTTTCACAATCATTCACTTAGTTGAGTGTACACTCAACTCAAATTCAGGAATATTTCAATGTCAAATTTTGAAGACATTACACTATTAAAATTAAAAATCTAATTTTATATTTAAATTGTTTCATGATGATTTGTTGAACAAAACAATACATTGTCTCATAAATCTTGAATATTTATAAAAATATGGATAAGTGAAAATGAGAATATTTGAGTTGAGTGTACACTCAGATGAGTGAATGATTGTGAAACTGGGGCCAGGTCTTTATATAGACACATTTTAGTATTAGTATTAGGTAGATTTAGAATTTCATTGTCGTTGAATTGATTTTATTTTTAAAATATAAAGTTATTCAAAATAAAAAGTACAAGCAGTGCACAAATAACGTACTTCCTAACTTAGTTTTTCTACGCGTTAAGAACCAAGCAACTCCGCATTAGCGATGGCTAAGCTAATGTTATAACACGATTTCACGGTAAAGAGACAAAGAGTGCTTTTTTGTTGACAGTTTGAGGCTTGTTTACTTTGATCAAAGATTTGGAAGGTTTTTTACTTTGATCAAAGATAAGCAAGAGGAAAGGTTGCTTTAACAAAATATCAAATATTTTGTATTTCTTTTGTTAAAGTATTATAATTGAATTAAATTTCATCAAACTCTAACATATCAATCCAAAACTAGTGATTAAAGAATGATATTGTAATTTTGTATTTGGTTTTAGAGTGTTCATCATTAAATTTTTTCATAACTTGGTTCTAAAAATTCATTTTTTTCTTTCAGCTGTCATTCATTACTTCACAAGGTATGCTACTTTCGTAACGGTATCGTATCCTGAACTAGCATATCTTGAATTGTTTCATTTACATCAAGATAATTGTCATATTTATCAAAAATGCCTCAGGAAGAGACAGAAGTATTGTCATAATATCGACATTACATAGCATGGCAATTCATATCTATTTTCTTTGTTGAGTAATATCATGCTGTTTTTCTCTAATTTGGTTTGCCTGTGGATATTTCATTTCATGATGTATATTTACACTTTATAGTTAACGATTCGTGCTTTTCTAATCTTTTAATTTGGAATGCAATATAAAAAATACAAGATTAAAGATGCCTTAAGCTGAATCTCGTACATAATGATAATTCTAAGAAAGATCCTTGGACACCTAAAACCATACCATCATTTACTTTATCATAATTGTAACACGTATTGGTGAGACCTGAAGGTATGAAATGATTTGGATGTATCTCTTCCGGTTGCATAAGTTGAAAAACTAAAGTTACTGGCAAATAATAAACCTAATACTTTGACAAACAAAACTTTTTAGAGCCTGAAAACTTATATCTGTTTCTCCATTGGATGTTTTCAAGACAAAAATATTTTTTTAAAAAATAAACTCTTTAAAGTTCTAATTTTAAGACTTTTTTATATCCAAAAAGTGAATTTGTGAGTTTGAGTTGTTTTAGTTGATTTCCTGTTTTTAATTTTGATGGATTAATTTGATAATTAAGAAGGTTCACAATCATTCCTTAACTAAGATTTTTCTTAAATTAAATCTGACAAATTGGGAATCTTGTTTTTTGGTTAATTTTGTAGATATTCGGGAAATCAATGTGTTATTTTGAAGATCATTTCAAGCTTGTAATATCTGTTTTTAGTTTTGTGTTTTATCACAAATGTGCATTTGTAATTCACAAATAAAAAAAAGATTGCAAAGGTCTGCTAAAGTTATGTTTAGGGAAATCTAAGTTAAGGAATGGTTGTGAATTCGGAGCATGTTAAATAAGAACTCATCTTGTCAATGTTGTTTATTTATATATACCTGTCACCACAAAGGTAGCTCAGTTGGTAGAGCACTTGCTTGGTATGTCGGAGGTCGAGAGTTTGAATCCCCGACCTGGTCTGGCTAAGACTGAAAATTGGTAGTAACTGGTCTTTCGCCAATCACTCGGCATAGAGAAATGAAAGTTACGGGGTCCTTCGGATGGTATTTTTATGATATTTTTATGGTGTTTGGGGCTTTTGTAGAACTTTACTTTTACCAGTTATTATTTATTGACAATTATTGATGGATGTATGGTGTTTTGCACCAAAGTCACGATGCTTTAAATTGTACATTTGCGGCCAGTTTAGGAATGATAAAAGAAATCGGTATGGCTTGAGAAAACCACCATTCCTAGCAAGCAAATATAAACTTTTCTCCGAGATCTGTGCAAGTAGGGTTTGAATTTTAATTAATGAGACACACTGTGGTACGACCGTAACCGTTGGTCCTAGACCAATAACAACGTAAATAACAGAGAGAAAATAAATATTGCTTAAATGCAATGAACAAATTGGTGTAAAAATTTTGTAATTGATTTTGCTGAGTCGTGAATGAAAATCGAAATTCCAGTTCAATTGATATAAGTTAAATTGATTTTAAAGGGTGTTTCTGATAAAAAAGAAAGAAATACATAAAACATGAAATATGATAAGTTAAATTGATTTAAAAGAGCGTTTCTGATAAAAAAGAAAAAAATACATAAAATATGAAATATGATAAGACATGCATATGAAACTGAAAAAAAATTATTTGGCAAGAGCCATCGCAACTAAAATTCTTCATCAATAAAAAGTGAATGATAAAAACAGATCAAAAATAAATAGCGAAAATATAAATAAATAATTAATTAATAGATAATAAACGTTTTTGGACTAAAAACATAGACATTAGAGATAAAAAATGTTGTCCTGAATTTAATACCTGATATGCTTATTTTGGAAAATAGGCACTAGTGATCAATTAACCGTTTATACATGTATTTTGAAAAAGCAATGTAATTAGAGCTGTTTTAAACCTAGCTATATGCAAGTGTCACTTGTCAACTATACACAGTGATATGATCTCTTTGAAAACGTGTGGGAGACTGCTTATATTTTCAAACCATTAGTTTTATTTTTATAAAGGTCAAAACTTTAATAGTTTGTCGTGTGTTTCTGTATTAGCTGCATTTATGGTAAAACAAACCGGATGATTATGGCACCTAAACACCAAATTGACAATTAAGTAAAAATTCATGGACTGGAGAATCAATTCTAAAAATATTTTAACAGAGAAATCATATAGTAAATTATATATAAATAAAATGTATAGCTATGCTTTTACTATTACGATCTGCAAGAGCCATCTCGCACAAACACGTACGGAGGGTTATTGTAAACTGTTTCAGAGGAAAAAATAAATGGTACAGTTTGAATGTTAAAACCTTCAGTATTATTAGAGACATTGCACAAGAAGAAAGCTTTTTTATGTTTTTAAGAAAAAACGGAATCTGTATTCCTTTCATGTTGTAAAACGATTTAATGAAAATTAAAATTTAATGATAGAATGATGCAAACGCTATATTTTTAAATTTTCAAATAATTAGTTAAGGTTCAGTTTATGTCTTTAGCCATTTGTTTTGCATTTTGAAATCAATAAGAAAATCAGAAATCTTTATAGTTGAAAAAAGGCTCTAAAATATTTTGATTTGACCATACTTAAAACTTAAAACGGAATTCCCCAGAGCACCACGTGGTACCTCATAGCGCATGTGTGGGAAAATTATGTCTATTGACAATATAATCGCAAAAAGTGATGTTTTTCCGTAATAACGACGTTTTGTCGGGAATATTTGACGTAAACGTTATCAAATTCATTCTGCACAAATATTAAGAGGTACTGATCACGTGATACGCTGGTTGGTTCCATTGGTAATTTTTTTTCAGTTTATTGGAAAAATTCTTCTAATTGGTCAGAGAAATTTAAATGAAAATTTTTAATTTTGCCGGAATATACTGATGATGTTACAGCTACAAGAAACGCGAACTTGCATACACTGTCTTCCGGAAGTTCAATTCTATATTTGAATTTAATACAAATTTTATTTTGGGCTTTGTAGCCTGATGGAATATTTTTACAGGATTGTCTAGAGGAAAAACAAAGAACTAATTACTTGTACGTAAAACCATTGTTTAAACAAAACAAATAACTAGTTTCTAGTACAAATAAGCTGTGTTATAGGAACGTCTGAAAAAAAACAACAAAGAATTAATTACTAGTACATAAAAGTCGTGTTATAGAAAAGTCTTTAGAGTTTAGTATTAATACACACAAGCCGTGTTACGGAAATATAAAATTTATTACTAGTGGTAATTAGCTGTTTTATAGAAAAGTTTATGGAGAGCAAAACAGAAAGTTACTTACTGGTACATATTATCATGGCTTAAATAAAAAAAAATTAGAGAAAAGTCTTTGAAACAATTTTTCAACTATCCAGTATTATAGACAAAAGTTTATTTTAATAAACAGGAAATTGTTCACTTTATGGAACATATAAAAATTGAAGGATTTTTTTAAGAATTTATACAGAGGACACAATAGACCAAGAACATAAAGCAACACGATTTTGTGTTTAACAGAACATTTTGTTTCGTTAAACTTAATCTATACACAAGACAGCGACCATAAACTTATTATAGTGCCACAAACATAATTAGCCTCATTTGTTTATTTTCAACATATATTGATGTAAATTCACCATTACGGCATTATGGAAATTTTCCTGGTCTCTAATGTGCGTTATTTAAAATATGACTTAATTACCACCTGATAGAAGCAACACATTGTATAGATGTCTATCACAATGGTGGTCGATATCCTAACTCTTGTTTAGGAAATATAATTAGCCCATTGCTTTAATTTTGAATATCCTTTTATCTCGTTTCACACGTCTATACAAGTAAGATAAAACTAAGATAAAAATGGCATTTATTTACTTTCATTTTCTGTCTAAATAAGCTTCTGCAAAAACATTCTAAAAAAAACTAAACACTAGAAACTATGTAATTTTTCCATTATCCATTGTCACAAAAAAAAATAAATAAAAAAAAATATAATAAAAGAAAAACCCAGCTATTTATCTTATTTGGTGACGATACTTTAAGTTAATTTATTAGTTAAATTATGGTTACCTTGGTAACTATTAAGAGAGAAAGAGCATAAATTTTGGATTCTAAGAAACATAACACATGTAGTTCTTTTTTTTAAGGATGTACAGCCTTTTGAGAATACATTATGTTTACGTCAAAATAATAAAATTAAATTGACTGAAGACGTAAAATCCTGGAACATTTTTTTTAAAATATTACTCTTTAAGTTATTTTTATTAAAGGGGATCTCTTGTTTGTAACTTTGAATTATGCAAATTTTTATAGAAAATCCAATTAATTTTTTTTAAATGTTTGACACTCTCCCTTTCTTAACCTAAGACATATTTTGATTGGTTATGCGCATTTTGATTATCAAAATATGTGTCTGGAGAAAGGGCAATGTTACCGCACCGGGATATTTTTAACGCCGATGTTAATTTCAGCGTTAAAATCTTTGTTTTGAATATTCTGTCTTAATTTTGATTGGTTATGCGCACTTTGATTACCAAAATATGTGTCTGGAGAAAGGACAATGTTACCGCACCGGGATATTGCTATTGACGATGTTTACTCCAACGTTGAAGTCTTTGTTTCGAATATTTTGTCATATGCGCAAAAGAATACACCATCCGCCTTTTTAAAATAATAATAATAATAATAATAAATTATTATTATTATACAACCAGGAAAAATTACTATAGTGGCAACATTTGATTATTCTATTGAGAAATAAATCATGGTTATGCTGGATGCGAATAGCAATGTCAGGGTACGATTATAAACAAGTACGTGAATCAAACGTAATATTTTCCTTGTTATTGGTTTTTTTTCCTGTCACACAAGGACTTTGAATTTAGATGACTTTTATAGAAAATTGTTATTGTATCAATATACGAAACTAAAATTAATTTTATAGAAGACTGTTTCGGGTTAGCAATTTTCCCATTGTTATGAAAAGTATGACGTTTTTTTTGTTTTTTTGTTTTTTTACCACAGGTCGCAATGTGTTTATCTGTTTTCCATTTCGTTTCGCTATTTTTTCGTTTCGATGATTTTAAATGTTATTTCGTTTTTTTTGTTTATTGCGTTTCAAATAGCCGCCAATTATTCATCATCTCGTATATATTTATCGATCTAAACTCTCTAATTGGATATCATTTGACAAAAGGGTAAATAAAATGTCTTATCCGTGTAGAAAACGCCGAGACATGTGAAACCAAACGATTTTTGAATAATATATGATTGATATGTGTGTTATTTCAAACGCGTGACATTTTAATCATGTCCATACAATTTTGACACACGTTGTCACACAATATCGACACATTTAGTACTAACATACAAATATTGTTTTATCTTCCGTTGTGTTAATTGTCAGGCGGTTGTCAATATAATCCGTGGATAGATAATTGATAATTAATGGATATTGATATCCAGTACCCTGACATGTCAAAGATAAACGTAAAAACACACGTGTAAATAAACCTATTTTATATTCAAACAATTTCTATCTTACCTGAAATTGATATTTTAAATTAAAATCGTTACAACATGAATATTTAATCATTTTGTATTATATTGTATTCATAATAATAGAAATATTACGTTCTCCGTCTTTAATGACACAATTTAAATATAAGACTTGTTTAGACTTCCACACGCTAATTTAACTGATACAGCTAGCACACTAGGGCTTTTTTAACCTGAATATCCAAGAATTCAAAAAGCTTCATTCAGTTCAGCACTGTCTGGGAATTATACCTTCATCCCAGTACAGTAGGCATGATAGTATTGTTCTTCGGCGGTGTAGATTCGGACCATGGTTATTTTACACATTCATTTATTTTAAAGGGTGAACAACCACCACAACGTGTCCCTTGTCAAAGTCAACTATCTATTCAGCACATTTTGCTGGATTGTGTTGACTTTGCAGATACAAGGGCTGCTTTTTATTCAGCATCATCGATGCACGATCTTTTTAGTAATGTACATGGACATAAAATTTTAAACTTCCTTTTGAAATAACTTATTTGGTAAAATTTAATTGTTTTATTATTTATTTTCCAGTGTTTTATATATAATTTGTCTGTGATTATAACTGGTATTTATTAGTTTACTTTTAGGTAATTATTTATTATACAAATAGATTTACATTTATTTAGAGTTTTCATTGATACTATTGTATCTTTTACATTTTTCTAGCCGCGAATAGCTGCAAAATTGCTGATGCGGCTCAAAACAATATTTCACTCACTCACTGTTTTAACTGAGGCCTATTTAGACTTAATCATTTGCTGACTGATAGGGTTTAAACAATGGCGGCTGTTAAAAATTTAAAACTTTTAAATTTCAAAATCACAGGGTGACTGATACAGTTTAAACACTAGCGATTGTTTGGATTTTAGCCCGTTGACTGTTACGATATAAACACCAACAACAGTATAGATTTTTGCACATGTTTATTTACTTCTTGTGTTCCTTATTATGTGACTTAAATTATTGTTATGTGCTATTGATTACGTTAGCTATTGCCAAGCACATGCTTTTTTCAGTTACTAATTGCTTTTTTAAACCAAAGCATGAAAGCTCCAAATGCCGTCTGAGGATTTTTTCAAGAGGGTGTATATAAAGAATCATAAACATCAATCCTATTTTTTACATTAAAATTAGCGATTTGTTTTACTTTTTTAAAACTAGACATTAATTGTTTAGTTGTGTCTTTGAGATAGTGTTAACCATTTTACAAAATGTCCAGAAAGTTATTCACGGATACAATATTCAGGTTTTTATTTATCGACCCTATCAAAAATTTATGCGGTTAAAATTCGCATTTTACAATTTAACAATGGAAGAGCAAAAGACCGTTTGGTTACAGTAATACTTGTATAGTCTTTGATGTATGATGAGTATTGAAAGAGTAAGAATGTATTACAATAATCGAGTTAGAGTCCATGGTGGTTTAAACAGACCACATTTTACCCGATTTCAATAAGCGAATAACAAACATCTGCATAAATAACCATAAGTACCAAATTAGAAAAAAAAAAAAAAAAAAAAAAAAAAAAAACATACATACTCTTGCAGACTAATAACAGAACTCTTAATATAATTGAGTATTGTAAAACATCTATTATCTCAAATTCTAACTACAAGGCGTATATCCAGACTTTGTTTTTATTTAATTTCTGGTAGTATTTTCATGAGAAAAACAAAAATATGTACATGTATAAACAAATCAAAAACTCCAAAGGGACTTAAACTTCATGTTACACAAGTAAGCACATGTTGGTTTTATTCTGAAATCGAGGATAGAAATAACTGAAAACGTGTACAAATGCAAGACGTAACGATGAAAATACCTTACAAGAATTGACAAACAAAACACGAAATAATAATAATAATAATGTTGATAATGATAATTAATATCGCACATTTAAAAACATTAAATTGTGACACATTTTATGAATAATTGTATTTGGTAATTGAATATACTGATGAAAATATTGTTAGGTTTGTTAAGTCGAGACCAGTGATATAAACTGGTTTTGAAGAAACCAAAAACAAACCTGTTTAACGCGAATGGCTTCTTGTCCGTCTCGAGAGTGAGAGGTCGTGGGTTCCAACGCCGGCCGGATCATACATACAACTTTTAATTAAAGATTTTGCTTCCTCCTCTGACACTCGGCGTTAGAAGGATAGAGTATCGAATGATTAACCAGGTGCCAGGATAATGGACTTGGTCAGTGGTATACTTGTCTGCGTCATACTGACTCGGTTAGCTAGCACCTTACCAAAAGACGCCCTCAGTGCGCACTAGTTCACGATAGACCATTCTACAAACTAATACATGAGCTTGATCTTAGATACATGTACATCCACATAGATTGATAATCTTATTCCTGTCGCAATATATATAGTCACTTTTTTATTTTATCTTGTACAGTTTCGATACAGAATTTTATTTTCTCCCATCCCCATCCCATCAGTTTGAGATAATAATTTCCAATGGAAGAAACGGTGGTATAAATTTCTTTCTCCCATCCCCCTAAGTTTGAGATAATAATTTCCATTGGAAGAAACGGTGGTAGAAATTTCCATCTTCACCCCCTCGTGCTGTTTATCTTCATCTCCTCGTGCGGCCGGAATTACTTTATTAACTTCTCGTAACTTCCTCCACTGACAGGAGCAAGTTTAATCACAATTTATTTCAATAATATTATTCAAATATTTTTCTGTTATAATTTTTCTTGTTTTCATGTTGCAGCCAAGCTAAATTTCACGTTATTTATGCACTACATACTACTTGCGGAATAAGATGTACTTTCAAGTATAGCTATATCTTATATAGGTCAAGCTGCGAAGTAATACATTTTCTAAAAATACTCCCCGACAGCTGATCATTACAAGTAGATTTCACGATTGTTTTTTCCCTTTTTAAAGTGATTATATAAGAATTCCCGATTTTTACCGCAGGTATGCGAGGATTCGAAGTCGGTCTTTTTAATGGTGGTATTCTTTTTCTGATTTAGACGGTCATTTAAGAGATAGGAATTTCTGTCAGCCATTCGTGTTTTGGGTTAAATTGCCCAAAATTGTTAATGGGATGGGAGAAAAAGAATCATTCATATGTGTCAGTGGTAGATAGAGGTACATTGTGTATCCCACCCTCGTGGGCAGATTTTTTGTGTCTGGAACTGCGCAAAGCCTCGTTCCAGACAAAATCTGCCCCCTCGGGTGGGATACCCCTATCTGCCACTGACGCATATGATAGATTCTATTAATCTTTACCTTCGATTTGCATCTGTTACTTTACTTACTCTAGTTTAATTTTTATTTCTTTTTTTTCAGGTGATGATTTAGCTAAAGATGAAGAAGATTTACTGAAAACATTAATGATTATGAATACCGACAATATTAGTGGAAAGGGGTCAGTTGGTTAAGTACAGGCTTTATGCTCCTAAAAATTAGTACAGGCAATATAACCTGCAACAAAGCGGATACAAGACACGGTAGTTGTTAATGTACTGTATGAGCCCCTGATACTGAACAAGAGTTCTGATGGGGTGCCAACATTTTTGTTTCAAGTATTAAAATGTTCTGTTAAGGCAATTTTGTAGAATTCATTAAGTTTTTTTGTCAACATTACAATTCTTTGATATTAATAATCTATTTTTATGGAAAAATATTAATATTCTACTGTAGACATTTCATTAATGTACATAGACAGTTATTCTTTGGTCTGCAGGCGGCTTGGGATATATTTTATTTGTTTTTACTAATCATCTTTTACTTTGGAAAGAGCGTCATCAACAATATTACATGGTCTAAATTGCTTTATAAAAGTCAGAGTTCAATTAACACAGATACTCAATAAAACCACGAATCCCTAGCCTTCGATGATTATTAATTATTATTTATTATTATAATTATTATTATTATTTTTTTTTTTTGAAAACTCAAATCTTACTAAGCAAAAAAAACTGTTGTCTATTACCAATACAACTATAAACGACATAAATAAACAAATTGCTGTAAATCGAAAAAATTAAGCGTGCATTTGATTTTCGCGTAAATTCGCGAGAGTAACAGGACGCGAAATAATTAAGCGAATATTTTATTTTTATATGTTTCACTTGTATTTGCACTGACTGACCATACAGTCATCAAGTGACACGAAAATAGAAATATACGAATGTATTTCAACGTTGATACTCGCGAAAATTAAGTGACGTGAAAATTTCCGGATTTACAGTAAACAGATAAATAAAAAACCAATAGAAAAAATGTAGTTTGTTATTACATTTATTAAAATAATTACACGAAGAACCCGTATGTCAAAAGAAAATATATAAAAGAGAAAAATGTAACAGGTAGAAAAAAATTAGAATAACAGATTGTCGAATATCTAAAACCTTTGAACGTACAATGTTTATAATGTTTAAACGATGTAAATAATTTTAAAAATTGCAGTTCGATGGTAAAGAAGCATGTGGTTAAGAGAAAAAAAAAGGGAAAAAAAAGAACAAAAACCAATGCCTTTCTTCAATGCAGACTTGATGAACACTTATCCTGCACAAAAGAAAAGCCAACTGTAATCTATCAGAGCAAGATGATTATCCCAAAACGTAGCTTTAAAAATTGCAAGAAATAATCTTTATATTTTCTTAAAATAAAAATTTATTGACCATAAAATGACACAGAAAGTTGTCTTTAATTATCTACCATCGCATTACGACTTTTATACTTTGATACTTCACATTTATTATTATTATTATTATTTATTATATTTTTCAATCAAAATATTTTGTTGCAACGCTAGTGTCAGACAATTTAATTTTAATAAAACCGATGAGACTACGTTAAAAAGTTTCATTGACTACTAATTTAATAAAGTCCAATGTTTACTCTTTTCCTCGTTTCCATAGTCAAATATATCTTGACCTATCTGTGCACGTTACGGAAGTGGCGTAGAGATAACTAAAGCTGGGTAGAAGTGTTTTTATTTTTTATTCATATCGTGATTATGTTACATCACTAGATGAGTGAGTGAAGTATTGTTTTTTAAGCCGCATCAGCAATTTTGCAGCCATTCGCGGCCACATCACTAGATGGAAATAATCGGAAAGGTTAATGTATATTAAGTTATGTAAAATGTTTTATGTAAGACACCTCTAATAGTACTATACAAAACCCACCATAACTTAATTTGATCCATACAATTTTACCCTTTTTCCGACATAAACATAACAAAGCTATTACCAATATGTTTTTATTTAAGATTCTCAAATGGAAATCAGAAAGGTCGTGTTACAGTTAGATAAAGAAATTTCCACCCTATGTAAAAGCTAGCAATAAATTCACTTACACGCTTATGCTTCCATTAAGTAATGCAGTTTCCTTGCAGAAACGTTTTAAACGTGAAAATCTTTACATTTCTGTTCTCATGTATAAAAACTTTAAACTCAATTTGCTTGCCAAAGGTAATGGGTACTTACAAGGTTTATCATCCCTGTAATTGATAAAATTAAAAGAACTATAACTGGATTGTATAAGCCACTACTCCACTCTGTTTTAGCACACGCGTTTACTCTTTACACGATGTCTGTAGGATGCAATAAGATTTATATATGAATTTAACTTAGGCCAAAATAAAAATATAGTTTGTTTCCCCTTGCGCGACCGACCGTAAAAAATCCCGCCGACTGAAAAATTTTATTGAAAAATGCTGTGGGTTTTTTTTTTTTTTTTTTTTTTGCGATTCTGTGCTAATAGATTCCGGGTTGTTTCTCTTTCCTTTTCACGATTTAGTCGGCAAAACCTTCTTAGTTGTCAAGACGATTATACAGTTATAGTTCAATGCGATACAAATGCCTTAGTGACGAAGATGTATAGTAAACACACAAGGTGACATATGAAAAATGTTTCCTAACCAGAAAAGAAAACTATGAGAAAAAAATCCTACCTACCTACCCAATATCAAAAGTAAGGGGAAACAAAGATATTTTTAATTGTGGCCTTATATATATATATATATATATATATATATATATATATATATATATATATATATATATATATATATATATATATATATATATATATACACAAGGTTTCTCTCTCTCTCTCTCTCTCTCTCTCTCTCTCTCTCTCTCTCTCTCTCTCTCTGTGTGTGTGAGAGAGAGAGAGAGAGAGAGAGAGAGAGAGAGAGAGAGAGAGAGAGAAATTAAAGACCAGTATTTACATGCACTAAAAAAACCAAAAACTAAATAATAATAATAATAAAAATTTAATTATTATTTAACCTTTTCTATGGCACAGACATGTAACGGAGGTTAGACAAACGTCTTTCTGCAGATATTATCTTTGTACCAAACATTAACTGCATTACTTGTATTGAAATTAATATAAATGACAAACAGTAAGGACGCAGGCAAAATGTTTTGTATCGAGTCTATTTAATATTTAATAATGTTCTATCAATCAAAAGTTCTATGATTCGAACTGCATATGTTTAGATAAAGCTTACCTGTCTATATAGCATACCTTATCCGAAACTAGGTCAGAATGTGAAATAAGATTATCAAACGATTTAAATCAGTTTTGTGTGTTCTATTTTGAAGCTTTAAGTAGTATCGAAATTAAGATAGGTTAGTTATTAATACATCCCCATGTCAACTTAGCCTTTGTAATTGTACTTTAAAGAAGTTATAAACCACAGCATCAACAATTTTTTTTCGAACGTGAAAATCAGTCCAATTATAACATCTTTTGTTTCTAACACAATTTAAAAAAAGAAGCTAATTCTTGTTTTTAAAACAATAGATTCAAGCAAAATTATAAAATAGAGCCAAATGACAACTACAAACAACAACACTTCTTTTGAAATTTGATTTGTGTCGGATCGAAAAATTGAGGAACACATGTACTTTCAATCCTTTTCTTTTTCTTTTAATGAAAATTGTGATATACATGTTTCTTTGAAGTAAATGTTCCAATTACTTTAGGTGAAAGATGTTCTATAATAATGTTATGTACAAAACTAAAAGATGAAATGAATTTTGAAATACACGCATTATTCTTAATAGTCTTTTCCTCGCAGGCACATGTCAATAACCTTTCTCCTAGAACTTAAAAAATGACACGTAGAATCAAACACACCAAATTTAGCCAGATTATACGAAAACCCAATGCAGTGCTCGCTCCGTAAGTGGGAGGTCGTGGGTTCGAACCCCGATCGGGTCTGACCCAATACTTGAAAGTTGTTTTTTTTTTTTTTTTTTTTTTTTTTTGATTGACATTACGAATTGATAGTCACGGTTCTTTCGGATGGGAATTTAAAATAAACGAGGTCCCGTGTCACGGTAGACTTGGCGCAATAAAGAACCCTGCTGTATAATGCCATCAGCGCAACGCACAGGCAAAATTTCTGCACATACGCCTATAGCTGGCGACGTCTCGATATAAGTGAAACATTCTTGACTGGGACGTTGACCACCATTACTCAACTGAACTCAACTCACTAAAAACCCAATGCAGAGGATATATATATATATATATATATATATATATATATATATATATATATATATATATATATATATATATATATATATATATATATAATTTTTCAATGGTGCTTATAATTGTACCGAGACTAAAAAAAATAAAAACAACCAATATTTGTTTCATATGTATCTATGGTTATAAAACCAGATGGCTTTCTAAGAGAAATCCAGTGATACTACACTTTTTATTATCTACTACGTGCTCGTTCAAAGTTGGTTCAATTATTTTCAGTAATTTCATTATTTTTTCTTTGTATTGTTTTTATCATTTACTTGTTTCTTGTGTTTGGTTGCATTGGCTGATGCCCTGTATATGTATGAAGTAAATAAAAATGTAAAGAAAATTACAAAATTACGAGTTAATACATTGATATTATTGATATGATCGGATATTTGTAATTACAATAAAACATGGGCCAGTCTTGTAGTACAATCGCACTTACAACAACCCTATTACTGATTAATTATGATAGTTATATATATCGTAGGGATTATTGATCTCTTACGTAAATATCTTTGACTGCATCTGTAAATTAGAGATAATTAAATAACTATTGAACAGAAAATTTATGAAATTTTAAAGGTATAATTAGGTCATCATTGGTGAATTATTGATAGAGATACATATTATTTAAGGTTCGTTAACTCTCATGCATAGTTTGTGACATTGAAATAATCAAAGTACACTTGCAGTTAAAATACAAAAAATAGATCTAGTTGACTTGTCAATATTTTTCGATTTAGTTTTTAATTTTCAGAAAAAAAATCCTAGGTCATAGTTTTTACTATTGAAATACTGGGTAACGAAACAAATAAAAATTAAAAATCTTTGGTGAATATAGAAGATAATTGTAATATTATATTATCTATTGAAAATATTGATATATTAAATAATAAAGGCCAGTTTTAAAATCTTTCTACAAACAATCTTTTAAACTATTTTTAAAAAAAGAAAATTTTGTGTTAAAATATTTAAAAAGACATACTAAAATTACTAACAAAAACAAAATATTCTTTAACATCATATTGTTTTCATGAGGTGAAAACAAAATGGTCCATTTTGCCATTTTCTTGCTCATACAAAGGAAATCTTTCATGTCCACAAGGTGGTAAACGTGCATGTCTGTTCTAGTTAGAAGCTTCTTAGACTTAGTATTAATCTGAAAACAATAATTAATTAAATATCTTAATTTTTCAGTACCCATTAATATTAAAACTACAGAATATGTCAAAACTAAATGTCAGTCTTTAATGTCAACAAATTGTTAAACGCTTATGCCGGTTTTAGTTAGATGCTTCATATCCTTGTTTGTAAATATTGTTGTCAAGGAAACAATTAATTAAATTTCTTAGTTATTCAGCATCTCCTAACATTCAAACTACAGATTATGTCAAAACTGAAAAAATAGTAATATTTTAAGCCTAGAAATTGTTTACAATATGAGTTTTTCAGCTTCCACTTTAGTAACCACTGCCTTCATACTTATTCTGCCAAAGGCAAAATTATTGAACAATTTATTTAACCCATTTTATCTTAATAGCATCCTTTATGTTTTAAAGGAATCTTTTAGGAAGGTGTGTGTATTTCATTAAAATTGTTATACAATTTATATAAGATATTTATATAATGTTTCATCTTCCTTTTTTCTTATTACTATATTTCGATTATATTCCTAAAGGAGCTGATCTTGTCTAAGATAATAAACAGATTATAATTGAGAATCTCAGAATAACTGCTATAAATCTTGTCTTAGATCCTCTGTGAGTTCTATATACCACTTTATATTTCTTTGTTCATTTAGATTATATATGGTCAAAGAATATGAATGTCTGTTTTTATTAGCTTGCAATGTTCGTGCAGTAAGTAATAAACCTTTGGAATAAGATCAAAGAAAAAACTATTACTGTAATTGTAAAGTCATAATTAGCTAAAATGAAAGAAAAATGCACAAACAAAATAAGACCTGTATATATGACTTATTTCTTCATTTTTACTTTTGTTTGTTTTTTATTACTTTTGCTTTCATACATCAATCTTGCCAATTTGTAGGCATCAACATTGGCAACGCTGTAGAGCAGCATCAATAATGTTTTGTATGATTCCTGACTGTTGAGCAACTAATGAATAAAAGGCTGCTAAGTTCCCCGCACGTTGTAGTGAAATGACTCCAAAATTGCTGTGTTCCATAGTTGCTGCTTGAAAGTTTTGATTTTATTTATTTATTTATTTATTTATTTATTTATTTATTTATTTTTTGTTGGCCAAACATACAAAATTGAATTGTTTTAAGTCTATTTCAAATACAAGCATCTCCTTTGTTAAGATTCACATACATATTCACATTTTACTTGCAACGATTTTATGTGACTTTAATCTGAAACTGGTAACTTTATGGATGTTTTGTCATTCACGCATTTGAATAATTTTCCCTCAATATATACGCATGCCTATCAACATTCTTAAAGTCGATTAGCACAGTAGAGGGCGGTAAAAAGGTTCTAAATTATTTATGTTTCTAAAACATTTTAGGAAATAAACGTATTTATGTTTCTATAAACAGCTGATAAAATAAACGTAAAACCTTTAAATGAATATCGTTTCAGCGTAAAACATTAGCATAGCAAAGACAAATGTCAGTGTTGATTTTATTTAATTTACGGTATTGACAGAAATGTTAACATCTGTCGTAAATTACTTTGTGCAGATGTATATTTGTCTTAAGTATGTTTTATATTAAGTTAGCATCGTGTTCCAAACGAAACAACTTTAAGTTAATATTCTGAAAGACTGAAAGGTCAGCAATACGAAGGAAGCATAATTTTTAGGCATGTTTTAAAAACGTAGGTGTCTAAAGCTAAGGGTAAACATAATAAATTAATTTTCATTCTGGAACTGTCATCAGAATAACATTGCTTTAGTTGTTAAAATGTCATGTTATATAACAAATGCCATGGTGATATATATATATAGAATTTAATTGGTAGGAAAATCTTTTAAAAAAAATGCTTTACAAAAATCTAAAATTAAAAAATTAATTAACTAAAAACGTGAAGAAATATAGACGTTTAGAACAAAACATTTAAACAAGAAATTAAAGCATATAATGTTAAAAATCTTGATTTTGTCATCGTTAGTTTAAATGGGAATAATGCAACCTGTTAATCATTACCAAGTCCATCAAGTTAAAAGTGATTCTTCTAATTTTGTAAAACACCATACAGACTGCAAACAAAATTATACTGAAAACACCATCAACAAAATGTTAGTTTTTAATAGACAACATATCTGTTGTCTTTGGCAATATAATCTACCAACAAACAATCGGTATACCAATGGGCACAAACTGTGCACCTTCGCTTGCTTATTTGTTTCTTTAATCATATGTAATAAACTTTTTACAAAACCTTGTCAAATCTGGAGAGAAGACTGTCGATAAATCATTCAACTTAACCTACAAAAATATATAGATAATGTTCTGTCTCTAAATAATCCCAAATTTGGAGAATATGTGAATGTCATCTATCCAAGTGAATTTGAGATAAATTAATCAACTGCTTATTCGTGTTCTGCGTCATATCTAGACCTAAACTAAACCTCACTTATTACGCTCACCAAAGGTATCATCTTAAGCTATACGACAAACGTGATATTTTAATTTTTCTTTTGTCAACTTTCCGTTTCTTTGCAGAAATATCACTACTTCTCATGCGTATGGTGTATATTTTTAACAGTTATTACTGTATTGAAGAGTTTGTTTCCACTACGGAGGCTTTCTTCAAGGAAGGAAACTGCTTACAATTAAATTGTTGACTCAAGGATATTGCAAGCCTAGGCTAATCAAGACCCTTCAAAAGTTCTATGGCAGTCTTCACAATATTGTTGATAGGTTTGTAGTCCCTATATCCAAACTTATACTTGATATATTAACTTTCTATAGTTCAATGTTCCTTTTATTCTAAAATTTGACATTTTACGAGACGGGTGTCCCCAGCTAGACAGAAGGTGCTTACCCCTCTAGAGCACCCGGCCTTACTTCCTTGATGGAAGTTCAAAGGTATAATGAATTGGCAAGTTTTCAAACTTTATTTTTTTTGGGGGGGGGCGGGGGGGGGTTATTGTGGTTTGGACATAGACTGGTATGTTAGTGTGTTTATTTAGACAAACACCCCAAGCTTATTTCGGGAGATTTATCAAGTTTATCTTTGACTAGTTTTACTAAATGTATTTGAACCAGATGTCAGTATGATATGAGCACGCACACACACACACACACACACACACACACACACACACACACAATAGAAGTCATAAAAGTTATAAAAATAAGCCCAATATTTAGCCAAAATATTTTACTGTTACCCTAAATGCAACAAAGAATTATTTTAATAAATCACGAAAAAAAATTAAGCATGAAGTATGAACTTTGTTATTAGCCACGAAATTAAGCATAATTAATATATTAGTTTTAGAATCACCGCGGATTGTTTTCCACATCTTATGCGATATGCAACCATTTCGTTATTTCCCGGAAAAGATTTTTGGAGGCGTTTGCGCAGAAGGATCTTTCACAACCTGAATTATTTGAAAGTGTTTAAATTGAATGTCATCAAAAGAAATTTTTGGTGTATACATAAAACAAATACCAGTTAAATTTTGATGTGCCAGATGTGCACATTTCGGAAATTAATTCCTCATCAGTTACACTAAAAGACCGAAAAGTTTGATAGATAAAAAACATAAGCCAAACAGTTGAAAATAATAAATCTAAAGTTCCAAAATTATATTAACCCAAATCTAGCTAAGGAATGCTTTGCATGAGGGAACAGACCTTAGTTTTAAATAAATTTCAAATTTAGACGGCTGAAAATTTTGCTTAATGGTACAATTTCTGACAGCACGAAGTACTGCCTACTGAGTTATGGATACCCTCGGGGAGTTTTACTCCACCAGCAGCGGAAACGCCTCCAAAAATCTTTTCTGGGAAATAACGAAATGGTTGCATATCGCATAAGATGTGGAAAACAATCCGCGGTGATTCTAAAACTAATATATTAATTATGCTTAACCTTGTAGTAGAAATCAGCAATACCCTGAATACTTAATTTCTAAAAGACATAAAAAGTAAAAGATTAATTTTCTGCGAGACTTATAACCTTTATATATTGATATGTGAAGAAAGTGCAAAAGCAGTTTCTCTTACACTTAATTTGATAATAGGTGCATAACAATCATTCAGGATGGTTTATCGACAAATGTTAGATTTAATGCAATGTTAAACTGTTTGGACTTTTTGCTTATCCGTACTAATTTAACTACAGTTTTCTATTCTTTCTCGTATAATTTTGTACAGAAGATGTATTTGACGATTCCTTGCTCTTTAATTTTTATCAGATTGTATACCTGTTGTATGATTGTAATACAAACCAATACAGCAACCCTTACAAATCCTACAAGTCATAATTTCCAATTGTAATTATTTTCTTTTAAAAATAACTAGAATAAGTTTTGAAGATTGTTTGGTTGAAAATGTCAATCAGTCTCTAATCAACTCTTGTGTAATATTCAGATAAAGAATAAAAAAAGATAAAAAGGTCTTAACTCAGTAGTCAGTACTTTGTGCTGACAGAAAACGCACCATACAGCATGTCACTATGATGACTCTTATAAAAGGTCTAAGCATAGTAGCCAGTACTTTGTTCTGACAGAAAATGCACCATGCAGCATATCACAATGATGACTCTTACAAAAGTTCGTTCTTAGCTCAGTAGCCAATGCGTTTTTAAATATAACGCGTTTCTGACACAAGTTTTTTTATTTATTTATTTATTTATTTAACTATATATCTATTTACTTAGTTATCTATTCATCTATCTATCTATCTATCTATCTATCTATCTATCTATCTATCTATCTATATATCTATCTATATATATATATACTATATATATATATATATATATATATATATATATATATATATATATTTATTTATTTATTTATTTTGTTATTGCTTTTTGTCATGTTTGTTCAAATGCATATTCAATATCTTCAAGTTCTTTTTTACTTTAAATACATACATATATATATATATATATATATATATATATATATATATATATATATATATATATATATATATATATTATATATATATATAGATGACATCACAATCTGCATAGTATTATCTATCAGGAAACGTGGGGGGGACAAGACCAATAAATATTAATCCGTTTATTTTCGAAATGTCTTTCTATCTTTATGCAATCAAATATAAATGACTCAATGTCTTGTATTTGTCTATCGTATACTGAATTGTGAGAATCTGTTATTCTGTGAAAATTCGTGCATTTTTACCCGCCCTTAATAAACAAGGATATCTAGTCTACAGCCTGTAGCTATTGTTTTACCATTAAGTAAAATCGATTGTTTTTGTTTTATCTCTAATGTAGAACACTGTTAGACAATAAATAAAGATAAATACCTTCAAACAAATTTAAGCGAAAAAAAGCGGGGGATAATCTTAATTCTACAACCAGTTTCTAATGTGAAAGTTTGAATAAAAACTATAAATTATTTGTTTTCTTTGCTAAACAATCATCTTATATGCCGGGAGTAAATTTATATTGTAATTATGACCGACATCAGATGGCAATCCTTCAAATGTAAATTTAAATATAATTAAAAGATTATTAAAGTTATTAAAATGCTTAATTAAGACCACTGATTGCATTTTAAGACAATAGTTTTAATTTCATGTTTGTACACGTTATGATACGATCGTTCTTTAAATAAAAACACAAATAAAAAGTGCGTATAATGTTTAACTATTAAGAACGGAAAAAAGTAACTAGATAATAATCTTATTTTACCCAGAGGCAACACAGTTCATTTTCCATTGCAATGAACAAAGAAAATTAGGTTGCGTTTATTAAATGTGCTTAAAATTTGGTTATTAATTAAGTTGGATAGATGAGATTGTGCCAATCGTAATGACACTATCTAACATAAACATAAGTATTTATCCTTTTTAAAACCAATGTCTTTTCATTTCAGGTGTTGTTTTTTATGTCTCTTTTATGTACTTAATTTTTTAAAATATTTATTTATTTATTTATTTATTTGCATTCTTTATTATTTTTTGAAGAAAATAGTTGTTGAGTTATAACTTTTCAGAACCACCATTTCAATTATGCATTCTGATATCAAATCATATATGTTTATGTAGCAAAAATACCTGTTAAATTTTAATGTACTAGTATATATATATATATATATATATATATATATATATATATATATATATATATATATATATATATATATATATATATATATAAAGATAGATAGATAGATAGATAGATAGTATATAAACTTCTACTTTTTGCACTGCAAAACGTCTATCTAAAATAAAATCAATCTATCTAAAGAGGAATCTGTTTTCTTGAGCAAACATAATAAAGTTTTTAGTAAGTTACGTGACAATACAGGTTATAGTACAGATAGTTGTTTTTGACACCCAAAAAAGCAAATCGTTCCCTTTGAAAATAAAATTCATATCTTGCCATATCATATCTTTATATTCAAATCTGCATAACGAGATTTTGCGTTTTTTACAAATGGCAGACTCATTATTTGGGAGATTAAGGTGCACGCACCAGAATGTAGTATGCGTCTTGGGGAAAATAGTACCAAGCTGCCATGGGCACTATTGTCGTTGTCAAAAAATGACAGAATCTATACAACATAGAACCCATGTAGGTGACCATCAATATTGTGCAAATTATCATGTGATGTACTAATTTGATTTATTTTATTAGTAGGGTTTTTATTAAATTAATATATTCCAGTAGTTATGGTTTTACTAAGTAAATATATTATAGCAGAAAAGCTTTTTTCTTATAAAATACATTAAAAAATTTTAACCTTTACAAACTAAGTAAATTTCATCAGTGAGGCCTTTACTAATAAAAATACTTCAGCAGTTAGGCCTTTACTAATGTAATATATTTGAGCAGTTGGGCTCTTTCGATTTAAATTTGAAGTGAACTGACAAACTATTTAAAAATCTCTCCAAGTTGGATTTAAACTTGTGAGAAGGCACTTTTGAAATCTTGCGCTTTAGACCACTTTTTGATAAAGCTCCTGGCAAAGAATTTGCACTTCTATAATGAGAAAAAATGATGTATTCTGGATTTTAGCAAATTGAAAAAGTGGTCTATTTGATTTTTAACAATAAATTAAATAATAACGAATTGATGAAAAAACTGATATATAATTAAAGAAAAAACTTTATTCTTTACATTATGAATAATATCATCACAAATTTCAATTCAAGATAAATTTCCAACTATATATGTAAGCAAAAACCAACTTACCAATTTTGTGTAGACGGATATGTCTTTGAAGGGCTACTTCTTAATTTAACCAAAGGATATTAATAGGGATGAAGACATGCATTAGACAATGAGTGAAGTAATGATGTTTTCGTCAAGATATTTCTTTTTCAATACTATATAGAGGCATGGGACGTGATATATAAAACGGTCTTTTCGGAAAGGTGAGTTTGGAAATTCTGACCGTTCATTAGAAAACTACAGACATTTTACGTCCGAGAAGCTGATTACTAGTATGCTATGTGAGCAGTATTGTATATTTTAAACAACTTATAAATTGAAAAGCTATTGCAAACATAATCTAATAAGACTTAAATATTAGAATAACAAACCTTATTTGAAAAGTGAATGTTATATAGGCGCCTTAAAAATGTATAAAAAGAACATATTTCGGTAGTTTTTGGAGCCTAAAACGTCAATTACCTTTGGTGAAAAATTATTATGTGAGGAACCTCAAAAATAAGAATAACTCGTTCCTATCAAACCTTATTAGATTGCCTTAGTCTTTTAATCTGATACTATGCTATGTGTTATATAACTGATATCCCCTTGTGTTTTGTTTAAAGAAAAATCCATTTCACCATACTGCATTTTAATTTGTTTAAGTAAAATACGTTCTTAACAAACAAATGTAAATACTCTCTCTCTCTCTCTCTCTCTCTCTCTCTCTCTCTCTCTCTCTCTCTTTAAGTGAAATTTGCTGCAATTTATCTCATGAACATCTAATCCCCTTTTTCGTAGATTTCTAGGTTTTATCACGATAAGATACAATTTATTGAACTACAAAAATAGAAAAGTATTTTTTTTTTCTAAATGTTAAGTTCTGATATAAGATTTTATATTAAACTCGGGCATTATTTAAATTGATATTGTAATTTCTGTATTGGATTCTTCATAGCTATAACTATAAAAAATCGTTTGACAAAAGCTGATTAATGTTTGGACAAGTTGTTATATTGCGCGATGGAAAAACAATAATATTTTCTCAGTTTCACAACTTGTCAAATGAAAAGTTTTTTGTTCATGCTTTTTTGCATTTAAATTATTGTCTGTTAAAAAATTCACTGTGGTGCCGAAAAATCTGCCTTGAGTTTTTTTTTAACTATTTATAAACTTGTGACACAGTCTTATGTCAATGGACAATTGAAGAGAGACTCAATCCTTATCCTTATTTAAACAATTAATGATTTCATCCTTCTTTTTCTGAAAAAAGTGTGGTGTGGATTGTGTGACTTCTGTTGGAGATTTACTACGTTTAAAAGTGACACAAAATCGTTTATGATAGGTTTTTCGGTTTTACCCGTTGCAAGACCGACACTCTTTTAAAGTATAGGAAGAGTAATCCAAACCTTATATAAAATAAAACAAACATACCAGTCCTTGTCCAAACCACAATCCCCAAAACAAAGTAAAAACTTTAAAAGCTGGCAAAATTAGTACAACACGTGAATTTTCATCAAGGAACTGAGACCGGGTGCACCTCCTGTCTAGCTAGCTACACCCGTCAAGTGCAAGTCAATTTCGAGAATGAAAGAAACTATGGTAAGTCAAATATATCCAGTATAAATTTAGTAACAGTGACAACATACTTATCAACAATATTGTGATGACGGCCATTAAACTTTTCAAGGGCCTTGATTAGCCTAGGCTTGCAATATTCTTGTGTCAACAATTTAATTGTTAGCAGTTTGCTTCGTTGTAGAAAGTCCCCATAGTGGGAACAAGCTCTACCATAACGTATTAACTGTGAAATATATACATCATATCTGTGATGATATGAGTAAAGTAGATAAACGTTCTTGTTGACTAGTGGCGGTATTGTATTTGTTATCAAAAAAAGGGAATTAAATGCAATTGAGCAAAAGTACGGCTTATTTATTATAGCGAATTATTTATAATACGCTAAGGAAACAAGTAAAACTTTATGAGGCATCCCAGACAGAAAAGCTTGACAGTTACGAGTAATATATAATATCTGTTACACCTCATCCCGGAATATTGACTTCATTACGCAATAACAAAATTATATCTTTTCAATTTATAAACCTTTTTTATGAAATTGTTTCCTTTCATTGCAAAGAAACCATGGGCAATTAGAATTACAGACAGTTACATAAAATTTTGAAATAATTTTATGAAATATACGAGAAGTACAAGTAATATGATTTTTTTAAAAATGGGACGCTTTCAGCAAAATCATTTTAGGTGTTTTTTATGGGAAGTTTTAAGAAAATAACTTCAAAGATGAAATTAGAACCACTAAAATGTTTGACTTTAAAGGGGCATTAGAACAATTTTTGATGTGAATTTAATACTACTAGTGATCCCCCAGAATACGCAAAGAGTCAGTTTATGTCCTATAAAATAGTGTATATTATTTGCTCTCATATTACTATTTTGAGTCGCTTAGAAGTTTGATGGTTGTACACAACCAACAGTAACGTACAATTTTTGTTTCTATCTACCTTTTCACATGTTTAGAAATTAAGAATTATCCTCGTTAATTGATATTCAGTACTAAGTCTTGTTTAGATAACGGACGGCAACGAAGCTATCATGTCATTAAACTTACCTAGCAGACATGCAGTGGTACATACATACAAAATACATATATATATATATATATATATATATATATATATATATATATATGTGTGTGTGTGTGTGTGTGTGTGTGTGTGTGTGTGTGTGTGGGGGGGGGGTGTGTTTATGGCTGGCATTGTGCAAAAACACTTTTCATTCAGTACTTAATTAAAAAACATAAACGATAATTTTTGAACACGAATGTTAACTCAGTCTATGTCCAGATCATCTTTTGACATTTACTCAGACATTTTGAAAAAAAATCCCTATCGTGTCTAAAGCACTTTTTTGTACCTCACAGTAAATCACATTAAATTTGATCTGACCTACGACCGATACAAACCTAAAAAGCAACATAAAATGAGGCTGTGGTTAACGACAGTAAATACTGTAGCAGTACTTCCGGTCATATTATGAACTCAATAGCAATTCGTCTATATTGTACACTATGTATCTAAAAACGAATGCGTTTAAAACACCATGTACCACCTCCAATAACTTAATTGAAATAGATTATTCTATTTGATTTCACTTAAATTACTAGAGGTGATATGATTTGACTGATATTTTCAGCTGCCTACATTTCTGTATCTCAAATACTATAATATGGATGGGAATGTTCGTGTAGATTTAATTTCATCCTAAACTAAAATGTTTTATTTGAACTACGAAGTTATCCAGTGCAGAAATATAAAAATAGTAGAATTATACATTTTTAAAGTAAATATATATTTTTGATGTAATTTAAGTCACACCTAACTGTTTTTACGGGGTTTATTTTTTTGGTGATATTTAAGCGTTTGGCGGGTAACTAGAATCACCAGTAAACTGAGAGAAATCAATGCTTGTCAATAAAATACTCTAAGATTAGAAACTAATATTTGTCAATGTCAGTTATTTATTTTCAAAATGAGAGATAATTGCTTTTTAATGTAAAATGTCAACATTTAAATCTTACACAAATTTTCCCAGATATCCTGTTACCTACCAGAAAAAAACGTTAAATGATTTGTTATGAAGTTGTCTTTAATTAGTCACAATCCGTTCACAGACTCTGATAAAAGTGTTAGTTAATCGAAGTATTTTGTTTCAGTTTTAGGTGTGTGACAAAGAGATCGTTTTATAATAAAGACAGCATTGTCAAATATACCACGCACTTAAGATTCCAAAATCGTTCAAATACAATTAACATCATTCTCTTGTTATTGTCGTCTGTGTAGTTATAACATTCTTTTCTTATAAAGATTTTACTGCACGAAGTATTGTTTGTATTTCCATGACCATGACGACCAATTTGCAGACTGTTCATCATACATCCAATAAAACAGACCGATTTCCTTTCTTTAAAAAAACTATGCGCATACTCAAATATAAAACAAAGCACAACCTTTCATCTATTTGAAGTTTGCAAATTTGAAATTTTGTGTACAATGCCCGAAAGGTTCGTGATTACACACATGAAAATCTTGCTCTTTACATTATTATAACAGCGCGTTGTGAGGTTTAGTTAAGACTCGGCTCAAGTACTATTGTACAAATTAAACATCCTTCAAGGTGATTTCGCTATTACAATCAGGATGGCATATTAAGTAATGTATACAACCGTTTTTTTAAACCTTTGCAATTATAAATCATTTGTTTTAAAATAGGTAATATAGTAATTATATTATAAAACTTACTCCGCTGCCTTCGAAATCTGAAATTCTTTAATGGATTGAACAAGAATATGCTTTTTGTGGCACGTTGAGTGGATGATGTATGATTTACTTGTACTTTCATGTGCTAAGTTAGTAGCAGTTGCCAAATACAAGTAATCTATCTGCTTTCTTTCTTCTCTCTTCAAAGGACCAAAAGTTAATATTATTTCTTAATCATGCCAGATAAATTTAAAATTGGAAACCTTATTTTTATTAAACTTGTTCAAGCGTGTCTGTCATTGGCGTCTCATGATTGTTCATGTGTGTTCGTGGTGGTTCCAGATATTGCTTTGAGTGTTCATTACTTACATCATTCTTTGTTTTATTCCAGATAATGATAATCACCACGCAAACTTATTTAGTTTAATTAAAATCAAAAGCGACCATAAATAATAACAAAATGTTCACTCAAATCCGATAGGACGCCTCCTAGTAACTCACTTTAAGCGTTATTATAAATGATAAAACAGGAAGCGTAAATGCCTAAACGTTTTATCACAACCACCGCAAAAGTTACTGGCAAGAAAACAATCATTGTAGAAGGACCAAACATCAGAACAGGACGGTTGTTAATGATTCAATACGCTAGATGGTTTTTAGAAAAACATTGCAAATGAAACCAAAGAAAGTTTTTAGTTCAATTTTTTGCTGTAAAATCTGTTAAGTTTCGTTTAAAGAACTTTTGTCTATATATATATATATATATATATATATATATATATATATATATATTAGATTTTTTTTTTTTGGGGGGGGGAGGGGGGGTTCGTTAAAATTATTAACAAAGCGATATAAAGGTACATAAATGAAAAACGCATAAATCAATTGTATTGGAAACAAATCAACATAAAAAGCGTTAAATCATGATAAGAAACACTAAGACAAAGTTTGTAATGCTAAATCTAAGTCACGGAATCGGACAAGTAAAGACATAACAGTGGTAAGATCATGTGCTTCTGTAAAGTAAGTACATCTATTTTGCTTAACAATACCGACGTGACACACTACTGTTTATATAATTGCCAAGCAATGTGGGCATAAATAACGGTCACTTAAAAAAATTGAAATTAAAACGAACCTTAAGTTTGTATCCATTCTTAAATTCTGTTTTATGAACGGTTTGGTATATAATTTTACAACAGCTGTAAAAAGACTCTTATTAAATCAATTAATGAATGCAAAAATAAATACTAGTATATCTTGAAATAAAATCTTTTAAATTAGTATTCGATAACACAAATATGTTTTAAAATATTTACAATTCATAAACTCAGATATTTGTATTGTCATTTTCGTATTTGCTGTTGGTTTAAATGATTATACTGCCCTAGGTGTTATGATAAAGTATTGTGAACTTGACAGGTGCGATGGTTTGAATTGAAAACAAACGTGTAATTAGAAGCTTTTGCTTTACGAAGTAAACTAAATGCTCTTTCTTCCGTTTAATTAAGTTTTTCTTAGCCAGCTGCATAACTAGAAATTTTAGATATACTTGATTTGAATTTTAAATAGTAAATATTGTTTCAAATAAAAAAAACAAATACAAAATGTATCAATATAAAGAACTAATTTTGCTGTTTAACTGACAAACTCGAACTCCTTAAACTTAAACAGAAGATGCTATGATGCTATTCTCTACTTAGAGTAAAAACCAACCAAATACAAGTAAAGATAGTAACAACAAGCAACTGCAGTTACGAGAATTTATAACAGCACCTAACGGTAGCTTAAAAAAAAAAAAAAAAAAAAAAAAAAAAAAAAAAAAAAAAAACCCACATATAAATTAAATATAAAATTTAAAAAAAGGACGTAACAGTATGCAAATCTAGTAACAAATAACGTTGGTAACAACCTCGTTACTAGACATTTACTCGACTTAACGATTAAAGTAAAAACAGCATTAAAGAGCGGTCCCAAAATGTGGTTGTCTTTCTCATTTTATTTTAAGCGTTTTTACATGGATAAGGTCAAGTTTTTGGCAACGTTGTCTGATGCAAAGATTTTTTTTTAATGTTCCAAAACTCTTTCTCAGAAGTAATACGGAATTTTTTTTTAGCAAAAACAACCATTTCCCAGAGATCTAGAGACAACAACGAAATAGCATAGTAGTTAAATTAAGTGATGTTGTATTACTCCCCAGGTGCGGTCGGTTCTGGGATGTGGAGGAAACCGGAGTGCCCAGAGAAACCACTGACCTTCGACAAGCTTTGCCACACAAGGATCTGTCCCGATGAGATTTGAATCTAGGCGGTGAGACGCACTAAGATCCATAAGCTTGCGCTTTTTATCATCCAGCAACCGAAGCATCATGTGAAACTTTTTTCTAACCTTTCCTGATTTCCCAGTAGTTTTTTAAAACGATGTCGGTTGCTGTTAAACAATTGGTGACATTTGACTAGGGTTAACTTTTGACAGGAGAAGGGAGATTAAATGGATGTATATACGATTCTGGTCTTGAATTGAATATTGCAACTAGTCACAAATACATTCAAGATATTTTTTATTCTCTGTAAATATATTAATCAAGATGATGTCCATAGATGTTTTATTGCTTTAAAAGACTTAAGTCCTGAATAAACACCAATGAAAGACTTTCTTTGTAAAGTTTACAAGACTGTTATTAAAAAGAAAGAACATTAAGACCTATCGAATGATGAAAAGAAGTTTGATTGTTGATACGTAAAGAAATAAAACCTATTCTTCCTGTGATTTTGTGATAAAGTTAAGCATGGTTTCATACATCAATCAAACTCGTGTATAAAACGTATATGCTGATGTATTACATTTGTGTTGTAATAGTTAACAAAATGTAATCAATCAAACAGGCATTTATTTGTCTACATTATTGTCAGTACAGTATTGCTTGATGGGGTATGGCGATTCTTTTCAAAACAATACCCATAAATTTGTTACATGATTAGCTTTCATCTTATGAAACACGAAATAAATAAACACGTCAAAATATTTTAGAAGTAAGAACAAGGAATTAGTTATTATTTATTTAAATTTCTAGGACGTTTGTAACTGAAATAATTTTAACCATTCATAGGAACTGAGACGAAATGGAATTGATTTCTGCGCAATTTCCTCTGATGATACAAAAGTACCATGAGAGTTTCATAGATCTTAAATATATCTTTGACAACGTTTTACAAATAGTATAACGGTGTTTATGACAGAAAATGTTTACATAGCGTAAATATTTTTTTTCAAAAACTAATTCAGGACCGTGGTATCCCAGTGATTTAGGCGTTACAGATCAAAATCTAAGTCTCAAAACTTTTTGTTCAAATCCAGTTGACCGAAAACAAAACATTTGCACCACATGGACATATATTTATATGAACAACTAAGATTTATATAACAAAAATCCTATTATTGCAAGTAACCGAAAAAATTACTGATATGATGTAACAGAATTTAAAATTTAACTCAATTTATTTTAACTCATTTGAGGGTTTCGTTCCCAAAACTAGCTTCAACATCTGTATTATAAACGGTATTAGAAATTAAAACAAGTGATTATATCCTATAATCTAGGTCCCAATACACAATGATTTTTTTAAACCGAACGAAAATCAGATTCAATCCTTAAACAAATGTCTAAGCTTAATTGTAGAAGATATCTTAATATTTGAAGTGTGGGAGGTAACAAGCATAGATTTTTTTTTTTTTTTTTTTTTTTTTTTTTTTTTTTTTTTTTTTTTTTTTTTTAAAAAAAACCACCACAGTCATTTAGGTTTCAAAATATATGTGTTCCCGTTTTTTATTTGTAGATTATATTGTTTAACTTACATTTTTTGTAATTGTAAAGGATGGTTTAATTGTATTATTAGGCGTTCTAGTTCTTTATTTCTCATAAATTGTACATTTACAATTACGAGAACATATAATACATTATATTATACATAATTACATAAGCATACGTGAGTTATACATAAATAAACATATAATTTAACCAGGAGGACTGACTCTCTCATTGATAATACTAATAAATTTGCATAAATTGTTTAATACAGACATCTTTTTAGAAGAAAATAAGTCATAAAATTTATATAGTAACCTTGTTAGAAAATATAATACAGAGAGAGAGAGAGAGAGAGAGAGAGAGAGAGAGAGAGAGAGAGACTCATAGTTTAATTGTCTCCATCCGACAGTTTTAAGTGTTAAAATGAACAAAAGTTTATATGCATCAATAAAACTAAAACTTGGGACACCTGAGAAGTAAAAGATATAGAGATTTAATATATATTAAAAGATCAAAGTCATGCCGGAAAAAATATCGACACCGAACCGTTTCCTTGTAATTGTTTGTCAAATTCAGACAATTAAACCTGTTCTTGTTTTGGTTCCTATGGCTACAAGAGAGTCCTTATGAAATTGTTTAGCTACAGCTGACATTGTAACATTATAACCATTAAAAGTGAAGGTTAACAGAAGCTTTGAAAATGTCTAAAACTGCTTTTACATGTAAAAAAAAATGACAAGCACTATATCGAACAAAATGCAATCAACATAGATTTTGAATGAAATGTATTCAATCTACTATATTTTCATTTGCCTTGTGAAATTCCCTTAGCTGCAAGCTTGAGAGCCGTTGTAATTATTACTGACAATGAATGCCAAAAACATTTTGTCACTACGTGTATGAATACATATAAAATGCAATACACAATCCGGAACTACATTATCGTAGGTAAACAAACATGACTGTCACGTCACATTTGTTTACATTCGAGACGAGACTGAAAAACACATTTACGAGATATTACAAAGTAAAATCAAAGAAATTAATAAAATGATATTTTGATAACGTATATAGGCACCTGGTTGATATTCTTCGTAATATCGACATTGTGAGAGACAGTTAGAGTGGTGTTTTTGATGGCCTGTTGAAAGAACAGACAACAACAGATCAGTCGAAACCATCAAACCACAAAAATTTTTTGAACAATCGGATCTTTAAAAAATTCTTCAAACCTTGACAAATTTAAAGCTGCTATATATCCTCTTATTTTAAGACAATGTGTAATGGAACAACATGTCAATCAATTTTGTGTCTCGCGGGATGTAAATTTCAAGTGATATAACTTTCAATTCACGCATGTATGCCACATCCAGTGAATATTGTCCGTTTCACATGCTGTGTTTCTTGATCGGAAAAACTGAAAAACCATCTACATGCTTTTAATCAATTTACAAGGGATACAATAGGGAACTCCTCAAAAGTACACTACATGGTTTAAGTACTACACAACTCCTTGCTCACCTTAAAACGATAATTTTCTAAACTTTGAGAGATATTTGCACCATACCGTAAAGAATAAGTATACTTCTCACTGCTTTGCTGTCTACATTTGAATGATACCGAGTATGAAGCTCGGCACATTATGTTAGAGTGAATCTCAACCTAACAATGTCGACATTCCAGAAAAAATCTCTCGGTAAATCCCTGTCTACTCACATATCACAGATTCGAAACCCTCATGCTTGGCCATTGAAAATTATCCCTCTGCTACAGTTCCCCCCTTCCCGTTTCAGATTCACAAATTTCACTTCCGACATTTAGCCAGCAATCTTTTACTCCAAACTTCTTTGCAAATTGAAATGAGGCCACACAGGTGCACCTGATTTTCGAATGAAATATAATCCACAAATAACAACACATTTATCGTTGATATTCAATTTTTATATACATTGTATATTATTTATATCCAATATTCTAAAAAATTCATTATGTTGAAGAAAAATCGAGAAAATACCATCAAAATACCTGATAACGCTATAATTTTTCAAACCAAAACTCCCCGTTGTTACCCCACATTAAAAATATTGCGGATTAATAATGTGTCGTACTCGGTCTTAAATTCAGCTGTTGCGTCTACTGGACTCCCCCGATGTGCATGTGTTACAGATGGGAATTTTTTTCTTAAAATAAATGAATATTTTTTTAAAAAAAAAATATTAAACGAAAATATAACAATTGAACTGTTTGAAAAAAAGGGTTCATTGTCAGTATGAAGGCAACAACTTTGCAAGCAAACTTATTATATATACTATTTAAAGCCATATACCAGGGTACTGGTGCCATTTGGCCATTTTCCTACGATGAGATCTAAAATAAAAAAAGGTATATGACTTAGGTAAAATGGACAAAATCAATGAAAGAGCTGTGATCCAATATTTGCATAAGAAATGTTTGGCATACTGATATTTTAGTAACACTGTGGGAAGATGTGCATTTAGTGTACAGAAAAAAAATGGTTCGGAATTCAAACGCAGAAGGTAGATTCTTGAAGATGACTCACGTCCTTGAAGGTCTGTTTCTGTTTTACCCCATAAATGGTCAATAAAAAATCCATAATACTATTATTGACATAAGCACATTATATTTTAACTAAGGATCTTGCATTGAGAGCTTTTAGCCCGCTGGGTACCAAGACTTCTAAACGTTGGTCAAAAGAATATCAGAAGTCGCAGCTTACTATTAATGAAAAAATGGTCAATCATTTCACCCCAGAGGCCAAAAAAAAAAAAAACAGTCTTAAACAACGAAAGCATCCTTTCTCACCAAAGCCAAAGAAGGGAAAAACTCCCATCAGCTGAAAAGGCTATAGTTTCGGTTTTCTGGGAATTTGATAGTTTTTTTATTGTAGATTATCTCGAAAAGAGTTAACACTTTGCTTCAAGGTTATAACATAACACATGTTGACCTCACACTTAATCTACAAATAGTTTATTATACCTTTTTATCGTTATAAGTAGATACTTATTGTTTCTGTTGAGCAAAATAAAATTAATAAAACTTACTACCAATTTCTGTAAAATAAACTTTAAACAAGACATGAACCTAATTTAAAGCGGAAGTTTACTTCTCCCTAGAGGTTATTAGGCATTGATCGTGAAATGATATTAAATGTCACGTCATAGGTCAAAGTTCACTTAATGCTGACTGAGCGGTCCAACATCGAAAAAAATGTACCAGTCAGCATTTTTTTATTAACGAACATTTGAGAGGAATTTTTGTAGTATTGATTTATTTTGAGAGTAATTTATGAAGCTTTAACAATATGTTATATTAAGCATTCTATTTGTCAGAAATTTGACCTTTTTGTCATTAAGAGTATTTGTTGCATGAACCTAATTTGTTGTCTTTTGGGATTTTGTTGTTCTATAATTTTACTTAGAAGAGAATTGTTTGACGATTTAATAATTCGTTAGGTCGTAAGAATTTTTTTCACTGTATATAATGTCATTTAAAATTGCCTAAGATGTTTGTTATCGAACCACACTGAATAAAATTAAAATATAAGTCAGAATTAAATTATAATTCCGTACCAGTTATGGTTTGTACCGATTTAGCTTTGTAAATTAGAAAAGAGTTATGTAAGTTCGGAATCCAGTATGCTAAAAGCGCCTCGGTGATTTTTGATGGTTTATTTTATTTTATTATGATTGCTTAAGCAGCTGATGCCAATTACATATTTCAGCTCTCAATTTCTGTATTATACAATCTAGTACAACCTCATTTGGTTTTTATTATGCTATTACGAAAAACTATTCTATAACTATAATATCTGTGACATGGAGTTGGCATGCTCCTGGTAACACGGTGCAAAATGATAAATTTACAAAAACCAGACATAAAATAACTTAATAATAATATTATCAGTATTAATAAATATCGTAAAAATAATGGAAATTTTACTCCTTTTATTAGTTTGCTGTGTCATTTGTTCGTTGTTTTCATTTATTTTTTCAGATGTTCTATCAAAACCTATAATAAGAAAACCCAAACTAAAGTAATGCTATAATATACGAAGAAAGGGAAACAACCGCTATACAATTTGAAAAATTATTTGTTTGTCGGTTAGTTAATTGGTTGGTGGGTTTGTTTAACGATACATTTGATTTTTCCCGATATTTTCGACAAGACCAAGGTTTTCAATCTATAAAATTTATACGAACAAGTTCGTACATGCGTGGGATATAAGAGTATGTGTTATTGTCCGTCTTTTACCAGTTCGACTTTTAAGGTGCTAATTAACCGATTCAGTATGAAGCACAAACCACTCTAGTAGTCACATTAATCTGGCACCGGATAAAACAGTTGTTACTTTGTCCTCTTAATGCCGACCTCCATATCTCAAATTGTAAGTCTTATGTTTGACCCGGTGTAACGAAGAATATTAACCCGGGTTGAAAATTGACCCGGGGTTCATTTTTAAACGTTGAATATTGACCCGCGGGTGCTTTTTCAACGTTGAAAAATGAACCCCCGGGTCAATTTTCAACCCGGGTCATAATTCTTCGTTACACCGGCTGGGGTTCGAACCCTTGACCTTCAGCTCTTGAACCAGACAAATTATAACTTGTAATTATATGTATCAAAACTAACCAAAGTTTATGTCTAGGCTTGACTTTTACGAGGTTTGTTCTTAAGAGGTAGAGAAAAACGTAGAATCCATAGCAGTCGTTATTTTCTGCAAGCGAAATGACACACCTTAAAACATTTAGGTCTGTCCGACTGGAATTTGAAACGAGAGAGAGAGAGAGAGAGAGAGAGAGAGAGAGAGAGAGAGAGAGAGAGAGAGAGAGAGAGAGAGAGAGAGAGAGAGAGAGGTGGGGGTCATTGTGTTCCGAAAGCCGGCACATTTGACCAACTGGTCAATTTTAAAAAAGAAGCAATTTACTTAACTTCAATAATATCTGCTGCCTTAAAATGAATACAATTTAATACATACGTTTGATATTTCATTAAGCTTCCAAGTAAGGAAGCTTGTTTAATTATTTAAGCGCCAAAAAAGTAATTTCGGCCTTTGTAAATTTTCATTTGCGCTTTTATTGTTTAAATCAGACAGAAAAAAGCCACAATCCAAACTTATGAAAACTGGCAAAGTAAGTAAACACGTTAGAATGGGTGTTATAACTACTTTCTTTCAAATTCAATAATGCCAAAAGATGTAATAAATCATCTTAACCAACAAATTACAGCTATATAGAACGTGATATAACAACAGTTACATAATTTGTTGTTGTTGTTGTTTTTTTTTAATCATAAGCATTTGGGCTTCGTTTTTTTTTTTTTTTTTTTTTTTTTTTTTTTTTTTTTTTTTTTTTTTTTTTTTAAAAAAATCATGCGTTTGTAAGTAATACATTTATGCTCTCAACTTAAAAAATTTGAAATGATTTAATAGATACGATATCCTCGAAAATGTAATTAGAAAAGAAATTCCATTTAAATTGATAATATTTATTTAGTTTTGTTCGCCTTTTCATAACAGTACAATATTTAACTTTTAGTGCCACGTGCTAAGATAATCACCAGACCACTTTTAATGTTACAAATACTTAATGTTATATCGTTTTTGTTTTTTTTTTATTTATCTATTTTTTTTTATTTATTTTATTTTTTTTTTTTTGAGAGGAAAAGTGTGTATCAAAATATTGCTGGTCGTGTAAGAATAAATATGAAATCGACACACGCTCCTGCTTATATGTAAACTATCCAAAACATGTGCAAAATGTGCATTTAGGGTCAAAATCTCCTAAGTTTTATCTCCAATTGTTTCATTTATTAGACGTGCATCATTATCGTTTTATTCAACTTTGCATGTTGAATAAAATAAAATTTTATTTAAGTTATATGTTGACAGATCACAACACATAGTAAAAATAACACTTCGCTACTCCTTTTACCGCTTTTATGTTGACAGAAAATCGTGATTTTTAGCACTTTTTTCAGAAAAATAAAAATCAAACCAAGTTCAAGTAACCGTTTTCATCCAAAGCACTGTGCACGACACCCTTTAATCAAGTAAAACTTTCTGTTTTTAGACTGCTATATATCACAGTGTATTAAGACAACGGTTTTAATGTGTTCAAGCTGACAAACTATCACCATCTATTTATATTAATAACCCGAGACACAATCACCTATAAAGAAGTAACTTTTTATAGGTAAAGGCAAAATCAGTGTCTAGGTTAGAATCCCACTTAGGCATTGTGTGAGGAAGATGGTCTGTTTGGTTTCTCAATGTCTCTGTTTTCCTTGAGGTCATCCTGATCTTCTCGCCATCGCGGAACTGATCACCTCGATAAAAGTTTTAAAAAAAAAAAAAAAAAAAAAAATAATAATAATAATAATAATAATAATAATAATAATAATAATAATAATAATTACAATTATTATTATTATTATTATTATTATTATTATTATTATTATTATTATTATTGCTATTGCTATTATTATTATTGCTATTGCTATTATTATTATTGCTATTGCTATTATTATTATTATTATTATTATTATTATTATTATTATTATCTTTATTATTATTACAAAAACAACATCAACAACAACGATGATGATGATAATAATAATAATAATAATAATAATAATAATAATAATAACGACGACGACGACGATGATGATGATGATGATGATACATGTAATGATGATGATGATGATGATGATGATAACGATGGTCTGAACTGTGACGTAAAACATACCTTGTAAGAGTACAATTTGTCTGCAACCCTCATAAAATATAAACTCTTTAAGAAGAGATTAGAACAGATAAAAGTGATGCCATAATATGATATATTATTTATCATTAGTAACGAGTGCACTGAAATTGTTATTTCAAGTTAAAAAAGAAATGTGTTGTTACAACATCCGTGATTTATTCTAATACTTGTTAAAAGGGACTGACTTCCTTCATGTAATGTTTTAACTATTGCGTGGATAGTTCAGGTCATTTGTATCAGTTAATCGACTCATTATATTTTTTCTCTCTCACTGACGTTTCATTTGTCTTTAGATGTATGAAGAAGCTCTAATGCGGGAAATCATTCACTGGTAACTTTATCAAAGAATCCATGTAATAGCTATATCTGTTTTAATTTCCACATAGCTGGTGCTTCTTGTTTGATAACTCATATATCTTCATTTACAATTTTGTAATTCTTATTTTATATCAACCTCGCAGGGATAATTTTACTGCCTAGTAAAGTACATCTCTGTGCCCGATTGGTCCATAGCGACGACTTTCAGATTACAGAGCCTATGCTCAATTTTTCTGAACTATGCCTCTCATAAAAATGTAATACTTCCATGATAAAACCTTTACTTACGTTGAAATTTACATGAAAACGTACTGCTAGTTTGATCTACCTAAGATCGTTTTAGAACAATTATCACGTGATTCTTTATCAAAACGAGGCAATGTCAACAAACACAGCAAAAGAGCAAGTGTTCAAGAGCAATTCGCCCAATTTGCTTTGCATATCCAAGCCAAACTGTTGTTTTATTTACGGCCATTTATCTGAGCTTAGCCTATTCGAATCGCTGGAGTCAGTTTGTCGAAGTTGTCCCTTGTTCTTTTCTTTGCAGAAACTTTTGTCGTTCCCGCACATTCGCTGATGCCAATGTTTACATACATTTAGAACTTCCGCGCATGCTTTAAGCTCATTAATAACATTTTATCGTCTGCCTCAACCTTTTAAGTTTTCCATTTTTACAAGATGGGCTAGTTCGAATGAACTCAAGAAAATGAATCACACCGGTCGTATATATGGATACATACTTTATATTGATAAAAATATAGTTTTGGTGGCTTATTTCTGACATCGACATAATTTTAGTCGACATAAAATTATCTCAAGATGTCCACTTAATATCTCGACAAGTCGACATAATATCATGGAAAGTTGTGATACCAAAATAAAAAGTTGAGATTAGTAACTTAATTAAACTTAATGCAGCTTTACAACTTAATGTCTGGATATATATTAAGAAAATTTGACTTGTGAGTAACACACACACATTTACTCCTCTCTACTCCATTTATCACATCAGGCCCAAGTTTCACAATCACTCACTCAGCTGAGTGTACACTCAACTCAAATGTTCTCATTTTTCGGTCATCAATATTTTTAAAAAATTTAAAGTTTATGAGACAATGTATTTTTTTTTTTTGTTCAACAAATCTACACTATACAATTTAAATATAACATAAGATATTCAATTTTAACTGTGTCATCTCTTAAAAATTGACATTGAAATATTCCCTAATTTGAGTTAAGCGTACACTCAGTTGAGTGAATGATTGTGAAACTGGGGCCAGTTTTATATTGTTAGGTCTTCTTTGAAAATGGAGTTAGGGTGTCTAAAAAATTTACTGAATCAGACAAGAAGAAATTTCTTATTTTCCTTTATTTAAGTAAGATGTTCTGTTGTTTTAAAACTTATCTGTAAAATTTTGGAAATGCCCATCTAGTCAAAAACGCATTATGGATTTTCTTAAAGCTTTGTACATTTCATAGTAACTTAACAAGAAACTATCCACATTTGTAAGCATTATAATAAAACATAGATAGAAATAAGCATTCAATTTTTGAGTTAATTTCTATTTTAAGATTTTTTTTTTTTTTTTTTTTTTTTTTTTTTGCCAATGAAAACAACTTCTTTACATTTGAATTAGCCAGTTATATTTAGCTTAATCTACAAACTATCTCTTTATAAAAGTCAGTAGACTTAATATTGGTCATAATTTTATTTAGTTAGTTATTTTCTCATTTCGTTGTTTACTGAATGGTTCGTGAATGTCCATCTATTTAATCAAGTGAGTTTTTCAACAGATCCAGGTTGAGACATGACAGATTGTTTGGTCATTCGCTTGAATACCGGAATTTTCACCGCGTCCCTGAGTGGCAGGTGCGATGGTATGGGTTAACATGCTTAAATGCTTATTGCTATTACTTGTATGGTACTTGAAAGTGTATTGAATCTCCGGCGTGTTTGAATATGGTTTTCACAGCATTCCCCGTGTCTCTATTACACTAAAGACTTTGTTTGCGATAGTAAAAAAAACGGACCAAAGAACTAGAATAATGTAAGTTATGAAAATTGTTACTAAAATTTTATTAGAGAAATCAAATTTATTTTAATTAGTTCGCTTTCTGTGTGAATTTGATTACATAATCAAGAGTAATATATAAGACGTGTTTTTTCCAACTTCTTTAATATTGTTTAATAAAACATAAGTAGTCTCAATTTTGCGTACTAATGTGAAAAGTGATGCATTTTACATACTGGATTAAATAAGCCATTTTTATATAAACTGCCATTATGAACTTGTTAAAACAATTTTTTAATCATCGGAAGCAATATAGATTCATTAAAAAAGTGCACAAACCGAAGATTTAGAAAACATACCAGCTTGTTCCATAGTCAAAAGCCCGTGATACGTCTATATCAAAGTCGAGTAATACTCAACATCGTTCAATATGATGACTTGGGTCAGTATACATAATTTGTTTTTCAGAACAAAAGAGCTGTCAAACGTATTTCTTTATACTTTAAAAAAACAGAAAAGGGTGTAATTATTTTAACATAAGAAACGTCGGAAACTCGGCTTTTTTAATATAACAAAAAAACTGGTCATTTACTCAAACTTCGTTAGTGAATAACTTAAAACTTGGCGTTAAAAACCACGTGCAGTTCTTTTCCTTAACTGACACCAACAAGCGATTATTAACTTCGTATCATAATAAATACGAAAAACACCTGGGAATTCCTTTCTTTGTTCAAAAAACTCTCTCTCCATGTCTTCTCGCTGATCAATGATTTCGTGTTTATGTAAGTAAAACATTGTACAGACGATATCGTCTACAGATGTTCGACTACAGAAGGAGTAGAGTCAGTCATACTTTATTTTTTTAATGGAGTTGACTGTTATCATATTAATATCTATTTAGAACAATCTGTTTAAAACTCAAATTTCCACGAATTTGTCAGAAAAAGTTTTAAAAAAGAAAAAAATGGTTATTTTATTTTTTATCCTGGTGTGCAAAATGCAATTACTCTCTGCTCAGCCGACAGTTAGACTTAATGACTGGATAGCGGCAAATAAGAAAGAAATATATTCGTCTTGTGGTAAGAGAATTCAAACTAGTTTAGATTTTATATTTTTAGCGATCAAAAGACAACAGTTCGAAAACATTCAACTTCGAGAAGAGTTAGAAGGCGTTAGAAATCAGACTTCACAACAGACAAATTTTATTGAACAATGGATGAATAATATTACACAACTAATTACAACTTTACGAGAACCACTTACAAACGTGGAAAAATGGTCATCAATTCAAACCAACGTGTTACAAGAAATGGCAGAAAATGTGACTTATTTAATGGGCCAGTTAGAGCAAAGCAAACAAACAACTTTGAAACCTACAGCAGACTACAATGTCAACCATGATGACGTAATAAACACTGTTACGTATGACAAAGAAATGACGGAAACTCCAGCTGTTCCAACAACTGAAGTTCCTACAGCGAAGTCAACATCAGAGTCCTACTATAAAGATGTGGATTATCCGGAAGGTAGGTACAAAATGCCTATTTAATGCCTCAACAAAACAGCGTCCAAGATTGCATGCTTAATAAATTTAAATAATGATTGAGGCAAGTTCAAAACATCAATAAATATAAATATATTTAAGTTATATAGTTTTATTTACTTCAGATTCTTCTAGGCAACAAATTCAAAATGCAAGAGACAAACTGTAGCTAAAATTCGAATTAACTAATCAAGTTATGAATAACTAGGTCTAAAACATTTTATCGCAATTAAAAAATTGACAGATTATGTTATCACATATCATTACAATTTTATATGTATGGAAAACAATACAATATCCCCTAGAAACTGGCTTTAAAGGAGTAAAACATGTATCATCGTGTCCGTCTATCTGTCCGCCTGTCCAAGTAAAATTGTGTCTGCTCCATAACTTGCACACCTGTGTAATAATTTGTAAAGCATTTAAAAACGGTGTATCTTTTACAGTACTTTTAAAGTTTATCATTTATTTATTTAGTGGATATAAACACCAGAATTAGTGTTTTTAAGCCACATCTTCAAATTTACATGTATTACATGTATTTGCGACATATAAACACCATGCAGAGTGAGTGGATTCGTGTTTAAAGCCGAATCAGCAATTTTACAGCTATTTGTGGCTTATAAAAACCAGATGCTATGGTGACATTATCAATTGATATTAAATAACACGCAAGATCCGATATACATTAGTTTTTCATAAACATCAAAATAAACAACGATTTATAACTAAGACGAAACGTAAAAATAATAGTTTATAATAATAAGCAACAACAGTTGGGATTGTAAGTTATTCCGTTGTTCTGTTTAAAACAATTATCTATGAATTCTGTTAATTGTTTTAGCGTGCTTTCTATTATATTTCGTCTTTATACCCACTGACGGTAATTAAAAGGCATATAAAGTCAGTATATCATATATTCATTGTTCATAATACAGATGAATCTGCATCAACCAAAAATATGTAAATACACAATTTTATTACATTTTTGATTAACCACAGCAAAGATAAAAGCATCGTATAATACTTCGGTTTTTATTTTACCGACAGGCTGAGTTCCCGATTTAGTTTTCTTCCGAGTTTCCCGGGACACTCGATATATTAATGAATTAGCACTTTTAGGAAAATAGATATACTGCTCTTAGAAAATGGACATTCGTTGTTAATTATTGTAAGTGCTGGTCTGATGGCAGGTTTAATTCGCAGTGGGACAATCTTTATAATGTTAATTGCATTTTGGCAATATGTCCTTTCTGGTTTTATAAATGATATCAATAATATGTCTACAAATCCTAATATTTGTCTGAAGAGCTGATATTTACTGGAAAAACTCATGGGAAATTTAATTCTTTGCTCCTATTGATTTTAAAAACAGTTTTACGATTTGTAAGCATATATTCTTACATATTAGGTCTACAGTCATTTTTCAATGTTGGAATGGAGAAGGATCAAAATTGCAACGGAAAAGAAGCGAAGTAATTAATTCGACCTTGAACTCTCGCACCTTCCTACTTAGTCGCAACTATATGTCATCTTCGCTTCTTTTTAGCAGATTAGCATTGGTTTTGTCTCCTTTTTGTTTGACGCACTTTTTAGTTTTTTTTTTAAGTTCTTTGTCTTATACATGCTAATCAACTAGAAATTCCTATATAAGATTAAGGAATCATGAACCATGAATCATTATCCCTCGTTTATCGCACAAACCGCGTGTAGAAGGATCCGTTTAATGGATTCAAACTATAATATCTGTATGTTATTAAAGGAGTATCTTATACGCATTAGCATTATAATTTCTATTTACAGATTGCAGTGCAATATTTAATAACATAACAGTCAACGAAGGAATATTTATGATAAAACCCAATGGGAGCGAAGTTCCATTTAATGTAAGATGTGAATTACAGGAAGACAAAGCTTGGACAGTAATACAAACTCGTCTGGATGGAAGTGTGGACTTCTATAGAAACTGGAACGATTATAAAAACGGATTCGGAAATCTCAGTGGTGAATTTTGGTTAGGAAATGAGAGATATACCAGATCACAAACCAGGCTAAATACAAACTGAGAATAGATATGTGGGACTGGGAACAAACGAAGAATATCCAGATGGGAATCATTATTACACTGAAAGTAGTAGTTTTCGTCTTGATAATGAAACTTATTTTTATAGTCTTTTTGTTCCTGACGACTACTATTCTTACATCAGGTTATGGCGGAAGTGGCCTGCGAGTGCATTCTGGGCCTTTTATAACGCACTGATGTTCAACCTTCCTTTATACGTGGGAACTGTGCTGAGAAGTTCCACTGCTGGTTGGTGGTTTTCTACTTGCGTTAGGAATGCAAATCCTAAACGGCAAATATTATACCGACGGTTATTCAAGTGTTCCAGACAGAGAAAGAGCCATTGATGACATATACTGGCCAAATATTGCACAGTCACTTCGAAAAGTTGTTATGAAAATATCACGACAATAGTATTTAATATCCTCTACAATGTATACATATAATGGCCAAATATTGCACACAATGTATAGATTATAATTGTTTAATTAATGCATCTTTCTTAAAAGCATTTATTATGATTAAGAAAACACTAGAGACACAATGATTCATTATTATCAGTTTTGCTATAACTATACATGTTGCCTTTAAATTAATCACGAATCTTTACCATACTTAATTGTTATGTGGTACTTTTCTACTCGTAATTATCTTGAAATGATAAAGGAGCACGTGACATAAATGTTATATTTTACTTTATTTGATTTTATTACCTGTTGTTTTATTAAAAATATTTTATTTAATATTTAATTTTATAATGGAAAAAATACATAGTTATTCCAAACAATGGAGTGGTGGTGAAACCTATATGTATGTGTATAACTAAAACGAAATATATATATATATATATATATATATATATATATATATATATATATCCCAATTTTTCTATATATCACTCTGATACCACTAATCATATAATGTTTTATATAGTTTTAAAAGTAAGCGGATAAATATGTAATAAATGACAAACTATTTAACCAAAATAAAACACGATATGTGATTATATATAAATAGCATTATTGTTTCCAACATATTGTACACGGATATGAAAATGTTTCCCGCCATGATGTCACAGAACAAAAGTCTCGTCATTTCTTGACCTCAATTAATGTCGTTTCAGTGATATCGATTGTTTTTGTACCTGGAAATATCGATTACTGGTAATGTGTACCAGCTACAAAAAGATACCAATTTAAATGGTAAATAGATATAGGGTGTATAATAGTAATAGTGTTGAAGGCCCATGCCAAGATTCTTTCGGGGCCTCGGTGGTCGAGTGGTCTAAAGCGAGCGCTTACGGATCACAGCGCCTTTCACCGCCTGGGTTCAAATCCCACTCGGGACAGATCCTAGTGTGAGAAAGTTTGTCAGTTCGCTTGCCGATGGTCGGTGGTTTTCTACGGGCACTCCGATTTCCTCCACCATCCCAGAATCTGACCGCCTCGTAATAAGTGAAAGAATCTTGACTGGGGCGTAAAACTCCATTACTCCACTCAAGATTATATCATTTATATCGATCGAGATGGTCAGTTCCAGAACGTGGAAGATACCACAGTGCACGAAATTATATATGTGTGTGTGTGTGTGTGTGTGTGTGTGTGTGTGTGTGTGATTTCTACATTCTGCGAAATTACAAATGTAAAAGATAACAAGTAATTGGATTGCCATTGATTACATTGTATGATAAAGGACATTAGGTACACTTAAACAAATCTTATCTTAGATAGTTGAAAAACGGGAGAATTGTACAACGTTCAACCATTTGTAAACTTGCATTTGTAAAATTATTGAAAAATGTTACCGGCCTAAATGGATACTACAAGTAAAAACTTGTTAGCTGAATGGAATCTGCAAGTCAAAATGACTAAAACATGTAAATACGACATATAAATAATGGCAATAACCTGCACTCTGAGACATAATAACAGTTCATTCTATCGGGTGTCTATAAATATTGTATTTTTATACCTTTTCGTACCATTACTAATATTGTTAACCGTGCGTCTTGATGTCTAAAATGTTGAGCGTAAAGCTCTTAAAATAACCACCTTTAATTTTTAAATAGATTGTTTTATCTGATAAACTTTATTCAATTTAATTTGTTGAAGAATTTCTTTTATTTAAAGTAATCAATTTTAATTGGATGATAGTGACTGAGTAATTATTTCTAATCAGAAACGTGTCATCCTATGCTTCCTAAAAATGCTGTTAAAATAAATTAGTATTTTATTTCATCACAAAGTTATATGTATTCGATAAAATTTCGAGATTATAAAAGTTACAAGCAGTACTATTAAACATTTATGTTAAACGTTTATCAGAATTGAAAGAAGCCAACAACTGGTCGAATGAACGATTCTTTGTACATTGTGTATATTAATTAATTCTGAAGCCCGAGTCTAAAGATACACAACGTAGGCCTTCTAACATATTTTGCCAATAGAGGCTACTGCATTTTATCTTAATATACTATATTAATTCATTTCGAGTTGTTATCTGTCATACTTTCGATATGGATTCTCCGGAAGCAAAAAAATCTTCCTCACAATTATTAATAACTTCAGTAATCGAATCACAATTATCTAACAAAACACCTTCATTGAACTCTTCGCTGCGATACAAAACGTTGTTTCCTGGAACTCCCTGACCACTTCCATTCTCCACTATTATGTCAGTTTTGGATGTGTTTATTTTTCTATGGACATTGTTGACATGATCTATAGAACTGCTATACCCGTGATCTGTTGACAAACTGGTAAGAGATCGTTTTGAAGGACACGTTAGAATTCTTTCTCTGTAGAGTGGAGGTATTTTCTACCGCTGGTCTCCTGTCTGGTTTTACAGCTCTCATAGATTCACCGCGGGATACCAGTCTCCTCAGTCGCGATTGTTCCCGAAGTCTGGATGACATCTGTATTTTCTTGAAATAAATAAACAAAAACTTTTAAATGGAATCAAATCCATTGTTGTTTTTTTTTTTTTTTTTTAATTTTTTAATTTTTTTTTATTTATTTATTTTTGCCGCATTGGCAGAAATCAAGATATTTTCTATACTTGTAAAGCTGGAACGAAACAGAATTTATTTATTTATATTATTATTTATTTATTTATTTTATTAAAAAAACAAGTGTACATTGTAAAAAACAACATTATATGAATTTTGTTTTTAGCTTGATACATTTTTCAGGATAAAAATTTGTTAAGCTATAGATATTGTAAAATCTACAATCCCTTTTCGAGTGAAGTATAAAATTAGCATTAAGTATAAGTTCGCAATCAATTAAAAAATGTGTAGTTTACAAATAAATAAGTTATACTAAATCAAGCAAACCTTTAGAAGTAAGTCTGTCCGTCGAAGACTTGCTTCCAGCGCTCTTTGACTCGCTAATAATGATTTGTGACTGTCTGCATCTGGCGATGTCGGAGAACTGAAAAAAGGTCAATATTTTTCGTTTACATACATAGTACACACAAGGCCACAATCTTCTTCTAACTTGCCCAGAATTATTTTCTTGACAAAAGCTAGCTTAAGATTATGCATGTATATTGATCACGTGATGAAAAAAGAATCATTAAATGATGAAATTATTTAAAAAAAAAACTGGATAAACTAGTTCTGTAGTTAATATGTAAAACAAATAATTTGTACTCTCCTATTTTAATGGAATTGCTCGCCTTATTTGTTACTTTCAAATGTACAATCAATCTGGTGTTTCTGAACACCTTACATAGAAAACAAAATCGCTCACATTTAATAAATGTCCCTTCGTACTGACTGTGAAAATTTCATGGACTTTGTCATCAGCCATTATGGATTAATAACAAGAGGCCCATGGGCCTTAACGCTCACCTGAAGATATGTCCAATATTGTTTGCAAAGTGCAATAGACAACATATTACTTACAGAAACTTTAAAAAAGTTTCTCAAAGTTAAGAACTCCCACAAAACTTAATCAGAAACTATATCCACTCACATTTCATTCATAAGTAGCTTATATAATATGCATTAAGTAACTGTAGTGCAATGAATATTTCCAAATCATTAATCAATTTCAGTATACTTATGCTATGTCCTTGACCTTTGAACATATATGACCTTGAGCCATATATGATTTTCATGTCAATACCTATAATATTCTAATATACATGCCTATGCATGAAATTAAGAGCTTTCAAGATAATTGATAACCTTAGTATTCCTATGTGAATATGACCTTTTTTAAAGCTGTGACCTTGACCTTTCAATATATGACCTTGAACCATATATCAAGATGATCGTTGACGCAATATCTACAATATTCTCATATACATGCCTATACAAAAAGTTATAAGTTTTCAAGATAATTAACAATTTAAGTCTTTTTTTGCAGCTGTGACCTTGACCTTTCAACATATGACCTTCTACCATATATCATAATGATCATTGTTGCAATACCAACAATATTCTAACATACATGCCTATACAAAAAGTTAATAGATTTCAAGATAAGTAGCAATTTAAGTCTTTTTTTGAAGCTGTGACCTTGAACTTTCAACATATGACCTTGAACCATATATCAAAATGATCATCATGTCAATACCTACAATTTTCTAATATACATGCCTATCCAAAAAGTTAATAGTTTTCAAGATAATAAGCAATTTCAGTCTTTTTTTGCAACTCTGACCTTGACCTTTCAATATATGACCTTGAACCATATATCAAAATAATCGTTGTCGCAATACCGACAATATTCTAATATACATGCCTATACAAAAAGTTAATAGTTTTCAAGATAATAAGGAATTTAGGTCTTTTTTTGCAGCTGTGACCTTGACCTTTCCACATATGACCTTGAACCATATATTAAAATGATCGTCATGTCAATACCTACAATATTCTAATATACATGCCTATACAAAAAGTTAATGGTTTTCAAGATAATTAGCAATTTAAGTCTTTTTTTTTTTTTTTTTTTTTTTTTTTTTTTTTTTTTTTTTGCAGCTGTGACCTTGACCTTTCAACATATGACCTTGAACCATATATCAAAATGATCGTTTTAATAGTTCATAGTTTTCAATATATAGTGACAAATATATAATTTTTAGCAATTTCCCCACTCAGTGCCTTACAATTTCCCCATTTTGAGCCCCATGGCTACCATTTGTGCAAGTTTGAAAATAGATGACCTAAGGATGTAATAAATGAAATAACTAAGGTATATCTCTTGTAGATTCAGAGGAGAAGATTTTCAAAGTTTTTTCACTCTTTCCCCCCTTTATGGGGCCCCAAGGGACATAACTCCTTCACTTGTGCAAATCTGAAGGGGCTTCACCCAAGCATGATGGTTACCAAGTTTCATTAAATTTGGCCCAGTGGTTTTGGAGGAGAAGATTAAAATGTGAAAAGTTAACGCATGACGCACGACACACGACGCACGACAGACGACGGACAGTGAACCATCGCAATAGCTCATCTGAGCTTTCAGCTCAGGTGAGCTAAAAATCTACAAAGACAATGAAACAAAATGCTGTAAATCATAATATTACGGGTCTGCTAGCTGTAAATATATTACCTGTTATTTGATGATGGTTCATAAAACATTCTTTGCCTGGCATTGTCAGTTGTTTCTGGTGCCGTGTCATCCTCATCGTCCTCTTGATCAAATGGATACCTATGGCCGTTCAAGTACGAAATTGGGAAGGCTACAATGCAGTCCGAAGTCTCGAAATCAAAAGTATTCTTTTCCTTCAAATCTATTATATCTCCAGTAGAGACCGACTCTACAGTGGGTGTGTCTGGAGCAAAGTCGTCTTCGTTGTCCATGTTTATAATGTTTCCCAGTGATCTGGTCAGCCGTTTATTAAGTTCTGAAATCTGTTTAGACGGAGTATGACGGGATTCGACAGGATTCCTTTGATTGAAATTTTTGGAATCGGCAGACATTAATAAGTTAGAAACATAATGTAATTTCTGATCACTACTTATTGACCAATCAGAGGTTACCCTTTGAATGCAGTCAATCAGATTATCACTATCTTCAAAATCGGTATCCGGATCTATAGAGTTCACAGATAACGAATCAATAGACTGTTTTCTGTCATTCCGCAGATCATCCATGGACCGAACTGTTCCGTAATCTTTGTACCCACTGTCAGGACTGGCAAGACACACGTATCTCTCGGAATAATTCTTGTCTCTTGTTAACAACTCCGTGTCTGTAGAAGAAGAACGACTCAGTGTTCGGATATGTTTATTTGTATTTTCTCTCTTGACAGGTATCGTGTCTTTGAATGTTTCATTCTCTCTAAACGTCCTTGATTTATTTACTTTACGTTTCAATCTTGTGTTCACAGGTCTCCGTCTACCTGGCGATTCCTCGTACTTTGATTCAAGATACCTCTCCCTTTTAGTAGTTCTTATCGGGTCTTCGTTAAATTCGGAATGTTTCTCCTGTTTCCATGCATGTATGTTACATAGTGTTGTTATATCAAGATGCGCATTGAAAAGTATGTTGATTAAAACTCGAATTCTGAAATGAGCAAATAAAAATATTTTTTTTCATTTTTGAAGAATATTTAAAGGGTTCAATAATCCAGCTGATGCTTTTCGTTCTTACAAAAAATTCATTACAGTAGAAACTTGTTATAATGCTCATCAATTATCACAAAATTACCAATGATGAATTATCACAAAAAATTCTGAATTATTACCGTCTATTTCTTTTATGTTTTTCTTTATAACAATACACTCTTTTCCATGTTCCTTTCATTCTCAAATTTGATTTTGCACGTGACGGGTATACCCTTCCGGAGTACCCGGCCTCCCTTCGTTGATGGAAATCCACGTGCATAACTGAATTGGCCAGTTTTAAAAGTAATAACGTGTGTGTGTGTGTGTGTGTGTTTTTTTTTTTTTTTTTTTTTGGGCGGGGGGGGGGGCATGATTGTTAATTTGACATGATTTGGTATGTGTTTTATGTTCATACAACAAACTTGCAGAAGGTTTAAGGTTTTACCTACATGTATATCAGTATTCATAGATACCTGACACATCCTATTGTCATAGTATTACCAACATAAGTAAATATAACAAGATTTGTATGTTTTAATATGCGCAAGGCGGTAAAAAGAATGAAATATAAGTTAACACATCTGATTTTGATTTAAACGCAGAGATTTTGAGATTATTTTAAAATAACTTGCACATAAGGACTTATCTAAGCCGTCCATTCTTCGCGTGCTAATTTAATGACTTTAATGACCTTTGTTACCTGTTTGATAGCAACCGGGCTTGTGTTTTTGTTGATTTATCAATAGAAGGATGTACGTAGGTATCCAGTTCAATCATGTGATCTTCACGTGGGGCTTGGTGTTTCCGTAGGAACGCACGAACAGATTCCCGCCATCCTGTCGGTGCTGGCAGACAGGCAGATCTGTTCCGGTTATTTACCGCTCTACCGCACAAGGAGTTTGGTATAAAATCTAAAGCTTCTTTATACCACAGAAGTGACTGTAATTAAAGTTGAAAATATCACTATAATCACTTTTCGTCCAAAACAAAAAAAGTTGTAGTTGTACTAACTCTTAATATATATATATATATATATATATATATATATATATATATATATATATATATATATATATATATATATATATATATATATATATATATAATTACTGAATTCATAAATAAGAATAAAGAATATAAAATTCCGGATTACCGGTATTCAATCAAGAACTATATCTACAGAGCACTTGGGTTGGGTAAGCAACTTGATATTCAAAGACATAAGACATTATATCATTGGAAAAGGAGTAATGGCTGTTTAGTACAATAGAAATGATTTTACTATTAGGTACTTGAAACTTGAATCGTACATTTAGTTTTTGTGGTTTTTTTTTTTTTTTTGTTTGTTTGTTTTTTTTGGTTGATTCTCCTTTCTCTTGGCCTTACCAGACATAAGATTCATAAAGTTAAGTGTGTATTACATCCAAGTCAAGATTATTCCAGTAATATCGAATGAGTCAGTTTTAAAATTGTTGAGGAAATCGGAGTACTCTGAAAAACTAGCGACCTTATAAACTTCTTTGCAACTGTATTTACCCGATTGGGAATCGAAGCAATCCTAGAAGAGGTCATACCTTGGTGGATGTTATAAAGCAACTACATACCTTTTCAAATGTTATATAAAACATGTGGATAGCTGTATATGCTTCGTTCAATTCGTTGAGTTGTCCGGCCAGCGGATGAATTGTATTACTTAAACGATAAACGATATCTTGAAGACCAATTTTGTCATTTTGTTTTGAAATACGAATTGTCTGTAAATCTTCCAGAATTTGAGTGGCGTTACCTAATATTTCCTGAAACAAAATGACATACGGTGTTACTCAGTTTATCATTGAAGCACGTGTGTTATATGTTTGCTTCATTGGAGTATTATAGATAAAAGTTCAATTTTAATCTTCGGTGTTGTCCTTTACAACCATTTAACATTGGCAATTGATTCCGCATGGTTTAATCAAAACTGTTCCAAAAATTATTTTGATGGTTATGGAGAAGAAGAAGAAGAAGAAGAAGAAGAAGAAGAAGAAGAAGAAGAAGAAGAAGAAGAAGAAGATGACACTAATACATCAGAATTACCACAATTGCATTATGCTATTGATAATATAGAGACTAGGAGAAAAGATAAAAACAATGCAAGAAATTGGATCACAAATGCCTATTGATGATGTCATATATCATTCATAAGTTAAACTAAGCTAACTTAGATACCTTACGAAATAAGATAAAATAGTGGTATATTTATTTACCTTGGCTGGTTCATATAGACTGGTTACAAAGTGTGTCCTGTTCATTTCCGCCTGACTCAAACTGGAAGCATGTTTAGGATGATCCATCATGTTTGGCCAAAATTGCTCTGTTATTATTGCACACAACTGTAAAACAAATAATACTATATAAAACAATTGTCTCTTAAAACTCATAAAACGGATATTTAATAAAGTTTGTATGATAGGAAAAAGGGCAAGAAATATCTGTTTAAAAATTCCAAATTATATTTGATTTACGTTTTTAAAAAGTAGAGTTTGGGTCCAGTCCCTTTGGATAGGCTGTTCTAGGGATTTTTTTCTAAAATAAGTATCGTCAAATATGGTTTTAATATATTTTAAAGTATTTATTTAATTCCATAAATGCAGATTATAAGAGCTTCCGTTTAGATTTGTTCCATGTTCTATAATTTCAAAATAATTAAATTGAATTTCTCTTTTGTTTGAAGCATTTTGATTGGTCAGATTTTTTTCTGTTATTTTCGCATGACAAAATTGGCTCTGTTACCGGAACTTATATTCCATACATGTCATACGTATTTTTCTTTACTTCTTATTGTTAATAAAAATTGTAAAAGTTTTAATATCTTTTTTGAATTCTTTTCATTGAATTATAAGAAATGAAATTAGGTTTTCTTTTTGCTTGGAAAAATGAAAGATTTCGCGTATTAGCGAAATATGCAGTGTGTAAAATGTCTAATTCTTTCATTTTTCCATAACAAAGAGAAAAATTTATTTCATTTCCAACAATTTTGCCGCACTACATATACCTCGTTAGCTTCGTCTTTCCTTTGTTTTAGACCAATCTGTGTCTGTAGACTTTCGTCAACTGATTTCCACACCGTATCCAACTCTTTATTAATATCTGTAAATTCCTCATATTTCTTCCTAATATTGGCGACTACCTTCAACATCACTGTCTGATTAATGTGACACAATGGTTCCTCTTCTGCCGCGTGGTCAAGAAGGTGGAGTGTTTGTTTACATTTGTCTATACTGCTAGTAACACCACTTTCACTGAAATACACAAGATAACTAGGGACAACAAATTTCCCGGATATGAAAATGATCCACCCCCATATTTGACGTCGGAAAACAAACCTTACCATTAGTATCGTCAAAAGATAACCGTTTTATGACGTAATTTAAAAGGGTCACAATGATGTACCCGGAAAAAACATAAACATATACATACTTGGAAAAGATACTATTATAATTTTAAGTAGTAAATATGGGGTGTAGAGGAGTGATAGTGTCCAACGCCGAAGTCAGGTTTCTTTTACTTGTATCGAGGTAGTCCTTTCCTGGATGGTAAGAAAATCAATGAATTCCAACATGTTGACATATCATGACGTTTTCCGTAAAAAAAGTTTTGTTAATCCTTGAAAGTATGAGTTTATTTTTTTCAAAATATTCCACGCCAACGCGATTTGTTGTTGATCACGTGGTATAGTGACGAATTTTTATTCTAGTTGTAGTTCTTTATTTCTCATAAATTGTACATTTACAATATCGAGAACATATAATACATTATATTATACATAATTACATAAGCATACGTGAGTTATACATAAATAAACATATAATTTAACCAGGAGGACTGACTCTCTCATTGATAATACTAATAAATTTGCATAAATTGTTTAATACAGACATCTTTTTTGAAGAAAATAAGTCATAAAATTTCACAATATTTGGATTTTTAGAGAATAAAATAGGAATATATTTATTTCGTTCACTAGTTAAAGAATTACATTTGAATATATACAAAGTCTTTCATTCCTATCTATATTTTGCCAACGTCCATTTTCAATTGGTAACCTATGGTTGCTTGTCCTAAATTTGCTTAAAATAATTTTATTTTTCTTACAGAGATTTGATCTTAAATAATATTGAAGTTGAAAATCATTAGTAAATAATCTATAAGATATGCCTTTAGAAGAATTATTACAATCACTACTCCATTACTCCATATTCAGTGTGTCTAACTTACTAATCGTAGTCCAAAGTCATTCTTTAGATATATTGTCATATTGGCAGGAAGTGATATCGCTGACTGCGAGTGTCACAAACATGCATATAAAATGTATTTATTTGTAATAAAAGATTTATATTCTTTTGCAGCAATATTAAGTTTGATTTTATGAAATTGAGTTATAACGATTTATTTTTTTTTTTAAATTTATGCAATATAAACAAAAAAAAAGTTGCATGATTTGGCATTTTTACAATTTTACAATCAGTGCATAATAATTAAGTTTGTATTTTATGAACCTATATAGAATTTCCTGTAATCTTTCAATATATTTTATCTTTCTATCCATAATCTTAGCGTACTTCTACTTTCTAGAACAATAAATGTCAGAAATAAAGTAAAAATCTAAAAACAAATTATTGATGAAGTTGTAATTTTTGTTCAGACAGACCTTATTAATGACTTGAACTTCTGTTCTAACTCTTGTTTCAAGTTTTCTAATTGTTGTACAGTGTAGTCATGTGTCTCATAATCCTGTAGCAACAGGGCTCGATCCCGGACCTCTTGTAGCTTTTCAGAAACTTCCTCAAACTGTGACAACGATAACAGTACACTCTGCAAAATAATAGCAAAATTAAGGGCGATACGAAAATAAATGTGATTTATTATTATTATTATTATTATTGTTGTTGTTGTTGTTGCTGCTGCTGCTGCTGCTACTAATAGTGCTGTTGTCGTCGTCGCTGTTGCCGATATCGTCATAAAATAAACTGAAATATGCATAACCTATTTTGAAGAGGTGAATTACCATGAATATTCTACAAAATCATCATCATCATCGCAACCATCATCATCATCATCAACAACAACAACAACATCATCATCATCATCAACCAATCATTAAAATTTTGTTTAATACAAAATTATAATTTTTCTTATTGTTGAACACGCATTTAAAATTATGTTTAATACTAAATTATAATTTTTCGTAAATAAAAAAACACGCATTGTAAAGTGTACCAGTGAAGTCCTCTTCTACCAGATTTCATGTGATTTTGAGTGAATAAAATTATTTGGATTTCCAATTTAATTCTTGCTTGACTTTTCATAAAGTCATGAAGTTTATACCTTGTGGAATACAGCCCATGCTTGATGGTCATATGGAAGTCTACCTCCATAATCAAGGGTAAGTTGTGATGGCTCTATCTGGTGGTGTAATTCTGCTTGGTTACTCAGAAACACAACCTTCAATTAATAAAATACAAGTTTATATAAATAGTAAGTCAGTGGATTAATACAACTCAAAATAGGTGCGTACATATTTGATCTTAAGCACTGCTAGGGAGTGTCTAGTTGTTTATGTTGGCATTTTAAGGACTTAACGATAATGGGTAAGGTACTTCGCAAGGTCACTTGGAAAATATCATAATTATACATAAGACATGAATCATGTAATCTAGCTGGCAAATACGCCTATCAACTTTTCGCCTGCAACAGGCGTCTAATAGTTAAGCGATTTCTTGTTTTTTCATATTATTCTAAGCAAATAACTTAAAAAGGACTCCAGCACCTGTCCAATTTCAGGAGTTTGCCCTTTCTTTATTTGTTATATATTTCGTTTAATTTATTTGTATTGTCAGCTAATGCAAGTTGCTTTGGTTGTTGCCAGATGTAACAAATTTCTTCTTATTTTCATATAAAACTTTTCCATTATGGGTGTTTTGTTGGTCAATGTATTTTACATCGTATATGCACCGGTAAAATTATACTTGATTAGTCTTAAAAATTAACAAAAAAAATGTAACATATTTTCGAGTTCATTTTTATCATTATTATTTTCATTTCTATCATCAGTATTTTAATTACCGTAATTATGTCTAGTACAACTGGCGATGTTACAATGATTTGTTCAAGAAACATACACTCTAAAAAATCAGTTTTCTTTAAGTGTTTAAAAAAATATTGTTTAGTTGTTAAGGACTTGGGTTGGTGCACACACACACACACACACACACACACACACACACACACACACACACACACACATATATATATATATACTAGTATATATATATATATATATATTATGAGTACTATGAGTTTCACGTACATGTATGTCATTATATTTCCTATTTTTCCTTTTTAATTTTTTTTTCATTCATTTACTTGTATTTATGTAATTTTATTTTATTTATTTAATTATTTAATTTTGTTTTGTTTTGTTTTGTTTTATTTTATTCTCTTGTATTTAATATTTAATATATTTATCGAAAGAAATAGAAAAAATTCGTATTAAAATATATTTCCCAGAAAAAAAAATGTCATTATCGTTATTTTGATAGATAATCTTGACCATGTCACCAGAATTTTACATTTAAATCTCTCACGCCTCCATAGACATTCTTTTTATGAAGTATTACAGAAATGAAAATCACAAATTGCACATCTGGGAACCATAACATCCCATGTGGCAATCTAATACAAATATTATATTTGATTTATATATCGTCAATTAAATTATGGTCTATTTAATTTTTACTTTTAACCACGTATTTTGTACTTAATCGTCCAAATTTGGAAAATTTTATAATCAGCTGTTCAAGATGTGTTTGTCGTTTATTGTCTAGTTTGGTTATTTATATCATCAGCTTGTATTGTGAGGTGATATTGATAGCGTTGGTTTTTTTAGTATAAGCTTTTGGTAAACAAAATTACATTCTTATATTTGATTATTTAAAGTTACCCTATTGTTGTTTTGTTTAATCGTTAGACTTTAATCGCGGACTTTTAGAAATAATGTATTTATAAAACATTGTTTAAGATCTAGTACTGATAACCGTTACCATTGTAACGAGTTCAGTGCTGTGACATCCATTTTACCTAAAAAAAAAAACAAAAAAAAAAACCTTTTTCGAGTGCTGAAACATTTATCTTTGTTAGAGAAAAAGGTTTTCTTCAATTTTACTTTTGTAATTTTTTTTAATTGTCGATTTTCTAAAATACAAAATAAATGTGTTTCGGACCAGATTACTATTTTAAGTGTTACATGTGTTTAATTTATAAGTGACTTAAAAGCATTCAACAATTTGATACAAAAATAATACATGCATTACGCGTTTTTATTTATTTATTTCTTTCTTATTATTTTTATTTTTTTATTTATTATTATTTTTTTTGCTATACTTTGATTACATTCTGTGTTAAATGAAAGTTTTGTTGTATGATGTAGAGTCAAGTTATATATCAACAAATAAAAAGCATTCAACGCCTTCAATCAAAGTTAATAGTTGACATTTTTCGTACATCATACAACAATGCATAAGTCGATTAAAACTCGATATACCGTTTCATCTCAATACAGTCATTCTGTTGTAATGCAACACGCTGCCTTCTTAAAACCGTCTGACCACGTAGGATTTTAAAATAACGCTATGGTTGGTTTTTTTTTTTTTTTTTTTTCAATTTATACTCACCCTGAACTGGCTGATAAATGTAATTTCTCCTTTTTTCTTCTTTAATCCTAATAGTTTTTTGAGTAAACTAGATTTGGTTTTAGATCTTGGTTTTAGAATATAGAACACAGCCACCGTACCTCGTTTTTCAGTCTGAAATTAAAAAAATCATAATAAATATTTAATGACATTATTTAAATACGACAAGTCGTGTTACTTATCTCAACTTTTCATTTTGGTATCACAACTTTCCATGATAATATCTTGACTTGTCAAGATATTAAGTCGACATGTCGAGATAATTCTGTCGACTAAAATTATGTCGATGTCAGAAATAAGCCACCATAAAATACAAATTTTTAACTCAATTGTCGGTAATGTGCTTAATAATACAAAATAGGTAATAGTAAAACAAAATTCATAATCAATAAAAAAAAAAATAGAAAAAATGTTCTGAAAATGTTTGATGTACCAGAACAAAATTATCAAACATCTCCTGTTTTATTGGAGAGATACATCTAGTCGTTTACTAAAAATATTCATATTACTTAATGTATTCCATATCAAGTGATGAGACTATACATAATTTTGCAAGATGACAAGAAATAATAGAAAAATGCGTCTTGAACATTTGCAGGCAAGATAGACAGAGAATATCCCTTGTTGGGCATCTGTTCAAACTGCCACATTAAAAGTAGACATGGTGAAAAAATAAAATGTTTCTGTTTATCTACATATAACTTGTCATGCAATCATATATAAACGCGATGATTTCCGTGTCATATTCCTGGTCGCGTTGGCTTTATAAATGATTGCACGCTTATTTTGAGGATTATAAAGAAATCACATTGTCAATTCGTCTTTCTATTTGTCCATCTGTCTGACTGTGTATAATCGTGTAAGATTCATAATTTTCACATCTATAGATGGATTTTGATCAAACGTTTTTACAAGTGTATACCAACTATCAACATTGGACGTTATGTCGCGTACCACATTATGAAGTATAGATAAAAAAATCAAGGTCACAAGGTCAAAGGGAGATGTTGGGCTGGGATGGAATTTTGCTTTTAAGAGACAGTATTAATTTTTCAGTTTAAATTGTTTCTAGATGTGAATTTTCTCTGAGTTTGCGATAAGGGGCTATCTCTATTTCCTTCAGCTTGCATTAAGATATTTGAACCTTGTTTTAGTATCACACGATATAATACTGTAGTTTGCTTTTTAAAGCTCTAATGTTAACAGAAACCAAAATTCAATAGATAAAAAAAGTTAATTCAAAAGCTGGCAACATCTCTCAGACATGTCCACCGTAAAAACATTATGATATATATAATTCCTAAGATAATAAAAGAGAACAAAAGTTCTTAACATGACATTTGTCTCCACAATATAAAGTGTAATATAATAATTTTTTAAATTTTCTGAATAAAATATTTAAAAAAATATATAATACGACAACTTTATCATATTTCTTATTGAAATATTCAAAAATTTATAATACGACAACTTTGTCATATTTCATTCAAAAAATCAAAATGTATAATTTGACAAAGGACTTAAAACTGAGTTTACACTGTATTTTTCTAATTTTAATTACCTCAATAGATTGTAAAGATTTGACTGTATTTGTTAGGAAATCTTCCGAGTATCCTTGATGAAAGTTAGCCAAGAATGATATACTGTTCCTCTTTAGAATCAGCTGTACAACATTTACATAGTAACGTAATACGTTGTCTATATCTTCTTGTCTCCACTTCTGTTGTTCCTGGCCAGGTAAAACAGGGAAAGTTATCACAGGATTACCTGTAATATCTGTCCCACCTGGAAATAATTTAGTAATCAGAAATTGAAGAGGTTAAATCATAAAAATCTTGTATGACCATAGTCTGGACAATGAGTTTTTTTGCAGTCAAAGCGACGTCTTCAATGAAGAACCCGTGCATATATGCGAGTCAGTAAGTCTTAAAACAATTAATATTTCCAGAAACCAATAGTTTTATAACTTTCCTACTGTAACAATACATGAAGTCGTTACTATCAGAAATGAACATAAACTGGTTTGTTTAAAACCAGTCTGTAAGCAAACATTTGGATCTTTTGTAAAATGCAATTTAAGATACAATGTATACAATTGCTTTTTATAAATTAGACACGATACCAGTAGAAAATTACGTAATGTCGATAACAAAGCTTTAGATTTAATTACATTTAAATTAAACATTTAAAGCTGCATTATGTTTTCCAAAGAAAAAATTAAAACGGTGCTAATCTAATTAATGATGTCCCTAATGAACAATGTTACATTTGGTTTAACGATAAAAGCTAGAATAAATACAGAAACAACAATAATTTCCTCGCGAGATGTAGCATGTGGGATCTAATATTAGAACATTGTTACGTCATGAAAACACCGGGTCATTTAAACACAACTTTCAAAACGGTGAAATACGATAAATTAAACACAGAAATTCGTTGAAATTGTCATTTGTGACTTAGTAAGGGATCATGATAACACCATTTCAAATACATCTGGGTTTAAATGACGGTCAATTAATGCAATTTTTCATGTTTCACCTTCGATTCATGGGTTTTTCCGTACATCCGTGCGCAGGCTCCCGGCTCATAATTTAATCATCGATAAACATTGATCAACCGGTTAGAGGATTCCGTTTATTTACAGCTAAAAGGAATGAAATTTTAGAAAATGAATCTCACGGGTCGTGATTAGAAGTCATCTATTTTTTTAAAAAAACATATATTTTTAGAAAATCAAAAAAAAAAAAAAAAAAAAAAAAAAAAAAAAAAAAAAAAAAAAAATCAATCAGAAAATTAAAAAAAACTTAATGCAGCTTTAACAAAAGACTTTGAACAACGGAGAGAAATGCTTAATGGCGAGATTCAACGCGTTTTCTTTTTATGTCAATTGCTTTTAACAGAACATCGCAAATTCACAAGGAAGTACAGGCGGTTTATGCATAGGGCAGGTTTTACCGCATAAACTGGCATTCTTGACAGAGAGGTGGTTACTTTAGCATGTTTTTCTGTACAGACAGATGGTCTTTACAGAGAGGTGGTCACTATAACACGTTTACAGAGAGATGGCCACAATACAGATTTATCGTATTGACAGATGGCCTTTACAGAGAAGTGGTCACTATAACACGTTTACAAAGAGATGGCCACAATACAGATTTATCGTATATACAGGTGGTCTTTACAGAGAGATGGTCATTGTAGCAGATTTGACTGTATAGAAAGACAGTTTTAGAAACAGGAAATCATAGACTGTCCTTTCCTTAAAAACAGGCGTCTTTTTATAGAAGTGGTTACATACTATAACAGATGTTGTATCGTATAGACACGTGGTCTTTACAGAGAGGCGGTAACGATAGCATATTGTACATGTTTCCATTTTCCATTGTATAAGAAATGCAGACAAAGAGGGTCTTACTCACCCGTAAATTTTGCTAGGTCCGATTGTAACAACTTGTCCCCAATGTTTATGTCATAATGCATCTTACCGTTACCTCTTCTGAAATAAAACATAATAACTGATTTTCTTAACCATATGCTTTACTATAACAAGCATTGCATAGAACACGAAACAACAAATGCGTAAAATAAGGAAAAAAGACAAAACATCCATCCCTACCCAAGCCCAACCCCCGAACTGTGGACTGAGTTTGACAAAATGATATCCAGTACATATGATTAAATATCGCAATCATTTCGCTACTACATAAAGCTAGCAAATTGAACCAAAACCGCACTTAAACAAAGAACTGAATTTTTCAAAAATTTTAGAGAACTTCTGTATAATAATAATAATAATAATAATAATAATAATAATAATAATAATAATAATGATATCAATAATAATAATAATAATAATAATAATAATAATAATAATAATAATAATAATAATAATAATATAATAATAATAATAATAACTTCTGTATAATAATAATCATCATCATCATCATTAAATAATAATAATAATAATAATAATAATAATAATAATATCAATAATAATAATAATAATAATAATAATAAGTAGTATATTATTATAATTATTATTATTTTCTTTTGTAAATTTGTTTTAACTATTTATTTATTTATTTATTTATTTATTTATTTATTTATGCCAGTCAAATTATTATCCGATAGGACGCAATTACATGCCAAAAGTTAACACTAATTTCATATATGTATCATACATCATTTTTTAATTTAATCATAAAATACATTCAAAAATGATATATGACATATCTGTATTGATTCAGCGTTTTTATTCAGAAAACTACTAATACTTCTTATTTAGTTTTAACTATTCACTATATATAATACATTATTTAAAAATTCTTGTAAAAATATATAAACATTATTCATTTCATCACACGGATCATATTGTTGTATTTTGTATATTTGTGACTAGCAGCATGTTTCATTTTGTAAACATGATATTTTAGTAAATAAAACCTT
>CM056601.1:9168675-9330860 GCA_029721355.1 Tegillarca granosa | reverse complement strand
TACTTTAACCGTCCAAATGTGGAAATTTTATAATCAGCTGTCCAAGAGTTTGTTGTTTATTGTCTAGTTTGGTTATTTATATCATCAGCTTGTATTGTTTCGTTTAGTGGCGTGATATTGATAGTGTCATATTATAAATTTTTGAATTTTCTGAATGAAATATTCAAAAATTTATAATATGACAATAGCGTTTTTTTTTTTTTTTTTTTTTTTTTTTTTTTTTTTTTTTTTTTTTATAGTACAAGCTATTGGTAAACAAAATTACTTTCTTATATTTGATTAACTATAGTTACCCTATTGTTGTTTTGTATAATCGTTACGGACGGACTTTGAGAAATAATATATTGTTAAATTATGTTTAAGATCTAGTACTGATAACCGTTACCATGGTAACGAATTGAGTGCTGAAACATTTATCTTTGTTTTCTTCAATTTTTTTTTTTTTTTTTTTTTTTTTTTTTTTAAATTAATTGTCGATTTTCTCAAATACAAAATAAATGTGTTTCGGACCAGATTACTATTTTAAGTGTTACATGTGCTTAATTTATAAGTGACTTAAAAGCATTCAAAATTTTGATACAAAAAATAATACATGCATTACACTTAGCTTCTTGTTGTTTTATTTTGGTACAAACAGTTATTTATCAACAAATAAAAAGCATTTAACGCCTTCAATCAAAGTTGAGAGTTGACATTTTCCGTACAACAATGCATAAGTCGATTAAAACTATCTGATATACCGTTTCATCTCCATACAGTCATTCTGTTGTAATGCAACATGCTGCCTTCTTAAAACCGTCTGACCACGTAGGAGTTTTTAAATAACGCGATGGTTTTTTTTTTCTTTTAGAAATTTATACTCACCCTGAACTGGTTGATAAATGTAATTTCTCCCTTTTTCTTCTTCAATCCTAATAGTTTTTTGAGTAAACTAGATTTGGTTTTAGATCTTGGTTTTAGAATATAGAACACAGCCACCGTACCTCGTTTTTCAGTCTGAAATTAAATCAACTCACAAAATGTTTAATAGCATTATTTAAATACAAAGTTTTAATTCAATTTACGGTAATGTGCTTAATAATACAGAATAGGTAATAGTAAAAAAAAACAACTCATAATTAATAAAAAAAAAATAGCAAAAATGTTCTGAAAATGTTTGATGAACAATCAACCAGAACAATTGTTAATAATGTAAACCAAATCATCAAACCTCTCCTGTTTTATTGGAGAGGTACATCGAGTCGGTTAATAAAAATATTCATAATTTAATTTATCAGTTTAAATTGATTCTAGATGTGAATTTTCTCTGAGGTGGCGAGGGTCTAGCCCTATTTCTTTAAGCGTTTATTAAGATATCTGAACTCTGTTTTAGCAACACACGATATAATATTGTAGTTTTTTTTCACAGCTCTAACGTTTACAGAAACCAAAACTCATTTGAAGTTTATTCAAAAGTAAGCAACATCTCTCAGACATGTCCGCCGTAAAAACATTATGCTATATATAGTTCCTAAAATAATAAAAGAGAACAAAAGTTCTTAACATGACATTTGTCTCCACAATATAAAGTGTAATATAATAATTTTGTAAATTTTCTGAATAAAATATTTTAAAAATTATAATATGACAACTTTGTCATATTTCTGATTGAAATATTCAAAAATATATAATATGACAACTTTGTCATATATTTCTTATTGAAATATTTTAAGAAAATAATACGACAACATTGTCATATTTCTTATTGAAATATTCAAAAATATATAATTCGACAACTTTGTCATATTTCTTATTGAAATATTCAAAAATATTTAATATGACAACTTTGTCATATTTCTTATTGAAATATTCAAAAATATATAATATGACAACTTTGTCATATTTCTTATTGAAATATTCAAAAATATATAATATGACAACTTTTGCCATATTTTTTATTGAAATATTCAAAAATATATAATACAACAACTTTGTCATATTTCTTATTGAAATATTCAAAAATATATAATAAGACAACTTTGTCATATCTCTTATTGAAATATTCAAAAATATATAATATGACAACTTTTGCCATATTTCTTATTGAAATATTCAAAAATATATAATACGACAACTTTGTCATATTTCTTATTGAAATATTCAAAAATATATAATAAGACAACTTTGTCATATTTCTTATTGAAATATTCAAAAATATATAATATGACAACTTTTGCCATATTTCTTATTGAAATATTCAAAAATATATAATACGACAACTTTGTCATATTTCTTATTGAAATATTCAAAAATATATAATATGACAACTTTGTCATATTTCATTCAAAAAATCAAAATGTATAATTTGACAAAAGACTTAAAACTGAGTTTACACTGTATTTTTCTATTTTTAATTACCTCAATAGATTGTAAAGATTTGACTGTATTTGTTAGGAAATCTTCCGAGTATCCTTGATGAAAGTTAGCCAAGAATGATATACTGTTCCTCTTTAGAATCAGCTGTACAACATTTACATAGTAACGTAATACGTTGTCTATATCCTCTTGTCTCCACTTCTGTTGTTCCTGGCCAGGTAAAACAGGGAAAGTTATCACAGGATTACCTGTAATATCTGTCCCACCTGGAAATAATTTAGTAATCAGAAATTGAAGAGGTTAAATCATAAAAATCTTGTATGACCCTAGTCTGAACAATGAGTTTTTTTGCAGTCAAAGCGACGTCTTCAATGAAGAACCCGTGCATATATGCGAGTCAGTAAGTCTTAAAACAATTAATATTTCCAGAAATAGTTTTATAACTTTCCTACTGTAACAATACATGAAGTCGTTACTATCAGAAATGAACATGAACTGGTTTGTTTAAAACCAGTCTGTAAGCAAACATTTGGATCCTTTGTAAAATGCAATTTAAGATACAATGTATACAATTGCTTTTTATAAATTAGACACGATACCAGTAGAAAATTACGTAATGTCGATAACAAAGCTTTAGATTTAATTACATTTAAATTGAACATTTAAAGCTGCATTATGTTTTCCAAAGAAAAAATTAAAACGGTGCTAATCTAATTAATGATGTCCCTAATGAACAATGTTACATTTGGTTTAACGATAAAAGCTAGAATAAATACAGAAACAACAATAATTTCCTCGCGAGATGTAGCATGTGGGATCTAATATTAGAACATGGTTACGTCATGAAAAAACCGGGTCATTTAAACACAACTTTCAAAACGGTGAAATACGATAAATTAAACACAGAAATTCGTTGAAATTGTCATTTGTGACTTAGTAAGGGATCATGATAACACCATTTCAAATACATCTGGGTATTAATGACGGACAATTAATGCAATTTGTCATGTTTCACCTTCGATTCATGGGTTTTTTCGTACATCCGTGCGCATGCTCCCGGCTCATAATTTAATCATCGATAAACATTGACCAACCGGTGAGAGGATTCCGTTTATTTACAGCTGAAAGGAATGAAATTTTAGAAAATGAATCTCACGGGTCGTGATTAGAAGTTATCTATTTTTAAAAAAATATCTTTTAGAAAATCAAAAAAAAAAAAAAAAAAAAAAAAAAATCAATCAGAAAATTAAAAAAACTTAATGCAGCTTTAACAAAAGACTTTGAACAACGGAGAGGAGAGAAATGCTTAATGGCGAGATTCAACGCGTTTTCTTTTTACGTCGATTGCTTTTAACAGAACATCGCAAATTAACAAGGAAGTACAGGCGGTTTATGCATAGGGCAGGTTTTACCGCATAAACTGGCATTCTTGACAGAGAGGTGGTTACTTTAGCATGTTTTTCTGTACAGACAGATGGTCTTTACAGAGAAGTGGTCACTATAACACGTTTACAGAGAGATGGTCACAATACAGATTTATCGTATTGACAGATGGCCTTTACAGAGAAGTGGTCACTATAACACGTTTACAGAGAGATGGCCACAATACAGATTTATCGTATATACAGGTGGTCTTTACAGAGAGATGGTCATTGTAGCAGGTTTGACTGTATAGAAAGACAGTTTTAGAAACAGGAAATCATAGACTATCCTTTCCTTAAAAACAGGCGTCTTTTTATAGGGGTGGTGGTTACATACTATAACAGGTGTTGTATCGTATAGACATGGTCTTTACAGAGAGGCGGTAGCGATAGCATATTGTACATGTTTCCATTTTCCATTGTATAAGAAATGCAGACAAAGAGGGTCTTACTCACCCGTAAATTTTGCTAGGTCCGATTGCAACAACTTGTCTCCAATGTTTATGTCATAATGCATCTTACCGTTACCTCTTCTGAAATTAAACATAATAACTGATTTTCTTAACCATATTCTTTACTATAACAAGCATTGCATAGAACACGAAACAACAAATGCGTAAAATAAGGAAAAAAGACAAAACATCCATCCCTACCCCAAGCCCAACCCCGGACTGTGGACTGAGTTTGACAAAATGATATCCAGTACATATGATTAAATATGCAATCATTTCGCTACTACATAAAGCTAGCAAATTGAACCAAAATCTCACTTAAACAAAGAACTGAATTTTTCAAAATTTTTAGAACGTCTGTATAATAATAATAATAATAATAATAATAATAATAATAATAATAATCATAATAATAATCATCATCATCATCATCATCATAAAAATAATAATAATAATAATAATAATAATAATAACTTCTGTATAATAATAATCATCATCATCATCATCATTAAATAAAAATGATAATAATAATAAAAAAAAATAAAAAAAATAAAAATAATAATAATAATAATGATAATAATAGTAAATAATTAAATAAATAAATAAATAGATAAATAAATAATTAAAACAAATTTACAAAAAGATAATAATAATCATAATAATAAAATAATAATAATAATAATAATAATAATAATAATAATAATGATGATGATGATGATGATGATGATGATGATGATGATGATGATAATAATAATAATTATTATTATTATTATTATTATTATCTTTTTGTAAATTTGTTTTAATTATTTATTTATTTATTTATTTATTTATTTATTTATTTATGTCAGTCAAATTATTATCCGATAGGACGCAATTACATAAAATACATTCAAAAATGATATATGACATATCTGCATTGATTCAGCGTTTTTATTCAGAAAACTACTAATACTTGTTATTTAGTTTCAACTATTCACTGTATATAATACTTTATTTAAAAATTCTTGTAAAAATATATAAACATTATTAATTTCATCACACGGATCATATTGTTGTATTTTGTATATTTGTTTCATTTTGCAAACATGATGTTTTAGTAAATAAAACCTTATATATTAAACATGAACCAGATTGTACAAATATTGTATATATTACTATGACTATTATAGATAGATAAAAATAACTACAAATATGTATTATTTTCTCATTTGTTATATATCTATTTATTACAACATGGAACGACATAAAATACCCATTTATAAACCTAATGTATATATATCACGTGGTTTTAGTATATATTGGTCTATATCAGTCTATTTTTACATTAACCCTGCTCTTAAAATACCTTACAAACACGAGCCGACTAGACGGCTCTATTTGAACCATTACGAAGAAGATTCCTTATTTTTGATTCATCTAACCATGCACGTTATGGTACTTGGTAATTGTACTTCATTTTTTTTTTATGAATCCTTTCCTTATATAGGATATAATGAACTCTACAAGAACGTATTTTTTTTATATAAATGCATCACTGAAAATGGATTTTTGTAAAGACTTGAAAATATTTCTTTTCAATAATTATCCAAGTTCAAAATGTCATCGCCTCATCGCCGCTGGGACTACTGCCGTAGCTCAGTTGGTAGATTGCTCGCTCCGTAAGTGAGAGGTCGTGGGTTCGAACCCCGACCGGGTCTGACCCAAGACTTGAAAGTGGGAAGTGACTGTTCTTTCGCCAAGCACTCGGCATTACCAAATGATAGTCACGGTTCTTTCGGAAGGGAACTTAAAATAAACGTGCTCCTGGGTCACGGTAGGCTTGGCACGATAAAGAACCCTGCTGTATAATGCCATCAGCGCAACACACAGGCAAAATCTCTGCACTTTCCCTATAGCTGGCGACGTCTTGATATAAGTGAAATATTCTTGACTGGGACGTTAAACACCATTACTAAACCCAACTCAACTCATCGCCGCTGTTTTGAGAATTCGTATAAATTTATTTGTGTTGATGTTTGCCAAACTCTTCTTCCATTTTTAAACCAAGACTACGTGACCTGGCTCTACTTTCACATTCAAATAGTTTGGAAGGCAAATCATTCACCCTAACGATCGATTTTAGTAACTTTTCTCAAGTTCAACTTATATTTTTAGACTGAAGCGAAATACGGCAGCGCCCTTCCCGTCACCAGTTGGTATTGGAAAACCCCAGGTTGTTTAGAACTTACACACAGCCGCCAGGAATATATAGTGTTAGGGTCAGAGGAAATTAACACAAGGGAAAATGTATTTAAGATCCTCGACTTAATACCAATCCGAACATGGTAACTTGTAATCAGAGGTGTGGTACCTTTTGATATACTTTCCAGTTGAGTATTATTTACAAAGTCGGATGTTCCTAAAATACGCTATTTTATTTTTTTAATTTTGACCATGTAACAAGAACATAACTATTCGCTGTACATTTCATATCCAAATTCTCTCCAATTAATCATTGTTATAACCTGCTTATAAGAATCACTTGCTTATCAAAACCACTTATAATAGAGTCGTACAGATCTCTAACCGAAAAGGTTGCGATCCCGCTTGGTCAGATCCAAGTTAAAAACAGTTTGTCAGTTCGAGGTCTTTTTTGGGTTGAGGGTAATCCGGTTTCCTCTACCCATCCCAGAACTGACCGCCATGGTGTAAGTGAAAAAATTACTTTGGCGTTAAACACCATTATTCCATTACACTCTATTAGATGGTCAATCAAGCCCTCAACGGCGTGTATTAACCAAGTATAAACATAGGTATATATATATATATATATATATATATATATATATATATATATATATATATATATATATATATATATATATATATATATATCGACATGGATGGTGTGATTAAGTCAGAAAGGCTAATGTACTGGATGGTCTATCAATAAAATATGCATTAATGTCACAACAACAATAAAACCTCACTACGCTTGGAAATAAAACATGGAGTTGATATAACAAATAGCGACATATGTAAATAATCCTCAGGTATAAACAATCTGTGACATCATACCGTTGTTTATAGTTAGAATGTTATTAAAATCAAGCATTGTATTGATGAAAACCATGACAATAGCCAATGTAACAAAGAACAACAAACGAGTGAAATATGGAAAAATCCAGTAGTATATCTAAATCAAAGATAAAAAACTTCCGAGTTTAGACAGGCGCTGGACCTAGAAAACACTTCTCCAAAGTACTGATGATAGTGTCATGTGCTACTTTTGAATTTATTTCCACGTGCTACTTTTAAATGTATTATTTCATAAAAATTCAAAAGTAGCACGTGACAATAGTCTTGAGGTGGACAAATTACCTAGATAATTTCTATTTATAAAACTCTAAAATTTTGAGAGACGCTAGAGCTAAATATTGGACATCATAAAAATTAAACGCGCCACTTTCGACGGACTTTGGATCTAGAGAACTCATTTCGACATTACTAAAAACAACCCCCCCCCCGACTTTGGACGGACCTTGGACCTAGAAAACATATCACAATGCATCTAATTACCTCCTTGGCTGTGGACAGACACTAAAGCTAGATAAGCACATTTCGATATCAGCCAATAGAAAACTCTACATTTGTACGGACACCGAACTCTGGACACTGAGCATAGAGAACTTGTCTAGACAAACCTGAAAATGACACTCACTATTTTGTAAGGACACTTGACCTACAAAACATATCACAGCACTAATAAAAAACCTCTCTGACATTGGACGCACGCCGAAGCTAGATAATCACATTCCCTCGATGTCACTGAAAATAAAACTCCCGACCATGTAATGGTCTTCTTTTTTAAATTTTAACCAACTCTCTTTATCAGATAAAAGTAAGCCTTATGTTTGCTAATTAAACATCAATCCGTTACATTGTGGTATACCTTATTGTCATTTTATATTTTCATGTCTAAATAAAATATATAAAAATTTATAACATGATAACATATTATAATTATTGTAATATTTCATTTAGAAAATTTAAAAAAAATTATAATATAACAGAATTATCAAATGTGTAATGTTAACAAATCAACCAAAGTTTACATAAGACTTCTAAAAAAACCAGTCTAAATTTTTAACTAAAAATAATAATTATCTCTGATTTAATTAAAGGTGATCATCTAATGTGTCATCATGTAATCTTCAACGCAAATACACTTGTGCATTTTTCAAAAAAGTTAATTAGAATCTTTACAACATTTCGTGTAAGCAGTATTGAAGTAATGTATGTTTCAAGAGCAAATATTAATTTCTTTTGAGCACAATCTTAGACTGGCACAGCATCTGTTGCTTGTATTATGTATGCTTTTTTCGAGGCAAGTTTTTAGTTTTAGCACTTTCATGTTCTGATTTTGAATTGCTATTAAAATAACGCATTCAAAATCAGCACATGACAACTAGTTGAACGCATTATTTTAATAGAAATTCAAAATCAGCACATGACAGCACTATAAGTCCACAACTTTGCAGTTCGTAAGGCGATTCCCATCTTCTACCGATGATTGATTGCGGGGTGGAGTAATGGTATTTTACGCCACAGTCTAGATTTTCTCACCTTATACCGAGACAGTCAATTCTGGGATGGTGCAGAAAAATCCACCCAGCTTCGACAACAAACTAACTCACTTTCTCACACTTAGGAATCTGCCTGATCGAGATTCGAACCTAGCCAGGTGACAGGCACCGTGAGCCCTAAGCGTGCTCGTGATATCACTTGACCGCTCGTAATTTGAGAGATGATAAGGCAATTGACTTAAATGGACACAAGTTTGACTGAAAGTAAAAAAAATAGAATGCAGTGTACACAGTTTGTCAATATTTTAACACAAAAAATGGAATACACAAATAAATGTTATATTCGAATGAGAAATTTCATATACCAGTATAATGTTGACAACACCGCACACTAGTGCATCCTTGATAAAAGTGTAAAATGAACTCTGGATCTTCTCAACAAATTTTTTATAATCAATTATTCATTTACCTGTTAATCCGTATCGTGTTCATGTTCAGGTATTGTATCCAATTTTTACGGCGTATACATTACATCAACCCATACTACATACCTGCCCAGTCCAGGTAAATTCGGAATACACATTACTACTCAACTGGACACAGGTGTGACCAATGCCCCTCTTAAATGATTATTGGGTTGTAATATTTGCGGCAATTTATCAACATATTACCGTCCCCTTTGGCACATTTTGTATCGATAAGTTCGCTTGATGCCGTTACATTTACACTTAGCACAATTTAGTTGGTATTTGGACACTCATATTATCATATTAATATCTCTATATATTATAATACTTAACCATCTACAAAATAATAATGATATATTTTATTTTGTTTATATGGTTTTCATTTTCAACATAATTTCCTTAAATCTTTAACATTAGGTTTAATTAAATTTCCGCGGAAATAGAAAAAAAAATATTTACAACTTTGTCTTGAAATTTGATGAAGTCATACGATTGTAGTTAATAAGCCATATAAAATTTTCTTTTTTCATTTCAAGAACTGGTTTTCCAACAGAGTTCTCTCTCTCTCTCTCTCTCTCTCTCTCTCTCTCTCTCTCTCTCTCTCTCTCTCTCTCTCTCTCTCTCTCTCTCTCTCTCTGTTTTAGTGACTGCAACTCTCTCTCTCTCTCTCTCTCTCTCTCTCTCTCTCTCTCTCTCTCTCTCAAACTGTACATCGTTTAGGATTTGTGGCGGATATGTCTATAACATATCCTCATTATTGCACTTTAATTTTGACGTTAGAGTAGAACAATTTACCTTACATATAATTAGTTTTACCTTTAATTACATTTTCAGGTGTACAGGCAGTTAGTGGACTTAATTCAGTTAATTAGTTAATTAACGTGTCCATATTGTACAATTAAATATTCATCATATCATTGCTTTTATCATTCTACAAACCAGCACGTTTCTTAAGTACACTGGATATATTTCAACTTCTCTACCTTATTATAGTTAAATTGCTGAAGAGTTCCACAGCATTCAACCATTTATGTATGTTTTATAACACGTGTATTGGATAAATTTTACCAAATGAATGGATAATAGTGAGAAAATCTCATAAAATAAAATTATCAAAAATTTGAACATGACACCGTCAACAGAAAAAGAAATCCATTGTATTTTCCCAAAATACGACAAATAATTTTTTTTATTTTTTTTTTTTTATTTTTTTTTTTTGAAGAAGGTGGGTGGGTAAAAAATGCTAATAAAACATTAAACATGTTACTTGTGTTTTAAAAATCTTTGAAATTGTGAATTGTAATTGATATTTGCTTGTTGTGGCAAAATTACAAATCTCTACTGGCGGATGAAAAATAAAGTTTTATAACAAAACAAAATTTGTCTACCATAAAGTTACAAATTTAGTAGAATTATAATTAAAAAACAAAGGTTTTTTACAACAAAAGGAAGAAAAAGAAAAGAAGAAGAAGAAAAAACAAGAAGAACAAGAAGAAGAACAAGAAGAAGAACAAGAATAGGAAGAAAGAAAGAAAAAATACTTGCTTTTTGTGGTTTTCTACATATATGATTTAATGACAACTAAGACACACGTTATAACAATCTTATATTAATCCTAAAAAGCCTAGAAATTGTTTCAGCATGTAAAATGCGGACAAGAGAAGAAAATAAATCAAACAATTTTGAAGCAGCCTGGTTTGAACTCAATCCTTTCACTGGACCTAAAAAGGACTCTACATAGTATAACTAGACCACTGATTTCTATATAATTTAACCGATTTTCAAACTATGGGGTATGGGATTGCTGCAAATACATCAGGTACTTAAATCCAACATCTAATATAAAAAATCGATGGGCTTCATCACATTGCTTTAAAACATGTTTGGCCCACACATTCAAAGTGACTTTTAAAATGTCACAAATGTTTAGTTACGTATCCACAACCCCCCATTACCTCCACCATTACACGCACAATCCCGATAAACACAACTCTACAGTGCGATTATTCGCCTTGTTCGATTTGTTAATATCATAACGATTATGAATATATCCATAAAAACCCAATCTAACATTGCATATAAATAACAATATGTCAAACATTTAAAATACATTCCCATTTTCTGTTAACTAATTTGCTAACATTCTGGTATTCAGCTGGTAGAGAGTGGAGTTGAGTAATGGAGTTTTACGCCCCAGTCAAGAATCTTTCATTATTTTCAAGGCGGTCAGTTCTGGAATGGTGGAGGAAACCGGAGTGCCCGGAGAAAACCACCGACCTTCGGCAAGCGAACTGACAAACTTTCTCACACTTGGATCTATCCCGAGGTATTCTGGTAGAACAAAACTACCGATGTTATGAATTCTTGTTAAAACCAGTAAGAGTTTTTAAGAGAAAATAAGTTAAGTTTGTTTCGTGATCTTTCTACTTCCTATAAGGTTTTTTCTTTTAAATCTCGGATTTAAGATATAAACTTCGATTTTAGTTTAAAGACAATCTTAAGTATTGTTCGTGATTCCGGGGCCTGGTGTTTCATGTGTTTATTAACCTTTCCATTGTACATCCTTTCCAACCACGGACCAGACCGCTTTGGTAGTTCAGAGGTAGAGTGCCTGCAGGAGGCCATATGTTCGAACTTTGGCTGGGTTATAACCACACTTTAAAATTTGAGACACTGCTTCCTCGTCTGTAGCGAACAGAGTATGGACTGGTTTACCCAGTATCAAGATAATGTGGCGGGAAAGTTGTATACCTGTCTGCGACATGCAGATCTGGTGAGTTAACACCTTTACAAAATGTCGCTCTGAAGACGCTAGCTCAAGACAGGCCATAATACATGCTCGTTCATCTAACGCATTAACAATCTTGTTCGTAATCCTCAGATACCTCGCTCTTGTCGCGAGAATAGCTGAACTAATGCTGATGCGAGGTTAAACAACATTACACATAATCAATGGCACCACCACTGCCACTATCATCACATTGTATACGTTGTATTATATACCAATAATTTCCGCGCGTCCATGATGTTATAATCCGAGGTATTAAGAAATAGGAGTCTTACCTGCTTTGAAACTGCCAATACACTCACTTTTAGACCAAAGCTCGCTTAATAGTTGTTATATAATAACAAAGTCCTTTCTCCAGAACAAATAATAAAAAAATTGTGTTTTTGAAGTCTTTTTAAAATAAAATTGATAATTCCAGAAGTGTGAAATTTACATATAAACACGGTTATAAATATGATAACAAAGTCATATTGATAATATAATATCGATAAAATAGAAAATAACGAATGAACAAACGGACAGCTGTTGATACACAAATCAATGCATTGCATGACATTTATCTACCGTCATCGAATTAACAATTAAAATTGCCGTAAAAATTCTATGACTGACTTTATAAATTTTTCTATGTACATTTTCTTATTAATAAAACTATACAAAAGTTTTATATACAATCTAGCGAAAAAAGTATAAACTTGTGGCTTTCCGGGCATAATATGACATGTTGATTTGCCCCGCATTGTTACTTTATCGATTTTCCTATAAGCAATCAAACTTTTTTTTTTTTTTTTTTTTTTTGTGGGGAGGGGGGGGGGGTAGATAAAGTAACGGTTAAATAGGTATATAGGTATGAATTAGCAGTATTATTAATGTGAATTAATCATAATGATACTGCTGTTATCATATGGATTTTTCATGATATGGATTGATTCATTGAGATTTTTATGCATATTCATCCTACACTTGAAGAATTTAAATCACGGGCCCAAAGATTAGAGGGGACTCGATGGTCGAGTGGTCTAAAGCGCGCGATTACGGATCACGGCGCCTCTCATCATCTGGGTCCGAATCCTAATAGGGATAGATCCTAGTGTGAGAAAGTTTGCCAGTACGCTTGCCAAAGGTCGGCGATTTTCTCCGGGCACTCCGGTTTCCTCCACCACCCCAGGACTGGCCGACTCGAAATAAGTGAAAGAATCTTGACTAGGGCGTAAAACACCATTACTCTAATCCACTCCAAATATTTAGGTACAAGCATTTATAAACCGCCCGTAATTACATAACTGTGATAGTTAACGTTGGAATCCTGCGAGAGTGTTGCAATTATGTCTTTTTTTATTTTTTAATTCAGCGTGTGTTAAAATCGCTAACATTTTAAGCAATGATCCTAATCTATGTTCCCCTTATATATATTGGTAATAAAGCCAACATCCAAAATACAAAAACTAAAATCAATTGTCTCAATATTTGCTCTTTTAACTGTTATTCCAGTGTCCATTCGAGTTGAGTTGAGTAATGGTGTTTAACGTCCCAGTCAAGAATATTTCACTTATATCGAGACGTCGCCAGCTATATAGGCGAAAGTGCAGAAATTTTGCCTGTGCGCTGCGCTGATGGCATTATACTGCAGGGTTCTTTATCGTGCCATGCCTGCCATGACACGGGACCTCGTTTATTTTAAGCTCCCATCCGAAAGAACCGTGACTTTCATTTCGTAATGCCGAGTGCTTGGCGAAAGAACAGTCACTACCCACTTTCAAGTCTTAAGTCAGACCCGGCCGGGGTTCGAACCCACAACCTTCCACTTACGGAGCGAGCACTCTACCAACTGAGTTACCGCAGTGGCCCCAGTGCCATATCCATATGTTCTAATATCTGCTCGTCTTAAACTGTTACCCCAGTGTCCGCTTAAAATCGCTGAAACTATAACCCCAATGGTCAAAATATTTATGTCCTCAATGAAGATAATAATAATAATAATAATAATAAAGAAAACAGTGTCCGTTTTAGTATTATTTATGTTTTTAAAAATTACGTATAAATTAGAATATCATTTTACATGGCTAAACGATATATTTTTTCGTTATAGAAATGCGTTTGTTGGTTTTTACTGGATTTACTGGCCTATTTGCTAACAACAGTCTGTTATATATATGTGTGTGCGTGTCACGGTGTGTGTGTGTGTGTGTGTGTGTGTGTGTGTGTTATTGCTTCGTGTATCATAGATAAGCATTTTATGCATACTCAAGTCATGTACATTTCTTGTACCTAGTTCAAATTATCATGAAAACCGGATTAAAAAAATGAAAGTGAATCAATTTATTCCATTGCATGCTTTGTTCATTAAACAGTTAAGCACCGAACTCCGTGTCACTCACGGTGTTTAGTAGTTTAATATATATATTTTAATATGTAGATGAAGATGAATCGGGTAAAACAATTTCAAGTTAAAGATTGTTTAAAACTCTGTAGTATGGTCAGTCGATTTTCAACATGTAGAGGTCATCACTGAGTGATTAGAAAAAAAAGAAAAAAAAGAATAATTATCAAGCTGTTGAAAAATGACTCCGGGTACAAATTTCACGACTTTAATTAGGTCTCAATTTTCAACGGAGAAATAGCATTATCGGTTCAACATTCCCTGAAAGTTGAAAGATGAAATTTCAAACACAGGTCAATTTTCACTTGAACTGAACCCGGGTCAATGTTTAGGCGTTCTGATCCCTAAACGCGCGCTTTTGACAACTCAAACACAAAGAACAACCTAAGTTTATGGAACAGTATTATAACCAAATATTTAATGACAAAATAGTATGATCATAACATGATAGATCTAAAGCTTTTAAAAGAGAGGAATCTAACCATCCATGAGTATCCCGGCTAAGTATATAATTGTAAAACTAATGACACAAACTGAATTTTTTCAAACTCCATGTTTCTATATATTTATGCATTCGGTAAAATTTGAGAAATACTATGTCGCTGGCTAAAAAATTGTTATCTTTTTAAAGGGGGCAAACTCTTATGAAATTTTCAGGTTATTGACAGCTGTCGTCATGGGGAGCGAGGTAAAATATTTAGATTTTGAAATACAGATAAATGCAATTGAAGACAGCGCACGAAGAATATTGAAGATTTTGAGACCATCATGGAGTGATGAGAATATTAAATTTAAGGTAGGCACTGTTTTCATCATCTTCTTTACAACACAGAGGGGTTGAAGCTAAAGGTTAAATAAGTCATTGCGCAGGCGTCAGTGACACGTTAGATGTTATATATGTATCCCCTATTTCTATATATACCATACTTCAGAAATCGTGCTGCATTGCTTAGTTTACAAATATTTTGCCAATCGTGCTAGTTTACATGCTAAAGACTCGGACTCGATCCCTTTTGATAAACTGCTATTTGAAATAAATCACAGATAAACACCGCTTTTGGTTTATTACAAACTACAGTACTACTATTTTTTCAAGTTTTTATCAGAAAAATAACCAGTCGGCGTTTTCTATCGGTCATTTTTTCTTCAAATAAAAGTCTGGTGTAAAGTTGTGTTACATGTGAAAAAAATTCAAACCGGAAGTTTTAAAAATGCTAAAGGGAAAGAACTCCTTTGTATATGTCCATTCCGGCTTTTTTTCTATAAACTCAAAACTATGAAATTTACATGTAATATGCAAATCTACACTTTAACCTGTAGAATTTTAGTTTCTTATACATAAAATTACTGCTTTAATCTTTTTCCATGAATAATAGCTAACATTAGGAGAATAGGAATGACTTAAAAATTTTAAGACATATAGATCTAACTTTTAAAAGATATTTTGAATCAATGCATTTTAATGGTCAGGTAATGGACAAAATGACAAAATGTTTGTTTCCATAATCACAATGAAAAAAAAAATTTTTTTTAATCCAAAGAATTGATTAAAACATCATGGGCATATATTTTTGTAACCTTCTTTAAACTTTATGTAACAGTTAAGAAAAATTGTTTTTCACAGAAATATTCAGAAATAGCTTTAAATTTATTTGTCATTTTAGGCTTTTTCAGACAACCTCTAAGTTATATATTGAAGGCCTTGTCAGTTACTTGCAACCTTGAGGAAACACAGACCACCACAGTGGCTAGTCTATTTATTTGCACATTGAGGGTGCATAGCAATACATCCATATATGCCCAGTTATGTGTGCAAAAACCCTAAATTTCCTCAAATGGACTTTATATGGCATACAGTTACCAGTTCACCACTTCTGTAGGCTACAGAGGTAGAAAAACTGAAACAGGAAGGAGAAACATGCAGGGTCAGGCTAGGGATTGAACCCAGAACCTCCTACACTATAGGCGAGTGCTCTACAACCTGAACTACCCAGACTGCTACACTTTCTTCTTCATTAACCAGTATAATTTTTGATAATTGCAGAAAATCAAGTCAACAGAATTCATAGAAAAAATGCATAATTTAATATTACTACAATAGCTGTGAAGATTTTGAACTTAATTTTGTTATAAGTATGTACTGTATTTTAACATCTAATTAATTTTGATTGGCTGTTTTCATGTTTTACTGATATCTATGAAGATGTAACGAAAATTTTGATTGGCTGTTTTTATATTTAGGAATTTAAAGCAAGTATAACAAACATTTTAATTGGCTGCTGTTTTTATATTTAGGAATTTAAAGAAAGTATAACAACATTTTAATTGGTTGTTCTCATATATTTCAGAAATTTGATGAAGGTATAACAAACATTCTGATTGGTTGTTACTTGGATGGGAAGTTTAAGGAGGATGTTATTGTGATACGAGTTTATGGTCAGAAGACAGATTTGATTATAGACAGAGATGCAGAGAAAAACAACATGCAGTTACTTCATAAATATAACCTTTGTCCACCCCTGTATGCTGTACTGCCTAATGGTATAGCTTATGGTTTTGCTCAAGGTGAAACGCTGGACATGGAAACAGTCAGAGATGATACAATATCAGAGTTAATATATATTTTATTTATACTTTTTAAAAATTGTAACAAAAAGCATAGGTTGTTTTTAAAACATTGTAACAAACAGCATTGGTTGTTTTTAAACATAAAAAAACAGCATTGGTTGTTTTTAAACATCATAAAAAACAGCATTGGTTGTTTTTAAACATAAAAAAACAGCATTAGTTGTTTTTAAACATCAAAACAAACAGTATTGGTTGTTTTTAAACATCATAACAAATAGCACAGTTTTTTTCTCCGAATTTTTATAACCTCAATCTGCTTTAATGCAACTTACTGTATATTATTAATACCACACAGTACTATATTGTAGGCCAATTTCTTAAGGACCTGAATTCTTCACTGGAATTGCTATGTCTAATGGAATCTTATTTGGTAAAGAAGATCTTCAGTGATGAAATTAAAAATCTTTTGTTCTGTAACAAATGGGTCACATTGAATTATATTTATTGTTGAATATCTCTTACATATTATGGCTATTCGATATTGAAATATAAATATTATACCATTTGTTTTTTACATGTAATATTGAACTTTTTTAGCTCACCTGAGCCAAAGGCTCAGATGAGCTATTGCAATCTATCACCGTCCGTCGTCCGTCGTGGTCATCCGTCGTACGTCGTGTGTAAACTTTACATTTTAATCTTCTCCTCCAAAACTACTGCGCCAAATTTGATGAAACTTGGTGATTATCATGCCTGGGTAACAGCCTTTCAAAATTGTGTTCCAGGTTTGGCCACGCCCAACAAGATGGCCGCTGTTACTAAAAATAGCAAAAAAACAAAAAAAATCTTCTTCTCTGAAACCAAAAGGTGCAGGCAAATTTTAATTGGATTTTTGGATTCAGCATACCTGGGAACATTAAAATTGTGTTTTTCATGAAAATTGAGCGAAAAATAGGTCACACGTTTTATGCGTAAAATTATGTAAGTTTGAAAATGAGACATTTGTTGTTATAACTCAATAACGGCTGAAGATAATTGTATGGAATTTCACTGTTGATCTTGTCTTGCTATTTTCTTCCAAAAGATGTCAAAGGTCAAGGTCATGTCTGCTTTTGACCTTTGATAAAAAATCCTATTTTTTAAACATTTCAGGTGATAATGGCATGGGATTTTCAGTTAATTGTAGGAAGTGACATGACGATCATTTTGATATATAGATCAAGGTCATGGGTTCAAAGGTCAAGGTCAAAGATGCACAACTATTACCATTATAGTTGATTATCTGCAAAACTATTAACTTTTTGCATAGGCATGTATATTAGAATATTGTAGGTATTGACATGCCAATCATTTTGATATAAGGTTCAAGGTCATATGTTCTGAGGTCAAGGCCACAGCTGCAAAAGAAAACTTAAATTGCAAATTATCTTGAAAACTATTAACTTTTTGTATAGGCATGTATATAAGAATACTGTAGGTATTGACATGACAATCATTTTGATATATGGTTCAAGGTCATATGTTGAAAGATCAAGGTCACAGCTGCAAAAGAAGACTTAAATTGCTAATTATCTTGAAAACTATTCACATTTTGTATAGGCATGTATATTAGAATATTGTAGGCATTGACATGCCAAACATTTTGAAATATGGTTCAAGGTCATACATTCAAATGTCAAGGTCACACCTGCAAAAGAAAACTTAAATTGCCTATTATCTTGAAAACTATTAACTTTTTGTATTGGTATGTATATTAGAATATTGTAGGTATTGACATGGCGGTCATTTTGATATATGGTTCAAGGTCATATGTTGAAAGGTAAAGGTCACAGCTGCAAAAGAAAACTTGAATTGCTAATTATCTTGAAAACTATGCACATTTTGTATCAGCAGGTATATTAGAATATTGTAGCTATTGACATGACGATCATTTTGATATATGGTTCAAGGTTATATGTTCAAAGGTCAAGGTCATATCAACATAGGAATACTAAAATTATTAATTATCTTAAAAGCTTTTAATGTCGTGCATAGGCATGTATATTAGAATATTGTAGGTATTGACATGATGGTCATTTTGATATATGGTTCAAGTTCATATGTTGAAAGGTCAAGGTCACAGCTGCAAAAGAAAACTTGAATTGCTAATTATCTTAAAAACTATTAACTATTTGTACAGGCATGTATATTAGAATATTGCAGGTATTGCGACAATGATCATTTTGATATATGGTTCAAGGTCATATGTTGAAAGGTCAAGGCCACAGCTGCAAAAGAAAACTTAAATTGCCTATTATCTTAAAAACTATTAACTTTTTGTATAGGCATGTATATTAGAATATTGTAGGTATTGACATGACGGTCATTTTGATATATGGTTCAAGGTCATATGTTGAAAGGTAAAGGTCACAGCTGCAAAAGAAAACTTGAATTGCTAATTATCTTGAAAACTATTCACATTTTGTATAGGCAGGTATATTAGAATATTGTAGCTATTGACATGACGATCATTTTGATATATGGTTCAAGGTTATATGTTCAAAGGTCAAGGTCATATCAACATAGGAATACTAAAATTATTAATTATCTTAAAAGCTTTTAATGTCGTGCATAGGCATGTATATTAGAATATTGTAGGTATTGCAACAACGATCATTTCGATATATGGTTCAAGGTCATATGTTGAAAGGTCAAGGTCACAGCTCCAAAAGAAAACTTGAATTGCTAATTATCTTAAAAACTATTAACTATTTGTACAGGCATGTATATTAGAATATTGCAGGTATTGCGACAATGATCATTTTGATATATGGTTCAAGGTCATATGTTGAAAGGTCAAGGCCACAGCTGCAAAAGAAAACTTAAATTGCCTATTATCTTGAAAACTATTAACTTTTTGTATAGGCATGTATATTAGAATATTGTAGCTATTGACATGACGGTCATTTTGATATATGGTTCAAGGTTATATGTTCAAAGGTCAAGGTCATATCAACATAGGAATTCTAAAATTATTAATTATCTTGAAAGCATTTAATGTTGTGCATAGGCATGTATATTAGAATATTGTATGTATTGACATGACAATCATATGTGGTTCGAGGTCATATATGTTCAAAGGTCAAGGACATAGCTGCATAATTATACTAAAATTCATTATTGATTTGGAAATTAGTCATTGCACTACAGTTACTTCATGCATATTATATAAGCTACTTATAAATGAAAAGTGAGTGGATATATTTCTGATTAAGTTTTGTGGGTGTTCTTAACTTGAGAAAACTTTTAAAGTTTCTGTACTTAATATATTGTCTACTGCACTTTGCAAACAATATTGGACATATCTTCAGGTGAGCGTTAAGGCCCATGGGCCTCTTGTTTTATTATTTCACTAAATATAATGAAAAAACTTACAACTTAAAGATTCCTAGTATATATTCAATAAGCTTTGTGTGAACAAAATTTAAAAGATGTTCTATACATAAAATTTCCTATTTTCTGTAGTTGGTAGAGTGCTTGCTTCATATGTGAGAGGTCGGGGTTCGAAACCCGGTCGGATCTGACCAAGACTTGAAAATAAGTAGTGACTGTTCTTTTGCCAAGCACTCTTACATTTAGAAATGAAAGTCACAGGGTTCTTCAGATGAGACCTTAAAAATCAATGCCTGTGTCATGACAGTCATTGCACATTAAAAAAAACCCTGCCTGCACATTGCCCTAATTGCACTGCAAAGGTCAAAATTTCTGCCAAATACTTCACCTATAGCTGGTGACATCTCAATATAAGTGAAATATTCTTGACTGTGATGAAAATCTCTATTAAATCAATCAATTAAAATTCTTTTTTCTGTAAAGGATCAAATCTTGATTTTGTTATTTTGTTGAGGGGTCTCAGTGGCCGAGCGGTCTATAGCATGTACTCATAAACCACAGAACCTCTGCTGCCTAGGTACATATCCTGCTTTGGTGGGTCATTTTGTAAGAAAGTTTGCCAGTTCCTTTACTGGTGATTGAAGGTACTCATCTTTCCTCTGCCATCCCAGAACTAATCATCTTGATATGAGTGAAAGAATCTTGACTATGGTGTAAAACATCATTGCTTTAATTGCTTTTACATTTTATTAAGCAAAAGACTGTAATGTCTTTTAAATGTTATTTTTTTGCAGGTTGATAGCTAAAGAATTAGTGAAGTTACAGTCAGTAAAATTATCAGGTAGCACAAATCCTAAATCAGCTCTATTTACAAAAATAGACTGTTTCTTCAAGGCATTACCTGAAAAATTTGAAGATGCAGATAAACAAAAAAGGTTTGTGAATGAAAGATCACGAGAAATGTTCTAAAATAAATTAAGAAGGAAATTCTTTGAAAATATACTGTAGAACCATTGATATTCATGGGGTTAAAATTTTGTGGTTTTGCAATTTTAAAAAACTCTGTTGGGAGAAAATTTTGTGGAATTGAGCTTTGTAAAATAAATTCTGTAGGGAGCATTGGTAACTGCAAAATTTCATTGACATTAAATTTTGTGTTTTTCACTTAGCTATGAAAATGGGGAAATTTTATCCTATAACTGGTGATTAATGTTTTAATTTATTATTAGATATCAACTTACTGATGTATAGTTAGCCAGACATTTTGTTCTTGGACTTTACTATCAAGAAAGAAGGATTCGCTGATGTTGAACACTTTAGGAAATGAAACCCTATGCAATTCTCTCACACCTACCATCAAAGGGAGTGGAGTGATGGTGGTTTTTGACCAAAGGATTTTTCACTTATATTGATGGGGTCATTTCTGGGACTTTAGTACTTTATCATTAACTTGGTGTATATATTATAAGTTCAATATTGATGGCAAATGTGTTTCTTATGTCTGTAGGTTTGTAGAAACAATCAAACCAAAAGAAGTACTTTTACAAGAAAGAGACAGATTACAGACAGTGTTAGAGAGTATGGACTGTCCCATAGTGCTAGCCCACAATGATTTACTGCTGAAAAATATAATATATAATAAAGATGAAGGTATGTAATGGAGATATGGTTGATTTATTTTACAGATTGTACACTAAGGGCTAGTTGGAATACTGATTCTGAATATAGTCAAGATTTTTTATTTTTGTCAAGAACTTAGACAACCTAATTTACTTACTCACACTAGGGTCATTTCAAGTGGGATTAGAACAAAGGCTGTGAGAGGCACTCTTTATAGTCAAAGGGGGTTAAATCAAAAGCTGTAAGGTACCTAGGTTTAAAAGATATACTATAACAGTTATCAGTATATGTAATGTATATACATGTAATGATATGCTAAACTATAACAAATCTTATCTTTCAAAAAATATTTTAATCACTTCAAAATACAGGCTGAACTAACATAATTGTCAGTCAAAAAATACTATTAAATATACACATACTTTCCACATTCAAATTACCATCTGAAACCATAAAAACTAAATACAAAATTTACCACCTGGAAGGTGAGATGTGTGTTTCATCTGTCTAGCTAGCTACATACCCCATTGGTTATGTATGTTACTAATAATTCTACAGATGTCACTGATGATTGCTGTATTTTATTTTTTGTAGGCAGAGTAACATTTATTGACCATGAGTATGGCATGTATAATTATCAACCATATGACATTGGAAACCATTTTGCTGAGTATGCAGGCGAGTGCATATCTTTACAGTTAGATTTGACCATCTTTGTTTGGTAGGGGGGTCCTTTGGATTAGACATTAAAAACCAATGCCCCATGTCAGGGCAGGCATGGCACACTAAAGAACCCTTCCTGAACATTGTCCTAAGTTGAGTGGAGCAATGATATTTTACGCCCAAGTCAAGATTCTTTCACTTATTTTGAGGCGGTCAGTTCTGGGATGGTGGAGGAAACTGGAGTGTCCGGAGAAAACCACCAACCTTTGGCAAGCAAACTGACAAACTTTCTCACACTAGGATCTGTCCTGAATGGGATTCGAACCCAGGCGATGAGAGGCGCTGTGATCCGTAAGCGCGCGCTTTAGACCACTCGGCCACCAAGGCCCCCATTGTCCTAAGTGCATTGCAAAGGTAAAAACTTCTTCCACTTCACCTATAGCTAAGACTACCACTTTTACTACAAATAGACTTTTTCATCTAATTCATGGTTTCTGTGCAGTTTAAAGAATAGTGTTCTCTGAACACCTTGCTAATCTACCGGTAAGTGCGTTAAAACAGGAAGTTAGATGTATAAAAAAGTGTCAGCAGTATATCACATCATGTTTTAAGATAAATGTATCATATTATATTACGAGGGAAAAAAGTTAGCAAAACATTTGTACCACAATGAATTTTTCAGCCTTAAGTAATTGTATTTATAATTTTACAGGTATAGATGAAGTAGACTACAGTAGATATCCTGACAAAGCTTATCAGTTAAAATGGTTAAGGAGGTATCTATTATACTGGAACAAAGAACATGGAAAAGGTGAAGTGACGGATGAAGATGTGGAGAAATTATATGTACAAGTCAATAAATGTACTTTAGTAAGTGTTTTGATCTCGTCTCATCTCGGAAACATACTTTTGTTTCATCTCATCTTGTCTCTAAAACATACTTTTGCTTCATCTTGTCTTCTGTCTGAAATACACTATTGCTTCATCTCATTTTGTCTTAGAAACACACCATTGCTCTGTCTCATCTTGTCTCTGAAACATACTTTTGCTTCATCTTGCCTTCTGTCTGAAACACACTATTGCTTCATCTCACCTTGTTTTCATAAACACACTAATGCTTCATCTCGTCTTGTCTCAGAAACACATTATTGCTTCATCTAATCTTGTCTCAGAAACACACTGATGTTTAATCTGGTTTTGTCTCAGAAACCCAAAATTTTATGTTGCTTTCAGAAAGACTGATATTTAAAATTTCTGAAAACCTGTGGCTGATATTCATTCTTTCAATGAAAATCAAAAGCTGATAATTATTTTTAGAACCTGTTCTATTGGTGCCAGGGGTAGTGGTATGTTTGTATACTGTATACATGTACTGGCTTGGTGAGCTTGCACCTAAGTGACCATAAAAAGGCAGACCACACACTTGAACATTACATGTATACACAAACTTGTTTTCAGATCAATTATTAGATATGAAAAACCATAAACTCATCATGAGTACAGTCAAACCTGTCTATAAAGGCCACCCATGGGAATCAGTAAAAATTGCCTTTATGGACAGGTGGCCTTTATATACAAATTCAATTAATATGAATAAAGAACAGCTGGGATAGAATTTTATTGGCCTTTATAAGCAGGTGGCCCTTATAGAGAGGTGGCCTTTAAGGCAGGTTTGACTGCAGCTGGAAATTGCTGATGCAACATTAAACAACATTACAGCCAACAAACCAATACATTTTTGTCGTGCCTGGCATTGCCATTTAAGGGGAGACTTGGGAGTTACTTTCCGGTGTCGACGGCAGCAGCGGCGGCGTGTCAAAATGTGAAAGTTTATGTTAAAATCAAAAACTATCCAGGCGAGACAATTAAATTCTGTGGAATTCTTGTTTTATTCAATTTCCATTTTAAAACCAGTAAAATTTGATTTCAGAACAGATTGAAGAGGAAAATTGAGGTTTTACTATTAATAAAATATAAGTTACTTTGTTAAAGCATCATAAAATTGTGTACATTGTTCTGTATTTTAAACTATAGAGACTTAGAAAGAAAAACCTAAAAAAATAATAATAAACTTTGGAACTTCCAAAATTCTTTGGGCATAAAGCACAAATTAAATGAACCAACCAAACATTTTTTTAATAAATAAAGTTAGCATATTAGATATGACTGTAAAAAATGCATGTATATCAATTTCATAATCTGATTCATCAGTTTTGTTTTTTCAGGCAGCACATTTTTTCTGGGGTATATGGGGACTAATTCAGGCCAAACATTCCCTGATTGATTTTGACTATTTAGAGTAAGTATTCTACATGTATATATGTATTACATATTTCCTCCTTACAAGTTTATGATCTTTCTTAAAAAACCCAAGAACATGCAATCAATTAACACTTTTTCAGGTAAAATTTCTTGTTTCATATTTACATGTACATGTATAATAATCAGTTTTGATTGGTTTTTAGTTTGTATCCATTCAATTGCAAACTAATGTTGAAGCTGTATTGGAGGAAGAAATTCAGTCTTGTCATGTTAGGATACCAAACACCAGTTTATTCCTAACATACTTGAAAAGTGACCATTGCTTTGGAACATACCAGTCATTCTTCAAAAAGCTAAACTCACAACACAGCCATTAGAAAACAGATACCTTTTAATAGGACTGTATAATAGAACAAGCATGTTAAAATATACTAGTGTATACATATGATATATATATATATATATATATATATATATATATATATAGAGGATATTTAACAGTGAAGTATGAATATGAAATTTATTTTGTCGAGTGGAGTGAGAAAATCAATATTTTCACGAGACGGTGCACAAATGTTCTATTTATTTTATATCACTGTTTGAATTGTTTTTATATCTGACATGTTTGGTTAATTCAAACAATGGATTGCGCCGTCGACGTACAGATGTGACTGTTGTTGACGATAATAAACAACATTGACAAGGTACACTGTTATTCGCTCGTGTAATGGTTGATGCAATTCGGAAAAACCTGCGGCACCTAAGTGTGACGAGAAACAAGTACAGGGCAATAATAAAAAGGGGAGTAACTCTAATTAAAAACCCCTCTAAATTGCACGTGAAGAATTTGGAGTGAAATACATATATATTCACCGGTGAAAATATATGTATTTCACTGCTGTGAAAATATGTAATTTATCAGTTAAATATTTTCCATTATTTCATTATTGATATAAAATAAAACTTGTATATATATGATTTCTGTCAAGATAGGTTGTGCATTTACTTTTAACAGTTTAATCTTCAAAACTGCTGGGCCAAATTTGATAAAATTTAGTGATAATCATAAAATGTCAAACATTATTTTATTATTTTATTTTTATTTTTTCAGTTATGCAAGAATCCGACTAGATGAATATTTCAATAAAAGAGATGAATTCTTAGCATTGACTTTTCCTTAGGTGAAGAAAAACGGGGATAGAAAGAGAAACTTTAATTGCAATTTAATAATTTAGGATATTACGATATTTTATATACCGGTACATAATTCTACAATGTAGGATATTACAATACCTGTCTGTATACCAGTACATAACTAGATATTTAAGGATATTACGATATTTTATATACATGTTAACATGTTACTTGTTAACAAACTCTGTTAAAATTGAATTGTGAAATAACGCACAGATTTATACATATCATTTTTTATTTGCAATTCGGTATGAACTATATGCTTAATATGTACCAAAAAATGTATATATTTAAGTTTTTTTTAAAATAAGATACATGTAGTGTATATCTTTATTATATATACATAGCATATGATATAATGGTTCAAGAAAATACAATAAATTAAATAAATAAGTTCAGAATTTTTTTATTAATTAGTTTAAACATATTTTATTCATCATATTCAATATCTAGGTGTTGAAAAGTAAACATTATGAAATATACAAGTGACAAATGAAAGTTGAGTCAAGTAATGGTATTTAACGTCCCAGTCAAGAATATTGTGTTGCACATTACACAGCAGGGTTCTATATCGTTCCATGCCTACCATGACACATGAACTCCTATACTTTAATTTCCCATCTGAAAGAACCATGACTTTCATTTCATAATACCAAGTGTTTGACAAAAGAACAGTCACCACCCACTTTCAAGTCTTAGGTCATACCCAGTTGGGGTTGTAACCCACAACCTCCCACTTACTGAGTAAGCATTCTCCCATCTAAGCAGTGGTATAAATGACAAATTTGAAACATTAAATATAGTTTAATTTTTCAAATTTCAAATAGAAGAAATTTGATTAGTTATCCATCCTGATGATTTTGATTTAATAGAAATTTAACTGTGTTTTGTGTTTTTTGTGTTTTGTTTAAAATGGATAACTAATATATGAAAAAATTATTTTTATGGACAATTAATATATCTGAAGTTACACATAGAATGTGGATCGCACAAACAAAGTCACCTGATCACCTCAGAAAATTAATTGTACCGGTCTTACAAATTCATTTATGAAATAATTATTTTAAAAATCACTTAAAAGTACTATTTACAGAGTACTTTTAATAACTAATTCATTTGTTGTTCCATTTTACAACAGTTGCTGCAAAAATAAGTTGAATCAGATTTTGCCAAAGACTCAACTGGTCCAGAATCTATGCAAGAAACATGGAACCATTCCCCACAATTATTGCATTTTTTTCATAATACATATTTCTGCAATGGCAATATATATATCTATCTTTTGCCGACCATGTTTTGTTATGTTATGTCGATTTGGCTTTATGAAATGTGGTTCTACGCATTTTACAAAATGTGCTCTAATTTCTTGTTGATGAAAGAAGAAAGTTGCAGGATCTTTTCCTAAACAGGATAACATGGCCGATTGCAATTGCAAATAAAGCACAATCTAACTACCAGATTGTTGTTGTATTAATTTATGATTTATTTTGATATGTTTATTTTCACTTTTCAAAACTGCACAGATTTGTTTTATCATTTCAATAGAAGCTGGTTTGTTGAGACTGTCATATAGATTGATTTGACAGTCTTCACAATCAATCATTGAAACTACAATCCAATGTCCTAAACTATTGGGGCCTTCAAATAAAATTTGAACCATAGGACCAGAAACGGGTGTGAATAAGTTTATATTTTGTGAATGCAAAGTTGTCTGGAAACCTTGATTTTTAATTGAGATTTTAGCAGAGATTGTGCCACCGTCAAAACCTTGTCTGTAAGCATATTCTGCCTAATTGACTTCACTGAACATATACCTTGTACGTATAGAGTATAGACCTGTATTTTGACTTTTGACCTCGAGTTCATAAACGTGGCCATTGGAAAGTCATGTGATTGGTCTGCCATTACAATAGCTGATATAAATTATCAAACTGTGCATGCGTGCATGTAAATACTGCCAGCCAACAACGTGTTATTCTACTGTACGTGCAAATAATCAATCCGTTAAGTTATATAGTCATGTATTAGGCATTGACACCAACAGCAACTCTTAAGTGAACCATACAGATTGCAACATTCTTCAAGCATGAAAGATATATATATATCTATATAAAACAGTAAACATATATCAATAAAAAATAAAGCTAGAAAAAATACATATATATATATTGAGACTACTGATTAAGCATTGAACTGTTGAGATATGATTTGATAGGTAATTTTGATCCTTTAACTGCCAAAACTATTACAGGCAACCTGAATAATTAATGTGTCTGAAATAGCCATATATATGGTATTTTTGGGCAGTTGTGGTCCTGTGACTGCCATAGTCCAGGCAAGCTAAATAATGTATCTGTGATAGCTTTTTTAGTTAGAGGATCATAATTATGCCATATTTCATCAGTTGAATTCTTATATATAAATTGCAATTATAAATTTTATGATAATCCTTAAAACTCTGGGTGGATGATTTTTCCACATTAATTTCCATGTTAAAATTTTTACAAATGTGTGATAAAAGTACTCCAGTAGTACAATAGCCATGAATTAGATTAATGGGGAGGTAGAATTTTATTTTTTGTTTAAACAGGAATTACTTCAATAAAGTCATATAAACAATTAAATTTACATTACACAAGTATGTAATAATTATAGCATAAAAGAGGGTTGTCTCCAAAAAGACACAAGTCTCTTTTGGGTCAAGAGAAAGAATCTTAAATAAACCATTCTCCTTTAGAGACTTCAAGATAGAATTTTAGCAAGTTAACTGGATTTAATTTGTTAAAAACAGCCCAGCTAGTATTTGTTTAAAAAACTTAAACATTTACAGAACTTACTTTTGTTTGAATTTTTCAGTTGTGTACGTGTGCATTGATTAAATTGATGATAAAATTTGATTTGTTATGAAATCAATTATAAAGATTGATTATGGTGCTTTTTGTCCAAGTTCAGATTCTTTAACTTTTTTGTCAAGGCAATCAGTTTTGAGATGGAGGAGAAAACCAGATTGTTCAGAGTAAAAGACCAACCTCCAGGACACAAACTGACAAACGTTTGGGGGTTTTCAAAAACACAGCTAGGAGGTGAGAAGGAAGATAGATAGATAGATAGATAGATGGATGGATGGATGGATGGATGGATAGATAGATAGATAGATAGATAGATAGATAGATATTAACATGCCCAGTATTCAAACAAGAAGCTAAACAGCACACTACAATAGGTACATGAGCTGGAACTGTAGGCAGGTACGTTAGTAAGAGATGATTTGTTATTACAAGAAATCGCGCATTTTTATGCAAGTAATTTTAAGATTTTTCGAGAGATAAATTCCTCTTTTATGCTATATTCATTAACTTAATTCTAACTTTATTTTCCCCTTGACAGTCATATATACAATTAGGTTTCTAGATGAACAAAAGTTTTGGGCACTTGTTAAAACGAAAGTAGAGTAGTTTGCCCTTTATTGTACATACAAATAGAGGGCGCTGCGTTTGACACTTCCTTTATTTTGCCCCGTTCTTGACGATGAACAACAATTTCGTAAACTGTAAGAATTTTTTTAAAATTTTTTTCACTCACAAAAACGAAACTTAAGAATATCTGTATTTTTATGAACGTTTTTTATCCAGCTCACTTTTATCGCCGATTTTTTAAAGCTTGGGTCTAAATATTTCATTTTTATGTGACTGACAGATCGATCGGCCTTTGAACTGTAAATCAATCACCGACTCAGTAGGCTAATTACCCATAGGGTAGACGCTGTCTTCTCATTACGCATCGATATATGCAATTATCCGCTATGCACCTCAGCTTTTATTTTTTACAACGGTTTCATTAAGTTTTGGGTAGAGGAAAGGATTAAGAAGTAGGTAATCAATAATTGGACATTTAAGGTTTCACTGACAACAAAAGTCCAAAGATCTTAATCATTTTATTTAAAAGTAATATACAAACCTTTATTGAGTATTTGTAGATTTAGGCCATCTACCAACTTTGCTGAATTCCAGTTTGAGAAATTATAGTAGCACTCCAGGAAACTTTTTAAAAATTTTATAATCTATTTCCATTTATTTAATTTTTGTTTGTGGTCAGTTTTGTTTCAGTTCTATTTTTTATTTTCATGATGCTTGCACTGGATTAGATTCCTCTCTAGCTCAATTGTTCATCAGATCTGTCTATAAGCTTCTAATCCAGTGATAAAATAGAAACACTGTGATAGTCTCTGTTAAAATGTTATTAACATTCCATTCTTGTTCACTTTGTTTCACTCCCTTCTATTTGTTAGAGTATTCTGTACATTGGTTTAATTTTCCTTGTGCTAGTGATAACTTTGGTTAAGTCAAATAATAAAGTTTTTGTTATATCATTATGATTTAAATATTACAATCATTACTTTTTTTTTTTTCTTAGAAACAAATCATGACATCTTTACCAACAATCCCAGAATTTTACAATGGACGCTCAGTTCTTATCACTGGGGCAACAGGCTTTATGGGAAAAGCTTTGGTGGAAAAGTTGTTACGATCCTGTCCAGACTTAAAAACCTGCTACATTTTGATAAGGCCTAAAAAAGGCAAAGACATAGAACAGAGACTTGAAGAATTGCTGAATTCAAAGGTATTTGAAATATTTCATTTGTCATTGCTTGTAAATAAATTCAGATATTATGAATTTCTTTATGATTCTTTGTGAACTTCTTCATACATCTGTATTATCACCAAATCCCTTTTTAACACCAAAACCTGACTTCTCCAGTGATTTATCACCAAGTTTCTTTTAACACCAAAACCTGACTGAACAAATGATGGCAACAAATAAACTGTAGTTCAGTTTTGGAAAGTTTTGCTGTAGATATGTGTACATGTATATCAGTATTTTATTATTTATTTCACTTTTCTTAATGGATCATCTTTTTGTTATAGTGTCCCTTGATGAGTTTTCCATCTCCATTATGGTCACACTATTATGAAGTTCCAAAAGTCCATTTCTTGCAAATTTTTATAAGTCTTCCCTGTATTTATCAATCAAACCCCTTCATAACATCAGGGGGCCTCGGTGGCCTAAAGTGGTCGCTAACTGGATCACGGCACCTCTTATCACCAGGGTTCAAATCCCACTCTAGACAGATCCTAGTGTAAGAAAGTTTGTCAGTTCAATTGCTGAAGGTTGGTGGTTTTTTCTCTGGGCACTCTAGTTTCCTCCACCATTCCAGAACTGAACTCCTCAAAATAAGCGAAAGAATCTTGACTCAGGCCTTAAAACACCATTACTCTACTGCACTCCTTCTTTACATCAACCCTGACTTAACATAAGTAGGCAATGATTCGAGATTTTACTGTAGTTCTGCTAATCAAAAGTTTAGCATTTTACCTTTCTTAATTGGTAACATATTTTGATAAATTTAACACAGATTCTGTAATAATTTGTTTAACCCTTAGATATACATGTATATCTATGTAATACCAGTAATTAATTTGATTTCAGCTATTCAATAAGTTAAGATCAGACCAACCAGATTTCAGACACAAAGTTGTACCAATAACTGGTGATATACTACATAGTAACTTAGGTATAAGTCAGTCTGATGAAAAATTACTAATAGAAAACACGACCATTGTATTCCACTCAGCTGCTACAGTCAAGTTTGATGAAGAAATGAAGTAAGTTTTTGGGGATTTAGTTTTTATAATGTTATAATATTAAACATGCATACAATAGAGTCTTTCAGCGTTATACATGCTCTTTTTTCATACACTGCGTTATCATAATTTGTAAATTCAGAAGACAAATATACATACATGTATATATATATATATATATAGAGAGAGAGAGAGAGAGAGAGAGAGAGAGAGAGAGAGAGAGAGAGAGAGAGAAAGAGAGAGAGAGAGAGCAAAGGCCACCTCAGTCAGACTTAAAAAATTGTATTAAATATATACAAAATTTTAAATAATATTTTCTTGTTTCATGATAGCTTGAAGAGCAACCATAGCTTTTAACTAAATTACTCGGGGATTGATCTAGATTTTTGAGGGAACTACTGTTTTGCAGATATGGGTAGAAAATTGGTGAGTGATCAGTTGGTGCAGAGTATAATGGTTTGAAAAACAACCATAGCTCTTAACTGAATTCCTCAGGTATTAAATTAAGTTTTTAAGGATACATACTGTTTGTAAAAAGGAGGGAAAAATTGGTGGGTGATCATTTGGTCCAAGGTAACAGCTGGTTTGGAGGATAGGGAAAGATAGCATCTGTTTTAATGATATATGAGTATAATGTTTTCTAAACCTTTTGATTTTACATTTTATTTAGACTGTCTGTAGAGATGAATGTTGTCGGTGTGCAAAGAGTGATTGAATTTTGTAAGAAACTTAAAAAAGTAGAGGTATGTATAGATCTGCCAATATATAGAGTTTTATATAAAATACAGTGGAACATTACAGATATTAATAAAATTTAAATAATGAAAACACGACTCAGAAAAAAATAGACTTAAGTTTGTTAGTACGGGTCATTCTCAAAAACATAGTTTTTTTGTGCCTTCCTTGCTGCTTTTCCAATGTGCTATTTCCGAATTTCTCACTTTTCCCCATCTGTTACGTCACATTCATGTACACCAAAAAAATTGACATCATTATTGTTTTGTGTAGGCATTAGTATGCCAATTAAAAATCAATTACGTCACTTTAACTCACTTTTGCTGGCAGCTAAACAAACCGTTTGATGCATTTATTTGTGTACAATTCATGTTTTTATGTTGCAAGTAAATTAGAAAAGAATTCTATAAAGTAACAGATGTGTAGGACAGTGATATCTCAAACTAAACTGAATATTAATGTCCAGAATTAGCTGAAGCTTGTACTTGATAGGAAATTATTCATCCTGGTCTGAGATATGACTGTCACCTGTGTAGGATTCTGTTAATTTATTCAAATCTCAACCAAGACTAAAAAGTGAGACGAGGGACCCTGGCCCAAGTGCAGTATTTTAGTGCAATAATTTTTTATGGCTAATTGGGACAGGGCCACTTCTAGGATTTAATACTGTTTGCTTTTTCTCTTGTTTCTTTTACAAATATATGTAAATTTTATATAAGATACATTTGATGTATACATTGTCATCAGATCTTGAATGCCCTCTAGTATATTTAAAAAAACTACTTATCTTATTCACCTCCAGTTTATTTCCAATTGTCAAGTTAAAAAGTTGAAAAATTATAGCTCATAAAATCTTATAAACAAATGCATAGTATTTCGTTTTCTGAAAAATAGAAAATGTCAGATCTAGCAACATTTAGATTAAAATTGAAAAATGGAGTAGAGTTCAGTAATGTTGTTTTGAGCCACAATCAAAGATTATTTACTGATATATGTTCTCTGGGATGGTGGAGGAAACAGGAGTAAATAGAAAACACAAATAACCTTTAGCGAGCTAGTTAACAAAAATTGTCTCTGGAATCTGGGATGTTAATCTAGTAAAGAACCAATATTTAACTCATTTGATCATACATTCCCTAAAAATCAAGAAAGTAAACTTTATAAAGCAATTTATAAATATTATTGCTACTATTTGCTATGGTTAGCTGAAAATGTTGACTGTTTTGTCATTCTAGGATAGAGTCTAATTATTTATTGCTTATTGCAGATTACAGCTCTTCTTGTAGTTTACAGTACTTCTTGTGCAGCATACATCTGTTTTTGTACCTTACAATGTATCTTGCAGTTTAGAGTACTTCCAGGTCCTGTAGTTAACAGTACTTGTTCACTGCAGTTGTTTAGCATTAAGTTGTTGTTTTGTTGTTTTTTTGATAATAAATATTATATTTTTTCAGGCTTTTGTTCATGTATCCACAGCTTATGCAAATTGTGATAAAAAGAATGTTGATGAATCAATATATGAACCCCCATTACACCCTAGAAAACTGATGGATGCTGTAGAGTAAGTCAGCTCTCTCTCTCTCTCTCTCTCTCTCTCTCTCTCTCTCTCTCTCTCTCTCTCTCTCTCTCTCTGGCAATGCAAAACATTTTACTGGCTCTTAAAAGCATGTGTCATCATCAGTGTGCGAAATTACTGCAGGCCCGATGGCCCGAGGCTATTAACTTTTTGCTCGGGTCATCAACTTCATAGAGTTCAAAGTCCGGTTGGCTCTTTAGTTTAACCATCGATTCCCAGGGCTCCACAAACGCCTATAAGTTCAATCGGCGGTAGGCCAAGGGTACATCAACCCCACCCCACCCCTGCCTCCCGTTCGCTCTCAACGATCGGCAAAGGGTACCCCCAACCCCACCTGTCCCGGTTCAATTTTCTGTTTTTGTTTTTTTTGATAAACACACATCAGATAGGTAAAAAAATAGACATAAAAATTTTTATTTGAAAATATGGTGTTAACATATTGCTTTTTATCGTTCCATAACTGTCCAGTCGTTGGCAATGCAACAAAACGTCAATAAACAGTTAAACTGAATTCTGTTTGGTACATCGGGATATCTGTTGTTTTAATTATGAATTATAAGTCGATAGGTGACAATGTCGCATAAATAGATTAAATACCGTTTGTTAATATCTAGCAAAAATCCCATCACTCGTAACTTAAAATAGATCGACATATAACGGATACAAAAACCACGTGTAATGCCGTGATCATGTTGTTGGTAACCTGAAAAACGGTCGTTATCAATCTAGTCAGCTCTTGTCTGGGTTCAAGGGCGGTTATCAACTATCATTCTATAAACTGGATCTATCAGGCACGTGTATGTGTTTGTATACTCTTAGTAGAAACAATGTGAACAGGTGAAGCCATTAGTAATCAATTAACTTCAAGTAAGGTATTAGGTAATTACTTGTGAATAGAGAAGTTCAGTGAATCGTGACACTGTCCTGAGTAATTTTAATTAGTAACAAGCCGGTATTAAAGAATTTTTAATCAGATTTTATCTTGCTGTTATGGGGAAAAAAGCCGATTCGGATATTTTTCAATCGGCTTATTTAAGTTTGAATCGGCGTTTTTTGCCAAAAATCGGCGTTTGTGAAGGCCTGCCGGTTCTCCTATAGCAGGCAGATATTTCCTCAAGACGCCTAAATTCTTGGTATTTTGTCTCATTATAATAAGAAATCAACATCAATGAACAATACTTTACACTAGTATAACAGACAACAGACAATATAGCAAAGACACAGCAATACATACAGTATAGTTAATATAAGGTTTAATTGGCAAAATTAAAGAAAAGCAAACTTCCATATTTCAGGGCCATTGACTTTTCATTTGGGCTACCAACTTTTAAAAGTTAAGGGCCCTGTTGGCCATCTTGTCTCTCTAGCAAATTTCATACACTGGTCATCATTTGTATAATTTTATTATGTACATGTACGTGTATGTAAAATATTTATATATACATGTAAATCAAAAAGATTCTACCTAATGTAAAAAAAAATATATATATATTATTTTTATTTACATTTAATAAATATAATGACTGGTTTATATTCACAGATGGATGGATAAGGATGTTTTAGAAACACTTACACCCAAGATGGTAGGAAGCCGTCCTAACACATACACCTATACTAAAGCTGTGGCTGAATATTTGATAAAAGAAGACCATGGTGATTTACCAACAACTATTGTCAGACCATCAATTGTAGGAGCTTCTTGTCATGAACCAGAACCTGTAAGTATTGTAAATTAGCATTAAACTTTGTTTGTAATCTACATTTTATCCAATTGTATAATGATTTAGCTTCATTGGGTTTCGTTCTTATTTATATAAACTATGAAGTATTCAAAGTTCAAAACTTCGAAAATGTTTTATTTTATTGTCATATATAAAATCTGCAATCTACATATAAAAACTAATACATAATTCATATAAAATAGCTTTTACATCCAGCCTAAAAGATTAATATGACACATCACACATTAAATTTACTATAATAAAACACTTCAAAATAAAAAGTATTCAATTTGTGGTGCTTTAAAGCAAATCACTAGACAATATTTTATTATGAAATGATTGATTTTAATTTTGATTTTGAATAGTTGATAATAAAATAAAAGGACTCATATAAAATGACATTAATTTTGAGCTTTTGCTATCCATCTTCGTCCGTCGTGTGTCGTCTGTTGTGCGTCGTCCGTCGTGCGTACACTTTTCACATTTTAATCTTCTCCTCCAAAACCACTGGGCCAAATTTAATGAAACTTGGTAACCATCATGCCTGGGTGAAGCTCTTTCAGATTTGCACAAATGAAGGAGTTGTGTCTCCTTGGGGCCCCATAAGGGGGAAAAAGTGAAAAACTTTAAAAATCTTCTCCTCTGAAACTAGAAGAGATATACCTTAGTTATTTCATTTATAACATCCTTAGGTCATCTTTTTTCAGATTTGCACAAATGGTAGCCATGGGGCTCAAAATGGGGAAATTGTAAGGCACTGAGTGGGGAAACTGTGAAAATTATATATTTGTCACTATATCTTGAAAAGTATTAACTTATTGTATAGGCATGTATATTAGAATATTGTAGGTATTGCCACAATGATCATTTTGATTTATGCTACAAGGTCATATGTTGAAAGGTTAAGGTCACAGCTGCAAAAGAAGACTTCAATTGCTTATTATCTTTTAAAACTATTAACTTTTTGAATAGGCATGTATATTAGAATATTTTAGGTATTGCGACAATGATCATTTTGATATATGGTTCAAGGTCATATGTTGAAAGGTTAGGGTCACAGCTGCAAAAGAAGACTTAAATTGCTAATTATCTTGAAAACTATTAACTTTTTATGTAGGCATGTATATTAAAATATTGTAGAAATTGCAACAATGTTCATTTTGATATATGGTACAAGGTCATATGTTGAAGGGTCAAGGTCACAGCTGCAAAAGAAGACTTAAATTACTTATGATCTTGAAAACTATTTACTTTTTGTATAGGCATGTATATTAGAATATTGTAGGTATTGACATGACAATCATTTTGATATATTGTACAAGGTCATATGTTGAAAGGTTAAGGTCACAGCTGCAAAAGAAGACTTAAATTGCTAATTATCTTTGAAAAGTATTAACTTTTTTATGGGCATGTATATTAGAATATTTTAGGTATTGCGACAATGATCATTTTGATATATGGTTCAAGGTCATATGTTAAAAGGTTAGGGTCACAGCTGCAAAAGAAGACTTCAACTTGCTAATTATCTTTGAAAACTATAACTTTTTTGTATAGGCATGTATATTAAAATATTGTAGGTATTGACATGGCGATCATTTTGCTATACGGTTCAAGGTTATATGTTCAAAGGTCAAGGACATAGCTGCATAAGTTTACTGAAATTGATTAATGATTTGGAAATTACATTGCACTACAGTTCATTCATGCATATTATATAAGTTACTTATAAATTAAATGTGAGTGGATATATTTCTGATTAAGTTTTGTGGCAGTTCTTAACATGAGAAAACTTTTAAAGTTTCTGTACTTAATATATTGTCTATTGCACTTTGCAAACAATATTGGACATATCCTCAGGTGAGCGTTAAGGCCCATGGGCCTCTTGTTTAAGAAAGTAAACTATTTATGAGATAATGATGTGTATTTGGTTTAACTGAAAATTTGTTTTAAGTTTTGTTAGTTAATTTTAGCTTATATCTGTAGTTTTTTGTTTGTTTTAGGGCTGGGTAGACAATTTTAATGGACCAACTGGTTTGTTAGCTGCTGTATGTAACTAGTTGTTTTGTTATGTTTAATTTGTTATGATACATTATGTTGCTCTTTATGTACCAAGTTTTCGGGGGTTTTTTTTGGCATCCTCTTTTTAAGTTATTTCTGATGCACAAGAATCACAGCTTTTAATTTAAACCAAGTGGTAAAAATGTTTGCAAGCAAGGAAAATTTATCAAAATGAAGTATTTGTAAATTGTGTTTTGTAATTGGGAATTTTTGCCAAAATATGGTTAAATCAGACTTGGGTACCGGTATTCCATATGATTGTAGGTACCTGGTTTATCAAATTAACAACATCTTTACGACTTCAGGAGCCAGTTTCACAATCATCACTGAACTACAAGTAAGATTTTCCTTAACTTATAACTAGGAAATGTAAATTCCCAATAATTTTGTAAATTGTTAAAATATTCAGAGATTTAGTTTTGTCATTTTGATAATCACCACAAGATTTTCCATCTGAATTCTTTGCTAAATTTTCATTTCTTGTGCTTTACAAAATTGCCAAAATTTGCCAAATTTAAGTTAAGAAAAACCTTAGTTAGGGAATGGTTGTAAAACTTGAACCTGGCCCCAGTTTCACAATCATTCCTTTACTAATATTTTCCTTAACTTAAATTTAGCAAATTTTAGCAACCTCTTTTTGAGTTACAAATAAACACATGAGATAAAACTAAATACAGATGTTACAAGCTTGAAGATCTTCAAAATGACACCTTAAATTACTAAATATCTCAACAATTAACAAAATTATTAAGGTTTCAAATTTGCCAGATTTAAGTTATGGAAAATCTTAGTTAAGGAATGATTGTGAAACCGGGGCCTGTACTTTATGTATATACACATATATATGTCTTAAACTTTTTAATTTCCTATATGATTTCAGATAGGAAATGGTGTGTTAAGAATAATGAAGGGAGATTTTGATGCCACTGCAGATATAATACCAGTAGATTTAGCCTGTAACTTGATGATAGCAGCTGCGTGGTACAGGGGCACACACAAGTAAGTATTCACCTTAAAAAAATTGTTAATAAGAAATTGTCTTTCAAAATATTGTATGTCTTGCATTCGTTTATAAGCCAAAGAAATTTTAAGTGTAAAAAATAAAATAATTTCATTTTAAATTTACAGATATATGTATAAAATATTGCAGAAAAATTATATTTTCTTTAAAACAGTCTCAAAATTAAAATGATAATGATTTTAAATGAAAAGGACTATTATTAAAACATTACTTAGTTAGTACATATACTATACATGTATGTGACTCTTAGTTTGTAATGCAGAGAAATTTAGGGGTGAAATATCTTTGATATTGATGTGCATTTATTTTAGATCCAATGACATCCCAGTATTTCACTCTACAACAGGAAGCATAAACAGGCTAACTTGGGGGAATGTCGGTGAGTATTGACTTTGTTTTATGTTAACCATAATAAGTTCTGTTGTCTTATTTCCGATATTAGCCTCAGGGTCACGAAGGCTGGAGGTAAAAATCAAGGTAATTTCTGTTTAAAGATAAAATTTTTAATGTTTGGATAACAGATTGCTACCAGATATTATGTACAATATACACATGTATATCCACATGTATGTTTGTAGTTTTGCAAGTTTTATACATGTATGCATTGTCATTTGTAGTAAAAATCATTATGCTTGATACAGATTTTTAAGCATGATGTGATAACCCTTTTATCCCCTCACAAGTGAAATTTGGAGGGGATATAGGATTTGGTCCGTGATTGTATGTTACACTTTCCTTGTCAGCACTCTAACTTGTTTATTCCTCAACAGAACTTCATGAAACTTCATACATGGGTCTATTATGGTAATATCTCTGACGAGTTTTTGTTTTTAGCAATGTTCTAAGTCCAAGATGGCTGCCGTTACTATGAATTTTTATTCATCCATTAATTTGGATCAAATTTGGTATATACAAAGTAGAACCCTGAACATTTAATATGTGTGACACGTTTTTTAGTAACTTTTTTTTGTTTGCATGTTATTTGCACAATATGCAAATTAGCAGGCAAGTAAAGCCAGTTTTTTTGAAAAAACAATATTATACAATACTCCATTGCAAGGGGATTAGTATCACTTGATATGCCTTGTTATAATTTAATTATAATTTAAATCTGTCACATTTATAATTATCAACTAACATACATCATGTACCTGTAGTTGTAATATCATTTTTGTTGTATTAATGTTGACAGATGTAGATAACCTTTGATCATGAGATTAATAGATACAGGTACATGTAGATAATTTGTCTACTGTTTAACAAATGATATTTAAAGTAGTGTCATAAGTTACTAACCTTTACCCAGCGAAATTAATGTTATTGACATCATGTAAAAATTAAATTTATATATAAAACATTGTGACTTTTTTACATACATTCATGTAATACTCCAGTTTATGTTTTGTAAATCTCCTGTACTGCTTACCCAAATCAGTTTTAAAAAACTGGTGGTTATCATTGAAAGTTATTTACATAATTCTTTAAATAAAATGAAATTAATTCTATAGGTGGATAAAGTTTATACATATGTCTATACAGAGTTCGGGCAGTTTACTGTTTCGTTAATTCTGTTCTGTAACATATCTAGTCCTGAACTTTCATTAATCTTGCTTATGGATACATTTTTGTCATTTTGTATAGCTAGACTTAAAATTTGTTGTAGTTACTAATCAAGAATTTCATATGCCTCTTTCTATTTTTCCAGAAGTATCTGGCAGATAGGAAAACATTGAAAATCTCTCTCTCTCTCTCTCTCTCTCTCTCTCTCTCTCTCTCTCTCTCTCTCTCTCTCTCTCACACACACACACACACACACACACACACGAATAATTTTATGACTTTGATTTTATATTGAAATATTGATAATACTTTTTGGGCAATTTAGAGTTATTTTTGCTGAAGTTGTCTCCCCTTTAAAACTATTTTAATGTCTGTAGCAGTTGTTTTTATGTCCCATGTTGAATATAAAGTAGTATTTTGGTGATAATATACTAGGTTATCAATGCCAATTTAGGTAAACTATACAGTTTAAATGATAATGGTTCATAAAAATTAAATATATAAAATAGAATTCAACAAGAAGAGAAAACTATATTGCATCTTAACCATCTAAATCAGCTGCTCACAAACAATTCCCATTCAAGGTATTTTTTACTGTTTTTTAACTAAAATAGTTAAACATAACTTGATAGATTATTCTTAACAGGCTTATAAAATGTTATAAAACAGATTTATAATATTTTTTCTAAGAAATCTACTTTACTGAACAAGCATGTCCCAAATTACATAAAGTCTGACAACTGTTGAAAATAAAAAATTATAAAAATATTCTTCTTGATTATACATGTACCGGTATCGAAAATCTACAGCTAAGCAGGTTTCATCAGCTTCTTTTCCTTTAAGCTTTCACTGCTGATTTTTTTTATTCAATTCATGGTACCTGAATCTTATCATTTCATAATTTTAGAGAGAATGTCATATGAATACTTCATGAAGAATCCAGTTAACACAGTATCTAGAATACCAAACCCAAGGTTTACAAAGAGTGCGTAAGTATAGCTTACATGTATATACATATACATTAAGTCTAGAATACCAATATCAGTTTTAAAGAGGACAGTAGAAGATGACTTTTATTGGAGCAAGCAATTATGAATTAATTTTAACGAACCTACAATGCACAACAGTTTTTTCTAAGTTAATGTCAAAGCAGTGTTGATAATGTCGTTTTCATTTTTAGGATTCATTTTAGTTACGGATGAGTATTGGCACATAAAATCTTCAAAATCGGTTAAAAATATAATTATATGTGTTCTTCATTTGCAGTAAAATTATAGAAAGAATGACCCACAGACGTTATGTTCTTCTATCTTGATATATATTATTTATTTTAATAGGGTTTGGCATGACCTAAATATATTGTTTGACCATTTAATACCGGCTTATCTTATGGACTTCTACATGTGGATATCTGGTAAACGACCAATGTAAGTAATACATCTACATTAATCCAACTTTTAACTTTTAAGCAAGTGTAAGCTTTAACTCTCATAAGATTAAATGAACACCTCATTGGCATAGAGGTAGAAGATCATCTGCAACAAAAGTGGGAGGTGATGGGTTCAAACCCAAGCCTAGACATACATAAGACTTTATAATTGAAACACTACATGTACTCCCCTACCTGGCACCCAGCATTAGAAGAATAGACTTACACATCTAAGACAAACACATATTTTTATACATTGTATTGCAATTCCTGTGTTATCATTGACATTTAATTTCATGATTAAATATCAATTTTATGTCAACTTATTATGATTTAAAAATAGCTCAAAGTCAAAGTTAGTATAGGATGGAAGTCAAGCTATTAATGTTAAATATAAATAACAAAGAAATATATATACAGTCAAACCTGTCTATAAAGGCCACCCATGGGAATCAATCAAAGTGGCCTTTATGGACAGGTGGCCTTTATATACAAGTTTAAATAATATAGACAAAGAGCAAATTGGATAGAATTTTATTGGCCTATATAAGCAGGTGGTCCTTCTAGAGAAGTGGCCTTTAAGGCAGATTTGACTGTATGTTGAACTTATATTTGTAAACAAAAAATGTAAGTTTGACTAGATTTCCTCATATTTTCAGATTTGTGAAGATTCAGGATAGGCTACGAAAAGCTGTGGCTAGTTTAGATTTCTTTACTTCACGAGAATGGAACTTTAGCACTACAAACATGTACATGTTACTGGGTAAGATGTCAGAGGAAGACAGAAAGGTAAGATTAATCTGTCAATACTACATGTACTACAAAATAATCATTTACTTCTAACATTAACTTCAGATTCTCAATACATGTACTACAAAATTATCATTTACTACTAACATTAACTTCAGATTCTCAATACATGTACTACAAAATTATCATTTACTACTAACATTAACTTCAGATTCTCAATACTACAAAATTATCATTTACTACTAACATTAACTTCAGATTCTCAATACATGTACTACAAAATTATCATTTACTACTAACATTAACTTCAGATTCTCAATACATGTACTACAAAATTATCATTTACTACTAACATTAACTTCAGATTCTCAATACATGTACTACAAAATTATCATTTACTACTAACATTAACTTCAGATTCTCAATACTACAAAATTATCATTTACTACTTACATTAACTTCAGATTCTCAGTACAACAAAATTATCATTTACTACTAACATTAACTTCAGATTCTCAATACTACAAAATTATCATTTACTACTAACATTAACTTCAGATTCTCAGTACTACAAAATTATCATTCACTCCTAACATTATCTTCAGACTCTCAATACTACAAAATTATCATTTACTACTAACATTAACTTCAGATTCTCAGTACTACAAAATTATCATTTACTACTAACATTAACTTCAGATTCTCAATACTACAAAATTATCATTTACTACTAACATTAACTTCAGATTCTCAGTACTACAAAATTATCATTTACTACTTACATTAACTTCAGATTCTCAGTACAACAAAATTATCATTTACTACTAACATTAACTTCAGATTCTCAATACTACAAAATTATCATTTACTACTAACATTAACTTCAGATTCTCAATACTACAAAATTATCATTTACTACTAACATTAACTTCAGATTCTCAATACTACAAAATTATCATTTACTACTAACATTAACTTCAGATTCTCAGTACTACAAAATTATCATTTACTACTTACATTAACTTCAGATTCTCAGTACAACAAAATTATCATTTACTACTAACATTAACTTCAGATTCTCAATACTACAAAATTATCATTTACTACTAACATTAACTTCAGATTCTCAGTACTACAAAATTATCATTCACTCCTAACATTATCTTCAGACTCTCAATACTACAAAATTATCATTTACTACTAACATTAACTTCAGATTCTCAGTACTACAAAATTATCATTCACTCCTAACATTATCTTCAGACTCTCAATACTACAAAATTATCATTTACTACTAACATTAACTTCAGATTCTCAGTACTACAAAATTATCATTTACTACTAACATTAACTTCAGATTCTCAGTACTACAAAATTATCATTTACTACTAACATTAACTTCAGATTCTCAGTACTACAAAATTATCATTCACTCCTAACATTAACTTCAGATTCTCAGTACTACAAAATTATCATTTACTACTAACATTATCTTCAGACTCTCAGTACTACAAAATTATCATTTACTACTAACATTAACTTCAGACTCTCAGTACTACAAAATTATCATTTACTACTAACATCAACTTCAGACTCTCAGTACTACAAAATTATCATTTACTACTAACATTAACTTCAGACTCTCAGTACTACAAAATCATCATTTACTACTAACATTAACTTCAGACTCTCAATACTACAAAATTATCATTTACTACTAACATTAACTTCAGACTCTCAATACTACAAAATTATCATTTACTACTAACATTGATTTCAGACTCTCAATTCTACAAAATTATCATTTTCTACTAACATTAACTTCAGACTCTCAATACTACAAAATCATCATTTACTACTACCATTAACTTCAGACTCTCAATACTACAAAATCATCATTTACTACTACCATTAACTTCAGACTCTCAATACTACAAAATTATCATTTACTACTAACATTGATTTCAGACTCTCAATACTACAAAATTATCATTTACTACTAACATTAACTTCAGACTCTCAATACTACAAAATTATCATTCACTACTAACATTGATTTCAGACTCTCAATACTACAAAATTATCATTTACTACTAACATTAACTTCAGACTCTCAATACTACAAAATTATCATTTTCTACTAACATTAACTTCAGACTCTCAATACTACAAAATTATCATTGACTACTAACATTAACTTCAGACTCTCAATACTACAAAATTATTATTTACTACTAACATTAACTTCAGACTCTCAATACTACAAAATTATCATTTACTACTAACATTAACTTCAGATTCTCAGTACTACAAAATTATCATTTACTACTAACATTAACTTCAGACTCTCAATACTACAAAATTATTATTTACTACTAACATAAACTTCAGACTCTCAGTACTACAAAATTATCATTGACTACTAACATAAACTTCAGACTCTCAATACTACAAAATTATTATTTACTACTAACATTAACTTCAGACTCTCAGTACTACAAAATTATCATTTACTACTAACATTAACTTCAGACTCTCAATACTACAAAACTATCATTTACTACTAACATTAACTTCAGACTCTCAGTACTACAAAATTATCATTTTCTACTAACATTAACTTCAGACTCTCAATACTACAAAATCATCATTTACTACTAACATTAACTTCAGACTCTCAATACTACAAAATTATCATTTACTACTAACATTGATTTCAGACTCTCAATACTACAAAATTATCATTTTCTACTAACACTAACTTCAGACTCTCAATACTACAAAATCATCATTTACTACTAACATTAACTTCAGACTCTCAATACTACAAAATTATCATTTACTACTAACATTGATTTCAGACTCTCAGTACTACAAAATTATCATTTACTACTAACATTAACTTCAGACTCTCAATACTACAAAACTATCATTTACTACTAACATTAACTTCAGACTCTCAGTACTACAAAATTATCATTTTCTACTAACATTAACTTCAGACTCTCAATACTACAAAATCATCATTTACTACTAACATTAACTTCAGACTCTCAATACTACAAAATTATCATTTACTACTAACATTGATTTCAGACTCTCAATACTACAAAATTATCATTTTCTACTAACACTAACTTCAGACTCTCAATACTACAAAATCATCATTTACTACTAACATTAACTTCAGACTCTCAATACTACAAAATTATCATTTACTACTAACATTGATTTCAGACTCTCAATACTACAAAATTATCATTTACTACTAACATTGATTTCAGACTCTCAATACTACAAAATTATCATTTTCTACTAACATTAACTTCAGACTCTCAATACTACAAAATTATCATTTACTACTAACGTTAACTTCAGATTCTCAATACTACAAAATTATCATTTACTACTAACGTTAACTTCAGATTCTCAATACTACAAAATTATCATTTACTACTAACATTAACTTCAGATTCTCAATACTACAAAATTATCATTTACTACTAACATTAACTTCAGATTCTCAATACTACAGAATTATCATTTACTACTAATGTTAACTTCAGACTCTCAGTACTACAAAATTATCATTTACTACTAACATTAACTTCAGATTCTCAATACTACAAAATTATCATTTACTACTAACATTAACTTCAGATTCTCAATACTACAAAATTATCATTTACTACTAACATTAACTTCAGACTCTCAATACTACAAAATTATCATTTACTACTAACATTAACTTCAGACTCTCAATACTACAAAATTATCATTTACTACTAACATTAACTTCAGACTCTCAATACTACAAAATTATCATTTACTACTAACATTAACTTCAGACTCTCAATACTACAAAATTATCATTTACTACTAACATTAACTTCAGACTCTCAATACTACAAAATTATCATTTACTCCTAACATTGATTTCAGACTCTCAATACTACAAAATTATCATTTACTACTAACATTAACTTCAGACTCTCAGTACTACAAAATTATCATTTACTACTAACATTAACTTCAGACTCTCAGTACTACAAAATTATCATTTACTACTAACATTGACTTCAGACTCTCAATACTACAAAATTATCATTTACTACTAACATTAACTTCAGATTCTCAGTACTACAAAATTATCATTTACTACTAACATTAACTTCAGACTCTCAATACTACAAAATTATCATTTTCCACTAACATTAACTTCAGACTCTCAGTACTACAAAATTATCATTTACTACTAACATTAACTTCAGACTCTCAGTACTACAAAATTATCATTTTCTACTAACATTAACTTCAGACTCTCAGTACTACTAAATTATCATTTACTACTAACATTAACTTCAGACTCTCAGTACTACAAAATTATCATTTACTACTAACATTAACTTCAGACTCTCAATACTACAAAATTATCATTTACTACTAATATTATCTTCAGACTCTCAATACTACAAAATTATCATTTACTACTAACATTAACTTCAGACTCTCAGTACTACAAAATTATCATTTACTACTAACATTAACTTCAGACTCTCAATACTACAAAATTATCATTTACTACTAATATTATCTTCAGACTCTCAATACTACAAAATTATCATTTTCCACTAACATTAACTTCAGACTCTCAGTACTACAAAATCATCATTTACTACTAACATTAACTTCAGACTCTCAGTACTACAAAATTATCATTTACTACTAACATTATCTTCAGACTCTCAATACTACAAAATTATCATTTACTACTAACATTAACTTCAGACTCTCAATACTACAAAATTATCAATTACCTCTAACATTAACTTCAGACTGTCAATACTACAAAATTATCATTTACTACTAACATTGATTTCAGACTCTCAATACTACAAAATTATCATTTTCTACTAACATTAACTTCAGACTCTCAATACTACAAAATCATCATTTACTACTACCATTAACTTCAGACTCTCAATACTACAAAATTATCATTTACTACTAACATTGATTTCAGACTCTCAATACTACAAAATTATCATTTACCACTAACATTAACTTCAGACTCTCAATACTACAAAATTATCATTTACTACTAACATTGATTTCAGACTCTCAATACTACAAAATTATCATTTACTACTAACATTAACTTCAGACTCTCAATACTACAAAATTATCATTTACTCCTAACATTATCTTCAGACTCTCAATACTACAAAATTATCATGTACTACTAACATTTACTTCAGACTCTCAATACTACAAAATTATCATTTTCCACTAACATTAACTTCAGACTCTCAGTACTACAAAATTATCATTTTCTACTAACATTAACTTCAGACTCTCAATACTACAAAATTATCATTTACTACTAATGTTAACTTCAGACTCTCAGTACTACAAAATTATCATTTACTACTAACATTAACTTCAGATTCTCAATACTACAAAATTATTATTTACTACTAACATAAACTTCAGACTCTCAGTACTACAAAATTATCATTGACTACTAACGTTAACTTCAGACTCTCAATACTACAAAATTATCATTGACTACTAACATAAACTTCAGACTCTCAGTATTACAAAATTATTATTTACTACTAACATTAACTTCAGACTCTCAATACTACAAAACTATCATTTACTACTAACATTAACTTCAGACTCTCAGTACTACAAAATTATCATTTTCTACTAACATTAACTTCAGACTCTCAATACTACAAAATCATCATTTACTACTAACATTAACTTCAGACTCTCAATACTACAAAATTATCATTTACTACTAACATTGATTTCAGACTCTCAATACTACAAAATTATCATTTTCTACTAACACTAACTTCAGACTCTCAATACTACAAAATCATCATTTACTACTAACATTAACTTCAGACTCTCAATACTACAAAATTATCATTTACTACTAACATTGATTTCAGACTCTCAATACTACAAAATTATCATTTCTACTAACATTAACTTCAGACTCTCAATACTACAAAATTATCATTTACTCCTAACATTATCTTCAGACTCTCAATACTACAAAATTATCATTTACTACTAACATTAACTTCAGACTCTCAATACTACAAAATTATCATTGACTACTAACATTAACTTCAGACTCTCAATACTACAAAATTATCATTTTCTACTAACATTAACTTCAGACTCTCAATACTACAAAATTATCATTGACTACTAACATTAACTTTAGATTCTCAGTACTACAAAATTATCATTTACTACTAACATTAACTTTAGATTCTCAGTACTACAAAATTATCATTGACTACTAACATTAACTTTAGATTCTCAGTACTACAAAATTATCATTGACTACTAACATTAACTTTAGATTCTCAGTACTACAAAATTATCATTTACTACTAACATTAACTTCAGTCTCTCAGTACTACAAAATTATCATTTACTACTAACATTCACTTCAGACTCTCAATACTACAAAATTATCATTTTCTACTAACATTAACTTCAGACTCTCAATACTACAAAATTATCATTTTCTACTAACATTAACTTCAGACTCTCAGTACTACAAAATTATCATTTACTACTTACATTAACTTCAGATTCTCAATACTACAAAATTATTATTTACTACGAACATTAACTTCAGACTCTCAATACTACAAAATTATCATTTACTACTAACATTAACTTCAGACTCTCAATACTACAAAATTATCATTTACTACTAACATTAACTTCAGACTCTCAATACTACAAAATTATCATTTACTGCTAACATTAACTTCAGACTCTCAATACTACAAAATTATCATTTACTACTAACATTAACTTCAGACTCTCAATACTACAAAATTATCATTTTCCACTAACATTAACTTCAGACTCTCAATACTACAAAATTATCATTTACTACTAACATTAACTTCAGACTCTCAGTACTACAAAATTATCATTCACTACTAACATTAACTTCAGACTCTCAATACTACAGAATTATCTTTACTACTAACATTAACTTCAGACTCTCAGTCTTGAGTTACTATTGTTGTTCTCTTGTGGTGCAACTTCTTAACAGATGCAGAGTGGGATTATGATTATTTTATAGTATAGGTTTGATATCTGACAAGATCTTAAATGGTTTTTGTCGAGCCTGGCATAGCCATAAAGTGAGAGTTAGGTCTGTAGCGGCGGCGTGTCAAAATGTGAAAGTTTATGTTTAAGTAATTTATTTTCTTCTTGATCAAAAACCTACCAGGCGAGCGTTTAAATCTGTGGAATTCTTATCTTAATATTCATTTACTTATAAAGGGTTGAGAGGATTGGTTTTAGAGGCTGAGTAGTCTAAAGCATGGGACTGATAGATCACATTGCCTTCACTATCTAGGTTTGAATCCCACAAATCCAGGTCCTAAGACTGTTTGTCAGTTCACCTGCTAAATGTTGGTTATTTAGTTTCTCCACCATCCTTGAACTGACCATCTCTATACTTGTGAAATACAAGTACATTTGACTGAGGTTTAAAGCATACTTACTCCACTCCACTGATAGTGAGACTTGGTGGTTGAGGAATCTAAACCCATTTACTCCACTCCATTGATAATGGGTACTCACAAGCTGAGGGGTCTAAAACCCCTGTTGAAGAATCACACTGCCTGCATTTGAATTCCTCTGTTAAATCATAGTAAGAAAATTTGTCGGTTCCCTTGTCTCAGTTCAGTGGTTTTTTTGGTCTCCTTCACTGCCAGAGAACTGAACACCTTAATATAAGTGAAAGAATCTTGTCTCAGGCATAAAACTCATTAGTTGAACATTAAACATTTATTCACTTCACTCTTCCTCCAAATAGAGACCACTGTAGTAGCTCAGTTGGTAGAGGTCGTGGGTTTGATACCAAACGGGGTCTGACCCAAGATTTGAAAATGGGCATTGACTGTTCTTTCACCAAGCACTCCGGCATAACGAAATGAAAGTCACGGTTCTTTTGGTTAGGAACTTAAAATAAACAAGGTCCTGGGTCAAGGTTGGTGTTGCACAATAAAGAGCCCTGCTGTATAATGCCATCAGCACAACACACAGAAAAAAATTCTGCACTGTCGCCTATAGCTGGGGGCATCTAGATATAAACTGAAATACCGTATTCTTGACTGGGACATTAGACAACATTTCTCATTCACTCACTCACTCTTCCTCTGCATGCATTGATTAATCAAAACAAATTTAAATTCTGCACTGTCACCTATAGCTGGGGGCATCTAGATATAACTGAAATACTGTATTCTTGACTGGGACATTAGACAACATTTCTCATTCACTCACTAACTCTACCTCTGCATGCATTGATTAATCAAAACAAATTTAAAGTCCAGTTTGAAGTCTACTGCACTTTAAAAAATTGATGTTTTTATTGTAATCCTTGTAAAAATTTGACATCTCAAATTTTAGATATTGGAGATATATATATCTTTTTGATTTCTTTAAAGGTGTTCAATTTTGATCCAAAATGTATAGATTGGAGAAGTTATATGGAATATTACTGCCTGGGAACAAAAAGATTTGTATTGAAAGAAGAAATTGAGGAGTTACCTAGAGCCAGAAAAACTCTGAGAAGGTAGGTACAAGAAAAAACACTTTAAATCACAAAATTTTTTACATTATTTATGTATTTATTTATTATTTTTATTTTTGTGTCGCCTGACTAGGCGACATATAGGGATTACTTTCATCGGCGGTGTCGGCGTCGTCGGCATCTGCGGCGTCCGGATTTCCTTGTCCGGAGCATAACATTGGTGTTGTACGTTCAAATGACTCCAAACTTGGTGTGCATGTTTCTGGCAATGACTCGAAGTGCATTGCACAAGAACCGCAACTGTATCTTTTTCCGTTTTTGAATTATTTCCCTTTGATTGATTTTTATAGAGCATTTCTTGTCTGTAGCATAACTTTGGTGTAGTATGTTCAAATGACTCCTAACTTGGTGTGCATGTTTCTGGCAATGACTCGAAGTGCTGTGCACAAGAACTGCAACTCTATCTTTTTCTGTTTTTGAATTATTTCCCTTTGATTGATTTTTATAGAGCATTTCTTGTCTGGAGCATTACTTTGGTGTAGTATGTTCAAATGGCTCCAAACTTGATGTACATGTTTCAGGCAATGACTCGAAGTGCAGTGCACAAGAACCACAACTGTATCTTGTTCCGTTGTTGAATTATTTCCCTTTGATTGATTTTTATGCAGTGTCAGGCAACACATCTGTTTCAAAGAAACCTATCTAGTTTTATTTATTTTTTTGTTCGCAACTTGTTACTCTAAGGAAGTAACATAGAACAAATATTTCTCAAATTTTTTTTTTTTTCAAATACATGTATCCTTATAATTGACATGTACTTCAAATAAAAGTACATGATTTCTCAAAAAAATTAACCAGTGCTAAAATTTCATTATTTCCCCTATAGAATTTTCAAGAGACTAATACATTACTCCATTTGTTTTCAGATATTTCTGATTTATCCTTTTTGAATTATTTTATTTTACAGGTTACAACAGTTGAATTACATAGTAAATATCATGATAATCATAGTGGTGTGGAGATTATTAATGAACAGAGTCGCAGTGGCTAAATCACTTTGGAATCTTGTTATTCGAGGTGCCATGAAAGTTTTTATGAAGTTACCTAGAGTTGTGAAATCAGCTTAATAAAGAAACATGGATATATCAAGTCTATCCATGACAATTTACAAAAAAAATTCAGGAATCCAGTCATTACACAATTAACTGTTATCATCTAGTTGTGGGGGGATGACTATAAAGTACCATTGAAATACGGATTTTTAGTGATAATATTATACTAATTCAGAAACCAAGTTCTAATACATGTTTGATTTAAGAACCAAAGCTAACAGTGTAAACCAAATAGCTAGCAATTTCTAGTTTGATTGAAGATGTTCATTTAATCATTATATATGATATATTTTTTTATTTTACACCCAAGTGCATTCTAAAGTAAGCAGCTAGACACCACCTAGCTTTACAAGATGGCCAATAGAGTTTTTGGCAAAATTTTAAAAAATTGATATCTTTTTTAAAAGTTTTTTTTTTAATGCCTTAGTTACAATTTACACTTAAATAAAAATAATGTCTTTGGTAGATAGATTATAATTTGTTATCTGAAATCAAAGATATTAAATAAAAAGTCTTACTGTGGTAAAGAGACAGTATATGTAGATTTCTGCTGCGGGACATTTAACAGAACGTGGCTTTATAGTGAACAATTATTTGATATACATGTACAAGGTTGTGAACAAACAATCAGGATGTTCGTTCAGTTTTCATTATTTTTGTATGTTTTTGTATGATTATGTAATTGACATAATGCTTTAGTTTACACCATAATAAACATCTCAGGAAAATTCATCATACATATATAGGTTCTTCAGATTCTGTTGGCAGTGTACACTTATACAGTGATTTTGTTTTTAATGTATTTGAATCATCATTACAAATACATCATTTGGTGTGCTTATATAAAGGCTAAAGCTGAAAAAATACTATCATTACCAGAATGCCTTGTTTAGACTCGTCTGTGTGTATGAATACCCCGTCATGAGATTTTGAACTACCTGTTATGTGCATATATATTTTTGGATAGGCTTATTAAAACTGTTTCAAGGTGGGAAAATCACAAATGAATATAAATAATTAAATTTCTGTAATTATTTTTTGTGTCACTTGTTTTGCCGTAATGAGAATTTTGCCAATTCCAGTTTGTACTTGAAACATCCATCTGTGATGCATGATAATTGTACTTGAAACATCCATCTGTGATGCATGATAAACATTTTCTTTTATTTGTAGTACTGCATTATTTAACTTATATTATTCTGATCGAATTTAACATTATTTACACAATAACAAGTTTATTATACAGGTTACTATGGTTACCATTAAAATCATGACAATGGATTTTAGCAGTTTTAAGAACATTTATAAATTTTTACACTCTGTTTGTGATAATTAAGTCTATACAGCTTTATATTTATTTATTGCTACCAGTATTGATAGAATTCGGAAATCCTCTTCATCAATTAGTTATAGTTTTTTTTACTATATATTTTATACTGATAACTACCAGTAGTAAATTTTATATATATTTACAATGTATACATTATTGTAAAATGAATATATTTGATTAAAAACTTGCTAAACCTTTAATCTCCACAAATTTAAGAGGTATGACCAAGAAAGATAATCCATTTAATACAATGTTTACAAGATAATAGGGTTTTATTGAAAGAAAAATGTCTACCTATATATATATATATATATATATATATATATATATATATATATATATATGTGATATATTTTACAGGGTTATAGTGTTTGTTACCATGGTTACACAACAGATCCAGATTAAACTTGTCCCAGATTGTGTTGAAAATCAAGTAAAATGTATTAAACCTGACAAAATGAAAAAATTCAGCTTAGATACAAAATTGTTTCATTCTTTTAAATTTAGAAAAAATTTTTATCCTAATTTATGTGATATAACCCAGAAAAAAGACATTTTATTTCATGCAGTATGTAGGAGGTGGTGGTCTTTTCAAATAAATGAAAGATGTCTACCTACATGTTAGTGATGTTTTGTAGGGGGGTGTGGGGGGGGGGGGGGGGGGGGGGGCAGGAGTCTGGATTTCAATGAACATGATTTTTTTTCTATCATTATTATTGAGGGGACAGGAGTCTGGATTACATTGAACATGGCTTTTTTTTTCTCTCATTGTTCTGGTTTTTCATTTTATGATTCTATGTTTACTAATTTTAATTGATCTCTATCTGGTTACACAAATTTCATGCTACAAGTGCCTTAAGTCTACAAATACTTTTTAAAGCAGGGTGTAAATTTATTACGATTTATACAAATGGCAACATTATTATTTCAGTTTTTCTCGGATATGGATACATTGAGAAAAAATATTATTTTGTGTCCATTTGTAATCTGACGGTTTGTAAATGTTTATGAAGGAATTATATGTAATACATGTACAAGAAAAATAAAAAAATTTATCAGAAGAATTTTATTCAGATTTATGTTGTATTATAACCAGTAAACTTTGCACAAGATTGTATTTTTTACCTACAGCTCTGCCTAAAATTAAGTCTTGTAATGATTGAACCTTTGACCTCATTAAAGGCTAATTAATCTTCTTGTTGAAGTCCAATTAAGGCATTCATGTTTTTTTTTTTTTTTTCCCCCTTTTGCTATACTTTGATTACATTCTGTGTTAAATGAAAGTTTTGTTGTATGATGTAGAGTCAAGGTTTCATACTTGTTCAGGGCAAATAAAGGTTGGACTCTGTATTAAACTTAAGCCAAGCTAGCCAATACAATTTTCAGTTTTATAACCGTAACAGTTCAATAGATGAACCTTAATCTTAACTCAAGAACCTTATAAAACTTGGTAAGGGTTGAGTGTACCTTATAAAACTTGGTAAGGGTTGAGTGTACCTTGTAAAACTTGGTAAGGGTTGAGTGTACCTTATAAAACTTGGTAAGCGTTGAGTGTACCTTATAAAACTTGGTAAGGGTTGAGTGTACCTTGTAAAACTTGGTAAGCGTTGAGTGTACCTTGTTAAACTTGGTAAGGGTTGAATGTACCGTATAAAACTTGGTAAGGGTTGAGTGTACCTCATAAAACTTTGAAAGGGTTGAGTGTACCTTATAAAACATGGTAAGGGTTGAGTGTACCTTATAAAACTTGGTAAGGGTTGAGTGTACCTTATAAAACTTGGTAAGGGTTGAGTGTACCTTATAAAACTTGGTAAGGGTTGAGTGTACCTTATAAAACTTGGTAAGCGTTGAGTGTACCTTGTAAAACTTGGTAAGCATTGAGTGTACCTTATAAAACTTGGTAAGCGTTTAGTGTACCTTATAAAACTTGGTAAGGGTTGAGTGTACCTTTTAAAACTTGGTCAGCGTTGAGTGTACCTTGTAAAACTTGGTAAAGGTTGAGTGTACCTTATAAAACTTGGTAAGGGTTGAGTGTACCTTATAAAACTTGGTAAGGGTTGAGTGTACCTTATAAAACTTGGTAAGGGTTGAGTGTACCTTATAAAACTTGGTAAGGATTGCGTGTACCTTGTAAAACTTGGTAAGGGTTGAGTGTACCTGATAAAACTTGGTAAGGGTTGAGTGTACCTTATAAAACTTGGTAAGTGTTGAGTGTACCTTATAAAACTTGGTAAGCGTTGAGTGTACCTTATAAAACTTGGTAAGGGTTGAGTGTACCTTATAAAACTTGGTAAGGATTGCGTGTACCTTGTAAAACTTGGTAAGGGTTGAGTGTACCTGATAAAACTTGGTAAGGGTTGAGTGTACCTTATAAAACTTGGTAAGGGTTGAGTGTACCTTATAAAACTTGGTAAGCGTTGAGTGTACCTTATAAAACTTGGTAAGGGTTGAGTGTACCTTATAAAACTTGGTAAGGGTTGAGTGTACCATATAAAACTTGGTAAGGGTTGAGTGTACCTTATAAAACTTGGTAAGCGTGGAGTGTACCTTATAAAACTTGGTAAGCGTTGAGTGTACCTTATAAAACTTGGTAAGCCTTGAGTGTACCTTATAAAACTTGGTAAGCGTTGAGTGTACCTTATAAAACTTGGTAACGGTTGAGTGTACCTTATAAAACTTGGTTAGGGTTGAGTGTACCTTATAAAACTTGGTTAGGGTTGAGTGTACCTTATAAAACTTGGTAAGCATTGAGTGTACCTTATAAAACTTGGTAAGGGTTGAGTGTACCTTGTAAAACTTGGTAAGCGTTGAGTGTACCTTGTAAAACTTGGTAAGGGTTGAGTGTACCTTGTTAAACTTGGTAAGGGTTGAATGTACCGTATAAAACTTGGTAAGGGTTGAGTGTACCTCATAAAACTTTGAAAGGGTTGAGTGTACCTTATAAAACTTGGTAAGGGTTGAGTGTACCTTATAAAACTTGGTAAGGGTTGAGTGTACCTTATAAAACTTGGTAAGGGTTGAGTGTACCTTATAAAACTTGGTAAGGGTTGAGTGTACCTTATAAAACTTGGTAAGCGTTGAGTGTACCTTGTAAAACTTGGTAAGCATTGAGTGTACCTTATAAAACTTGGTAAGCGTTGAGTGTACCTTATAAAACTTGGTAAGGGTTGAGTGTACCTTTTAAAACTTGGTCAGCGTTGAGTGTACCTTGTAAAACTTGGTAAGGGTTGAGTGTACCTTATAAAACTTGGTAAGGGTTGAGTGTACCTTATAAAACTTGGTAAGGGTTGAGTGTACCTTATAAAACTTGGGAAGGGTTGAGTGTACCTTATAAAACTTGGTAAGGATTGAGTGTACCTTGTAAAACTTGGTAAGGGTTGAGTGTACCTGATAAAACTTGGTAAGGGTTGAGTGTACCTTATAAAACTTGGTAAGGGTTGAGTGTACCTTATAAAACTTGGTAAGGGTTGAGTGTACCATATAAAACTTGGTAAGCGTTGAGTGTACCTTATAAAACTTGGTAAGGGTTGAGTGTACCTTATAAAACTTGGTAAGGGTTGAGTGTACCTTATAAAACTTGGTAAGGGTTGAGTGTACCTTATAAAACTTGGTAAGCGTTGAGTGTACCTTATAAAACTTGGTAAGCGTTGAGTGTACCTTATAAAACTTGGTAAGCGTTGAGTGTACCTTATAAAACTTGGTAACGGTTTAAGTGTACCTTATAAAACTTGGTTAGGGTTGAGTGTACCTTATAAAACTTGGTAAGGGTTGAGTGTACCTTATAAAACTTGGTAAGCATTGAGTGTACCTTATAAAACTTGGTAAGGGTTGAGTGTACCTTGTAAATCTTGGTAAGGGTTGAGGGTACCTTATAAAACTTGGTAAGCATTGAGTGTACCTTATAAAATTTGGTAACGGTTGAGTGTACCTTATAAAACTTGGTAAGGGTTGAGTGTACCTTGTAAAACTTGGTAAGGGTTGAGTGTACCTTATAAAACTTGGTAAGGGTTGAGTGTACCTTATAAAACTTGGTAAGGGTTGAGTGTACCTTATAAAACTTGGTAAGCGTTGAGTGTACCTTATAAAACTTGGTAAGCATTGAGTGTACCTTATAAAACTTGGTAAGGGTTGAGTGTACCTTATAAAACCTGGTAAGGGTTGAGTGTACCTTACAAAACTTGGTAAGGGTTGAGTGTACCTTATAAAACTTGGTAAGGGTTGAGTGTACCTTATAAACTTGGTAAGGGTTGAGTGTACCTTATAAAACTTGGTAAACATTGAGTGTACCTTATAAAACTTGGTAAACATTGAGTGTACCTTATAAAACTTGGTAAGGGCTGAGTGTACATGTACCTTATAAAACTTGGTAAGGGTTGAGTGTACCTTATAAAACTTGGTAAGGGTTGAGTGTACCTTATAAAACTTGGTTAGGGTTGAGTGTACCTTATATAACTTGGTAAGGGTTGAGTGTACCTTATTAAACTTGTGAAGTGAGTGTAGTAATGGAAATTTATGTCTTAGTCGATTTTTTTTCATTTATATCGAAGTGGTCAGATAAGGATTGGTAGAGAAAACTGGAGTGCCAAGAGAAAACCAAAGGCCTTTGGAAAATAAACTTACAAACTTTCTCTCATGTTGAACTGTTCTCGGTGGAAATGAAATTAGGCAGGCTACAGATGCTTTGATAACAGCTCTTTTAGACTACTCAAGTGGCCTAGTGGTCTAAAGTACGCGCTTATGGATCACAGTGCCTCTCACCACCTGGGTCCAAATTCCACTCGGGACAGATCCTAGTGTGAGAAAGTTTGTCAGTTCGGTTGCCGAAGGTCGGTGGTTTTCTCCGGGTATTCCGGTTTCCTCCATCCCAGAACTGACCGCCTCGGAATAAGTGAAAGAATCTTGACTGGTGCGTAAAACTCCATTACTCCACTCTTTTAGACTACTCAACCACCAAGGTACCCAATGGTTGGAAAATGAGCAAGGTACTTGAATTATATCTCTGAATGTCAATTTATCTTGTATCCATTACCTATCCAAAGTAGTAATGTTTAGAATTACATGTTGTGTACAGAGGTGTGATCTGGTTTGGTCTAATTCTCGTCAATTAATAGTTAACTCAGTGTTCACTATCAAATAAAGCAAAATTAAACTCCTTTATGAAACCGAAGCTCAAAGTTGCTCATTTTAGCTCTACTTTAAATTGTTTTTAATAGCGGTTTCTGTAACACATCACTGGAGTACGTTATGCCCCATCTATACATGTAATTCACTTATATTGTGACAGTGACAAGAATTACAGAGGCAACCAGAATGCCTGGAGAAAACTTTAAGCACAAGATCAAATGGTATAAAAGCATTGACGCAAAACTTGTAATTCCAGCATTTCAGAAGAAAATCTAGCTTAACATGGCATCTATGTGCATAAATGCATGCACAATTTTACTTAAAATTTTAAGAAGTCGTGTTTCACAATCATTGTACTACAGCACACTCACTGCTATTGCCACAATTCCAGGGAAATGTTGTACAATGTCAAATCAGTTTGTAAAGGGGTTTAGATTCCACTTATAGTAGACTATCTCATTTGATTAACAAGACGACTTTGGTAGTTCAGTTGATATAGTGCTCACTCCATTTGTAGAAGGTTGAGAGGGTAGGTATGGGAAGGGTTTAAATAATCCGTCAGGTCCAACAGACTTGAAAATTGGTAGCATTTTTTTTATTCACCAACCACTCTGCTTTTAAGAACAAGTTACAGGTCCTTTGGACAAATGTGTTATGTATGGTTAAATTTCTTCCACTCTGTTACAGCTTAGGATGTCCAGATACAGGCGAAATATTCTTGACTGGGATGTTAAACCCTTTCCATTGGATACCTGTAACCAGGTTTCATTCAGATACTTAGCCTGCTCTAAGCATTGAACATCTGTGACACAGTAATAACAATAAATGACGTTCGGGTTTTTTATGTGCCTTGGGGCATATTTCTGAGGATGTTCTACTGTCAGTGAATAAACACTTAACTATCCATGATTTGTATGTTTGATCCAACCGAGTAACAGCACTTAAATTAGCCTAATAAAATGTTGTTACAATTGCCTCCTGTCATTCTGACTTGGCACAGATCCAATTGTGGAAAAAAGTCATCAGCTCAGACGATTCAGTTTATTTGGGGTTTTCTTATCATTCACATATTGACCACAGTTAGTAATTTTTCTACAGTTCCACTAATATTTTTTTTCTGAAGTGAAATGAAGCTGTGTTTCCCCACACCAGTTGATATTGGAAAATTCCAGGTTTTTGATACAGAAATTGCTCTGATCCTACACACAGCCATCAGGCATAACAGCCATAGAGTGTTTGGTTCAAAGGAAAATTTTGGACTATCCAAAACACACAGAAAGTCTCAATATAAGTGATACAATCTGTACAGGGGTGTAAGACATGTTTTCACCTACATGTACTACAACTTTAACTTGACCATCTCAATCTACATTTAACTCCAATTCTTGTATTCTATAACCATTACCGCTCAATGTATCTATATATAAATTAAAATAAACAACATTTTTACATGTACTTTTTTTAATTTACAGTCTTTTCTTTTGATAATAAAACAGAATCCAGAACTGTTTACTGTACCATAGCAGCAGCAGTGGCAGACTCACTGAAAAATATTTAAAAAACATCAAAATTTATACCAGTACAAACATTATAAATATACATATTAACATCTTTAATGTTATGCATCACTCAATTTCTTATTATGACTTATGAATTCCTAAGACCTGGTTCGTGTAACTTGAATTTGCTACCATTTAAAAGTTTGGGTCAAATTGATTACCGTAACTCCAGAACTAACATTAAGTTTGCTATGATACCACTTAATATCTCACAAAGTCTGTGTAAAACTATTAAATACATAGAACTTGGAATCACACAAGTTGACAATATCCAAAATAAAATAAAATTTCAGATACTGGGCATGTGGTTGGCTAATAAACCCATTATATTACATTATTGAACTCCGCCATGGCCGGTCCCAAGCCCGGATGAGAAAGGAGGAGAGTTGTGCAATGGGCTAGCGACCCGTTCACGTAAAAAAAGGCACTTGCTACGGAAACAGAAACAAGGATTCAAAATTCGGCTTCAGGTAGATGGTTGGATTCCTCTGTCCATGGGCAGTTCATGACGAATGGCAGCATTCCGACAACATTCACACTGTCACCAAAGCATACAACTGTGATTGGCTGCTGGAACGTTAGGACTCTATACGAAACTGGAAGGCTATCACAGGTTATTAATGAAATGATACAATGTAAGATAGACATTTTAGGAATTAGCGAAAGTCATTGGACTGTTAGTGGACATATTACTCATAATTCAGGAGCTGTTATATATTATTCAGGAAAGGAGGATGGGAACCATCAGGAAGGAGTAGCAGTAATTATGAGTAAAGCGGCTAGTAAGGCACTTATGGAATGGAAAGCTGTAAATGAGCGTTTAATGTATGTGAGGTTAAAGTCAAAATATGGTTGCATCTCCATTGTTCAGTGTTACGCACCAACCAATGAAGATAAAGATGACATAAAGGAAACATTTTATGAGGAATTAAATGAAATGGTATCATCTATTCCAAAGCATGATGTTTTGATAGTGATGGGTGATATGAATGCGAAAGTAGGGACTGATAATACAGGTGTAGAAGATGTAATGGGAAAACATGGTGCTGGAGTGCAAAATGATAATGGAGAGCGTTTGTTGGATTTCTGTTTACAAAATAGCATGGTTATAGGAGGCACTGTATTTCAACATAAACAAATCCATAAACTAACATGGACATCACCAAATGGTAAAGTGAAGAACCAGATAGATCACATCATGATCAACAGGAAATGGAGAACATCACTGCAGGATGTAAGGGTGAGAAGGGGACCAGATGCATACAGTGATCACTACCTCGTCGTGTGTAAGATTCGGCTAAAGTTAAGAACAGCAAAGGCTAAATCAGATAGAAGAGTGTTTGACATCAGAAAGTTAAAGGACGGAAAAGTGAGAGAGAACTTTTGTGTTGAATTGAGAAATAGGTTCACTACACTAGGTGACATTGGAGAGAGTATAGAAGACACATGGGAAAACATCAGGGATGTATATATAAACTCCAGTAGGGAGACAATTGGATACAGAAATAAGAATAGAAAAGAGTGGCTATCAGATGAGACATGGATTCTTGTGGAAGAAAGACGAAAAGCAAAACAATTACTACTTGCAAGTAAAGATGAAAATGAGGAAGCAACAAAGAGACTAAAGTATTCTGAAATTGAAAAGAGAGTGAAAGCTAGTGCAAAAAAGGACAAGAAAACATACATAGATAGCAAGGCAGATAAAGCTGAAATGGCATCTATAAGAGGAGATATGAGAACATTGTATAGTATTACCAACCAGCTGTGTGGGAAGAGATATGGAGGAAACCCTAATGTAAAAGATAAAAATGGTAACATCTTAACAAAAGAGGAAGATCAAGTAAAGAGATGGCAGGAACATTTTAATATAGTACTAAATAGAGCAGATCCAGCACGTATTGCTGTAGTTGAACACAGGGGACATCAGGATTTGAATATAGACTGTTCAGAGATAAGAGAGGGGGAAATCAGGAAAGCAATTAGGAAACTGAAGAACAACAAGGCAGCAGGATCGGACAATATACAGGCAGAGCTGTTGAAAGAGAGTGAGGATATAAGTGTACCAGTACTTTGCAAACTATTCAATAAGATCTGGAAAGAGGAGTCGGTACCAGAGCAATGGAAGGAGGGCATTATAGTAAAAGTTCCCAAGAAAGGAGACCTAACTGTATGTAACAATTGGAGAGGTGTCACTTTTCTGTCTGTTCCTGGTAAAGTCTTTAATCGCATCATCCTGGAGAGGATAAAAGATAAAGTCGATCAGCATCTGAGGAAAGAACAGTGTGGTTTTAGGAGGAATAGATCATGTATAGACAATATTTTGCGCATGAGGAACATCATAGAACAAAGTTTGGAATGGAGATCATCATTATATGTAAATTTTATAGACTTTGAGAAAGCGTTTGATAGTATACATCATTTCACGCTTTGGAAGATCATGGAAACATATGGCATTCCAGCAAAGATTACTAACATAGTAAGGAATATGTATGAGGGTTTCAGGTGTATGGTTAGACATGAGAGGACAACATCAGATTGGTTTATGATAACATCAGGAGTGAGACAAGGATGTATCATTTCGCCCTTCCTGTTCCTACTATGCATTGACTGGTTGATGTGTAATGTAACTCGGGTACCCCGTGGAATTCAGTGGACATTAACATCTATGCTGGAGGATATAGACTTTGCGGATGATATCAGCCTTTTTAGTCACACTCAACAACAAATGCAGGAGAAAACAAACTTTCTAAAGGATGAAGCAGAAAAGATAGGATTAAAGATAAACCATAATAAGTCAAAGATTATGAGGATGCAGAATCAGAGTAACACCAGGGTAAAAGTAAATGGAGAAGATCTAGAGGAAGTTAAGTCATTTTGTTATCTGGGCAGTGTGGTCAATAGTGATGGAGACATTAAGGAGGAGGTAAACATCAGGATTGGGAAAGCATCAGCAGCATTTAGAAAGCTTGGGAACATCTGGAAATCAAGGAAAATATCAAGAAAGACAAAGATAAAATTGTATAAGAGCAATGTAAGATCAGTGCTCCTGTATGCTGCAGAAACCTGGAGGACTAGCAAGGGGATAGAGAGCAGATTGAGGGGATTCGAAGGAAGGTGTCTTAGAAGGATTTTAGGTGTAAGTTGGAAGGATAAGATCAGCAATAAGGAAGTGGCAGAAAGAACAGGTGTTAATGACATCAACCTGGAGATTAAAAGAAGGAGATGGAGATACCTTGGGCATGTGCTAAGGCTAGAGGAGGAGAATGTGGCAAGAAGAGCCTTAAGATGGACACCACCTGGAAAGAGGTAGGCTGGCAGACCAAAAGGAACATGGAGAAGAACAGTTGAGGCAGAGATGAAAGAGATTGGGGAGACCTGGAGCAGTTTAAGCAGAACAGTACAAGATAGAAGCCGATGGAGAAAACTTGTGGATGCCTCATGTGTAGACATATACGATGAGGATAGGTAACAGGTAACATTACATTATTGAATTTAAATTCTAAATCTTTAGCAGTTGTTGTTGTAATTTTGTTTTAACATCCAACACAATTTTTCGGCTCCTTGTGATAACAGCAAGGTTATTAATCTCTATAGATTAACCTAAACAAGTTCACGTTATGTACAGGTGTATTATGACCTACCCTTCGACGTCATGCACTCAGGGGGACTTATTAGTAAGGAGCAAACTCGCTTTTTCAGTATGCCACAGACAAGCAAACCCCTCACCCAGCTCATTATCCTGGCACTGGGTGAACCATTCTATACTCTATTCTACTAATGCCGAGTGCCAGACAAGGAAGTAATATCTTGATTTGAAAGTCTTATGTAAGACAAGGCAGGTTTCAAACCCATGACCTCCCACTCTAAAAAAAAAAATCTGTAAAAGACTGTATTAAACTGTACATACTATTTCCATGTTGGAGCAAGTACTTTCTTTGTCTTATAGTATCTGGCCAACCTGTGGATTCTGCTCTCTACCAAAATTAAACGGAACTTGGAATCTTTGTCCTACAATAACAGAAATTATACTTTAAAACCATACTGAACTAGACAAAATCCAATGCAACAAAGAAAACGACATAATACATGTTAATGAAAAAAAAAAAAATAGCCAAACAAGACAAGAAAAATGAACACAATAATGTTTTGTAGGTGAAAATTACAAACATTAATACAAAGAAAATTCCTAATATAACAGTTAGTCGATAAGAACAGCTTATTTACAAGCAGTAATCAAGAACTAAAGCTTAAATGATCTCCATTTCTGTGTCTGCTTGCATTTCTGACAAATTTCAATTACCCTGACTGTACAAATCAATCACACTTTGATCTCCCTGAATGCACTTCTGACACAATATAAAGTCCCTATGTACATATATATCTGAAATGTTACATCATCCTATCTGTATGTACTTAGACATGTTAAATATTCCTGACTACATACATGTATTTCTTACATTTCATCTTTATGACTGATGGATTTCTGACATTATTAGTTATCAGGTGAGTTGGTGACCTAATATGGTTTATACAGGGTAAGTGAAATCCATATTGGGCGTGGGTGAAACCTGAAGTTAATAATTTATTTAACTTACTATCAATTTCTGTCAAACAAAGTGACAATATTCTTGATCCTATAATTCAAATATTTCGTTTGATTATCAACTCATCTTCACTTGTGTCCTTATTTGCCGTTAAGTGTAGAAACAAATATGACGTGTTTACATACAAACGGTCTCCATTGGCGTTAGTCAAGAAGGGAAATAACTCATATTGACTGCATATGGAATCAAAATGACCCGATATGATCTATATTAGGTCATCATGTGACCAGGAAAGCCCAATGATATTGACAGAAGCTAGTGAGCGGTAGGATATATAAAATCTCCCCCGTTTATGTATTCCTGATATGTTACATCTCCCCGCCTGTATTTCTGACATGCTTCTACTTCATCTTACCTTCCTGTTTCTTTCCAAGTGTTTTCTGATATTTACAGCCTTTTTAATAAGGTGATACAAATCTTCAGGAATCTCGGCTGCCAATCCCTTGCTTTCAAAATTCTCAATATTTTGTTCCCTGTGACAAATCTAACCTGAGCCACACCATGAGAGTCTCTCAGAATTACACCTAAAACCATTAATTAAAATTAGCTATAGTTGAATAAAAAATTATTTTTAAAGCACATAAATTATGCATCACTGAGAGTCTCTTAGAATTACACCTAAAATCATTATAGAAAAAGGACCACAGTTAAACAAAGATTTATTATGAAACAAATAAATTAATTATGCATCACCAAGATCTACTACCATTGTTTTATCATTGATCTTCACTTATTTAAACCACACATATCTGTTAGATGTCAATCATTAAAGACTATGTTTCATGAAATATAAAGAAAAATAATAAAAATATTAAAACTCATACATAGTTGCTACCTTGGAACTTTACTACTCAAAGAACACCTAACTAGAAGTGTTTATCATCATCTGTGTAGAGTTCTTGGTGGTATAATTTGTTCATGACATGAAGTCTGGGGCCAGTTGTTCCGAGTTTGAAGGCTTAGGCAGTAACCACTTGGCCACTGTGGCTCCCTCTTATCAAAAGCAATTGATGACAAAAAAGAAGTAATTATAATTACCAATTTGTGATGGTGTTAATCCCTTCTTTGCCAGCTTAAAAATCTGTTCTTGTACATCTTCTGATGCAAGTTTCAACCACTGCAATGGATAAAAATATTACTTTGGATTTTATAACGTGGTACATAACACTCTTTAACAGAATACTTTATACATTTGAAATTCACTACAGAAAAAAATATTACATTTAAGAAGACTATCTGGAGGATACAAAATTTTATAAGGGGGTTGGGGGGGGGGGGGGGGGGTAGGTTAGATTTTTTTATATATATTTCCAGCACCAAAGGATCAAGCCCCAGTGACAAGATGACAAGTAGTCTGGGTCAGGGTAGAGCCCTTCATGCCAAATTTTATTTTATAGTATACACACTAGGGCCATAAATAATAATATTTTTGTTTGCCCTAACCCGACCGACCCAAAAAATTTCGCCCGACTCAAAATCTTTTGTTGTTCAAAATTCGCAATGTTTTTTTTTCCGGATTTTTTTGTATCCGTATCCATCTTGAGTTCGTTACTTAAAATTGTCTGTCAAAACAGTGCTTTAACATATGGACGATTCCTGCTGTGCAAGCCTATAAATGATATAGATGAAAATATGACATGTTTACCCTCTTGGCTTTGATCCAAATGAAAAATGGATCAAAATCTAAACCTCTAGTGGCAAATAGACCTTATCGCTATGAAAATACAAGAATGTGGAGAGAAGTGTTTGATGAAGTTTGCAATAAAGATTTTATGCTGATGAAAACTCACCAAATCGATGTTACCGCTATTTTTCTTTGAAAAAAAAAAAGAATTTCCCAACCTACCTACCCTGAGACCTGGTAGGTCGGGTTTGGGCAAACAGAAATATTTTTAAGTCTGGCCTAGAATGGTTGAAGTGCCAAGGAAAACCAACATCTTTCACAAACTGACATCCTTCAACAAACTGACAGAAATTCTTTTTCTAGAATCTGCCAGAGAAGGATTCAAACCAAAGAGACAAGAGGCACTATCTGCGACTTATAAGCACTGACCTTAGATCACTTAGCCACTGAAGTTCCTGAACAAGGAAATGAGGAATGTAACATATATCCTTTCTTAGAATTTAATGAATGTAGCAATTAATACTTGTCATTAAATACAAACAACTTACTGTTGGTACAGATCTTCTGTAAGGTAGAGCTGATTGGGATATACCCTTTCTGTAATATAAAATTGTAAAGCATTACTTCAATATCACAGATTACAGGATCAGTCATTACAGAACATTTGACTGGTGGTACATTACACTACACTAAATGCTTTGTAGATTTTGTGAATTATTATAATTTTGAGTTTAAAACGGGTAGCTTTAAATATATTTTATAGAGTAAATTCCTAAGTTTATTCCAATTGTTGGTGTGTCTATGCACATGGTTTTTAAAATATTATTGTTTATGACCATTCAATTATAGAGATGTCCAGATATGCAACAGCATTAAGGGTTCTTGTTCTAGTACTAATTCCTAATTTTAAGATTTATTTCTCGTTTGAAAATGCAGATACATCTGTGGAATGTTCATATGTCATTGGTGACCAAATCCTTTAATTTCAATAATGGCACCTTACGACAAGCCAGAAACAAATCAGTTACGTGCATCGTTAAGTAAAATGTTATTAGTATGCTTTCGTCTCGTTCTCAAGATTCCGAATACGCAGTTTGATCAACCGCTTGACGGCAGCCCAAAACTGAACTTTTGTAGCTAATAGAAACGCCCGTTTTGTGTACTTCATTAGAAACTTAAACCCACGTGTTCGGCCAGACAGATTTGTCTCACATTATTTATTGTATTTAACGACGATTATCGGCTTATTTACAACTGGCAATTGTTCATGTAATATGAAATTCATTTTAATATAAGAACTTGGTTGTATTTTTAATTGTAAATTCGTCGGAACAGGACAAATTTAGTTCATACCCAGGATTGTGCATGCGACCCATGATGAGTGCAATGTAAGAGAAAGAACCCGGATGTGGAAACGGAATTCATAACGCGTGTTTTGATTATCGCCCCTTTGTTAATACTTTTCAAATAAAGATAACGAAGCAAAGTGAACGATTGTGTCACTTGAAATTAATTGACGCCATGACGTCACGATGTGTATTAAATTAAATTAAATTAAATTAAATTAAATTAAATTAAATTAAATTAAATTAAATTAAATTAAATTGAATTAAATTAAATTAAATTAAAAATTAAATTGAATTAAATTAAATTAAATTAAAAATTAAATAAGTAGCTGTCTTTAAATAAAAACGAATAAATAAATAAAATAGGAAAATGAGGAGTATAAAAATGGGGTTAGATTGTTCATTTAAATTGTACATAATTCATGTCATTACTTTCAAGACATAAAAAATCCCCAAAATCTGCACTGTTGCATAAAACGTCTCTGAAGTTTATCACCAAACTTATCATTTTTTTAAAAAAATATAGTAGTTCACGAAATAAATAAAATATTGTTTAAACTAACTAAAAAATATAATAATAATAATACTTATTATTATTTTTATTTATTATTGTTATTATTATTATTATTATTATATATATATATATATATATATATATTCAGAAAACATATACCATTTAGTTAAATTTTCAATTGAAATTTATTTAAAAGTAAGGTTTGTTCCCTCATGCAAAGCATTCCTTAGCTTGATTTAAATTCATATAATTTTGGAACTTTAGATTCAAGTTAATTTTCAACTGTTTGGCTTATGATTTTATCTAAATATTAAAATTCTCGCCCCTAGTGTCACCTGATGAGAAACGATTTTCCGAAAATGTGCACAGTATAGCACATCAAAATTTAACAGGTATTTGTGTATATTATGTACGTTACAGTTGTGTATACATTTAGGGGTTTAAATTTTTGGAGAATGTACATCTTTTTGGATCTTGTTAAAAGAGTCAGATGATTTGGGAGCACTCCAATAGTACCAGTTAGTGTTTACTCAGTACAATGTCATTCAAAATCTGAAAATTTACGAACACTTATTCCAATATGTGTTCTTCTTTTCTTGTGCCGTATAGCAGTTTTATCACTAATTCTTGCCAAGTAAAGCTCGTTTTGACATGACATCAGTGGGCGTAACCTTTTATTTATTGACTTCATTTAAATCGTTTTATTGAAATGAGGGACAAGCTTTCTCTTATAGAAGAAAGATATGTGTCTGAAATGACCTCAGAAGAAAATGTAACAAACATATGGATCACAATAAATGATCAGAGATGTTCATGTAGCAATCCCTGATGTTTTCAAGAAAGAAGGAATTGCTCTTTACCACAAGCGACTAGTTTCCGGCTAGTATTGCAGTTAAGCAGTACAAAGGAACATAAAATAAAGTTAACCGGTTTTTACAATTTTCTGTAATAAACTTTGCAATAGGAACAGTTTAGAAATAAGTTATAACTTTGGTTTTTGGGTTGCGATTTGGTCATGGACTGGTATGTTAATGTCTTATATGCAATCACATGATGTTTGGCCCCACCCACAGATAGCTTCAAATCGACCGATAGATAATCTTTCAGAGATTTAACTTTCTGGATTATTGGAACAATACCATCTGACTTTGGTCTTCAATGATATATGATATATAAGGTAATTTTACTAAACAAATAACCGAGTTAATAATCCCTTCATGTATATACTATCCGTAACGATTTTACAAAAATGTAAATTGTAATAGATGTAAAATTACAATTAATAATTCATTGTTTTGAAAATATGATTTAAGGATTCAAATTTTATGTCACATTCCGCAAAGGTCACATTTATTAACCCTCTTTGATTCTTTCATTCCGGTAAAGAACCGATTTTTAAATTTGTCCAGTCGATAGAGAGCAGTAGGGAACTAGAAATCCCGGAAAAGGTACGGATGGACCTGTTTCTAGTTCCTTCAGGATATTATGTAGATAACAATTCAAACGTATTAGATTTTAGATTGAAACATGCAAAATAGTAGTATATAGGTTCATTTTACTATTTTGTGTTCAGTTTCTGTAGTTTCTGAAATGTAGTTTTTCCGAAACGCGTGTTCTTGATTTCATAAGCTGTAGCAGTGCAGGTTCCAGACAATATTTTGGTGAATTCTAAAATTGCTATTTAGTTAACAAAATTGCAATGAACGACACGGTGTATATAAGTACCAATTATACATAACAATACCAGTTAAATTTGATGTGCCAGATGTGCACATTTCGGAAATTCATTCATCAGTGACACTAAGACCGAGAAGTTTGATAGATGAAAAACATAGGCCAAACAATTGAAAATAATGAATCTAAAGTTCCAAAATTATATAAATCCAAACAAAAGAAATGCAGGTTCATAGCATACATAGCAAGCCATCTCAGTTATACCATTGGGAATCAATAGGAATCAATTTGTCTTGTGAAAGATATTTTCTCCACGATTATTACTTGTCATGTGTTGTTGTTAGATAAACGACATCTTTTACCGTAAGAAATCATTAACAAATTGGGTCAACTTACTATTTTTGTTTCTGTCTCACTCATAGTCTACCTAAAGTCTTGTATACTGAAATATACACGTGTTTCTTTTTTTTTTTATTTTAAAAAACGTTAAAGTCTGAGGTTTATAATAAGTGGTCCAAACACGTAGTCATTTATCATTCTATTTTGATTTTTGTTTTTCTGTCATCACATTGTACTTTTTTCGAACTAGTATGTTTGGCTTCATTGACTAGTAGCAAAGTGCAGGTCCTAGCCAATAGTTTGAAGAACCCCTAAATGCAACTATTTGTGACCTTTGCTTGTCAAACTGACTCGTATCTTTATTCATATGATTCAGAATTTTTACAGAACCTTGTCAAAACTGGAGAGACTGACTGTCGCTAAATCATTCAACTACACATACAAATATATAGTGAAAAACTTTAAAATCTTAGTTGCCAATTCAGGTATACACACGAACTTCAATAAAGAGTTAGGCCGGGTGCTCCGGAAGGGTAAGTACCTCTTATCTAGCTAGCTACACCAGTTACTGTGCAAAGTCAAAGTTGAGAATGATAAGGGACACGTTTTTACACTGTTTTGTTTTTTTTTCCATTTTTTTTCGGTGGGGGGGAGAATTGTGATTTAAACATGGACTAGTATGTTTGTGTCTTTTATCAAAACAGGGAAAAATTACATAGTCAATGTCACAGAATAGAGATATAGGTACATAACATCGATCTCAATGATGTCACTGGAATTCATAGGCACCAATACATTTGGTAAACAATCTGTCTATATCAAGGTAATTACTTGTCACGTGTTACTGTTAAATATACGACATCTTCACCTTTAAAGCTCATTAGCAAATAAGGTCGTCTTACTATTTTTGTTGCTGTCTTACTTTAACTTCATTCATTATCTACAAGAAACATGTATACTATCGAGAGTTTGTAATAAGTGACCTAAATATGTGTGCCATGATATTTTACTATTTTGTTTTTCTGTCATTTGATCATTGGAATTCTACTGTTTCCGGAAACCATGTTAATGGTTTGACTAACAGTTGTCAAATACGAACCAAATCTAACCAATTATTGTAAGGACTTTTGAATGAAACTGTTTTTGAATTGACACGGTAAGTACCAAATAAAACAGCTATATATCTATAACGTTTATCTGTTACACCATTGGGGATCAGTGAGTTTGTGGCCAAGATAAACACAAAATGAATTACTTGTCATGATTTACCAGTGTCATATACCATTTTGAATGTATTTTATGATTAAATTCGAAAATGGTATATGACACTTTTTTTAATGTTTACATATACCATTTTTAAATTTAATCATAAAATACAATTAAAAATAGTATATTACAATATATTGTCATATACCATTTTGAATGTATTTTATGATTAAATTCGAAAATGGTATATGACACTTTTTAAATGTTTACATATACCATTTTTAAATTTAATCATAAAATACAATTAAAAATGGTATATTACAATATATTTTCATATACCATTTTGAATGTATTTAATGATTAAATTTAAAAATGGTATATGACACTGGTAAATACACGGCATCTTTTACTAAAAGATGCTAATCAGCAAATTAGTTCGAAATGTTTTTTTTTAAATTAATTAATTTTATTTCTTTCTTTATTTATTTGTATGCCTGACCTTAACCTTCTTCATCGTGTAGAATAGATTGTGTAAACTATAAATACAAACGAGTTTGTTTTCAATAAACCAGAATGTTACAATATGTGGTCCAAACCTGTCATTTTGGGTATCTTACTGTATCTAGTTTGCCTGAACTCGTATTCATGGTCTCATTGACTGTAGCCAAGTTTAGGTATAAATAAAATAAATCACAAACATACCAGTCCATGTCATTGTCAATAGTTTGGCTTAAATATATACAGCCCAGTTAAAATACAATATTTAATGATTTGGACATTAACTGGTATGTTTGTGTTTTATTGAAATATTTAACATGTTTTGTCATTAAAAAGATTGTTTAAAATATCTCTTTTTTACTTTCAATGGTATAAATGATGAAACTTGCATCTGTTAGGTCTTTTAGTTGGTTCATTTTTTAAATAAATAAGACTTTTTTTGTAATGCTTTGATATGGAACAATGGTTGTTAATTAAGTGGGGATGTTGGGGTTCAGAATGGTACAAATAAAACAAACATACCAGTCCTTGTCCATATCACAATCCCAAAAACAAAGTAAAAACTTTGCAAACTGGCAAAATATGTTATACACGTGAACTTCCATCAAGGAAGTGAGGCCGGGTGCTCACAACCACAATGGTACAACAACCACAACACTTGCTTGATGTGTACTCATGTGTCATCCGATTATAGGCTTGAAATTTCATAATCAAATATCCAAATATGTTTGTATTTTCTTGTCCTGAGTGCGACAGGATTCATTACGGACTAGTTTCGTGTTGTGTTTTTAGTTGAATTGGCTGCTGCATTGTTTATGTTTTAGTGTCAATTTTTTTCTTTTAGTGTATAAATATTTAACAAAATTACCTGTTTAATTTTGATGTGCGATATGTGCATATTTCGGCAATTTATTCCTTATTATCGACAGTAGAAACCGAAAATGTTGATAGATAAAAAGATAATCCAAACATTTGAAAATCCAAAGTTCTAGGGCAACAAACCTTAGTTTTAAACAAATTTAACAAATTACGACGGCTTAAAATTTTGACACAAGATACATTTTCTAATAACACAAGTACTGCCTACTAAGTTATGAGTTATGGATATCTTTAGCGAGTTTCACTCCACAAGCAGAGTTACCCACTTAGATGTTCAACACATAGGTATTATCTTAATGAAAAGCTTTCGAAATTCCAAAAACAGGAACTCATAACTTTCACAGAAGCAAACTACATCGAACTTTGGAAAAAGTTCTTTAATTTACAGAACATTTTTTTAACTTGATATTATTTTGGAACTTTGGATTCATTAATTTTTAACGGTTAGACGTATGCTTTTATCTATCAACTTTTTTTTTGTCCCGAGGGTCATTGATAAAGAATGACTTTCCGAAAATTAAGCAGTTATTTTTGTTAGATATCTGATACATAAAATACATTTTATGAGAGGTGAGAAAACCAATAAATTAAGATATAATGGTAATGTGATCTTGATTAAACCATTTAGTTACTGACATCCCACATCAGACACTAATCAAATGAAATTAAAAAACCACAACTGTAAAGCTGCATTAAGTTTTCCAAAGAAACAATTAGAACGGTGCTAATCTAATTAATGATGTTCCTTATGAACAATGCTACATTTGGTTTAACGATAAAAGCTCGAATAAATACAAATATTACAGTAATTACCCAGCGAGATGCAGCATTTGGGATCTAATATTAGAACATGGTTAATTGATAAAAAAACCGGGTCATTTAAACACAACTTTCAAAACGGTGAAATACGATAAATGATAAATTAAACACAGAACTTCGTCGAATTTGTTATTTGTGACTTGGTAAGGAATACATAACACCATTTCAAATACATCTGGATATTAATGACGGACAATTAATGTAATTTGTCATGTTTCACCTTCGATTTATGGGATTTTCCGTAAATCCGTGCGCATGCTCCAAGCTCATAATAATCATCGTTAAATATTGACAAGCCGGTTATAGGATTCCGTTTATTTACAAATAAAAGAAATTTTAGAAAATGAATCTCACGGATCGTGATTAGAGGATATCTATTTTAAAAAATATATTTTTAGAAAATAAAAAAAATTCAGAATATTGAAAAACTTGATGCAGCTTTAACAATATACCTCTTATCTAAAATAGGTTTTATTTGGTACATATTAATCAGGTAAATGCCAATCGATTGGACTTATTCAAACAGCAACAAAAATCCTTTCAAAAGCATAATACATCTCTGTTGTATATGACCTTAAAAACATAAACTTTTCTAATTAAATATTTATTAAACAATAAATTGTTATCATACGTTTATTGATAAAATAAATTCATGGCAGATGGTCGGTTCATTGTTTTATAAAGAGAGTTATTTTTAAATTACTAAATGTGACGTCTATGAAACACCAATTGCAAAGCGAGAGTGGAGTGGAGTTGAGAAATAGTGTTTCAATCTTTATTGAAGAATCGTTCTGGAATGTTGGAGGTAAACAGAGTGCCTGGAAAAGCCATAGACCTTTTGTAAGCGAACAGAAAGATTTTCTCTGTCTTGGATCTTCTAGGGCGCACGTCGAAACTAGAAGGTGAAAAGTACTCTGATCCGAAGGTATTATCTGTAAACTAAGCACAGTACCTACAAAGTTAATTCAAGATGCCACTTGTCTGTCCTGCTGCCTCGGAGGTGTTTAAATTATCTCGATCTCGAATATGCCAAGAATATACTTTTATATTCCATTAAATAAAACAAACATACCGGTCCTTGTCCATATCACAATCCAAAAAACAAAGTAAAAACTTTGCAAACTGGCAAAAAATGTTATACACGTGAACTTTCATCAAGGAAGTGAGGCCGGGTGCTCCGGAAGGGTAAGCACCTCCTGTCTAGCTAGCTACACCCGCCACGTGCAAGTCAATTTTGAAAATGAAAGGAACAAAAAGTTAAAAAAATATGGTAAGTCAAATATATCCAGTATAAGTTTGGATACAGTGACTACATACTTATCAATAGTATTGTGATGACGGCCATAAAACTTTTTAAGGGCCTTGATTAGCCTAGGCTTGCAATATCCTTGTGTCAACAATTTAATTGTAAGTAATTTGCTTCGTTGTAGAAACTCCCCATAGTGGGAATAAGTTCTACCATACCGTTTTAACTGTGAAACATATACACCATACGCAGGAGAAGCAGGGATATTACTGCAAAGAAACGGAAAGTTGACAATAGAAAAATTGAAGTCATCACGTTTGTCGTATAGCTTCAGATGTAACCCTTCGTCGGTGTCATAATTGAGATATAAGTATAAATATGAAGTAGAACATGGAGAATTTGTCGTGTCTTTTATTTCAAGCTCACTTGGATAGATGAAGTAGAACATGGTGAATTTGTCGTGAATTTTATTTCAAGCTCACTTGGATAGATGACATTCACATATTCTCCAAAGTTGTGATTATTTAGAGATAGAACGTCATGTATATATCTGTATGTGTAGTTGAATGATTTTGCTACAGTCCTCCAGATTTGACAAGGTTCTATAAAATTCTGATTCATATAGATAAAGAAACAAATCAGCAAGCAAAGGTTCACAGTTTGTGTCCATTGGTATACCGATGGTTGTTGAAAGATAACATTGCCAAACACAACAAATATATTGTCTATCAAAAACATTTTGTTGATGGTATCTTCAGTATATTTTTGTTTGCAGTCTGTATGGTGTTTTACAAAATAATCAGAAACCCTGTTGAGCACTAGATATTTATTTCTTGGTTTACCGTTTGTTTAAAAGAATGAAAAGTGAATGATTTGTTTTAGACGTTCTTTAAAGAAAGGGCAATTAAGATATCTCTATATTTTACAATAATTGGACAAAGGGACGACATATTACATTGATTGACAGATATCTTGATTTCTTTTGAACATTTATCTTCATAAGTTCTAAACAATTACCACAAGCTATATAAAATATTGTTTCAATAACGGACCTGTTAAGAATTCAAGTGATTAATTCGATACGGAATACTTCTATGTCATAGTTTGTTTTACTATTTATATGATTTTTAGATGTGTGAAGGAAGTGATATGATAAGAAAGCATTGAAGTATTATATCGACCAACAAGTTCAGATCGATCAATACAGAAATCCTTTAAGTGTCTTCTGCAACAAACATTCCGAAATTGTGGAAAAACAGATATATCATAGAATACATTTATAAGGAGACTGATGCAATGGATATGCTGATAGTCTGACGAAGATTTCTAAACAAGTTTAGTGTATTTACTCTAAGTTGATCGCGAGCTTGTATATTCGACCGAGTGAGTTGATATATATATATATATATATATATATATATATATATATATATATATATATATATATATATATATATATATATATATATATATATCCGTATACTTAGAGAGAATAAACCGTTTTCTTTACTAGCATATTTTGGAAGAAAATTTCGACCATGTGACGGTTGACAAATATCTCACGTTTTTGGAAACAAGAGCACATAGATGTAAAACGAATATGAAGATAAATGAGAATTTGTGTCGAACTGGGTTATTGACCTGATATTAATGCACCGACTAATCACAGTATATTCGCAACTTACTGCGTTATAAACAAAGCTAGCGGTATGTTTGAGATTCTTAGGTCAAAAGCCTGAATATATAAATATATAATACAGGTAAGTAACTCAACATTTTATAGTTGTATATGTATAAAAGCTATATCTTTTTCAGCTGGTTCGCTTCATTCACTAAATGGGTTCATTTTATATCTATGCGAATATTAATGATTAGTTAAGAAAACCCTTTGTTATCACAAATGAAATACAAACAAGAGTGTAACAAGTAAACTTAGTGATCAGGCCTAATTAACACGTCTTTCTGAATATTCAGATATCAACACACAGTCAGTTAGGACGCAGTCCTACATGTGACATAATACTATCATTATACACAAGGGACAAAAAGCCCCTTGATCTGATAGTTTAACAACATTATAAAGAATAATAAAAATAAAGGTAACTGGTGTTTTTGTAACACAACCGAAATCACCGACAATTGGTCACCTACAGTCAAACATAGGTGGTTTTTTTTTTCAGAGCACCATCCAACACAAAAAAAGAACACCGTGATAAAAACGAACCTTTACTGGTGCCTAAACACTATTCCTATTACTATATTAACCCCACAGTTGGCTAAAACGACAATTGGAGAACTTGTAAAAGGTATCGTATAATTATGGAAAAAGTTAGATTAAGCGGCTTAGTTTTGGTATAACATAGTTATAGGGAGATTGATTTGTCTCAATCCCTACCCTTATCCGCGTATTGGTTGACATTAATCAAGCAATGTTTCCTAAAATAGTTCCCTGTAAAAAGAATTACACGTTTTTTAAAACAATAATAAAACACATAAAATTGCATGAAATATGTAAGAATTCAATTTAATAACATACATATAGATGTATCTAACTTTAAACGGCCAATGACATATGTACATAAACATGACACGAATATTGACATATATAGGTTGGTTAACATATACATTTTGTTTGGTTCGTTGTTTGGTAAACTACAGGTTATATTTCTTATTAAATGTATTTCTATTCGTTGTACGATATATAGTAATATGATTGAAGGACCCAGTTATATGACAAGTACGGTGCTTGACTTTAGTTGTTCATAAGATCTATTTACGTAAAATGCAGACAGTTTTACAATCGATTATAACATTATTTATGTTCCTTCGTGTTTGTAGTATATACATGTACTTCTTACGTCAAACAATTTTTAAAACAATTTTTAATATCATTGCTTTGTTTTAATGTTTTGTTTCAGTACTTTTATCATATTTCAAAGATATTAATTTTTATTTTCTATTTTCACTTTTTTTGTACATTTTATCCAATTACAAAAATAATAATGTTTTATTTTCTATTTTCTCTTGTTGTTTCTTTCAAATGGCTTTTAATGACCATTTTGCCATATTTCAAAAGTTTTAATGTTTTATTTTCACTTTTTTGTGTCTTTGTAAATATACATGTGTAACACAAATACCAGTTAAATTTTGATGTGCCAGATGTGCACATTTTGGAAATTCATAACTCATCAGTGACACTAATACCGAAACGTTTGATACATAAAAAAGACAAACAGTTGAAAATTAATGAATCTAAAGTTCGAAAATTATATAAATCCAAATCTAGCTAAGGAATTCTTTGCATGATGGAAAAGACCTTAGTTTTAAATAAATTTCAAAATTTAAGACGGCTGAGAATTTTGCTAAATGGTACATTTTCTGACAGCACAAAGTTCTGCCTACTGAGTTATGGATACCTTCGGGGTGTTTTACTCCACCAGCAGCGGTACCCGCTCACCGGAAGTAAATATATAACACAAATACTTTTTAATTTTTGATGTGCCAGATGTGTTTTTATAAACATTTTGTCATGTCACAAAAGCCATTTCCTTTCATAAAATCAAAAATAAATAAATAAATAAATAAATATATATATATATATATATATATATTTATATATATATATATATATATATATATATATATATATATATATATATATATATATATATATATATATATATATATATATATATATATATATATATATATACAAATATATATATATATTGAAATTTTTAATGTATTGATGGTAACATAAACAAGATATTTGGGATCCTACAGTGATACTATTGCTCAACTACTTCCATTATTTTTACTATATTTTTTTTACTACTAATTCATATGCCCGTCTGTCCAACGTTAGTACATGGTTAGTTTAAAGTGTATATGTTTCACAGTTAATACGTTATGGTAGAGCTTGTTCCCACTATCGGGACATTCTACAACGAAGCAAACTGCTTACAATTAAATTGTTAATGCAAGAATATTGCAAGCCTAGGCTAATCAAGGCCAGGTAAAAAGTTTTATGGCCGTCATGTTGATTAGTATGTAGTCACTGTATCCAAACTTATACTGGATATATTTGACTTACGATAGTTCTTTGTTCCTTTCATTTTCAAAATTGACTTGCACGTGACGGGTGTAGCTAGCTAGACAGGAGGTGCTTTCCCTTCCGGAGCACCCGGCCTCACTTCCTTGATGAAAGTTTACTTGTATAGCTAATTTTGCCAGCTTTCGAAGTTTTTACTTTGTTTTTGGATTGTTGTTTGGACAAGGACCGGTATGTTTGTTTTATTTAATTACATCATAGTTCTTTGTAACGAATATTACTGTTACTTTTTAATTTGACTCGATTACAGCAAATATTTGTCAAACTTTTCAAGCAAATTAAAGACTTATCTGCTCTACCATGCCTAGAATATTTTAATGTTGATCGATAATTAGTTTAATGAGGATATGTCTTAATTTTTCCACAGGCTCAATAGACACGGACTTACACATGTCTTTTACAATGTGAACATTTAAAGGTACGTTAAAATACATTAATTGAGTTAAATATTTTATAAAAAATTGACTTTAAAACGAACTGACAATTTTTAAAACGTAATACATGTGCGTCATTTTGATTGAAGTGTCTTAGTTAAAATAAAAAATAAAGATTAACCTATTAACTTTTTCTAAACATTGTGGTACGTTTTGACAAGAATGTGTTTGACAAATTCACGGTGACTAAATTGATGTGGTATTAATGCAGTTTAGAACACTGACACACCCACTTTTAACCAAGATGGAAAGTTATGTGGTTTACACTGTAAGCATTTATTCTTATCCATTAAAATTCTTTTCAGTTTAATTAAATGACAAAAGAAAATTCAGAATTTAAAAATCTTTACTTGGCAACAGCCAATGCAACCAAGAAAGCGAAACCCTCCATTGAACAATTATAGTTAATAAAACGTTTGAAAGCATGTACTTGAATGTATCAAGTAATGGTCAGCGATCGATTAATTCTAGAAAAATAAGATAAAAGAACATTGAGATGATTTTAAAACTTCTCCCTGGAGAAAAACAGTATTACTTTTTGTCGAGCCTGACAACGCCATAAGACGAGACTTAGGTGTTACTTTTCCGATGCCGGCGGCGGCGTGTCAAAATGTGAAAGTTTATGTTTAAGTCCATATCAACCAGGCGGGATATTTAATTCCGCGGAATTCTTGTTTATATTAATACGAATTCCTACGCATATATTTTAAATTTGTTTACCAAACATATTATATATATATTTACATTGCGTTAAATCTTTCTATTAAGAAAAAAGAAAAATCAATAAAAACAAATGTTTGAAGTAAACATACTTCCAAGAACCTCTGATTTGAATCAAAAGTCGAGATTAAAAGAAGCTTCCGGTTCGAAGTATAACAAATATTCTCTCATTGTGCAATCTTGGCGATTCTGCAAGCTGAATACGTAGCTTTATCTTCAATTCAGAAAATTGGATTGTTTTTATTTTTAGGATAATCTATTGGGAAATGGCGACATATGGCGTCGTGGTTGTGTTTTCAGCGTGTATGATCCAGGTTCTGACGTTTGGAATAGCGACATCTATCGGTTTATATAACATTGAACTATTAGAATACTACGGCAGTAGCACAGCAGAAACTTCTATGATCGGTTCAATAAATATAGGCGTGTTCCTAGGAGCAGGTATTAAGATAGATAAACTGACATAAATAATTGTTTGGTTTTAACACACTTAAAGACAGTTTTTGTAAAATGTGTCTATTTTCTTCTTGTATACTTTTATTTCAAACATTTTGGATCTTGGCTTCATTGGTTATAGCTTAGTACAAATTTTAAAACTATATTACATTATAGCCTACATTTTCGCTGGGTTTTGTCTACATTTATTCCTAGTCTTTCTCGGCTACATTTTAGCGGTTCTCTTTGGTTTATTTTAACAGGGATTTTGAAGTTACTTTTTTAAGTGTTTTTCTCTTTCGGTCTTCACATTAACTCTTGGTTTTCCTGAAATAGAAGAAACAAAATTGTCACAAAAAACTCAATGTACTCGACAACAATGATCCCAGATTAGATTCATAATTACACACCTGGATATTTAGTAATGTATCCGTCTATTTGAGAGAGCTTTATAAATAGTGGAATAGTAGTCCCAAATTTGTTTGTCTTTGTTGTTTATTTAAACAGTTGTAAAGTAATGCTTTGTCTTTTGATTGACACATTATAATAGCTACATTTTGATGATTTTCTTTTGTTTTCCTTTAACACATATATATATAATTGCAATTATGTCCTTCAAACAAAATATAAACAATAATCAAATTACTTATTTTACCATTTGAATTGGTTTTAATTTTAAAAAATCCATTTAAATATATAAATTTAAATATTTGACATTTTCTTGATTTTCTATAAATTGCATTTAAAAGTTATTTTCGACTTATCTAACAATCAATTGAATAAAAAAAGCATGCTAACATGATTAATGTTAAGTAGTAAAATGCATATTGTTGGACTGCTCAGGTTTTGAATTAGCATCAGTTGCATTGAAGAATCAATATAAAAAGTGGCGTTATTTAACAAAGTTACCTGGAGATTGTTTTTGTAATCGGAAATTGCAAATCACACTGACAACACTGATGAAGTCCATACCACTGATTTGCAGTGGTCATTATTAATCAGCCATGTAAATTATATCAGTCTGTTCTGGTTTAATGATTGGTTTTGAAAGAACAATGACAATGCATATGTATATTCTCTTTATCTTAATGAGTTATGATTACGTAAAGTAGATTTGTTTATTCACAGCTTTATGGAAGATGAAATCTTATAACTGATAATGTAACAATAAAACTATTTATATGTATGAAAACAATTGAATATATATCAACTGATAGATTTGATTGATTCCTAAAACTTATTGTTTATCAATTCTTACTTTATAGGAACACAAACATAAAATTCACGAGTTTGAACATGGACTCGCAAACAAGTATTTATTTCAGTACATGTTTATTTACAGGACCTTTGGCGAGTTTTCTGATGTCAAAAATCAGTTATCGAAGTGTTGCACTTCTTGGAGCGTTTTTGAGCAGCGCTGGCTTGTTATGCATTCCATTTGCTCCAAATATTTTATTTATTGATATATTTTACGGAGTATTCACAGGTAGGTAAAGTTAATTAAATATAAATATCACAACGAATGCTGCAGAAAAACACATTAAGCAACAGCCAATACTAAGAAAACTTGTCTGTGATACTAAAGAAAAACAGCCCAAAAAGATAATAATAATAATAAAAATAAATAAATAGATAAATAAATAAAACACAAACATACCAGTCAACGTCCAAATCACAATCTCAAAATACAAGGTAAAAACATTGAAAACCGTCAAATTTAGCTATACACGTGAACTTTCATTAAGGAAGTGAGGCCGGGTAAGAATGGTAAGGACCTCCTGTCTTGCTACCTACACCGTTACGTCCAAGTCAATTTTGAGAATGAAAGGAACAAGGAACTATGAAATATAATAAATACAATAAGTTTAGAAACAGTGACTACATACTTATCAACGATATTGTGAAGACGGCCATAAGGGCTTTGATAAGCTAGGATTGCAATATTCTTGAGTCAACAATTTGATTGTAAGCAGTTTGCTTCATTGTAGAAAGTCCCCGTTTTGGGAACGAGCTCTACTCGGAAGTATTAACTGATAACATAAGAGAAAAACGTTAAGTTCATTATATTAGGGAATATTAACATCCTTAAAATCCATTAAATGACTATGTACCGGCACTGGAGTTAAAATTCAGTCATTTAGTTATAAAATCATAGAATCCCTCCGTCTGAATATTACTGTTGTTGAATCCCTTCACTAAAGTCGAGTTGGTGGTGTCAATATATGTTTGTCCGTTCTTAACAAATTCCCTTTTTTCTTTTAAAAATGACTTGGTGTTCTTGCTTGTTAAATGAAATAAATATTCAAAGATTGGCAAACTAAAAGGGTCTTTGAGTACTGAACCTTCGTCACTGCTCAGGAACCCTGAAAGTTCTGCAATCTTCACAGATATGCATAACAATGATTTTGATGTCCAAGCTTATAAAGTTTTCAACACATTTTTATCGTTTGTAAGAGATTTTACGTTCAATATGTTATTAAGAAGCTTGGTTTCGATAGTATATTGGAATATCCTACAAATGCTAGAACTTGTTTTACAAAAAATTCTTTTTTATCATAGAAAAGTTATTGAGTCTTTCAATATGAAGTTAAAACAATAAGAATTTGACATTTCTATCTTGTATTGGATCGCACTTAATGTACTACCAAATCATTATCAGTAAATGTAAAACAAATTTTAACAGTCGTCAAACATGGCTTTCTGTCTTATTCAGAGACAAATATTCCACATCTGGCATCAACCAAATGTGGATTCTTAAAAATTCTAAAAAAAATAAATTTGTTTCTATTACTTTGGAAAGTATAAAAGCTATTGATTTTTCTAAGCGTCACACTAGTATACCTTATTCGAAATTGAGAGAACGTCTAAAACAAATCATTCGTTTGTCATTCTTTTCCAACATAAAACACCACACAGACTGCAAAGAAAAATATATTGTGAAGATTCCACCAACAAAGGTTTCTATAGACAACATATTTGTTGTTTTTTGGCATTCATATATTTGTTGTGTTTAGCATTATTATTTTCCAACAAACATTCGTGCACCAATGGGCACAGATTGTGCACCTTTGTCTTTGGATTTTTCTTTATTCATTTAGTGCCAAATTTTTGCAGAACCTTGTCATGTCTGGACAGAAAACTAGCTACATCATTCATCTTCACATCAATTATATAGATGTCCTTCTGTCTCTTAATAAATTTTGAGAATATGTGAATACCACCAACCCTAGTGAGGTTGAAAGAAAAATATAACTGATTTGTCATGCTTCTTATTTGAATTTATACCTCAATTATGACACCCACATAAGGTAAAAATATGAAGACATACGACAAACATAATGACTTTAATTTTTCTGTTGTCAAATTTCAGTTATTTTGAAGTAATATTAATGCTCCTTCTGCCGATGATGTGTATGTTACAAAATTGATACGGTGTGGTTAAGCTTTTTTCCCACTACAGAGGATTTCTACAACGTAGAAAGTAGCTTTGTTAGTGTGTGATATAGTTCTGACATTTACTCATTTCGAAGCCTTTCAATTTATTATTGGGGACTGATATGCAGCGTTGAATTTCATTTCATTGTTAAGATAAGATACTGTAATGGCCTTCATTCTAATGTTAGTATTGGTATACATTGGTATACATGTATTAAAATGTCTATTATTTGAATGTTGGATTGATATATTGCAAATATTTTAAATTCAAAGTTCCAAATTATATAAATTCAAATCCAACTAAGAATGCTTAGCATGAGGAAACAAACTCAAAAATAAGGACAGCTGAAAAGTTAGCTGAAAGTTTTGAAAGCACAAAGTACTGTTTACTGAGTGAAGGATATCGTAGGGGTGTTTCACTCAACCAGACGCGGTACCCGCTCAGGGGTAGTAAATATTTAGCAAAATTACTTGTAAATTTTAATGTGCCATATGTGTTCATTTCGGGAAATTCAGTCGTCATCAGTGACACTAGGGACCAAAAATGTTAACAGATAAATAAGATCAGCCACACTTTTAAAAATTAATGAATCCAAAATTCGAAAATTATACATATCAAAATCCAGCTAAGGAATGCTTTGCATAAGGGGTTAATCAGTTTTTACCAGTTGTGAACATTTCCTTATAGTTTTATTTTGTATTATGCTATGTTACATTAAATAAAAAAAATATTTTTATTGTTTCATTCCACATTTCTGTATGTTTTAGGACTTGGATTCTGTTTTCTCTACATTCCGTCCAGTGTGTTGTCGGGACTGTATTTTGACAGACGTCGGAGTTTGGCTACGGGTATAGTCCAGTCCGGCTACGGACTCGGAGCCTTGGTGTTTCCATTTTTGATACATAAACTGATTGAAGAGTATGGATGGAAAGGATCAATCTTTATCGTTAACGCCATAAATGTTCATAATTTTGTTTTTGCAGCTTTATTAAGACCAATTAAATCCCGAGTACCAAAGTCACCCGAGTGTGAGAGAATTCTGCAGACATTCCAAAACATAAACATTAAACGACAACATTCAAGCAATTCTATTACACAGTCAAACAAAATAAGAGTATTACTAGACTTTCCATTTGTTATATATTTCATCAATAATATAATCTGGAACTTTGGCACGGGTATAGTTACAGTTTAGGACCTGAGTTTTTTACAGAAATAGGACAAGACAAACGCAGCACCGCTTTGGCTTTTACCTGGTGTGGAATTGGTTCATTATTCGGATCACTCGCAGGTGGCGCATTTGGAAGCATTAAATTTGTTAACAGAGTTATTCTGTATACATTTGCCAATATTTTCATAGGATGTTTTGTTTTCACGTTTAATATTTCATTATTCCAAACATTTGTTGGACTATCACTTGTGAATGTTTTATGGAGTTTTTCTTTTGGAATAGTGCTTGGACTTCTTGTGGTTGTAACGGCCGATATTTTAGGGACATCACGACTAAGCGTTGGTATGGGATATATCATGTTTGGTAATGGAATCGGAAACATTCTTGGACCACCACTAGCCGGTAGGTACACACAAGATTCACAATAGGCCTAATTGTATATGTACAAACTAATGTAAGGTTTAGAAGGTACTGTTCTCGAATCCCGATTTTGCCAGTGCATTCATACAGTTTACATTAGGCCAGTGCAAAAACATTCTTGAACAACATCACTGGATATTATTTTGTCATTATTTCATACACAGTGTCTGTCCACAACCGAGAGTAATACAGGAAATGGTCTTACGATTGCATTCATTATTTATTCCAATTTTTAATTTACATTTGTGTTCGGATACACCTGATTTTTTTTTTTTTGCAAAGTATAAGCTATTTCATAAATCATGTATTGCCATTAAGATTCCCATTTTTATATCTTTACTTGTTATTCGCTTTATTACATATGAGTTTATTTTCTACTTATAGGTTGGTTAAGAGATGAGTATGGGACGTATGTTCCATCTATATATTTGGCCGGTGCAGCACTAACGACTTCAGGTGTTCTTATGTTTCTTATTCCTTTATATAGACATCATAAACAGCAAAATATCAAAAATACAAATCCAACAGTACCATTTGATGGAATTTTGTGACCAAGTTCAAAACCTCATTGCAACAAATATTTCCAAGCAATTACAGTATACGAAAAAGTTTGCATTGTTCGGGATATAAAGGCTTATACATGTATTTGCATTGATGGTTTATTACATGTTTATAACAATTTAGTCCATCTTGTTTCTGTAAAAACGGGATCAAGTATTTAAAGGACACTATTAGCCACGTACCAAATATTCATTCCTAATCGTCACTCGGCAACCTGTTAACAAAAGGAAGTAAAAAATCATGATGTTCAACAAAGGACAAAATCACACATATATTTTGATAAAATGGGGAGGTTGTTTAGATGTTAATCAACACATTTTATTATGTTATTGAAACTAACAATAAAATTTTAACCTTCAATGCCTTATGCTTCATGAAAAGAATTGCAAGACTCTGTCTATCAATACATGATACTAAGTACTATAAATCCGAGGCATCCACTATTGAATTCAAAATTTGAAATTTTTGTAAATCTATAAAGGCATATCAGCCTTGTATGCTGGAAACAATCAAACGATATATAGTATCAAAATGAAATTTAAAAAATCTGAGAAAACATAATCTCCTGAGTAGAAACAGAAATTCTGAAATTTGATTCCCATATACTTTATTCAAACACGAAAATGTTTATAGAAATGAACGTGTTTTTTTCATTTTATATACACAAAGCGCATTCTCAAAAAATATTTTTAATTAAAAATTATAGTTTCTATCTACTGTTTTGCAAAAATTGTTTGATGGTGCTGGATGAGCTGGCTTTCAAATTTAGGATTAAAGATACAAGTAAAACGCTTACCATTATTTCTCTGAAACAATAAACTTGATATTAAGTAGAATAAGGTTTTGACATCGTCTTAGTTGGCCGTGTGGTGATACATCTAGAATAACCTCCATGTCGCGGGTTAAGATCTTGTATGTCTCCCCAACTCTGTTTTTTGTTTGATAAATTCTACAGCTGTAAAGCATTTTCTTTCTTTTTTTGTTTTTTAAATGTTTTTGTAATTTTAATGCAATGTATATTTGCTTAACAAATAACTCAATTAAATTGTCCATTGTTCAACTAAACACATGATTTTAACTAGTTTTCATACTGTTTAGGTTGTATATGCAACATTATCCATCCTATTTTACAAAATTTTAAAACCCATACGGGAAACATGCAAACCTGCGTAGTCCGGGCATTATTACCACTGGCTCTTATTTCTGATATTAAGAAATAGTGAATGTAAAGTAGTTTACAGTATAAGAAATGTTTCTGTGTTTATTTCAACAATTAAAGCTGCATTAAGTTTTTTTTTAATTTTCTGAATTTTTTTTTTATTTCTAAAAATAATTTTTTTTAAAAATAGATTACCTCTTATCACGATCCTTGAGATTCATTTTCTAAAAATTCATTTCTTTTGGCTGTAAATAAACGGAATCCTCCAGCCGGTTGGTCAATGTTTAACGATGATTATTTTGAGCTTGGAGCATGCGCACGGATGTATGGAAAATCCCATAAATCGAAGGAAAACCTGAAAAATTGCATAATTGATGAATTAATTTTATTATGACGTTACCATGTTCTAATATTAGATCCCGAATGCTGCATCTCGCTGGGAAATTACTGTAATTTCTGCATTTATTCGAGCTTTAATCGTTGAACCAAATGTCACATTGTTAATTAGGAACATCATTTATTAGATTAGCAAGGTTTTAATTTTTGTATGGAAAACTTAATGCAGCTTTATGAAGTACTAATACTACAGATTTCGCAACAGCTGTGAAATACATGTATCAAACACTTTTGTTTTATGTTCGCCTCTGCCCAGGCTTCCAAATCATTCCTTAACTTAGTTTTTCCTCAAATTAAAATTATCAAATTTTGGCGAGATCTTTTTAAATTGCAAATAAACATCTGTGCTGAAAATAAATAAAGATGTTACAAACTTGAAGTGATCTTTAAATGACACCTTAAACCAATTTCTAAGATTTAAAATCTGCAAAATTTAAGTTCAGAAAAATCTTAGTAATGATTTTGGAACTGGGGTCAGGTATAAAATTTCAGTGACCATATTTTGTTATCAACACAACATATGACAATATTACATCCTTCCAATTACAAATATAATTTTGTTTTGAAATTAAGGTTTTGAATCAGGCGTTTTAAATCTTACTTATTACATTTACCGGTAATATTAATAAGAATAATGACCAAGCACACATTTTCGCAACTAGTTCTATCAATTACAGTTTTGATATGCCTTTATTCCTTCGTGTTTTACCGAAATTTTAACTGCTCAAAATCTTTTAAAATCCAAACACAGTTAAAACAACAGTTTATTTCCTTTAACAGACATAGTTTTGCACGCATATATATTGCTTCACTAGAAAAGACTTATTTGTTTTTTACCTTAAGTCGATGGATAGAGGTCTGCTAAAGATCCAACCTTGATTCCCGATATTTTTGTATAGACGGATTACTCGGCCTATCGGAAATCATTCTTTATAAATGTATAAATAATGTGTAAGTTTACAGTGTTATAAGATGCTTAAATGAGTAAAAGAGAAGATAAATGTCGGATAAATCAGACGATTGCGAAAGATCTCCTTCAAGAGTTCTCGTCTTCCATGTCTCGAGATAAAACAGTGACATATACATTATAGAAAACCATTATTAAAGGCATTAAAAGATAAAAAAAATTATATCTATAAGCTGAATTCAAAGTAAAGAAGCTAATAATAAACAGGTACTTTTGTTATATCTTGTTTTTTTTGTGTTTGAGAGTATTTTTTATATTAGAAAATGTTCATACCCAATATGAAATTCAATACAAACGGCCCATGGGCCTTAACACTCACCTAATGATATTTCCAATATTGTTTACAAAGTGCAATAGACAATATATTAACTATAGAAACTTTCCAAGTTTGCCCTCGTTTAGAACTGCCTACAATACTTTATCAAAATTTTTGTCACATTTCATTTATAAGAAGCTAATGTGCAACAATAGTATGATAAATGATTTCCATATCATTAGCCATTTCACTATACTTATGCAGCTATGTCCTTGACCTTTGAATGGATGACCTTGAACCATATATCAAAATGAACAGCATATCATAACCTACAATATATTAATATACATGTGTTACAAAAAGTTAGTAGTTTTCAAATAAATTAACAATTTCAATCTTCTTCTACAGATATGAACCTGAACTTTCAACATATGACCTTGACCAATTTATCAAAATGATTGTCACATCAATACCTACAATATTTTAATATATATGCCTATACAAAAGGCTAATAGTTTTCAAGATAATTAACAATTTCAGTCTTCATATGCAGCTATGACCTTGACCTTTGAATGTATGATCTTGAACCATATATCAAAATGAATGACATATAAATACCTACAATATTCTAATATACATGCCTATACAAACAGTTAATAGTTTTCAAGATAATTAACATTTTCAGTGTATTTTACATTTATATAAATATAAATATAAGGTATTTATACCTTGACCTTTTAACATATGACCTTATTTCGTACATCAATATGATTGTTATATCAATACCTACAATATTTCCATATATATGCCTATACAAATACAGTTAAAAGTTTTCGAGATAATTAACAATTTCAGCCTTCTTTTGCAGCTATGACATTGAACTTTGAACGTATGACCTTGAACCATAAATCAAAATGATTGTCATATCAATACCTACAATTTCAATATATATGCCAATACAAAAAGTTAATAGTTTTCAAGATAAAGTTTTCAAGATAACTAGCAATTGAAGTTCTCTTATGCAGCTATGACCTTGACCTCTGAACATATAACATTGAATCCCATCAAAATAATCTTCATATACATACCTACAATATTCTAATATACATGCCCATCTAAATAGTTAAAAGCTTCCAAGATATTTAACATTTTCTGTCTTCTTTTGCAGCTATGACCTTGACCTTTGAACATATAACCTTGTTTCATATATCAACATGATTGTTATATCAATACCTACAATATGTTTATATATATGCCTATACAAAAAGTTAATAGTTTTCAAGATAATTTAAAATTTTTTTATTTTCAAACAAAAACATTATTTCAGGGGCAACAAATCCTACATGAATTAAGTTTTTTTTCAAATGTAGGTCACAGTGACCTATTTTCTACAGCTATGGAAACAAAAAGTACAAATTTGAATAGCTCCCTCCAAATGACCCTTCCAGTGAAATTTGATCAATATTTGCCTGGTAGTTTCTGAGGAATTGTCAAAAACATGAGTTACAGATGCACACATGCACACACTGACATATGGATACACGCTGTGCCATGCCATTAAGCTCACATGGCCTATAAGCCAGGTGAGCTAAAAAAACGGTATATTGCCTATTTTCATATGCCAATTTTTGAATTTACTGAATATTAAAATTTTAAAAAGTGGTAGATAAGAATACAGTAAACAGCGTATTATACTAATAAAAATTGAACAAAAACGGAAATAATGTGTTAGTATTTATTCCAAGTATACACAAGTATACACAGTCAATAACATGTAATTTATGTTAACGGAATGATCAGAAATTAATGTTTATATCTCATACAAAATAACAAATAAACAAAATATCTACTTTTAACAAAACAACGGATGTTTACATCAAAATACATGCTTTTATACAGAAATAAAGCAACAGATTGGCTAAGAAAGGAAAATATAGTCATAAGTTACATGTCTAGCTGTTGTAAGACAAGAGCTGTAGCAGAATTAATGGTGAAATCAGTATCATATGCCATATCAAACTGAGACCACAATATCAGACCGAGGACTATAGTCGAGGTCTAACATGGCATATGATATGGATTTCACCATCTTTTATCCTGTTTATTGTACACTTTAACTTTTACCACATTTAATATTTTATATTTGAATGCAGTATAACAAAAAATTTACTAAATTCAACTCGTATCAGTAACATTAAAAAATTAAAGCATTTTCACTCAAAACGGTTCTTGATGCGAGAGTGATTTGGTTTCTCATCCTCTCTACAAACTTGTATATAGCCAACACTTCCACATTTCTTCTTTCTATCTGCCCAGTCCAGCTCCAAAATCCTACTCGCTAACAGATTCATCTATTTTTCACTCCCCATGACAATTATGTAAACAATCATCTGCTTCAATAGCATATTCCACCTCAGCTGGCCACACCTTTATCCAATGAGTTTTGAAAAGATAAATCTGTTAAGAGTAGCTGGTCTGATATCAGTATAAGACAGGTGGTATGGCTTTTCTGACAAGGCATGTGGGTTTGGTGATATAGATCACATAAATTTAGCCATTTCATTTACATAATTAACTTACTGTCAAAAGAAAACCTCTAATTCTTACTGAAAAACCTGGATAAGCAAAAACCTTAAAAATAAATGATTGAAATTTTGTTAGGGAAACACGATAATATATACAGTGTATATGATGATATCTCGTTGATTTATTTCGCAGTCTTACAAGACTTGTCATAATATTAAAAGGGAAAAAAGAACGAACAAATAACTTGCTAGCAATAAAATGTTGTTGACAAAACTAAGATAAATTTTGTAGCAGTTGAACATTTTCAATGAAATACTGCTAATGAAGCTACTGGAAATGGCATTCTTATCAATTAAACACTTTCAGTGAACCAATGCTAATGATTTTAAATGAAGTGAAATGTTGTAGCAGTGAACTGCTTTCAGTAAAATGATGCTGTTTTTATGGAGATGAAATTTTGTAGCAGATGAACTTTTTCAATAAATAACATCTGGTGTTTTTAAAGGTATATAAGCCATTTATCAATGAAATACTGCTGATGATTTTAATAAAAAGAAAACTCCATCATGATAGTAGTTTAATAAATGAATTACTGCTTATAAATTATAATGTATAGTCTAGTAGAAACGATGTCAACATGGGAAGCCACTAGTAATCAATTAACTTGTAAGGTATTAGATAATAACCTGTGAATAGGGAAGTTCAGTGAATAGTGACACTGTCCTGAGTACTTTTAATTGTTAACAAGCTAGCATTAAAGAATTTTTAATCAGATTTTGTCTTACTATTTCATGAAAAAAAGCCGATTCAGATATTCTTCAATTGCCTTTTTAAAGTTTGAACTGGCAAAAATCAGTGTTTGTGAAGGCCTGCTTATAATATGAACAGAAAAACAAATTTTGTAGTAAGTAAAGTCTACATACATGTATATATATATATACCTGTAATACTGCTGATAATCCTAAGGGTGAAGAAATTTTGCAGCAGATTTACATCCTAAACATTTAACCACAAAATTTACAGAATATATTAAAAGTAATTATAAACAGAAGCATATAACTGAATTTTTCAAAAACTTTTTAGGAAACTTTTTTGAAAAGAATTTCATCAAGCTAAAGCTTAATGTTTCAAAATTGTTAATTTTATAATTTTCTTGGTTTTAATGATACTAAATATGTGCTTATCACAGGTTAAACTTAACAAATTTTGAACAACTGGGCCCTGATTTCATCATTTAGTAAGAATTAACTACTTACTTCAGCCCATAATTAGCAAATCAGACTACTTTCACATATACTAATCAATGACCATTTAATATCAATGTTAATAGGATTCAAGTAAATGTATATGACACTTAACAATTTTTAATGATTTTTCTTTCCATAATAACATAAGTAATGATTGTTTATCTTTTGATGATTAAAAAAAAATTAACCTTTAAAAATAAGGTCAAACAGTAATAGTATTTAATACACACACATATATATATTAATGCACATGACCCATAAAAATAACAACGAAAATAAACTATAAAAAATAAAACTGCCTGATTCACTCACTTGGCATAGAAAGGGGCTAATTTACCACTCAGCCATGGACTGAAAATGTTTAAAAATATGTTGAATACTGACATAGTTTTCACAAACATGGAATACTCTATGTTGGTAAAATAAGGCAAATCTAATATTAGCAATGGAACATGTGAACCTCATTTTGTGATTGTTACATTCATAATTCCAACTACATAGTAATGCAAATTTCTTAGTTTAAAAATTTGAAAGAAATTATGTAACAAAAGGTGGCCGAAGAGTCTAAGGAGTCTGTCATGTACTAAAAACTTTTAATTAATACTTTTACATATTGACCCTACCCTCCAAGTGAGCTGCAGTAAAAGAAAAAAAAAAAAAACATGCATAACTTGAATGTAACAAAAAATAAAACTTGAATAAAATATTACACAAATTATTAACAGAAAACTAAAATAGGTTGAAGAATGCAATAAAATACAAAGCTAATGATTTTGACCCTTTAACCATGCAACAAACCAATCCATCGACGATCAACATTCTTACTTGCTTTTTTAGCAGATAGGTTGGTAACACTAATGTAAATGATCTTGTTCTTTTTCATACAAAACATCAATACACAGTTAACTGCATGGTATACTGGGTATAGATTGTCATAATTAAAAAACAAATATGAAGAAACGATAAACAAACTGTAGACTATGAAGTACAAAACTGGACATATATTAATCTTAATTTTTAAATCTTATATACAAAACTATACATGTACAGTAAAACCTGCTATAATGGACATTTCTACATGAAAACCAACTGTCCATCAAAACCTGTGCAGTAAAGCCCCTTTACTTACATTTCAATCAAAAACAAATTTACACAACAAAGAACACCTGTCTAAGTGGTGTATTAAAATATGTCCTCTAGGTGGTCTTTATATGCAGGTTTTACATATCCTCAAATTCCTGGTAAATTTGAGCTCTGGGAACTCTCACAACAACCGAAATTCAATAACACACGTGGAAACTGTAACAGCTGATTTTATGAGTAAACAAAAACCTGCCTAAATGAATAGGAGTTTTTGACATAACGATGAATTTTTTGTTTGTTTAATTATCCTTTAAAATCTCATGTTTTGATCTGAGAGGTGTTTGGTTTAGCAAAATTCCACTGTTATATTGTTACAATACTTACAACTATACTCATCATTACAAACATAAACAATAAAGGCACAATATGGACACTATATGTCTTTACCACTTTAAAATGTAAAGTGATTATTTTTTTAAAAATAATGATTTGTTTTCAAACACCTACAATAAAAACAATTTAACCACTTAAAAATGAAAATTAAGACCACATAATATAACAACCATAAGTATGTTCCATACTCAAAAAGTATAATGATTATTTATAACAAAAAAACCATGTTGACAAACCAAAACGGGGAATAATAATTCACAAAACACAAAAAAGATGATATTATGAGAAAATACATACATGTTTGTAAAATATTCCATATGCCTCAGTAGGTAGAGTGCTCGCTCCGTAAGTGGAAGGTCATGACCTGAACCCCGACCGGGTCTGACCCAAGACTTGAAAGTGGGTAGTGACTGTTCTTTCGCCAAGCACTCTGCATTACGAAATGAAAGTCAGGGTTCTTTCGGATGGGAACTTAAAATAAACGAGGTCCCGTGTCATGGCAAGCATGGCACGGTAAAGAACCCTGCTGTATAATGCCAACAGCGCAACGCACAGGCAAAATTTCTGCACTTTCGCTTATAGCTGGCGACGTCTCGATATAAGTGAAATATTCTTGACTGGGACGTTAAACACCATTACTGAACTCAACTCAACTATTCCATATGAATGGAGATTACTTTTTTTTGGAAAATAAGACATTTTACATACATGTATGACAGTGAGTTAAATATATTTTCCATAAGTTTTTGTTTTCAAAACAGGAAGTTTTCCCATGTATATGTAAAATACATAGGGATTGTAATACAGCATCAACAACCATATAGCTGTATAGATGCAATGAAATAAACAATGATGCTAGATTGGTTAAGTTTGTTAGCTTTTTTTTCGAGAAAAAAAAAAAAAAAAAAAAAAAAAAAAAAAAACTTGTTCTGAAACTTATTCCGTTTAATTTTACACCAGAGATCAGAGAACTGACAAAGTTAAGTCATAGTCAACTGTTTGATGACTGTGGAATGCAAAAGTATCAATACGCTATATGAAAAAATGTTGCATTTCAATATCAAGAAATATCATTAAAGATTAGTGGATAACTAATGACCATTAACACTATTAACAATTAACATGTTTTGAATTAAGAGATAGAGTGGAGTGGAGTAATGGTGTTTTATGCCCCAGTCAAGATTCTTTCACTTATTTCGAGACAGTCAGTTCTGTGATGGTGGAAGAAACCAGAATGCCTGGAGAAAACCACCGACCTAGTATTAAGAGATGAAAATCATTGCAAATGAAACAGAAAACAACCAACAGATATTTGGATTTCTTGACTAAGGCATTCTGGTCCAAATCAAAGAGTTAATTAACAGCTGTGTATCTCCATCACGGCAAGACACCAACCCATACATAAACCCAAAAACTCAAAAAAACTTTTAGTTAGAAATGAAATAATCAAATATAAAGAAGAAAATTAAAAAGACCTATAATGGTAAATCTGGAATAAATGTTACATAAAAACAAATTTATCAAATAAAACATTTACATAGGTATGACTAATATCAATCTATGAAAAAAATCTACCAATCACAGTCATTGATTTGATACCACTGCCAGCCACAGGATAAAGAAAGTTTCTTGCCCCAGTTTCACAATCATTCCTTAAATTAAATTTGGTATATTTTGGAAATCTCTTCCGGAGCACCCAGCCTCACTTCCTTAATGGAAGTTCACGTGTATCACATATTTTGCCAGTTTGCAAAGTTTTTACTTTGTTTGTGTGGATTGTGATATGGACAAGGACTGGTATGTTTGTTTTATTTCAATTACAAATTTACGTTTGTGCTAAAACTTAATACAGACGTTTCAAGTTTTGAGTGATTTTCAAAACGACATTTTAAATTCCTGAATATCTGAACAATTAACAAAATTATACAGATTTCTAATTTTCATGATATACATTAAGAAAAAAACTGTAGTTAAAGAATGATTGTGAAACTGGGACCTGGAGTTGAAAAACACATTGTGTATTATGCAAATTCTAAATGGATTTTTATTGAAATTTCAATACATGTAGTTTTTGTTTGTCACATATTTAGTTTCAGCCTTTGACCAGAGAAAATTTGAACCTTTGCAATGATTATTTAATTAGATCTAACAAAAGAACACTTTTCAAAATTATCAAATTTTTTTCTGACTACATAATTATGCAACATTCACCTAAAATGTGATACTGTCAAGTGATGCAAAAAATTGATACAATACTCTAATTAAGTTTAAGCAATATTCTGGTTAAAAACTAAAATTTTTCCTGAATATCATTTAAAAATAAATCTGAATACATCTACATGTATTAATAAATTTTAATTTTTTTCTGAATTTCTGCATCACTTATGGCACATCAATTTAAAACTAGTAGATCAAACTTTCATGTATCACTGTTTTAAGGAATATAAAATCTATTTTTTTCTAATAAAAAATTTTATATTTAAAATATAAACATCTGCATTAGAGTTATGATCTCATATTTTATAATCTAAACACAGATTTCTTCATCTTTTCTTACATCTGGACTACCACCATTTTCTCTTTCTAGACTATGTCTGTCTGGACTTTGGTTGCTATGACGATCATCTTCATTATCATGGCCATTTTCTTCCCCGTCTTGTTCCCATTTTGAAGACCCAGAATGTTTTTCTCCAGTAGATGACTTTCTTTCTCTTTCTGATGATTTTCTATTGCTATCCAAGGACTTTGAGTGGTCTTTATCAGAACTTCTTGATTCTTTTCTATCCCTCCTGGGTGATTTAGATGTTTTTTCCTTCTGTCTTCTAGATGATTTGGACCTGAAACCAAAACAAAAATAATGAAATAATTGTTTTAGCCTCAAGAAATAAACTAAATAGCCATTCATTCGGGATATGGAAAATTCAATGTCTATTTCTCATGTATTTAAATTAATGATAAAAAAATGAAACTTTTTTACCTTCAAATTGATTTTAATGCAGCATGAAGTGTCACTTCAAATGAACAAAGACAGCAGATTGCTAATTTTAATGATGAAGATTTAACAATCAATGAATTTTTTTTTTTAATCTCTTTTTATTTTGTGAAAAAGTACTTAATTTTTATCTTTGTTATATAAAAATATATTTGTTATTATATAACAAAGAAAAATAAAAATCCTGTTAACCTGCTTCCACTTCTACTTCTTGACCTTCGACCTCGTGACCTTGACCTTGATCTTGTCCTACTTCTTCGTCTTCTGTAAGATCTGTCACTTTGAATAAAAAAAGACAAAATGGATTAATTAAAATACTTTAAAGTAGAAACTTAACTAAATATTCTTTTGTAAATTTTGATATAGCAGTTAGTGAAACAATAGCAGTCAGAAGTCAAAAGTTATGCTAGATGCAATCAGCTGCAATTTGCCAGTCTTCACTAAGATGAACCAACTTTATACACCACACATAGATTTTTGATATCAATTTCCATTACTTCTAACAAGTTATGAGTAGTAGTTAAGGATCTTTGACAGTGGCAAGTACTCCACTCCTAAAACATCCTGCCATAACTTAATTTGTCTTAATTTCATGAACAAAGGAAAAGCCTTGTCTCACTCATATTGTGCCAAAAGCAGTGCAAAATCTTGGGTCTGCAGGCCACCAAAGCCCCTCTTTAATCATATGGATTACAGAAACTTAGTTCAATAAAAGGTCTGCAGGGTAATTCCTTATATACTCAGCCCTCGTCAATAATATGGATTATAAGATAGGCTAAAAGTTATAATAAACCTTCAGGTCAGGAATAATTGTAAAGAAAAAAGTTTAATGTTACAGCTTATATACAAAAAGAATTTAATTTATATCTGATAAAAAACAACAATGGTATATTAAAATTTACAATAATAATTTCAAATGATCATGATTAATAACTTTTATGTTTATCAATATTAATAAATTTAATATAAAATTAGATTCATCTCTGATCCTTTAGGCTATATATGACATTTACATACAACTGCAATGCTATATTTTTGTCTAAGTAATTGAACATTTGGACCAGGAGAATTGAAACCAAATTTTCATAAGGAGTTACCATAAATATATTACTACTAAACAGAGTTATTTGGCCTTTTTTAAGTGTGAGGTTTTTATAAAATGTAATTATGCATTTTTGCAAACCTTCTAAGACGAAAAATTGGGATAAAAAATTGTGTCACAGGTGGTCCATAAAATTTTCAATTTTTTGAAAATCAGAAAAAGGGGAGGTACAGGTCATGTATTAGTGGAATTTTGTTGATAAGGTTCTGTACAGTATGTTATTCTCTTTTAAACCAAGCCTGGAAACCGATTCCACATGGAACAAATCAATTTATTGAACCAAAAACATATGTAAAATGTTTCATTTGTCAAGGATACACATTCCTGTAACATTGACCATCATGCATATACATTGATTCTTTTTCCCTTAAAATACTTCATTCAAGTTTAATTTACCAGTTTATGCACTTTTTACTTTAAACATCTAGAAATAATTGAAATAACAATTTTAATTATATTTCCTTTGTCAGTAAACAGAGGGGTTGCGGAGAAGTGGGAGGGGGAGGAAGAAAGAATCCTTGACACATATATATTTATACACAAAAAGCTGACATAAAGCTTCAAAATATACCTGATTATATAATACGTAATATATACACAACAACTGCTTTATAACAAACTATAATAACTGGAGTTGGTTAGCTCTGGTTTACATAGCTTGCACACATTCAGCTCTTGGTACAAAAAATATACATGTATCTTGTGCATGTTGCAAGTAAAAGAATAAAGAAAATAAAGAATCATGGGCCTTAATAAATAAGTCAAATGTTCTCAATTTTCGTAAATATTCATGAAGTCTTTTTATTTCAATTCATTGTAGTATCATTTGAACAATAAATTGACGTTAATTAAAAATTATTCTAGATTTCAATTAACTTTAAAAAAAATCAATCTTGGTGTATTCTGTATCATACTATAAAACCAAGGTTTTTATTTTTAATTTTTTATTTGTATTACTGTAATTAGTTGAGAAAAACATATGACTGAATCACAATATTAGGCAATTAAAAAAATGTTGCCATAGTGATGGGGTTTTCTAATATTTTACAAGTATTGTGAGTTCTGATCATAATAATAAATACATGCAAGATTGTTGTTAATACTGGGTAATTATAATAATTTGTTACAAATAATTATCCTTGAAAAGTTATATTAAATGGAAATCAATGCTATTACCTTTAGTAGTTTATTTATTTGAAGCATAGGACCTTTTTGAGAAAGAAATGCTAGAGGAACAGCATCATTAACTTTCCCTTTGTAAATATAGTATCCATTAAATGTAAAATTTAAAAAAAAAAGTTTTGAAAAATTTACCTAAGCTCCTGTAAAAAAAAGATTGACCAAAGCTTTTATCATCTCCGGATTGATTGGTGATGTTTATTGAGTTAGCCATGATGAAATCTACAATACTAGTATGACAGAAATGTTAGTCACCACAAGTGACCAGACACCCCCTAGCATAGCAGTTTAAGGGGTAATATAAAAGATAAAATAAAACTAATTTTAGTCTGAAATGTTTTCTGAACATCACTGTCTTGTAGCATGTATAAATTGCTAGCTGATTGGAAATTTAGGAAAAACTTAGTATTCAATCACTATAGTTGTATAGTACTTGCTGCAAATAAGCCGCTGGATAACTTAACTAACATTTGTCTATCAAAACTTGATTTAAAGCTTCAAAAGCTGAAGCTTGTGTTCATGGAAAGAAAGGATGAAATTTTTACAAAGTAGAAATCATCTCACATACTAGTAATTTGGACATGGCAGTATGAAAAATGAAAATATCTTAAACAAAGGAGGTACTTTATGTCTTTATCAATTATAAAATAAAATTTCACATAGGCTTTTAAAATATACAAAGTTAATATCTTTTTCTTCTTCTAGTATGATATGTATTACAAAAATTATGTATTAGTAGACATTTTTTTAAAATTTTTATACTTTCTACATAATCTACTCATACATACCTGTTTTATTTTATAATATGCCTGTCAATCTTACAATTATCATTAATTAACCAACCAATCACAATGAAGAATAGAAAAAAGGAGGCAGGACCTTCACATCACACCATGTTTCTTTTTTCAGATTTTTCTAAGGGTGATGCCCATTGGTTCTCCACCAGACTGGGAACCAATTAAAAGGCTTGATCCACCATATATAGACAACCAATCAAAAGAGCCAAAACATTCAAATTTTTAACCATCATGATTCAAGTCAGACAATCACCGACCATTCTAACCATATCTTTGAGAGTTCAAGAACCATAAACCATTACCAAATCCTATTAAAATAGTATAATTATCAAATAGAAAAGTTCAAAAATCTGATTTATAAATTTCTTGAATGCTATATGTATTTAAGTGTAAGAAATTAGGAGTGTTTATATGCAACAAAGGGAGGGAATTAGAATGCTGTGGTGGTTAGCAGAGATTCATGCTGGTAAGTATTTAAAATCTACCTTTTGTATAATAAAAGAAGGAAAAAATTATACACGTTTATTAGTATGCACATATGACACATATCCATTTTACAACAAAGTCTGTTTATCATACTCATCAATATGATCTACAAACATGTACTCAAAAATCTGGTGGGTTGGCATGGCTGAGTTGTTTTGTCACTGGCAATAAAAGTCAAGCATTATGGACCCAGTATCATAATGGACTTGTAAATTATCTGAGAAACAACAGACCAATCCAATGATAGAAATAAGGCAACTTATAAGTTTCGGAAAGAGAGAGAGAGAGAGAGAGAGAGAGAGAGAGAGAGAGAGAGAGAGAGAGAGAGAGATGATCATGAATTACAAAATACTGTTTATAACTTTCTTTATTGTTTTTTACACTTGTATTAAAATAAGAAAAATATTCTTTAATGATTTGAAATATAAAACCTTATACACTGTATTAGTGTTATAAACCTAATAAATTCTTATTTAATATTGAAAAAAAGAAAAAGATATGAATAAATAAAAGATAAGAATATAATAATGCTTCATCATGCTATGACCTATTAAAATTTATTTGGTTATGTAACTATAGTGTAAATGCATTAATGAACTATATAAGCAGTGCAAGGTTAGGTATGTTTTATTTACCTCTGCACGTAGTGTTAAAAAGGGCTTTAAGCCAAGACAAGAGACCTTGCCTAGAATACTTGGCATCAAAAAATCTATATACATACCGGTAATTTACAATGGTATACTGGCCAACATGGCAAAGATATGAGACCTAACCTTGAACACCTGACATCTATGGAACAGATCTTAATGTTAACAAAACTACATAAGCACAGTGGAAACTGTCTAAATCCAACACCTTCTGAACCAAAGTTTCGGGGTTTAGTTTTGTCTGGACAACCATTCAATTTACTTAGTACTCAGTTTAGATAGATATCATTTAGTTTACTCAAGGTTCAATTTGGACAGATACGATATCGCTGGTTAAATTTTCTCGAGGCGCAAATTTTGGCATATTTTTGAGGTAGTATTAAATTTGCCAAATTAAAATCTGTGAAAATATTTATGTACCAGTCGACCACAATAGGGTTGTTTCAGAATGCCAAAGTAAAAACACTAAATGTTCAACTGACCTTTTTTTTGTCATAATTGCCAAAATTTAGCACTGCTAAAATAAACCTGCTATACAGCATTTGGTTTAATGGTACTGAGATAAGAATGATACTAGTTCAACACTTGAGGTTCAGCTTGGACATATTCTTTTTACTCTTCTGTCTACTCTGGACAACCATTTACTTTAGATTTAGTTAACATGATTGTGACAAGTGTTCTGTTTTACTAGTGTTCAATTTAAACAGGTACCAATGAAAAACAAGAGGCTCATGGGCCTTAATGCTCACCTGAGGATATGTCCAAAATTGTGTGCAAAATGCAATGGGCAATACATTAAGTACAGACACTTCACAAGTTTTCTCAAGTTAAGAACTGCCACAAAACATCAAAAATATCCATTCAAATTTCATTTATAAGTAGCTTATATGCATGAAGTAACTGTAGTGCAATGAATAATTTCAAAATCATTAACCAATTTCAGTATACTAATGCAGCTATGTCCTTGACCTTTTAACATATGACATTGAACCATATATCAAAATGATGATTATGTCAATATTTACAATATTCTAATATACATTTCTATGCATAAAGTTAATAGTTTTCAATATAATTAACAATTTAAGTCTTCTTCTGTAGCTGTGACCTTGACCTTTTAACATATGACCTTAAACCATATTATCAAAATGACCATCATGTTGATACCTACAATATTCTATTATACATGGCCATAAAAAAAGTTAATAGTTTTCAAGATAATTAGCAATTTAAGTCTTCTTCTGCAGCTGTGACCTAGACCTTTCAACATATGACCTTGAAACATACATCGAAATTATTACTGTATCAATACCTACAATAATCTAATATACATGCCTATGCAAAAAGTTAATAGTTTTCAAGATATGGTGACAAATATAGAATTTTTAGCAATTTCACCACTAAGTTCTTTGCTATTTCCCCATTTTGAGCCCAAATGGCTACCATTTGTGCAAATATGAAAATAGATGACCTAAGAATGTTATAAATGAAATAACTGAGGTATATCTTTTGTACATTCATAGAAGATTTTTTTAAGTTTTCCACTTTTCCCCCTTATGGGGCCCTAAGGGGACATAACTCCTCCATTTGTGCAAATCTAAAAGGGCTTCGCCCAGGAATGATGAATACCAAGTTTCATTGAACTTGGCCCTGTGGTTTTTGAGAAGATTAGAATGTAAAAAGTTTACACACGCCGCATGACGGACGACTCAAAATGCACGAAGGACGACGCACAAGATGGATAGCAATAGCTCGTCTGAGCTTTCAGCTCAGGCGAGCTAAAAAAAGGATTTGGTGATTGTTGACAATTACTCAAGATATAAGACCCCAGTAAATACAAACACGGATCATGACATAAAACTTTTACTTAATCCTTGCATCTTTATATGATTCTTTTTAGACTTTTACACAAATTTATAATATAAAATTCGAAACCTAAGTAAAATATCAACTCTAACTGCCAGCATTTCAAACTACTACAAATATTGTTGTTTTATTTCATGATGAATATCATTACATTATAATTTCTGTTTTATTAGAGTGTAAGATTTTTTTTAAACTTATATAAAGGCAGTCAGTTCTGAAATGGTAAAAATTTAAACAGAAGTGCTAAGAGTACATGGATAATTTTCAGTAAATGAAATAACAAGATGTTCCATTTACATGTACATAATTAATATTATCAAAATACACTGTCAACAAATTTCTGAAAAATAAATTACAACTGAGGTATGACAATATTATAACTTTAAATGTTTCATTAACTTTTAATTTCAACTTTTCAATGGAAACCAAACATTTTGACTAGACCATTATGTCAATTTATCATTCTGAGTGGAGTTATGCAGAGTTTTATGCCAGTGTAAATATTTTTTTCACTTATATTGAGGTGGTCAGTTCAGGAATAATGGAGAAAACAGAAGAACTGGTTGAAAACCATCAATTAAGAGCTAACTAAAAACTATCCCATTCTTAAGATCTGCCTATTTGAGCCTAAGTAGTGAAAGGCACTGTAAGCTTAACCAGTTTGTCATTTAAACATTATGATTGGCCAATGTCATTTAAACATTATGATTGGACAATGTCATTTAAACATTCTGATTGGACAATGTCATTTTACCAAATTGGACAATGTCATTTAAACATTCTAATTGGACAATGTCATTTATACATTCTGATTGGACAATGTCATTTAAACATTCTGATTGGACAATGTTATTTAAACAACCTGATTGGACAATGGAATTTAAACATTCTGCTTTAAACAATCTGATTGGACAATGTCATATAAACATTCTAATTTAAACAATCTGATTGGACAATGTCATTTAAACATTCTGATTAGACAACAAACAATAAACAATCTACCATTTCCTTCATGACTAAACCAGGTTTAATTGATGATTAAAAATGAATATTTGATCTTAAAACAAAAATCTCAAAATGACATTAGTAATGGTAATAATGAAGTGGATATGTTTTGACCAGTGGCAACACTGTATGTAAGTTAGTTTTGACAGAAGGCCAAGTGGTACTTAATGTATATGTGAATGTTCAAGAAAAAGTTTGCATCACATATTCCCAGAATGACATAATTATTCATGAGGAACCATCAAAATATGGGATTCTGTGGGATAAACTTGAATTACCCCATTTAAATAACCCCATTATTATGTTCAAAAATTTATGGCATTACTTTATAAAAACTTTATATGGAAGAATCGTTTTGTGCAACATGTGGAAAAAGTTTGTATACATGTACAAAGTTTCAATAAAGTTGATTAAAGGTTAAAACTAAAACAGACAGATGGACAAACTGACTGACTGAGAGAGAGAGAGAGAGAGAGAGAGAGAGAGAGAGAGAGAGAGAGAGAGAGAGAGAGAGAGAGAGACTGATGATCATATATGTGTTTAGAAAAGTTTTAGTCAATAGGAATTAAATAAGAAATGTTAATGGTAACAACACTGATGACAACTGCAAACAACAAAATAACAATATATTACATCCATAGCTATAGTGTATATCATGTGACATCCAAATGTTAGCATGAGATTACTATCTCCAATGATACGGCTAAATATACAAGTACATTCATAAAATGTTGTTTTCCTATAAATTGATTTTATTTTAAACAACTGAATGTTTCCTGTATCAAGTAGAAATGAAAGTTCAAGGAAAACACCAGTGCCAAATTTATAGGCAAGTCCCAAAGTCAAACTTTTTTTCATACTTCCTGATATAATATTTTACAGACTTACATATAACAAAATACTCTTTAAATTAAAAAATTAAAACTTAACTTTTAGATTGGAACCAGATAGAAATTTGTCTGATTTTGGATGAAAATAACCACATGTTCATCACATATGAAATGTACATTAGTAATCACATGTACACCATGTGAGACATATAAAGTGGTAATCACATGAACATCACATGGTACATGTAAACTGGTAATCGCATGTACATGACATGGTACATGTAAACTGGTAATCACATGTACATGACATGGTACATGTAAACTGGTAATCACATGGTACATGTAAACTGGTGCTCACATGTACATGACATGGTACATATAACTTTTAATCACATGTACATCACATGGTACATATGAACTTTTAATCACATGTGCATCACATGGTACATGTAAACTGGTAATCACATGTACATCACATGGTACATGTAAACTGGAAATCACATGTACATCAAATGATACATGTAAACTGGTAATCACATGTACATCAAATGGTACATGTAAACTGGTAATCACTTGTACATCAAATGGTACATGTAAACTGGTAATCACATGTACATCAAATGGTAAATTTAGACTGGTAATCACATGTACATCACATGGAGCATGTACAATGGAAGTCAGGTGTACATTAAATTGTACAAGTACACTTGTAGCCACAAGGAACATGTGTTCATATCAAGTGAATCCAAATTTTACATTCTATGAGATACTTTTGGGAACAGAGAGAAATATCAATGTCAGACAGACATACACTAGTTTTACATACACATGTATACAGAAGTCTTTAGTTGAACATCATGAGTACAATAAATGTGAGCTAGTGCATAAAATGACATTTATATATAAAAAAGATAATGAAGTGTATTAACAGTAATTAGTTATCAACATTTATACAACATATAAGTTATAATTATCTAACTATATAAACAGATTGCTAAACAAACAAAATTATATTTAATACTTCAGTACTGAAGAACATATCAATTTGCTAAAAAAACAACATATTTTTCTTGATTTAAAATTACAAAAAAAAAAAAAAAAAAAAAAAAAAAAAAAAAATTGTAATGTTTCCAGTAAATTCCTATAAGCAATCACAGTGTAAAATTTTACACAGAAGTTACAGGTCCATGGTACATGGAGTTTTATCCATCTCACTTTTTATGTTTATAGATTACTAGTATAATAAGTGTTATTAAGAACAGTTATAATTTTGTGGTGTGTTTCAAATATACCTGAGTGTGGACTTTAAAATACTAGCACTGTAACATAATTATGATATGATTTGCAAATAATTTTTTCAAATCATCATTAAATTTATAGCTTATTATAGTAAAACAAGATCTTTAAAACTAGCAAAAACACTATAAAAATTACATCCATAAATGAAATTGACTGAATTTTCATTAAATAGAATTACAATTGAACTTTTTCAGATGACGTTTTAGCAAATATGGAGATCTCTTAAAAATTTATAAGTTGGATTTCAGTAATCAGTTAACAGACTGTATACTCACGCGTTGTATCGTCTTCGTTGTGACCACACATCTGAACAATCACGTGAAAAATGACCTTTCTCTCCACACGTATAGCATCTCATATTGGGATCAAAACCACGCCTTCTTCTGCCTCGTGTTCTCGGTCTTGCAAATGAACATCGTATTCTACCTCCAGATAAGGCTCTATAAATAAGTGAAATTGTGTGGTTTATCACAATTGTTTGAAATACAGAAAAAAGGATGTATAAAAAAACATCAACAAGAACTAAGAGATATGGACTTCACAGATACAGAAAAGGATGTATAAAAAACATCAACAAGAACTAAGAGATATGGACTTCACAGATACAGAAAAGGATGTATAAAAAACATCAACCAGAACTAAGAGATATGGACTTCACAGATACAGAAAAGGTTGTATAAAAAAACATCAACCAGAACTAAGAGATATGGACTTCACAGATACAGAAAAGGTTGTATAAAAAACATCAACAAGAACTAAGAGATATGGACTTCACAGATACAGAAAAGGTTGTATAAAAAAACATCAACAAGAACTAAGAGATATGGACTTCACAGATACAGAAAAGGATGTATAAAAAAACATCAACAAGAACTAAGAGATATGGACTTCACAGATACAGAAAAGGATGTATAAAAAATATCAACAAGAACTAAGAGATATGGACTTCACAGATACAGAAAAGGTTGTATAAAAAACATCAACAAGAACTAAGAGATATGGACTTCACAGATACAGAAAAGGTTGTATAAAAAACATCAACAAGAACTAAGAGATATGGACTTCACAGATACAGAAAAGGTTGTATAAAAAACATCAACAAGAACTAAGAGATATGGACTTCACAGATACAGAAAAGGTTGTATAAAAAACATCAACAAGAACTAAGAGATATGGACTTCACAGATACAGAAAAGGTTGTATAAAAAAACATCAACAAGAACTAAGAGATATGGACTTCACAGATACAGAAAAGGATGTATAAAAAAACATCAACAAGAACTAAGAGATATGGACTTCACAGATACAGAAAAGGTTGTATAAAAAACATCAACAAGAACTAAGAGATATGGACTTCACAGATACAGAAAAGGTTGTATAAAAAAACATCAACAAGAACTAAGAGATATGGACTTCACAGATACAGAAAAGGATGTATAAAAAAACATCAACAAGAACTAAGAGATATGGACTTCACAGATACAGAAAAGGATGTATAAAAAAACATCAACAAGAACTAAAAGATATGGACTTCACAGATACAGAAAAGGTTGTATAAAAAACATCAACAAGAACTAAGAGATGGACTTCACAGATACAGAAAAGGTTGTATAAAAAACATCAACAAGAACTAAGAGATATGGACTTTACAGATAGATGGTTTTTATAGAGAAGGTATTTTTGGTTGAAATACAAAGCAAACTTTAAGAGATCTTTGATCTACCTTAACAAAGAACATGAAACAGGTGGTTTTTATGTAGACATGTTCATTATAGAAGGTTTTACTGAACATGAATTTGAAAAAAAGTTCAATTTACTCCAAGTTATCACATTCAAAAGTATCTTGATACATGTCTGATATCATAAAACATTCTTGAAGTTACATACCATATTGTATGTATAGGTGAACAGGATAATGATACATTACCCTAAAACATATACAAGTTGTTAAATTATTGTTACATCCAAACCCCACTAAATAAAATTCTTTTTCAAATTGATTAACAATACTCCATAAAATACATTCCTAAGCCATGGGTGACCAGCAGGTATTAGGAAATACATGTATTACAACATAGCAATGCAGTGCTATTTTAGAGAAAAGTGAAAAATATCTAAATGAAACTGAAATTTAAAACCTTAAAAATTTACCAGTTTGAACAAAATGTAAATGGAAAAGGAGTGGGGTTGAATAATGGCATTTTCACTGCATTCAATTTTTTTTAAAAATGAGAAAGACAGTTCTGAAATGGTAGGAAAATCCACCAACCTTTGACGACCAATATTATCTTAAATGAAGCTGCTTAAAGATAGAATTTTGCCTGTAGCATAAAATATCATTACTTCACTCCATTCAGTATTGACAGTGATTTTATAATACATATTTGACAGAAAGAATAACAATAAGTAATCAAACCTTCCATCCATCTCCCTGATGGCTAATTCTGCATCTTCTCTGTATTTATATACAATAAAGGCAAAACATGGCGGATTTCTAGCTACCCAGACTTCGATAATGGGACCAAACTTTTCAAACGCGTTTTCTAATTCACTTTTTGATGGATCAATCCCTAAATCTGCAACATGGACTCTATATCCCTCCTCATCAGGGGAAGGACTACGACTATCATAGCTAGCACTTCGTCTGTTACTGAATTTTCGACCTCCTCTGTCATTGCTACGACTACGTCGACCATAACTTTGACTGCGACTACGGGAACGGAATCTTCCCATCTTTACAAACCCTCTTTGGTTGTAGTTACCAAAATTTCTTTTATAATGTCTGAATCTACAAATAGAAAATAAATATAAACAAGAGGCCCATGGGCCTTAACGCTCACCTGAAGATATTGTCCAATGCTGTTGGCAAAGTGCAATAGACAATATATTAAGTACAGAAACTTTAAAAGTTTTCTCAAGTTAAGAACTCCCACAAAACTTAATCAGAAATATATCCACTCACATTTCATTTATAAGTAGCTTATATAATATGCATGAAGTAACTGTAGTGCAATGAATAATTTCCAAATCATAAATCAATTTCAGTATACTTATGCAGCTATGTCCTTGACCTTTGAACATATATGACCTCAAACTATATATGATTGTCACGTCAATACCTACAATATTCTAATTTACATGCCTATACAAAAGGTTAATAGTTTTCAAGATAGTAGCAAATTAAGTCTTTTTTTGCAGCTGTGACCTTGACCTTTCAACATATGACCTTGAACCATATATCAAAATGATTGTCATGTCAATACCTACAATATTCTAATATACATGCCTATACAAAAAGTTTATAGTTTTCAAAATAATTAGCAATTTAAGTCTTCTTTTGCAGCTGTGAACTTGACCTTTCAACATATGACCTTGAACCATATATCAAAATGATCATCATGTCAATACCTACAATATTCTAATATACATGCCTATACAAAACATAAGTAGTTTTCAAGATAAATAGCAATTTAAGTCTTCTTTTGCAGCTGTGACCTTGACCTTTCAACATATGACCTTGAACCATATATCAAAATGATCATCATGTCAATACCTACAATATTCTAATATACATGCCTTTACAAAAAGTTAATATAATTTTCAAGACAATTAGCAATTTAAGTCTTCTTTTGCAGCTGTGACCCTGACCTTTCAACATATAACCTTGAACCATATATCAAAATGATCGTCATGTCAATACCTACAATATTCTAATATACATGCCTATACAAAACATTAATAGTTTTCAAGATAAATACCAATTTAAGTCTTCTTTTGCAGCTGTGACCTTGACCTTTCAACATATGACCTTGATCCATATATCAAAATGATTGTCATGTCAATACCTACAATATTCTAATATACATGCCTATACAAAAAGTTAATAGTTTTCAAGATATAGTGACAAATATATAATTTTTATCAATTTCCCCACTCAGTGTCTCACAATTTCCCCATTTTGAGTCTCATGGCTACCATTTGTGCAAATCTGAAAATAGATGACCTAAGGGTGTTATAAATGAAATAACTAAGGTATATCTCTTGTAGATTCAGAGGAGAAGATTTTTAAAGTTTTTCACTATTTTCCCCCTTATGGTGCCCCAAGGGGACATAACTCCTTCATTTGTGCAAATCTGAAAGGGCTTCACCCAGGCATGATGGTTACTAAGTTTCATTAAATTTAGCCCAGTGGTTTTGGAGGAGATGATTAAAATGTAAAAAGTTTACGCACGACGCACGACGGACGAAGATGGATAGCAATAGCTCATCTGAGCTTTCAGCTCAGGTGAGCTAAAAATCACATGTTTGATGTAAACTTGTAATCCGTGGCTACAGAAGATACACATAACACATGTTCTACATATGCTGTCTTATTTCTTTTTTAATTATGCACTTTTATTTTGTTTGTATGTAAATCAATTAACAAGCAATATTATCACTGATTAAATCAAATGATAGATGATTTCCCATATGTTCCGTCTTGATTATTACACACTTTGGGGATAAATGATAAAAGACTTTGAAATATTTCTACATTTTTGTGACAAAATTATTACATATATATATATATACTGAGTAACAAAAAAAATTAATTATTTATATATAAAATGTATGCCAAGCACTTGTTCTGCAAAATATTGTTGCTGAATCACTGTTCTGGTTCTAGAGAGCAACAAGAGGCCAATGGGCCTGAACGATTACCTGCAGATATGTCCAATATTGTTTGCAAAGTGCAATAGACAATATTTTAAGTACAGAAACTTTACAAGTTTTATCTAGTTAAGAACTCCCACAAAACTTAATCAGAAATATATCAGCTCACATTTCATTTATAAGTAGCTTATATAATATGCATGAAGTAACTGTAGTGCAATGAATAATTTCCAAATCATTAATCATTGCAGTATACTTATGCAGCTATGTCCTTGACCTTTGAACATATATGACCTCGAACCATATATGATTGTCATGTCAATACCTACAATATTCTAATATACATGCCTATGCATGAAATTGATAGTTTTCAAGATAATTAATAATTTTAGTATTCCTATGTTGATATTCCTTGACCTTTGAACATATAACCTTGAACCATATATCAAAATGATTGTCATGTTAATACCTACAATATTCTAATATACATGCCTTTACAAAACGTTTAAAATTTTCCAAGAAAATTAGCAATTTAAGTCTTTTTGCAGCTGTGATCTTGAGCTTTTAACTTATGACCTTGAACCATATATCAAAATGACCATCATGTCAATACCTACAATATTCTAATATACATGCCTATACAAAAAGTTAATGGTTTTCAAGATAATTAGCAATTTGTCTTCTTTTGCAGCTGTGACCTTGACCTTTCAACATATTGCCTTGAACCATATAGCAAAATTATAGTCATGTCAATACCTACAATATTCTAATATACATGCCTATACAAAAAGTTAATAGTTTTTTAAGATAATTAGCAATTTAAGTCTTCTTCTGCAGCTGTGACCTTGACTTTTAAACATATGACCTTGAACCATATATCAAAATGATTGTCATGTCAATACCTACAATATTTTAATATACATGCCTATACAAATAGTTAATAGTTTTCAAAATATAGTGACAAATATATAACTTTTAGCAATTTCCCAACTCAGTGCCTTACTTCCTCATTTTGAGACCCATGGCTACCATTTGTGCAAATCTGAAAATTGATGACCTAAGAATATTATAAATGAAATATCTAAGGTATATCTCTTGTAGATTCAGAGGAGAAGATTTTTAAAGTTTTTCACTATTTTCCCCTTTATGGTGCCCCAAGGGGACATAACTCCTTCATTTGTGCAAATCTGAAAGGGCTTCACCCAGGCATGATGGTTACCAAGTTTCATTAAATTTGGCCCAGTGGTTTTGGAGGAGAAGATTAAGATGTAAAAAGTTTACGCATGACGGGCGACGCATGACACACGATGGATGAAGATGGATAGCAATTGCTCACCTGAAAAATCAGTACAAATATTATTTGATACTGTATGCTTTTGACATAGGAAAGATAAGTTAAATCATGGATTTATATGGTAGGTTTATATGGAAGGTATCGATTAGAGTACAGGAACTTTTTGAAACGGTATTTACCGGTACTTTTTAGAACAAGTTTCGGTACAAATACTGGTCCCAAGTTTCGGTATCCAACCCTATCTGTCAGCTCTTGAATGGTGGAGGAGACCGGAGTACCAAAAATCAGTGACTATTTACAAGTAGACGGACAAACTTTATGACAAAAGAACCTGTCTTTATTGGAACTGGAACCTAAGCAGTACCAGGTGCAGTGATCCTAAATAACAGCCCTTAGACCAACTATTCACCAAGGCCCAATGGAGTGTAATAAGGGGTTTGTGCTTTTTTATGCTGGTTTAGTTTTACCATTGCTGATGGAAATTTGTTTTGAAATGTGAAAAAGTACAGTACTTTCACTCTATAAAATAATTTACATGTATAATTTTATGAATTTAAATTAACAAGAAAAATATTTTATCTAATTTTAAATTGGGCTTGCTATCTGTGTGGTATAAAACTCAATTTACAGATCACAGTATTTCTAATTTCTGCCTAGATTCAATATTTTAAATCCAACTCTGTATTATAAACATTTATTGAGACACTTTTCAGTCTACTTGCCTAAACTTCTGGGGGCCTCAGTGGCTGAATGGTCTTAAGCATGCGCTTACAGATCAAAGTGTCTCTCACCGCCTGGGTTCGAATTCATGACCACTTGGAAATGGCCACTTGGAACAGATCCTAGTGTGAGATAGTTTGTCAGTTCCCTTACTGAAGGTCTGTGGTTTTCTCCACACACTCCAGTTTCCTCCACTATTCCAGAACAGACCATCTCAAAATAAGTGAAAGAATCTTGATTGGGGTGTTAAACACCATTACTCCACTCCTAAACTCGTGTTTTTATTTAATACTTCTGTTTTCTCCGTGACCAGAACTTACAACCATAATATACATGAATTAATCTTGACTCTGAAATCAAACACCATTAACCCTAATCCATAATTTTTTTTTTTTTTTTTTTTTTTAAATGCAGAATTACATTTACACATAAATCTATAAATTCAGAACTTTATGTTGTTGAAATTAAAATGTAAAATAAATTAAAATACATGTATTAACAAAAGAATGAAATATTTCAATATAGCATGTATTATTTCTGGTTAATGAGTTCATATAACATTATAACAGACATTAAATTTTTTTAATAAATTCCTATAAAAGCATAAACTTGATAATTAAAAAATATTGATTCTTTTAAAACAAATTAAATAGCATCGGTGAAACTATTATAACAATGATCTCTGAAATGTGGCAATGCATGAAATTTTTTTCTCTCAAATAATCAAGAAGACATTGTTATTCAGATCCTCTTCTCCACCCACTTTTTATTTTCAACCAATAGTTTCAGTGATTACTACTTCTATTCATTATCATTTTAAACTTATAGTCTTTTGTTTTTTTTATAATGACAGGAAAACTATAATGTTTTAAGGCCACATCAAATTATTTTTTAGTTCTACAGATTTTTTTTTTGGAATAATAGAGGCCAGTGAGTGATTAAAAAATAAATGTATTTTTTTCTAAAACATATTTTTCTTTAGATAAAAAAAACAAAATTTGAACCAGGTGAGCGAGTAAAAAAATGCAAAAAAAGATAATTATTGCAGGAAAAGGCAAAAAGTTTAAATATGACTGATAAAAGCAAAGAATATGCTGTTTTGGCAAACTCACATTCAATAGAGCAAATAATAAATCAACCAAGAGCTGTTTTATTATGGTAAAACACTGGACAAATGTTTCCCTGATTTGTTAAATTTACAAGAAAATGCAGCCAAAGATTTTGCAGAAAAATGGATGCAGGATTTTACAGAAAATTTTAGACAGGCAGAAAATGATTTGGAAATGAATTTAATTTTATTTTTAATTCTAAATTTTAGAGATGGGCAGGTCTGATGAACTAAAAATTAATTTGGCATGGCCTAACCTAACATTTCATTTTATATCAAACTATCAACAATATCCATAAGTTCCAATCATTTTTTATCAGTAACACATAGATAGAACTTGATTTTTTTTCTCATGCATTTTATCATTATTTAATTTTTTTTATTCATTTAAAACAAAGGTGATTATTAGGTATTTCAGTATAAATGCATACATTAAATGTATATAACATCATTCTGAAAAAACAGGAAATAACAAGAAGACATTGTCATTTAGATCCCCCGCTCTACTAACTTTCTATTTTCCACCAATAGTTTTAGTGATTACAACTTCTATTCATTATCATGTTTAACTTATAGAGTCTGTTAAAAGGACATTTTGTATTTTAATCAAAATACGAACAACATCCATAAGTAGTAAACACTTTTCATCAGTAGCACATGGAAAGAACTTGATTCCTTTTTCTCAATGGTTTTTTCTTTCAATTTTTGTTGATGTTGTATTCAATGAAAACAAAATTGATTATAAGCTATTTAGGTATAAATGCATATGATAATATAACATCATCCTGAAAAACAGGAAATAATCAGAGAAAATTTGTTCATCATCATCATCATCATCATGACAATGACAATGTAATAATTACTATTATAAATCACTTTTTGCTCACTTAATGATATTCATACAAGTATGTTCCACTGTATGAAAATCAACAAAAGCAGGTTTTCATCATCATCATCATCATCAAAATCATTAAGAAAATTCAACATCATCCCTAGCATATATTCAACATTTACAGCATCATAGATCATCATCATTACCATCAACATCAGTAGCATTATAATCATTTTTTTTTTTTTTTTTTTTTTTAAATATTTGTATAATAAATAATAAATGTATATTTTTTCAGAAAAATAAAATCCTACACCAAAAACCAAGAACTCCATCAAAGATAACAATAAATTGATAATAGTAACAAAAAAGAATTTTATCAAAATCAGTGTTTTCTTTTTAAAATTGACATATTTACCCCAAAAATACTGAACCAATTAAAAAACCATGTATTTATGTTAAACTTCTTTTAATAATTACATGATATCTAGAGTTTGTACAGAAAATCCTTTAAAATAAATAAGCAAGTTCATTTTCTCAAAATGTATGTTTTTCATAAAAAAAATTGCAGGTATTAAAAAACAATGTTGCAGAGAAATATGTGAACACTTTTGAAGTAACAGCACTATTCCTTTTAGGTATGAATTTATTATTATTAACTTGCTATTCTTAAATCATAAAATAAAACATGTAGCAAACTTTAATGCAAAAGGTTAACATTGTGTTCTAGATTGGTTTTCTGGGCAATAAATTATGTAAAAACATACACGTTTGAAAATAAATCAGGATAATTATTTCTTTTAATCAGGGTGAAAAATTTTGAAGAATTTCAACTGTTTGAAAAACTTCAACAGAAAAATTTAACAATGCACTTCAGATGGACACAAGACAAACGGACGGAACCCATTCAATATCCCTGTCAACTTCTTTGGAGCAGGGGATAATAATTAGAGACAATTTGTTGGTTAAAAATTAATGTAATATACATTCAACATCATCCCCAACATAAATTCAACATCATTACCAGCATAGATCATCATCATCATCATTACAGCAGCAGTAGCACTAACATCACTATCTTTTTTAAAAATTTTAAAGTACTTGTGCTTTTTTCCAAATGTACATATTTTTTTTTTAGAAAAATTAAATTTTACACCCGATATAAAGAACCTTCAGCAAATTGATATATAACAACCACAAAGAAGAACTTCTCAAAATAACTATTTTCTAATTAAAAAAAAATACTGAACTACTTGAAAGACAATGTACATACATGTATAAACCTTTTTTAAATAATTACAAGATATCTAGAGTTTCAATAGAAAATCTTATGAAATAAATAAGCAAGTTTTTTCTCAAAATATACATTTTTTCATATAAAATATTCCTTTTTTTCTTTTTTTAAACAACACTGTAACAATGCAGGTATCAAATACAATGTGGCAGGAAAATATGTTAACACTTTTGAAATAATCGCAATATCCCTTTTTGGTATGAATTCATTATTATTGACTTACTATTCTTAAAGCATTTAATAATAGCGCACTTTTAAAAGCAAAAGGTTAACATTGTGTTCTAGATAGGCTGTTGGGCAAAAATTATTGAAAAACATTATATTATATATATCTTTAAAAATATATTAGAATAGTAATTTTTTTAATTAGGATGAAAAAAATTTGAAGAAAGTCATAAATTTTAAACTGTTTGAAAAACTTTAATGGAAAATGAAAAAACTTAACACTGCACTTCAGATGGAAGAACAGAGGGAACCCATTTCTATATCCCCTGTCAAATTTGTTGGAGTAGGGGAAAATAACCAGTAATATATACCAATATATATATATATATATATATATATATATATATATATATATATATATATTTGATGCAACAACTTTTTTCAAAAACAATTACTGGTAATTGCTTTTAGTAAGTTTGCTCTTGAAAGTGTGTCCTCAATGGCTCACAGAGGTCTGAAGTTTGTGTTTTAGATTTTAGTGTCTCTGATCAACTTGGTTCAAATTCAACTTAGGCAGATTCCAGTGAAAAAGGTATGTAAGCTCACTTGCCAAAGATCAATGATTTTCTTGAAGCATTTCAGATTCCCTAACATTCTAGAACTGACAATATAAGTTGAGAAATATTGATTGGGGCTTTTAAAACCATTACTAAACTCCAAATGAATTCTTCTGATTTTCTGAATCTCAATTGTATTTTAAATTATTTTTATCCATGCATTGAAATATTCATGTATTTTTATATTTAAATATGAACATTTGATTTTATTTTCAATTCCTTAAAACATTAATACATGTATCATAAGAGAAATCAAAATTGAACAAGCATTCTGAGAGTATTGCAAAACAATACATAGTCCCCTACCCGTCGCATATTTCACTAATCCCAAAGTTTTAGGTAAACTGTACCTTATTATATGGTACAAAAATTTATAGTTATAAATTATACATGTTGTTCAAGATGGCAGACGGAAATGAAACATAAACTTGATCTGTAACTCATCATGGTAGAGTCACATACAAAACATTAGTTCCATTAGTTTCCATAACTCCGGTAAAAATTAGCAAATGGAAACGAAACATATACTTAATCTGTAACTCATCATGGTAGACTCATATACCAAAAATCAGTTCATTATCTAAAAGGGTGTAGAAAAAAAGTGCAAAAAACTAAAATTTCTGTGAATTTTCAAAGATCAAAGGGTCATAACTCTGGTAAAAATTAGCAGATGGAAACAAAACATGAACTTGATCTGAAACTCATCATGGTAGACTCATATACCAAAAATCAGTTCATTATCTAAAAGGGTGTAGAAAAAAAGTACGGAAAACTAAAATTTCTGTGAATTTTCAAAGATCAAAGGGTCATAACTCCAGTAAAAATTAGCAGATGGAAACGAAATGTTAACTTGATCATTCTGTAACTCATCATGGTAGACTCATATACCAAAAATCAGTTCATTATCTTAAAGCATTTAGAAAAAAAAGTGTGGAAAACTGAGGTGTGACAGACGGACGGAAGGAACGGACGGACAGACGGACAGACAGAGTGCAAACCTATAGTCCCCTTCGGCTTTCGCCGGTAGGGGACTTATAATACATTTTTCAAAACTAAAACACATAAAATATTTTTTTTTAATTTTAGTATATCTCAAATGTAAATTTAATATAAAAAAGTTCATTTCTTTTTTCTGAACTAAAAAAACACAACAAATAAAAACAAGAGGCCCATCGGCCTTAACGCTCACCTGAGGATATGGCCAACCTGAGGATATATCCAAAATCATTTGCAAAAATACATAAAATATTCTAATATACATGCCTACAAAAAAGTTAATAGTTTTCAAGATAATTAACAAATTGAGTCTTTTTATGCATCTATGACCTTGACCTTTAAACGTAAGACCTTGAATCTTATATCAGAATAATCACCATATCAATTCCTACAATATTCTTATATACATGCCATACAAAAAGTTAATAGTTTCCAATAACAAATTTCATTCTTTTTATGCATCCATGACCTTGACCTTTGAATGTATGACCTTGAGCTACATATCAAAATGATCGTCATATCAATACCTACAATATTCTAATATATATGCCTATACAAAAAGTTTATAGTTTTCAAGCTAACGCACAATTTTAGTTTTTTTTCAGCAAAAAAATAACATTTCAGGGGGCAACAACTCTTACATGCATTATCATACAGTTACTAAACTTTGTACCTTTTGACATTTTGTCATGCTGAACATTTTAACAATGTTTTAATATTACATATCTCTTATAATTTGGAAGAAAATAGCCTAAAACTGCACAAATTACAAACTAGGTCATGACCTTGAACTTTGACCTTGACCTCATTTTGAAGGTATTTCAAGAAAAAGTCAAAACTGAAAACCCCATGTCAATATCTATTCATATAGTCAAGTTATAATAATTTGAAGCCATTTTACAAAATTTTTAAAATTAAACGCAAAAACGCATAACCCTAATTTTGTACCAAATTTCACGAAATGAACAATTTATAAGCTTAAGACCCTAGAGAAGCCTAATATCACATCAGATTTTTTCTCCCATCATCACTTTCGGAGAAGAAGATTTTTTAAGTTTTTTGGAACTGTGGGTCACCTTGACCTAGTTTTGGTAGCCATGACAACGTCATGAACAAATCTGAATTGCACTGGCCCATATATGCATCTGACCAAGTTTCATTGAAATCTACTTTGTAGTGAGCTAAAAACCTTAATTATTTGAAGTCAGATTAATTTAATCAAATGATATATATGGCACAAATTTTAAAAATGAATTAAAATGAACAAATTACATTATTAAAATGACATTTTAAAACTTTTTTTTCTATCTGATAAAATCTTCTCCACTTTAGATAATTCTTTACAAAGAGATTTATAAAATAATTGATATTATTCAATAAGTTTATTTTGAGCAATCATTCAAATAAATCAATAAATTAATCAAAGTTTCGAAAACCACCAGGCCACAATATTTCAATCTAACATAAAAATTAAAAAAGTGTTTGAATTTACCTGTCAAAATAGTTTGCCATTCTCATCATAGTACAAGCTTAAGACTGACAGTATACTGATAAACTAACAATGTTTAGTAAGCACAGGTACTATGTACAGATTCTCAAATCAGACTAAGTACCTCAACTATAGACTGACATGGTATTTTAGATTAAAACACAGCTGATCAAATCAATTAAATTCAGAATACTATTACTGAAGAACCTTGAAGCTTAAAAGTGTCATATATCCTATCTTTCTACAAAACTATATTTTTTTTTTCATTTTACCAAAAACATTATTTTTTACTATAGTCATATATTACAGGTATGACAAAGCAAAATTTTCATATGATTTTCTGTTAACTGAGGTTTATTTTTTCATTATCATTTTACCAATTAAAATTTCATCTCAGAATGATGAATTTGTATCAAGGTTATGTACATAAGTATATGACATCTATATATACACAGCTACCCAGAAATCATTTTACATGTATAATTCATCTAGAGGGAGTGGAGTGGAGTACTGGTGTTTTAAGCCCTAGTCAAGAATCTTTCACTTATTTCAATGCGGTCAGTTCTGGAATGGTGGAGGAAACTGGAGTGCCTGGAGAAAACCACCGACCTTCGGCAAGCGAACTGACAAACTTAATTTCTCACAAGGGTGGGATTCAAACCCAGGCACTGATCCGTAAGCGTGCGCTTTAGACCACTCGGCCACCGAGGCCGTTAATCTATCTAGATATATATCCTTTGTGGTACTCACACCTAATGTACTCCAACATATTTTCTTTTGATTGGTAAAAAATTACTGTCACAATGTCATAATAGTTATATATCAAAATGTATATTTCTACTTAAATATTCATGGTCTAACAATTTTTGTAGAGAAACTAAATTTGCTCAGATAGAAACCAATATTAAAGAATTGATACCTTATTTTTTTCATGGTAAATATATTAAAATTAATATATACATTTAAATTAAAACTACTTTCAATTTTAGTTAGCTGTTTCAGAGACGAAGATTTTCAAAGAATCAGCTCAATTACCATCGAGTCTAATCTGCACATTGAAATTTTAAATCTATTCACAAAAATATATATACTTTAGCACACGTTTTCACCTACACTAATATTGTTACTTGTATCTTTACGATTCACAAATGATATGTAACTGGACATACATACAGATTTTTAATTTTATTACCAGCATGCATTTTCCGAGGCAGGGTCATATGTATATTGCCTGTAGGTAGGGGCAGGCCCAATCACTAGCGGTTATGCATATGACCATAACTGTCACATTCATTAAAATCTTTACAGATTTTTTTTCTGGATGCAAGAAGGTTAACATTTTGTTTTTGTTTGTTTTTGATTTTTGTGTTTTTAACCTAAAAGGCGCATTTGAAAAGTTATTTTATATTTAATATTTTTAGGAGACAGTTTTTATAAGTGTTCAACACTTGTTGCTGAATCCTATTTGTCATACTCCATATTGTTCACTTTACTTTTCAACATGCATTTATTGAATTTGACAAATAAAATATGTTTAATACTACTGGTAATCTGCATAATCTGCTAAAATGCCAAAATGAAAAAAGTTACTGAAAAATCTGTTACATTTGAAATGGCTACATATCTCTGATTATATTTAAGAATTTATCAAGGTCATAATCTCATTTTGGTTTTGGGGGGGCCTTGGTGGCCAAGTGGTCTAAAGTGTGTGCTTATGGATCACAGTGCCTCTCATCACCTGGGTCAGAATCCCACTCGGGACAGATCCTAGTGTGAGAAAGTTTATCAGCCGAAGGTCAATTGTTTTCTCTGAGCACTCAGGTTTTCTCCACCATTCCAGAACTGACTGCCTCGAAATAAGTGAAAGAATCTTGACTGGGCTAAAAACTCCATTACTCCACTCCTGGACTCTTTTTGGTTTTGGGGGAAAATGGATTTGTTTCTAACTAATGTCATGTAGAATATGTATGTTGCTGATGAACAAATTAGATCTATCAGATTGAATGAATTTACCTAAATCTAATTTATCAGGACAAAACTACCCATCGAGATTAATTAAGCAAAATAAAAAATAATGATATAATCTTTATTGTAACAAACATCATCCAAATATAACAAACATTTTCAGCATGATGATTAAAAATAAATGTGCCACTACTTTACAAATGTCTTAAAATGAAAAAAATTAATAAAATCAGAAACCAGAAATTCATCCTAAGAAATAGTTCAGATACATAAACAGCAAATCCAACAATCAGAAACTCATCAAATTCCTTTGGGTGAGCATTTGGACATTTGTGGGCTAAAAAACTTTAAACTTATGCAATTTTATAAATGTCTTAATGAAGACAAGGAATTTAGAATCCAAAAAGAGACTTTTTTTACTACTGTAATCTTTTTAAAACAAAACCTAAAGGTGAATTGCCCTATTAATTATTTTGAAGTTACCTTCTTTAAGAAATAATCAATATACCGGTAAGTTATCTCCATTGTTTAATAATAGTTTGATGTCATATTTATGTATCTAAGCAACAAATAATGTCATAGCTTGAAAGGTCCCTGAAGGGATGAAAATGTTAGCTGAAACTGTATCCTAGAAATTTTTCTTTGTTTGTGTGTGTATTCAAATTCTATTATTTTTTTATTTCAAGAATTTAATTGTTTGTCAAGAAATCATACATTTTGATCATGAAATTATGAAAATATTTTCAAATATTAATAAATTCCAATATTTCAATTTAAGAATGAAATTTGACAGGATTATATTTTGTTTATAATATAACCCTATGGCAAATATAAATTTGTATATACACGTATTGATGAAAGGCGATGTATAATTCTGTTCTCTGATGTCTATTTTAGTACTTATACTACTGCTTTTAATACATGTATACATCTATTTTTGAAAAAAAATTCAAAACCTGATATTTTTTCTAATGTCATTAAGACTCTTTTATATCAGGCTTTCGGTTATTGATTTTTTTCAATTTATGATTAAAGTATCAACAGGAAACAAAATTTAAATTCAATAAATAATGTTTAAATTATAACGTGTACATCAAAATCAATAAATACTTATTACACACATATATAAACATGTACAACGTATGAAGTTTTTTATTTGATGTTAACTTGATATAGTCATAATTTGTTTATGATATGAACAGAATTTTCATCATAAAATACTAATACATGTACATGTTATTTTCAACTGACACAATATTGAAATATATATACATCATCTCAACAAGAGGCTCATTATCTTTAACGGTGCCACTGCGGTAGCTCAGTTGGTAGAGTGCTCGCTCCGTAAGTGGAAGGTCATGGATTCGAACCCCCGCAACGTCTGACCCAAGACTTGAAAGTGGGTAGTGACTGTTCTTTCGCCAAGCACTCGGCATTACCAAATGAAAGTCATGGTTCTTTCGAATGGGAACTAAAAATAAACGAGGTCCTGTGTCACGGCAGGCATGGCACGATAAAGAACCCTGCTGTATAATGCCATCAGCACAACACACAGGCAAAATTTCTGCACTTTTGCCTATAGCTGGCGACGTCTCAAAATAAGTGTAATATTCCTGACTGGGACGTTAAACACCATTACTCAACTCAACTCAATTATCCTTAACGCTTATCTGAGAATAAGAAGTTCAAAAGACAATTACATAATTACAGTGATCATCAATGCCAAGAATCACTATGGTAGCTCAGTTGGTAGAGTGTTCACTTTGTATATGGGAGGTTGGGTTCAAACCCTGGCTTGGTCTGACCAAGATTTGGAAATTGGTATTGACTGTTCTTTTACCAATCATTCAGCATTTAGAAATGGAAGCCATAGGGTCCCTCAGAGAAGACCTTAAAAACTGATACCCATGTCAAGCAGGCATGGCAGGCTAAAGAACCCTCCATGTACACTGTCCTTAGCACACTGCAAAGATAAAAAATTCTGCCACTTTAACTACAGCTGGTGGCGTCTCCATATAAATGAAATATTCTTGATGGGATGTTAAACCCCATTTAATCAAATCAATCAACCCACTGCTAGAATATTACCAAATTATTCATTACTTTTTTCTAGAATACTAAATCTAAAATATTCAAGATCTAACTACAGTATGTTTATGAACAAATAAAAAGTAGCAAAAGTAGAAAGGAAAAAAAAAGGGTCACAAACTTAACCTCTGACCCTATGTACAGGTCATTTGAAGAAAATGCCAAAACTGACATCATGTCATTATAAATGTTCATATTAAAGATAATTAAGAATTTCAGTTAATTACAGTATTCTTATTCATGAAAAAAAAAAAAAAACAAAAAACAAAAAAAACAAAAAAAAAAAAACAAAACAAACAAAAAAACCCACAACAAAACAATTCTTACATATATACATGTACATCTAAATTAACTTCTTGTTGGATCACCTCATGTTTTAACTAAAAGATATTATCCAATATGGTTTACCATTTATCATCTGTCATTTGAGCTGATCTGACAAATAATATCATGACAAACCAACCAATGGCAATGACTAAATAATTTTTTGAAAAAAAAAAGAAAGAAAGAAAGTTAAGTTATTAGTACATCACACACGAAAGAAAGACTAAAGATAAAAGTTATGGAGAACAGTCTGTAGCTAGTCCATAAAAAATATATAACGGAAGTCTCTATCAAGGATGTAATATCGGCTTTTCTAAGTCTTCTATAAATCTGTGAGAACTGAAATCCATCAGGTAACTACCATTAATTGACAAGATTTACCTGTTTACCAGTACCACCTCAGTGTATCAGTAGTATAGTGTCTGCCTTGATAGCAGAAGGTTTTGGGTTTGAAACCCCAGCTGGGTCATGGGTAAGACTTTATAAATTCAGATATTGCTTCCTTACCTGGTGTCCTGCATTTGGAGGATAGAGTATTGACTGGTTCACCTGGTACCAAGACAATGGACATGGAGCCGGGGAGTGGTATGCTTGTCTGTGGCATACTAAAGTCAGTGAGATAGAACCATACCAAAAGTTGCCCAAAGTGTATGCTAGTACAAGGCAGGACCATAATACACACTTGAACATCACATGTATATATACACAAACATGTTCTTAAAATAGAGAATAAAAATCTTACTTTTGCTGTGAATAGCTGAAAAATTTTTAAAGTGATGTTTAACAACATTACAACAACAACAACAACACTGTATACCAGTGTAAGTTTATGTAAACATCTGTCATGTCTAACTTGTCATGGTTCATCTGTCATGTCTAACCTTTCATGCATCATTAAATTTGTGGCTCATGTACAGTGTATGAAATTACTGCGAGTCCAATTGCCCGAGGCTTTTAACTTTTTGCTCGGGTCACCAACTTCATTGAGTTCAAAGTCCACTTGACTCATTCATTATACCAGTGGTTCTCCTGACAGAAGTTTCCTCAAGACACCTAAATTTGTGGTAGTTTGTTTACACCAGATATCATTTATAGGAAGTGCATCACTACACACACACTCAAATAGGCGACCCAAGGGTAAACTTTTCATACTTAATTAAACAATTTTTAAATATGTCTTACACTAAGAAAATTTGAAAATATCGAAAGTTTCAATTTTTGACAGATTTCACTATTGCCAAATTATTCTCGAAGATATATCTTTATCTTTTAATCACAAGTAAAATAAATTACGATGTAAACTATGTCATCTGCAAGAGGAATGTCTAGCCTATTTACCCGATCATCACCTGAAACTTTTTGTGTCAAGTAGAACTAGTTTTGAGTGTCATCAAAATCATGTGTCTCTAACGCTGTATTTAGTAAAAAATCATGCAATTTTTACTATATAATATGATGTAAAATGATGTGAATTCCGCCTATCATACTGGAAATTAATAATCATTTTCAATTCTTGTTATATTTTTGTAATCAACAGTAATCCAAAAATTTGCATTGTTTATCTAAACTAGACTATTGAAAATATAATTTTCTAAAACAATCAGTATTGTAGACCCTAACCAGGAGAAATCTCATGATCTGAGAGACATCCCACGAATTTGTTCAAGTTTTATCAAAATTGAGTCTGTCGCGAGGGATTTTGTTTACAAACAATGTTTCCGGTATATTGAAAGGAAAACTACTTTCTTCTTTTTAAAGCAAAGTACAAGAAATGTAAAACAGGATTTATTTTTAAATTATTTATTTATGATTAACTATTAAATTTAGCAACAAACTAAGTACAACAGACAACAGAACATTTAGCAACAGACACAGCAATACATACAGCATAGTTAATATGAGGTTTAATTGAAAAAAATTAAGGAGACACGCAAACTTCCATATTTCAGGGCCATTATCTTTTCATTTGGGCCAACAACTTTCAAAAGTTCAGGGCCCTGTTGACCATCATGTCTTTCTAGCTAATTTCATACAATGTTCATGTAGTGGTTTATGTCATTTTGTCAATAAGTGGTTTGATGCATATTTTGTCGTCTGACAAAAGATTGGAGTCAAAGTAAAACTGTTAATTAGTTCTTTGTTCTACATTTATAAGCACTGTTTTTACACACACAAATAGTTACATTGCAAGAAACATGCATGCCAAGTTTGGTATCAATTGAACTTAAGATGACAAAGTTATGCTCCAGACAAGCAATTAGAGAACTGTGCAAAAATTTCAAACAAAACTATATATAAAGGGCAATAACTCTCTTAAAAATGGCTATATGCAAAAACCTGCAAAAAATGTGTTATAGTATTGAAAGATGTATAACATATCAAAATTTGGTGAAGATTACTCAAAAAGTGAAGAAGATATGTCCATTACAAGCAAAAATAATATAAAGGGAATAACTCTTAAATTTCCCAATGTAGAGTTATGGTTCTTTAACTCTACACTTTGTCTCATTGCAAGACACATACATACCAAATTTGTTATCAACTAAACTGAAGATGACAAAGTCATCCTCCGGACAAGCAATTAGAGAAATAGGCAAAAATTTTTAACACATTTTGATGTGAAGGGCAATAACTCTTTTAAAAATGACCATATACAAAAACCTGTGTTATATGTGTTAAAATATTAAAAGATGTTTATCATGTCAAAATTTGATGAAGATAACTAAAAAAATGGGTCAAAGACTCAATGGGCCGGGTTGTTTTTTAAATTTCTAGTGAATGGGTGTAAAGTGTGGAAGGAATTATAAATAATTGCACAAAATAAGGTGCACAAGTTGTTTTTTTTTTTTTTTTTTAATACTTCACAGAAAGTCATAAAATGGGGAATAGGTCCAACAATGACAATATATATAAAAGAGTATTGAAACAAGTATATATATGTTGGAATGGACTGGATGAGATGGACAGTACAAGACAGATAGGCAACAGGGTGTCAGCACTAGCTTTCCACACTTTCATCCAGTAGCTAATAAACCAATGACTTTTAGTTTTCTTTCATATATGTATAATAATCCTATCTTTTTAAAAGATTTGAAATTTAAAACCAGTCACAATAGGATGTAATTGCATAAAGGTTTCACTACATTAATTCAAGTCAGGTGCACATCTTTGATAATCTTTTGATATATACAGTACAAAGTCACCAAGTTTCAAAGTCTACAAAATGGGAAAAAAATCTGGAAATATTTCCATAAAGTCAGGTGCACATCTTCAATATAAATAGAAACATTCTGTGAAGTTTCAAGGTTTTTGGTTGAAAACTGTAGGAGGAGTTGAGTTCACAAAGTAGGTACCCCCAGTTCAAAAACTTGCTAAAAATTGACTAAGTTTCAAAGTCCGGAAAAATGGGAAAAAATCTGGAAATATTTCCATAAAGACAGGTGCACATCTTCAATATATATAGAAACATTCTGTGAAGTTTCAAGGTTTTTCATTGAAAACTGTAGGAAGAGTTGAGTTCACAAAGTAGGTACCCTATTTTCCCCGCCCGCCCACCCGCCCGACATTCACCATACTATAAACCAGATTTGCACTCTGTGCAACCCGGCCAAAAATCAAGGAGTTATGTCTCTTACAAGAAAAAGTAATATAAGGGGAATAACTCTAAAATACCCAATTCCGTGTTATGGTTCTTTAACTCTGCACTTTTTCTCATTGCAAGAAACATGCAAACCAAGCTTGGTGTTGATTGAACTAAAATGACAAAGTTAACAGGGGACGCAACTGCCGCCGAAAGTAACCCCTATAAGGCGACATAAAAAATGACACCTCCATGGGGTTCACTAGAATATGACCATTACACTTTGATACATGTAATGTTGTACAAAAATCATAGGGAAATTATTAAACATCATTGCTTTTAAAGGAAAATGCCCAATGATTAGATTCCAAATACATCTAAAATCCACATGTTTTTCTTGATTTAAATGTCTATCAGTACAACTGTCTGTGTACTAATACAAGAAGGTCCTAAATCTTTTAAATGTCTTGCATATTTCTCCATTACAGGAGCATTTTTAATTTTTTTTTTTTAAATTTTAATTCTGTTTAGTAAGCGAACTTGTAATCAATGTTTAAAGCTTTATTATAACACAAAAGAAATGGACTTATCATTGCAGCAAAATAAAATCTCAGGTCTCCTCTATGTTAGCAAGTTGCATGCCTTGCCAGGGGTCTCTAGTTCTGGTTCAGAGCTGGGATTTTATATTGCTGCAATGGTAGGTCAATATGGGATTTAAAAAGACAACAAGAAGAATGTAGCTATTTCTCCAGAGATTTTTATTTTGTTGAAAAAATTCAGATAGTTATCAATTGTTTTCAAGAAAACAAAGAAAGGAGTGTAAAGAATAGGCTTTTAAAAGTTGAAACAGGCAAAAATTATTTGAAAACAGGGATTGTCTAATTTTTCACAAATTTTTTTTCGAAGTGAGGTGTAGATTTTTTTTGTTAAATGGTGACTTTTGTCTCTTTTTTCAGTGTTATTTTTCAGAATCTTTTAAATTTCTTTAAAATGGATTTCAGGCAAAATTATCTACATGTATGGACTTTTATCAACCTGGTTTATAGTAAAAACACAAATAATTTCTAAACAAAACGGCAAATAACCTGACACCAACCTTCTGTGATCAACCTGGCACATAGACTCGAAATAAATGTCACTGAATGGCTTTTTTATAATACTGATGTTTCCATTTCTGAAAATAACCTGAAACAAACCTTCTGTGATCAACCTGGCACATAGACTCGAAATAAATGTCACTGAATGGCTTTTTTATAATACTGATGTTTCCATTTCGGAAACAGCAACATCAGTATAATAAAAAAAGCCGTTCGGAGTCATGTATTACAAGTCTACCTGCCACATAGTTAAACATAGCCACATGATGCAATACAGGAAGGAAGTAAAGTTCTAACACTTATTTATAAAACTCTGATATACAGTCAACGAAAAAGTGTAGGTTTACAGCGATGACAAAATATGCACACACGTAAATTCATTGCTTTCATCAGTTTAACTTGTGTACTCATCTACCTTTTACACTTTTTTGAATGTTTTTAGACTTTAAGATTCTATCCTGTATCTACCTATGCTCGACACTATGTCAGCATATTTTACTCGAACTAGTTTTTTTTAAAACTATAGCTCTCCAGACATAAGAAGAAATTACAAAAAACACATGGGCTGATAATTTGCTCCATTAGGTTCTGACATTGGGTTTTCCCAGTTTCTCCGAGCTTGTTTAAATGTTTCAAGTGTTCTGTACAAATATATAAAACAACTTCCTATTTTTCTACAATACAACACAATTATGTATTTCTTTCAATGCAATAAATTTTCTATAACTAAAATTTCTTACTTTTTCCAATATACAGATGTTTGTAAAACAGCAGCAACTCTCCACAAACCGAAACCTCCTCCTTGGAGGTTTATACTTGGACGCTTTATTCAATCATAGCAGTGACGTTACTCTTAAGCGCTTTAATGACTACAACAAGTCTCTCTAAAGTAAGCCAAGGACAATAAACATGAATAAATAAATAAATAAATAAATAAATAAATAAATAAATAAATAAATAAATAAATAAATAAATGTCTATATTCAATTTTCATTGCTTTGATTTACTAAAAGTCTTAAAAATCCATAGATTTATTATTATTAAAATGCCACTAAGATATATTGCTTAATAATATAGAAAACGTGTGATTTTTTTGAAAAAAAAAAAAAAAAAAAAAAAAAAAAAAGACCCACTTAATTGTGTGTTTTAGTAGACGTCTTAGGTCTCCCGAGATTTCCAGTTTTTCTCTGCTCAGGTATGAACAAGAACAAAAAAAAAAAAAAAAAAAAAAAAAAAAAAAAAAAAAAAAAAAAAAAAAAAAACCACACACAAAATCCACACATGATTGCACAAACTTTTGTATAGTAATTATACAGGAGAATACTTTTTATCATAAACAATAGTAAAACAATATACAACCTATTTTTTCCTTAAAAAATTTAATCCATGATATGAAAACTGCTTAGAATTTCTAACCTTTACATTGATTGCTTTTGAACAGTATCAAGCCTGGATCCCACACATTAGACTAAAAAATCGTTTTAGGCTCAGACAATATTATAAAAACGATTTCCTAAAACCTCAAATTTGTAATAAAAAACCATTAAAGCCCCGCTTACTAGAGTGATCCAAGTCCCCCCCCCCCCTTTGATTGGTAAATTTTATTTTGATAATTGTTCATCTGTTTGTTGTGGATGGCATAATGTCGGTTAAAATTCATAATTTCCGTTGAAAAATTCTTCATAAAAATTATTTAGTTATTTTTGGGTAATCAATGATAACTAGTGGCATTAATTAAAGCATGTCAATATATATAAATTTCACGGATTTTTTTCTTCCCGCGAGTCATGATGACCTATTCCCGCTAAATTATACTTCTCACGGGTTTAGTTGTTTGAGAGTGAAGTAATTGGAGTTTACGCCCCAATCAAGTTTCTATCACTCACGTAAAGGCGGTCGATCATTTCTGGGTTGTGATACATCAATAAATTGCATTAAATGAATTGCTGAGACTGGCATGGGAAGATTGTGTTACTTTTTTCATTTCTATATCATACTGTATTAACCCGACATGAGATCAGTTCTGATATCAATCAATATTAAAATTTGTCTAACAGTTACATATAATGTATAAGTATCATTAAAGGCATGATTACATACTATGTTATATAACATCAACTAAATTTTACAAGTAGTGAAACTGCTAAATAGCTCTAATGTATACACAATAGGCAGCATTGGATTTCGGCGGGTAACATTCATGTGGGGCAGTAATATATAAGACAACATCTTTCACACTGCATATTTGATAATATAAGGTAAATTACAATTTCTTAAGATATGAAAATCTTGTTGTTACAATGAGAAACTCGAGATTACAAACTTGGTTCTACTGAGAGACTGTGTGTGTGTGTGTGTGTGGGGGGGGGTATTCATTAATTGAAATGATGAAGCAAAGTTGTAAATCAACATACGGCATTGGAAACACGGTTTTCATAAGAAAATTTGAGTTTTGATAAGGACTTTTGGCAAACAATTTCTGATTAAGATAAGAAAAAATTATTTAGATTTGGCACATATAAAACATAGAACATGAGCTCTATCTAAGCTTTTTTTTGTTGAATGTAAAACATATGCTACAGCAAAAACAAATTTATAAATATATATATATATATATAATATTTTAATGATATATAAATTTTTAAAAATTAAAACAAATAAAAATAAAGCAAAATCAAAACACAAGCATTTGATAAAAAGATACTTAAGCGTGAAGCAATTTTATATGCATGCATTACAAGCGCAGGCCGAACCATTCCATGACTGAATAAAATTGTTTAATGACAAAAAATGTTTTCTGTCATGAAATGGTTTGGAAGACTATTTTACAACAAATATGCAGTAAATTTGTTGTTTCTCTATTAGATCTAATAAGTTACTCCTCTAAACTTTTTATTCGTACTGTCATATGCTACTTTTATGATTTTTTTATGCTAAATAATACTTTCAAAAATAGCATATGACAATATGTACTATAAGTAACAGCAGAAGTCCATGAATTCATGGACTTCTGGTAACAGTCGAAGGGAGACAACTATTGTTGGATGTCTTCATCCGGGACTTTGTTGCGTCAGTGCTTGTTGAAATCTATCTCTAACTAAAGCTTGTTGATTGAAGCCTTTTCATTCATTGGTGCAAAGCATTTGGTTGATCAGAAAAATCCACGCTGCTGCAGCCAGGAAGAAGGTGAAGCAAAATTAACAATATTCTTTTATGCACAAAAATTAACGTGTACAGATATCTGTTTTCAGGTAAAACAGATTGAGAGTAAACGAAATTGTCTCTAGTATCGCCTTGATGCAATAATCCTATTAGAATGCCAGATAATTGCTTAAAAAGCTTGGGCAAAATGAATATTTTTTTTAGATCAGATTATTTGCACAGTAATGTCGAACACACTTTAGCGACGTGACTGGTCTATCAAAGTCTATTGTAAAACTTGAAAATTTTTAATGTATATTTTTTATGAAAAGTATTTTTTAAATAAGGAAACATCCAAATTAACATTTTCATTTATAACAATTTTATAAGCAAAAACGGGTTGAACAACTTGGGGAAATTGGAATTAGGGCATGACAATTTAGAGGGAGCATATACATACAGAAGACCTAAATCCAAACATATTCAAGGATGAAACAGTCTGGATTCATAAAATGTTTGGGTATATGGTACAAAATGTCGCTGAATGGTGCAAATTACATGGCGTAAAATGAGCAGCACTTTATTATTATTAAAATAAAAATTCTGTAATACTAACATTTTGTACAGAACAAAATTGATAATTGATATTGGTTCTTGCATAAAAGATAAATTCTGTACCATATTAAATTTGTTGAATTTCATTTTAATTATGTTACTTGTATACTCATTTTTTGTCATTATCAATTCCTTCAGACACACACAATGGGTAGATCCAGATCCCGGAGTAGAAGTCGAAGTCGGAGCTATGATAGAGGACGTAAGAGTAGAAGTCGGAGTTATGACAGAGGAAGAGGGCGTGGTCGTAGTTACAGCAGAAGTCCATCCCCTGATGAAGGATACAGAGTTCACATTGCTGACCTGGGAATAGATCCTTCAAAAAGAGAAATAGAACATGCATTTGAAAAGTTTGGTCCAACTTTAGATGTTTGGGTTGCCAGAAATCCACCTTGTTTTGCTTTTGTTGCATATAAATATAAAGAAGATGCAGAGATGGCCATAAGAGAAATGGATGGAAAGTAAGATTATATATTATTTTTATTTCAAATATGTTTTGTTGATATAAAAGATTAGTTTAAAAATAATTCTGATAAACACTTACAAATGAAATACACCACTTTCAGTGCTTCATGACTTGTATTGATTGATATTGTACATTTACAGTACTAACAGTAACCTTGAGAACCATTTTCATATTTAATTGTGCAAAGTTAAAATTTAGTAGTGTAGTGCCATGTAAACAAAAAACTACCAGAGCCCTGTAATGAAAATTTGATACTTTGAAAGTTAACCGTGATATTATATTTTAAGAACCAGGTTCAAAATTAAGACAGACTTTCAGCCCTTAACTTTTTATTCAGATCTGTAGTTTTATTAGTTCTCTTATAATTGAAATTAAAGTTTTGGATGGGCAGAAGTTCAGTCTAATTTTAAACATTGTCATAAATCTTCATTGAGTTTAGAGCTGTAATCATAGGACAAATGGACATCGCGATATCCCCAATTAAATGACGATATCGTTGCGATATCATCGCGATTTTATGCAGACTTTCTGAAAATACAGTAGAGTAAAAAAATGCGGTGTTTGCGCACCCAAATCTTTGTGGTAAGTAAAAATATACAATGTATACAATAATGTCATCGATCAGCAGTGAGATTTTATCATTTACATAATAATCATGACCAGTTCACGCGACTGTTTTCTTAAAGATTCGGTGATGATAATCGCGATGACGATATATAATAACAGCTCTAATTTTATAATATTGGAAACAGCCATCAGCATGATTACTCTGTATCATAGATTTAACCTATTTAACCACTCTCTAGTAAATAAGCAGGGGCCTTGATGGCTGAGTGATTAAAAGTGTGTGCTTACAGATTAGTTTCTCATGCTGTCTAGGTTCATATCTCACTTGGGCAGATCCTAGTATGACAGAGTTTGTCAGTTTGCTTTCTGAGGGTTGTTGGTTTTCTCTGGTCACTTAGGGTTTCCTCGATGATACAAAAAAAAAAAAAAACTTGATGGGGACGCAGAACATCATTACTCCATTCAACAACTATGTTTATTAACAGCATGTTGCTACAATATTATTATGTTTTTGATAGTACTTAAATGCATAGGAGTTTTTACCAACAATTGTTTATTTTATTTCAGACCACTTGGAGGTGGCAGAATCAGGTGTTCATTTGCACGTCCAAGAACGCGAGGTAGAAGAAGGCGTGGTTTTGATCCTAACTTGAGATGTTATTCTTGTGGAGAAAAAGGACATTTCTCTCGAGATTGTGCTGATGTATGGAGACAAAGAAGGAGGTATGTATAAAAAACTCCTAGGCAAAGAAATAAATTGTATAATGTAATAATTTGATGTTTTAGACGAAATTAAGGATTTTTACTTTCATTATTATTCAAAAATAAAATTCATAACAAAATACTATATAAAAATTTAAAAATAAGCTATTATGGTATTATTTTTAAATGATAAAATATTTATCATAGGATATATTTTTTGGCTTGAATAAATTCATCAATTTTTATAGAATTAGTCCAGTTTCATTTAATTGGTTTGGAAAGTTTCAATTTTGCTTTTCAAATCATTTACTCAAAATTTTAGATGGTCATGTTTTTTTTAATGATTGCCATTGGGAGCCATAACAAATCATAAAAGTGACACTAAAACATTCAGTCATGGTAAAAGATATGATGATCACAAGGCAACCTCATTATCACAACTAACATTTTGTGCAGTGAGTTGAATTAACACACTTTCTCCATTTCTACACTATGTAACATTTGAAGATACAGTTTTATAGTTCTAGGACATCTAGTATCATGTCACCATGTAATATTTTATTTGGTGTCGCTTACTAATATCATTACAGAATTATTTTTTCATCATTCAGCATTTTACTGGTCACATTCTTTCATTAATTTACATGTAGTACACATTGTCACAGGGGCCATTGTTTTCCATAAACCTGGTGTGGATATAGTAGAATTATTATGTTAAAATAACAATGATTAATTTACACATTAAACTACTTTTTGCACATTCTAAAAAACTAACAATATTATCAGTGTCTGAAATCTGTTCATGGTTCTTAGGTTTTTTATTTATTTATTTATTTATTTTTTTAAATTTTTTAAAATTTTATTTAGAAATACTAAGGCTTATTATTTTCCTATGCAATATGGTCCATTCATATAGGATAAAATGTTTTTTTTTTAATTTGAGACAGAGAAAAGAATATCTGTAACACTTTGAAATTCCAGTATTGTAGCAATAAAAATAATAACCATGACCCTGAATCGTCTAACTCTTCTCTACAGACTTCTGTATCTACCACACAACTGTTCGTTACCACAGAACTGTGAACAAAATCTTGACATAGCAACATCTTATGTGGCCTTTTCAATCCTTATGGTGATCTGAAATATATATATATATTAGTGATGTCCAATCGGACAAAAAATCATAATCGATAATCGGAGAGGCATAATCGATCAATTAATCGATAATAATCAGAATTACTTAGTAACTGTACATCAGTATTCAGAAACAAATAAAGCTGAATATAAATACAGTATTCAGAAACAAATAAAGCTGAATATAAATACAGTATTCAGAAACAGATAAGGCTGAATATAAATACTTTAAATGTAAAAGCCAAGTGTTCTTGCTTTGTTAGTGTAAGTTAAAGGCCAGATAGCTCCTTGCCCTGATAGACTGATAGTGGCCAAAGCATTGCACTGTATAAAAAGTGTCTGGATACTATATATTATCAGATCCTCGTCCGCAATTGTTGTTTTTAGTAGCAAGAACCAGAAAGGAAACTGACTTTACTACAATCCGGGAACTACTGGCCGACGTTGGCGATGATCGGTTATTTATCTTGTGATCGATTATTAAGATCGCTGCCCTGACAAGGACCGACAATCGATCATCGGCGATAATCGCGACATCACTAATATATATATATAGTGTGTGTGTGTGTGTGTGTATGTGTGACACACAGGGAGGGTAGAAATGAGATATATAATCTCTCATAAACCTGTATGACTAGTGGTTCTGTTGTTCTGTTTAAATCATTATAAAAAGGACAATATTCTGTCGTACATATTGTTGAAACTTGCCTTTTAGACAAAAAAAGTAAATTGGAAACTATTTTGGATCGAACTGCATGATCACTAATCTTTTACTAACATACACTTTGTCCTGCTTTGCTTGCATCATATCAAATCATCATCATTGCTTTGAAATCATTAAACATGTAATGTGCAATCAAACTTGTCTATAAATGTCACCCAAAAAAAAAAAAAAAAAAAAAAAAACCTGAAAAAGTGGCTTTTATCTTAGTAACAAATGTTTCTGATATAAAAACCCAACACTGTTAAAAGTTCAAATTTGTTTGAGCTATCCTAGCTGGTCTTATAAACTGGTTTGAATGTTTTGTATTCATGTTTCATGGTGATGGAAATTTTGACATTTTAAGACAAAAAATTTTCAAGAACAAATATGACAGTATTGACAGTTGAAAGAAACATTAAAATTTCATTTAAAAATGTTAAAATTCTGCTACAGTAAAATTAATGCTCTTATTTTATAAAATTTTGTTTTCTGTAAAATTGTGATAATAATATAGGGGATTACAACAAATGTTCATTATTTTCAGTGTTTGACTTGGATAGTTTTTAAAGTTTTTATTTCAATATCTTGATAGACTAAATGTGCAGCAAGCAATGCTGTTCCGCTGACTGTTTTAAGATGACTTTGATACTGTTATAAATGCTTTAAACTTACCTTAATCTTCATGTAATTGATTTTACTATAGATATTCTCATGTTCATGGGTGTATATATATGTGTTTATACAAATATACTGGTTACAGGTCATATGAATTTCATTTAATAGTAAATTGTCAAAGAAAAAAAAAATAAATAAATAAATATAAATAAATAAATATAAATAAATAGAAAAAATAACTGAAGAAAAGTTACATTTAATTATCAAAACTTGAATAAGTTTTTTTAGACAATTTATGTAGAATCACTGTTTTTCATTTCCTGAAGTTTGCCTGTATATATATGTATATAATAAACATGTATATATAGAATCATCATTCCATTTTGCATCATGCATATCCACATTATCTTTAAGCCTCTACTTGTCTTCATGATACATAGTAAATTTAAAAAATGTAGAAAAATATTTATATTGCAGCAGAGTTAATGATGGTTCAGTCTTACGATAATGTGATAATATGATAATGTGATAATTTACAAGTAAATTACTTGTTATTTTCCTAAATATTAAGCATATATTTTCAGTCAAACTGTATTTGTGTATGTTGATGAATGAGGCTTAAAGATGCTAATTTTATGCAGTTTAATACTTTACCTTTCTGCTTTAAAATCAGAATTTATTTTAAAATATTTTTAGAATTTTTATGCTCAACACTAAAATGTGTATCCTAAAGACTTTTTGTGAACACTTGATAATTATACAATATTTTATCAGGCTTTAGTAATGGTAGTGGTATAATGATTGTGAAACGAAGCGTCACCAATTAGTGGTGGTGACGTGTGAAAATTTGAATGTTTTGGCCCTTGATTGTGATTGGTTAAACTGTGGAGAAATGTCATTGGTTGTTTTTGGTCAAGTGGTCAAGAACCAGAGTGGTGGGACCGACCCCATGGCTTATGAGATGGTGGTCATTTGTGTATAATGTTGTGTAAATTGTGATAATTGTATGATTTATTGGGAAAGACTTGAGAAGCAGGTATGTATTTTGAAACTGAATGTAACAAATTAACATTTCTGAAATGTACTATAAAATGAGATTTATTTCAGCAAATTAGGTTTTGAATGTTATATTTTGATAAAAAAAATTCCCATATTGTATTTGTAGCATAATCAGAAAAACAGTTTTATGATCAAGTCTATTGTCAGAAATCTCTTGTTCCTGCTCCATGTATATGGGAAGGGCATGAATGCTTTGATGCCCTGTCTATGTATATGAAAAAGACATGAATGCTTTGATGCCCTATTCATGTATATGGAAAAGGCATGCCCTGAACAGTTACATTGTAAATAAAACAATGTTTATTAATATTGTGTATTTTTTATAGATTATTTTTATCCAGATTTTCAGATTGATTTTAGACTTCCCCATGTTTTTTTTTCATTCCTTAAACATCAGAATCTTTATCTAAAATTCTGGACCTAAAAAAGTTTGTGAACTTTACTGTTTATGTATCAAACTTGTCACTGTTAACAACTTTTAAAGATACATTCTAAACTTTTTTGAATTTTTCTAGTTGCATCCTCCATGAAAAGTTTCTGACATGGACTGTAGTTAAAGATGCTTGTTTTGGGACTTTCATATTCTTTTCAAAATGGGTGAAGGTTGAAGCAACTGGTATATAGTTCTTCTGTGCCACAGTCTATGAACTCACCTGTGATGATAGAGTTATTGATAAGTACCTAATGATACTTTTTTTCTCAGCTTTCAAACATGGTAAATGGTATAAGGATTTAGACCTAGGTAAACAGAGCCTACATTTATAATGACATTTTTTTTATTTGAAAAATTATTTTTTGCTAGAATTCCTCAATTTAGAAATAAGCTGGTTGCAGAGGTTGCAGAAGTGCAAAAGATGGATAAAATTTATTCCTATTTTTAACAGTTTGTGTACCAAGGGTTTCTTTTTAGATATACTGTGAAATTTCAAATTTTCCTGAGTAGGTTAGTTAATACAGCTATAACAATATCAACATTTTTTGTTTTGTTTACCAAGGCTTCAATGTGATTTATTTTTACAAAATCCTAGAAATTCCCTTCCCACAATTTTTTAGATTGCATTATCAGGAAATTTTTATCCCACAAATAATTATGAATCTACAATTACATCTGAGAAGGTTTAGAAAAGAAAATTACCTAACATGGACAGGGAGAACAAGGTGCATCTCATATATATATATATATATATATATATATAAAATATATATATATATATATTGTAAAGCGATATACTTTACAATATATATATATATATATATATATATATATATATATATATATATATATATATATTGTAAAGCGATATACTTTTGGTAAGGATATCTTTTGGTGATGTACAGATCTAGAGATGTACTGTATCTAGATTCATTATTTTTATTATTATTGGTATTCTGCGTAGATGCACTGATGTGTGCTACTTAATTTTTGCCAGTGACTTATTGACTATCCATCTCTTGTAATGTTTCATGTTAGTACACATTTTACTTCATGCTTTCTGTCAATGCTGATTCTCAGACTGTGGCACAATATTGACAAGAAGGGTAAAATACAATTGTTCTGTTGTTATAAGAAATTGATAACAATATATTTTATTGTTTTTGTATTATTCATTTTTTTCAGTTCACAATTGGTACACTTACACAAATATCTTTAAAAAGATTTAAAAAAAAAAAAAAAAAAAAAAAGCTGTTTTATTCGCTTGTTGATATATTAGGGAGGCTTTGAGTAATTTGATTGTCTCTGTCTGCTCATGTGTTCTGATTTGATGTTCCCTCAATAAGTATTGCCATGATATATGGCACTAAGACTCCCAATTTGTGGTTAAAGGTTGTTGCAATGTAAAGATCATGACACAATATACAGTTATATGTAAGAATGACGAGGATTACATTTCTAGAAAATTTTTCTATTTCTTTGCATTCATTAGAATTTTTGCGTTGTACTAGAGGAAATCTTGAATTGAGCTAAGTCTTTTGTTATACAAATTCCAATTTTATCAAACTTTAAATAATCTTCCATGTGCAACAAAATTTGTGACAGGTCTAAAATTATTGTTTTAAAAAAAATTTGAGAAAAATGAGTGAAATCATAAATCCTTTAAATGGAAGTATAAGTGACTACTAAAATTGGTAAAATATTTGGGATTTGGTTTTATGAAGTTCCATTTTAATTTTTCCTTATTTAAGAATCCTATTGCTGGTGGAATTTTTCAGCATTAATGATGTGTTGCAGGTCTACTTACAGAGATCGAGACCGCAGGGATACCTACAGAGGAGGAAACTACAGGGAAAGACAAACAAGAAGATACAGAAGTCGTTCTGCATCCAGATCAAGGTCGAGGTCAAGGTCAAGATCCAAGAGGTCAAGATCAAGAGATAACAAGAGGAGTAGAAGTAGAAGCCGAAGCAGGTAATTAAAAATTAAAATTAATGATTATAAATTGACATTACAAAGTAGAATGTTTACTTGTGAGTAAGTATATTTCTGCATATCGGGTAGATATCAATAACTCTTAAAATAATAAGAAGAAAATGTAATGGAACCCTTCCCTAGTTCAATCCCTATCAGTTGTCAAAATTTGAACCTGATGACTTAAAAAGCAAAGGAGAAGATGTTATCAAAATATTTGCGAGAAACCATGGAGGATAATAATAATTATAATAATAATAATAATAAAGATATTGAGTAGCAAGATGACTGCACAGATATGCAGACATAATAAATATTTTAATTGAAAAATGGTGAAACCTGTCTAAACATACAACTTTAAAGATTAAAGATTTTGTTCAGTCTCTCTCTCTCTCTCTCTCTCTCCTTGCATTTACGTTATGAGTGATTTTATTTTGCAAGGTATTTTTGTTGTTTTAACAGATCAGCTTCAAAATCCAAGAGAAAGAGGTCATCATCAAAGTCTCCTCGTCGCAGAAAAGAATCAGAGAAATCAGATAAAGGCAGAGATGATTCACGTTCTCCGTCCAGAGAGAAAGAGGAAAAATGGGTTGAGAAAACTGAAAATGACCAAGATCACTCTCCTGAACCACAGCGAGATGGCAGTGTTGAGAGAGATCAAAGTCCTGATCAGGGAGACAACAGAGAGAATGATGAAGATGTTCAGGATAGATCCCGGGATGATGAGAGCGTCGACAAGGAACAGGACAAGGATGATGATGGAGATGTAGGAGATGATTAAAGATGAACTTATATAGTATCTGTTAAAATGAAGTATAGACATCACTTTTTGGATGTTTAAACATTTTAATCATCAAAAGTTTTATTTTTTAAACGAATCATAACAGTAATAAATTTCTATGAACAAGGTATCCTTAAACAAAAATGAAAATCTTAATATGATATTTTTGTAAATATTCAGGTCACTTTTTTGTTTCTACAAAATTGTTGTTTTCAGGGGGGAAAAAAGCAAAAGATGCTGTTATTGTTTTGCTTTATAGATTGAAATTTTAATTCACTGAGATTGTTATGTTTTATAAAACAGTAAACTTTTATTCAATACAGTATATTTTTTCCAAGATCAAGTCCACTGGATTGTATCATCATTATAGTATGAATATTGGTATTTTTCTTAATGACAGTGTGTACACTTAAACTATTTTAACTTTAATACAAAAGAGTTCCAACACCTTTTAGCACTTTTGTATATAAGTTGAAATGCTCCAAAAAAAATGGATACTGGGACTGAAAATTCTGTATGTAAATTATATGTATTAAGGGACATAAAAATTGTGGGTTTTATAATTGTTTTATCATCTCACCTATACATTTATGTTGTTATGGTAACTGTTTGTATAAAATTGCAATAATTCTATAGATAAATCATGTCAGCACATACATCAAATTTAACCCGTGTATTAACACTCCATTTTATTCACAGTAATTCAATTTTTTTTTATCATTTTTTTATCACATGGTTATCACATTATAGTCACATGATAGTCATAAAGTCATATTTTGTTTAAAAATATTGTTTGTCATCTGTTTGGTATTGTTGAAATTGTGTTAAATTTTTTACCAGTAAACATTAAATTCAAATATTATAATTTTTTATAACTTAAGATATGTCAGTCAAATTCAGAAGTGTCAATTACTGCAAAATTATGAAAAAAATGTTATTCATAATCAGAATTAAATGGTGGTATGAATTAATTTTTTGGATGTTGTAAGAAGATGTTAGCTGTCATGGTCTGGTTTTTAAAGGTAAACTATCCTTACCAAGTGTGTAAAAAATACAAAATATGTGTTAAAATCTTATTATTTTATTTATGAAGTTAAGATCTAAAATTCTTTAAATAGTCCTGATTATACATGTAACAATAATTTGCATTAAAATTCAAATAGAAATTTCAAAAATTATTTCAAATAGACAAGATGGAAAGTTCTGTCAATTAACTGGTTATGTTAGCATCGCCTTGAACAACTGGTTCCAGGTGTTGGAATAACCCGGTCAGTGTACATTGTTGTGTATTGATAATCTTTATTGCTGAATAATTTGATCAACTGTTGTTATAACAGTATACATGAAGTGTTGTGGGTATACTTTTCAATATATATCAAGGTAAACAGAAAAATAAAATAGAGAAATAACAAAGAGTTATATGTTACGATTTGTTGTCCACCGGCTGTTTATACAAATGTATTTAAGATTTATCAAGTCTATCACTATTTCTTGTGTAAGTTAGGAGTTAAGTTGATAAATAGTGTTTTATACTCTATCAAGATTCTTTCACTGATATTGATGCTGTTGGTCTGGGATGGTAGAGAAAACCCGAGCGTACAGAGAAAACCACTGACCTTTAGCAAGCAAACTGACAAATTGTCTCACACTAGGATCGGCCAGAGCGGGATTGGAACCTAGGTGATTGGAAGAACAAGGATCCGTAAGTGATCACTTCAGATCCCTCAGCCACCAAGGTCACTTGTACCAGTTAGAAAACTTTTAATAAGAATTCTATATATTTTGTCTAATAGTAAGCACTGAATCAGGTGATAAGTATTAGAGTCGCTGTTGAAATCCTAGCCCAGTACCTGGAGAAAATAACTGTTATCAAAAGAACACAGTCTTAAACATGTATTTCTTGTAAGATTTGAACCTAGTGTAATGCATTTAATGCATTATACTGTAGGTATTTTAAACCTCTGTCATTAAGACCATATAATGGTTTTCAAACCGATTGCTCATAAACTGGCTTTTAGCTATAGATTTATCAATAAATAATATACCAAAGATATGTTCAAGAAAGTGGAAAATTATTTTATTAGTTTGGTAAAACCAGAACCACAGCTAATGTAAACTACACAGGTTTGGTTTAATTGGAGATGTTCATTTAGTTGGTCAAATAAATATTAATACTTGTTGACCTTATTATCTCTGATTGGAAATGCGCAATACTAATGGCCACCTATTTCCTATTTTATAATTAAAAATCTCCAATTCAGCTCCGACATTAGACGTACCTAGCTTATTAAGTTAAGTATTACTGGTTGTCAAAAATAAATCGTATCTCATATACATATGAATTAAGAAAGATAATAGTAACAGAAAGAAATGTACTTGTGGTTAGCAACAGCTACCTAAAAAAGTGTCGATGTGAAATTAAGATATATTTTGTGCAAAAACTGACCGTAGTTGCACACCTTTCATCATTTGGCACAAATGCAACAAGAACCTATTAACAAAGTAGAAATTTTCATGAGTAATCTGTGAATCAATAAGATAAGATTTCACTAGTCCTTAATTGTCTTGTAATTGGGTTGCATGTCAAGAATTGGAACATTTTTCTCAAGAAAAGAAGGTTGTTGGTTCGTAACTCCGGCTCGGTTATATATGACTAAAATTCAGAAACTGCTACCTCTTAATCATGTAGAGGAAGAGTATCCACGGGTTCATCTGATGTCAGGAAAATTTGACTGAGGTCGAGTAGGGATGCTAGCGAGCTAGCATGTTAAAAAGCACCTTGAGTGTGCGTTAGTACAAGGTAGACCATAAAACCCATTGCACATCTCACGCATACACAAACCTGTCTTAAAATTAACAAAGATGTTTAAAAACTTGCTCCTTTTGTGAATAGGAGAAAATTTACGATGCAACGTTAAACTGTATTGCCACCAACTATCACTTGCCGAAATCTTTGGTTCTGATTGCCCCCCCCCCCCCCCACCCCCCACCTCCGACTTGCCGCCTCGTAAAAATCATTACCCCCATTTTAATTGTTTTTACCACTGACATCTCTGATGTAAATAGAGCTCAGAATGATGTAATTTTGATTCTTCATCTTTTTTTTTCAAATCATAAAATAGCATAAAATAAGGGTATAACGTTACCATAGATATTGGACGCATTGTTAGAATTTGTTATAAAATCCAGTCTCAAAACTCGAACTAAACTAAAACATAGTTTTATTAAATCATAAAATTCATAAAACTTCCTTTTTTTCTCTCTATATTCAATTCTCCCGTGACAGTTCATCTGCTGTATTTAGACACATAACATAATTATGCGGTATCCACAAAAATTTTTTCTGATTAATTAATAGTTTACACTATAATATTATATAATTTCAGTATATATATAATATATATATATATATATATATATATATATATATATATATATATTATATATATATATATATATATATAAGTAGTATATTATATTGCATTCGTTTCTGCCTTTTTCTTCTCCTTTTTATCTTCTTTGTCCTGAAATTAATTAATAACATGTAAAAAGTACTTATAGAGTTCTGGTTTATCACAAATAGCAGCAAAAAGGGCGAGACAAGACCAAATAAACGTTTTGTGTAACATACATTAAATTTGTATGTAGATAATTAAATAACGAATGAATAGTATCAAAACAAATGCTTGTACCGAAATAAAAATACAGCATGTTGTTACTTACACCGCAATCTAGATCACATGGTGTTTCAAATTAATCGTATTCTTGCTCGCATGCGATACCAGTCATGTTTTATATCGGTTAACTTTTAAACAAGAGTCACGGAAACTAAGTAAAAACCAGGTTTACGTATTTCGGAGAAGGAGGTTTCAGAGAAAAATGGTACCTAGTTAACAATAATTATGGGTGATCATGTGTCTCGCAGGGACCTGGTTGATAGTAAAGGGATACATACACACACACACACACACACACACACACACACACACACATATATATATATAAGCATCATACATCAGAACATGTTAAAAGATTGCAATTATGACAAATTATTTAGAAATCTGAATGTTGTGTTTTCATTTCAATATAATTTCATTTAAGAAAAGATCCATAGTGGCATCTGCACCTAAATATATTCTGAAATATCCAATTTAATGCAAAAATAGTCAACATCAAAATATTGTGCCACCATAATCATTTTACAAAACTAAAATTCCAAAAATAGTGAATTCTACGTCTAAATATCATCGAAAATAGCCAATTTCATGCCAAAAATTGTAAATTTCATGCAACAATAGCCATTTTAGTGCAGAAAACAAAGGTCAAAATGTAGGTATTGACCTTGACCTTTGATTTTGGCTTTATTTTCATCAGCATTGCTAGAAAATACCCCATGTCATTATCTTTACATGTAGCCAAGATATAGCTAGAGGTTGCTTTATTTATGAAATGGCCAAGCAACTGTGACCTTGACCTTTGATGTATTTATCCCAATACATGTATGTGCCAATTTTCTTTCAAAAATGTCATTTACTTTTCAAGTTATCATCCAGAAACCATTATTTGACGGCCGCCCGCCCGCCCGCCGACATTCGGTAATCTAAGAACCAGGTTTCTACAAAAACCTGGTTAACAAACCAATCATTGTAAATACATACATGTAGTTCCCTCCGATTGACGTTTTAAACCGCATTTACGGTAGTGGAAAACTGAGTGAAAACAAAAACGAAGGCTAATTCAACGGTAGTGTACTAACAATCGGGTACGAAAAATAACCTTTATTTTATTGTTTTTTTTAATTTCAATTTATTATCTGATTCGCTAATCGGGTGTTTTTATACCCCACATACACGTGATGCACAATTTACTTGTACAGGAAATATTTGTTTATTTTATACTTTACCGATTTCCATACAGCCAGATAGACTTTCTTGACAATCTCAAACACAATGGCAGCAACCACGCATGCACCCAAAATTAAGAAAACACCAACCATATTCTTTAATTCTAACTCAGCAGATGTCTTTTCCTTCCTAGAATTGTCTTCTTCTGAACAATTGGGCGCAGGTGCCCACCAGCTAACAGCAAATAATGAATAATAAATAAATTCTTTAATTAATAAAAATGAGTTTTCGTAAAACATTTCATTCATTTTATGTTTAGTAAAGCCGACAACATCACGGCTATTTTGGACGTTTTATCCTTCCAAAACATATTTTCTTAATATTTTGACTTTTTTAACACCTGGTACTGATTTGAAATGTTATATACCTGCATGCAGTTTCAAGCTGATCTGTCTATCGGTTTTATTGGTAAGTTGTTTCGCCACTGCGGTAGCTCAGATGGTAGAGTGCTCGCTCCGTAAGTGGAAGGTCGTGGGTAGTGATTGTTCTTTTGCCAAGCACTCGTCAATACGAAATGAAAGTCACGGTTCTTTCGGATGGGAACTTAAAATAAACGAGGTCCTGTTTCATGGCAGGCATGGCACGATAAAGAAACCCTGCTGTATAATGCCATCAGCGCAAATTTCGTCTATAGCTGACGACGTCTCGATATAATTGAAATATTCTTGACTGGGACGTTAAACACCATTACTCAACTCACTTAACTCAACTCTGGTAAGTTGTTTCAAGCTGATATGTCTATTGGTTTTATTGGTAAGGTGTATAAAGGTGAACTACTTACGATCACTGTAACCTTAAATAAGGGTCAAAGTTGGCAAGTTTTCTAAACTTGGTTTATTTGTATGCTCTGCAACTTTGAGTGTTGTCCGAGGTCATCTGGTTACCGTCGTAAATTTGGCGTATCTTCATGCATTAGAATCTTTAAAAGTTTTCACTATTGGGGGTCATGTTGATCCTCAAAAAAGGTCAAGATTAACCAGCTTGAAAGGGCAAGGCAAAGAAAAAATACATGTCTAAGTTCATTATCATTGAACCCCAGGTTCCCCAAGGAGAACTAAAAATTGTGACAATGTATGTCCATAAGCAAAAGGCAATCGCCTTTGTCTGAGATGACCATGATTTCTTGTTGCAATCAAAAAGATAAAGGTTTTATATACAATTCATACTTAATTATTTCTATAAAATTTCTTACCGACGTTTTATTTGATCCAGAAGTCCGTCCTCTTTTAATTTCAGTAAAGCTCTGTTGATATCATCCTTGTAAGGAGCACCTTTTGGGAACCCAATACTATATTGCTTATCACCGAAATCTTGATCAAATGATTCTAATGTACAGTGCTGCATTGCGAAATATTCGTTTATTTTACCATCATCTAGATAAGCATATGGTTCATCTTCATTCTTAACCTTTTCAATACCTTCGTAAATATCAGAAACTATAGTATTTTTCAAAGTCATAAAAGCCCACATTCGTTCATACGGATCCACTCTGGCTTTTTCGAAGAAATCCATTAACTCCGTTCCATTCCGAACACCATACCTGACTTTGGCTTGTTTAGACAGATTGTCGACCGTTTTTATCCGGTTATCTATTTGTTGTAGAGTGAGGTATGCGGCAAGGTTAGCTGTGTAAGCGGCTGTTATTATCAGGGTACAAAACCAGAAAAATGCCACAATAGTTCTCATCGACATCGTCTGTGGGGAATAATCGGTTCCACCTAAATAAATGAAAAAAATGATTTTAGTTAACGACGAAATTGAAAATTGTCCTTCAATTTTCACAATAACGTTATTTTAGAACGAAACTAAACAGATTTTTTTTTTAAATATGGAAGAACCTCGTTGTTTTCATATTTTGTAGAAACGTAAGTTGTGACAATGCTCTGACATTGTTTTGCTTGATTGCGAAAGTGTTCCCCGAGATTTAAATATAAAAAATATAATCCAATACAATATAAATAATCTTTAAGCAAGACGCCCAATGAATTCTTAAAATACAATATTTTATTCACGTAATAAATAATTAAAACTTGCCCCTTTTATTTTTTCGAGAAGTTTCAATGTTTCGATATCATGACTACGAACGGGAAATAGTACCTATTTCGGTAATCATTGAAATATGTACAATCATATACTCTTATTGCTACGGGAATTAGGGAATGTGGGTAATGTTGGGATGGACATCGCGGACATTTGGAAAGTAAAACAAAGTTGTACTTGAAATTATATGAATGATAATTATGCTGACATTACATTTAATAACTGACATCCACAGAATTTCTTAACCATTCAAAATCTGATCGTCACGAAATATTTTTGGGGTGAACACCATTTCCAATACTGCTGTTACTTATAATCTCATTAAGTCAAATTCCTGATCCGCCCGATTTTTGATCAAAGGAATTTTTCATTAGGGTATGGATGATAGCAGCGATAATGGTGGCTATAATTCATTGCAATTACTTGTAGTTCGACATTTAAAGTTAATTTTTAAAAAAGTATTATTTGTTCAAAATTATATATTTAGTAAAACCACATACTTTCTTTGAATTTTTTACCACTGCGGTAGCTCAGTTGGAAGAGTGCTCGCTCCGTAAGTGTGAAGTCTTGGGTTCGAACCCCGACCGGTTCTGACCCAAGCCTTGAAAGCACCCGGCGTTACGAAAATGAAAGCCACGGTTCTTCCGTATGGGAATTTAAAATAAACGAGGTCTCGTGTCACAGTAGGCGTGGCACGATCATCAAAGAACCCTGCTATATAAAGCCATCATCGCAACGCACAGGAAACTGCACTTTTGTCTATAGCTGGTGACGTCTGGATATAAGTGAAATATGCTTGACTGGGACGATAAACAACATTACTCAACTCAACTCTGTTTGAATTAGTGTATAATTACTTTTAAAGTTAGAGATTAATTAAATACCACATGTCTCCTTGAAATATTGTACATTGTATAAATAACTTTGAAACATTCAGTGTCTACCGTGAATAGAACAAAAAACTCTTAAATTCTGTTTGAATACCAAAAGCTCTTTTGAAAATTTTGTATTTTTACAAAAATAAGTGAAGACATTTGGTGTATGCAAAAAAGCTCTTCTTTAAATGTTGTATCAATACCTTGAAGTAAGACATTAAGAGAATATCACATCCTGTCTTTGAATTGCTGTACAATCAACTTAGAGTAAAAAATTCATGGAATAACGAAAGCTATCACTAAATTATTATACAATTACCTTGAAGTAAGACATTTAGGGAATACCACATGCTCTCCTTAAAATCAAACTTTTGATATACATCAGCCTGTGTTGTATCATATCTAGCCATTACATAAAGACTGAACCCTACTACGAAGAAAAACAGCAGGATCATTAACCAGAGTTCAGTAGTGAAAGGCCACAGGAACTGGAAATATGTGGGTGCTTTTGGTGGCTTCTTCAGTAATATACTGACGGAGCTTGACAATACGGTGTGGGAGAAGGTTATCTTTCTCTCCCTCTCAGACTTTACCACCAGTGAGCCGATTGCGATGTCATACACCTACAAACAAAAAAAATAAAATAAAAAAATAAAAACAATATTTTCAGGTATTAGCAGCAAAGACACGTACATTAAACTTTAAGGAATATTTTTTAGCACAAGTTCGTGTTTTTTGGTCTTCCTTGTACTTGCGCGATCTCAAAGCTACTTTAACGTGCAAGATCACAGGTTCTGTACGCCAAATAACGTATAGCATTCCCTCAGTCACGTTATCACAAAACCGGTTGAGCATGAAAAGATGTAGCAATATTTCGAAAGATATATCAGTTTCTTTACTATTTCTGGTGCCTTAAATTTAGTCCAGAGAGAGAGAGAGAGAGAGAGAGAGAGAGAGAGAGAGAGAGAGAGAGGAATTTACCCCAGATTGAAGCTCTTCAATAATTGAATCCCATTTTGTATCTTTGACAACTAACTTAAACTTAAATTTCAGTATCCTTGATAACTCTTCCAGGATCTGATAACAAAAACCTTCATATTCTCCAGGGCTACCAGGTTTACTCATTATAAATGGAGCTTCCTGTATAAATATTTTTTTTCATAATTTATTGGTTTAAAAACAAACCCAAAACGATCTTTAATCGAGTGATACAGATAATGCCGTTTTTAATTATTAATACTTCCTTTTATTTTAAATAGGATAAAAAATAATTTTAAAAGGTCAATTACTCTTCGGACGTATCCACCTTCTTCAATTTTCCGGGGGAGGGTTATTCAACTCAAAACAGTACATGGCATCGAAGTTCTTTTCATAAAGTCAATGCAGAAAAACATTTGAAACGAAATCATAACTTCGAATTATCCTTGATATTCGAAATATCAACGTTCGAATTCTCGAAGTTAAACTGTAATATATATACTGCGTACTAATTTGTATGTGTATCATTTATCATGGTTTAGACCTTTATAATCGCCAAAAGATACTGTATACTGACTTGTCATTTGTGAATGTTGTTCATGCAAGAATCACTGCAATTTAGCGTTAGAATTCTGAACATTTATTTACTCGAGAAGTTGTTAATGCTTCATAAATAAATAAATAAATAAATAAATAAATAAATAAAAAAAAGTAAGTAAGTAAGTATATATATAAATAGATAAATAAATAAAATACTTACTTCTTTAGCTACCACATCGAATTCATTGTCTCTCAGAAGGTCCCACATTTCCCGCGGCTTTGGTGGAGGTATGTTCAACATTTTGACATCAAGGGTATCCGATACTGAGCAATTACCAACCTACAATGGAATATTTAATTTATCGCTTGAATATTTGTTTTTTTTTAACCCGGATGTAATAAATAATGTTTCTATGAGTAACGTCAAATGAATTGTGATCTCATTTCATTTTCTGAAAATCATGACGGACAGAAGTTGTTTGGAAAGACAGGTGTCTCGTTGTATGAACCTCATCAAAAGTCAATAATTGTATAAAATTTTACCTTATAAATTTTGTTTTTCTAATATTTTCATTTGCCTTGTAAAATTCTCCTAGCTGCAAGCTTGAGAGTCGTTGCGTTCATGATTGACAATGAACGACAAAAACCTTGTCACTTCGTGTTTGAACACATAATAAATGCAATACACAATCCAGAATTACATTACCATAGGTAAACAAACATGGATATCACGTCACTTCTGTTTATATTCGAGACAAGCTTGAATAACGTTTTTTTACGAAATTTTACTTCGTGTTTAAATACATAAAAATGCAATACAAAATCGAGAACTACATTACCATAGGTAAACAAACATGGATATCACGTCACTTCTGTTTATTTTCGAGACAAGCTGGAAAAACGCTTTTTTACGAAATTTTACAAGAACGGTTAAAACGCACAAAATAAAATCAAAACATAAATCAAATAAAATTTTGATAACTTATATAGGCACCTGGCTGATATTCACCGTAATTTTGACATTGTGAAAGACAGAGTTTAAAAAAACAAATGGTGTTTTTGAAAGAACAGACAAGAACAGGTCTGTCAAAACCATCAAACCACAAAAAAAAAAAAATTCTTGAACAATCGGATCTTATAAAAAATTTCTCCCTACCTTGGCAAAGCTGCTAGAGACAATGTGTAATGGTACTTGTCAATAAATTTTGTGTCTCGCGCAATGTAAATTTCAAGTGATGTGAATTTCAATTGGAATTAGATTCACGCATGTATGCCACATCTAGTGAAAATTGTCCGTTTTACATGCTGTGCTTGTTGATCGGAAAAACTGAAAAATCATGTACATGCTTTTAAATCAGTTAACGAGGGATACAACAGCAACTTCTCAAAACTATAATATATGGTTAAAGTACTAGAAAACTCCTTGCCTAACTTAAAACGATCATTTTCTAAACTTTGAGAGATATTTTCACCGAATCAGGCGTAGAGAATAAGTACACTTCTCACTGCTTTGCTGTTCGGCACATAATGTTAGAGTGAATATCAATCTAACAATGTCAACATTCCAGAAATCTCTCGGTAAATCTCTGTTTACGCTCACATATCACAGCGCAGATTCGAAACCTACATGCTTGGCCATTGTAAATAATCCCTCTGCTACTGTTTCCTCCGTTTCAGATTCACAAATTTCACTTCTGACATATAGCCAGCAATCTTTTACTCCAAACTCCTTTGCAAATTCTTGCATAATTGAAATGGGCCACACAGATGTACCTCATTTTCGACCGAAATATAGTCGACAAATAACAACACATTTATCTTTGAAATCCAATTTTTTACATATATTATTTTATATCTAATATTTTTAAAAATGCATTATGTTAATAAAAAAAAAAAAAGAAAATACCATCAAAATACCTGATAACATTTTAATTTTTCAAACCAAACCACCCGTTTTTACCCCACATAAAAAAGTGCGGATTATTAATGTGTCATTCTCTGTCTAAAATTCAGCTGTTGCGTCTACTGGACTCCCCCGATGTGCATGTGTTATACATGGAAATTGTTTATTCTTAAAATCAATGAGTAATTTAAAAAAAAATATTTAACGAAAATAAAACAATGAACTGTTTTAAAATGATGTTCATTTTCAGTATGAAGGCAACAACTTATCATAACGCGCTAACGCGCGTTATTCCGTTTGCTTGCAAAGTTGTTGCCTTCATATTGAAAATGAACATTATTATGTTTGCGTACGTCACACGATAATCCTTAATGATGTAATATTACACTAAATTTAAAGTACGTCTTAACCAGAAAAGTTTTATCAGTGGATTAACACAAATGCAAAGTTACAGTCATGAACGGCAACTATCATCGTCTTAAAGGAAATAATTAATTCCAGAAAAATGCTTGTATCTATTTGAAGATGGTACCTTTTAGGTATAATATAACAAATATTTCATGGGGTTGCAGGCTATATCTCAGTTTATGGATAGGGCTGGCACCCCACCTGAGCCCCGCTTCGGACCATACCGTATTTTTGGGATGCCTGTCCGCTCCATAAACAAAGATATAGCCCGCGACCTCATAGGATAGTTGTTAATCAGACAACAATATCGCATTTTGTTTTTATGCTTTTTCGTCTGCAGAATAATTCTCGATTTTTACAGTATTCACATGCTATTTTGGAAAATGGATGATTTGGAAAATTTTTTTTGTTTTCTTACAGGAAGTACTCTATTCCTACAAGAAATATCAGATAGGTATAAAAAACCTATCGGGTCGATTATTTCATTTTGTATTGATAGAAAACCAATCTAGATTATAATACATTTAAACTAGTTACGCGGGCAGCTTGTAATGTTTTGATTCCAGTTTTTGTAAACAATCTAACGTGTCATCAACGATCTTTTGTTTTTACCTTTTCTTTTAATTTTTACCTTTTTAAGCATCTTTTCTTTGTATTGCATAATATCCATCGTGTATTCAGTGCGTGCTAACCCCTTTACACCGTTGATTCTTTTCCAAGCGTATTTACCCAAAGCCCCAACATAGCGATTCGCCTGTAACAAAATGTAAGGGTTTAAAACCTTAATCAGAACACTTTGATTACAAGTAGTCTAATCCGTGCTTTGGGAATGATAGCCAAATCAATGTGTGTACTTACCCAAAGCCTAATCAAAACGATTAACTTGTAATAATTATTATTTCCTGTGTTTTAAGACCGTCTAGATTTTTTCTAGGCGTATTTGATCAAAGCACCATCAATTTGATTGGCTGTTTCAATTTAAATTTGGTGGAGAGCGATTGCGCATTTTTGCCTTTTTTGTTCATTTACAATTTCTTTCTTTTTTAAAATCAGCAATTATTGTAAAAATGCAATATATACGTTATGTTTTAGAAAGTATAGATAAAGACTTGTTGTCAAACATCTTAATACAACATCATAAAATGGCACGCAGACTCACAACACTACCATAATGCAGTTCGCCAGCGTGCCATGCGGTACCTAATAAAGCTCACGCGGAGTCATTATTTCCATTTGATTTTGGATCAGAACAGTTGATGTTTTTTCCGTAGCAACGATAATGTTCTATAAATTTGCGACGTAATCGTTTTCCAAAACGTTCCACACTTTCGAAATTGATCACGCGAAACGCTTGCAAACACCATTTCGTACTTTCGCTCGGTTGTTGTGGAGTTTTGTCTGAATAACCTTAATCAAATGTTACTTGATAACCTTTTCGCTCTTTGATCTCGGTTTTGCTCGTTATTGCTATCAATGGCCTTTCATTTGTTTTCCTTTCTTTTTTATCGTACTTTGATGTCTACACGCTTGTTATTGTTTTTCATGTAAAATCAGTTTACAATATAATGACATTACCTAAACGTATTTCGACAACCTTTAAAGGTAAAAATAAAATAATGACAAACTTGTGTATTAATATCATCCAGCTGAAGTTTACTGGCATCCATGTTTCCCTTTGGTGACAACCCAGCGGAACAGCCCTTCCATTTATCCAAGTGATGATACAGCATATCAACCACATCGACCAACAAACCAATCTCAAGTCTGGACATAGTGGGGTATTTATCTGATAAACGATAAAAGACATCGATTTAAGCATTTCGTTTGAAGCCAGAAGAGGCATAAATTATTTTAATTATATTGAAGCTGTCAGTTAAGGGATACTGGATCAAAACGGAGCGATCGGAGAAAATCAGACAAGCGAAATGACGGCAAACGTTCTCACGCTAGGATCAGTCCGAAGGTTAGCGACTCATGCGCAGTCATCTCTTCATCTGATGTTTAGACACAAAACCATCGAAATGTCTTATAACCTTGAGAAAAAAACTTGATTATAGATAAATATATATGAATATTAACAGGAAATAAAATGCCCAATATGTATTTGTTATTTAAAGTTATAATAAGAAAATGGTCTTAAATCTTATTGCAGTTTATTCTTAAAAGTACGAACAAGCATTTTGTCAATATGGTAACATAAGTCAACAATAACAAGCGCCCATACGCATCGGTAAATTGACTAGTTTGAATGCAATTCTTTTTATTTTTTTTAAGCAAATATTAAATTATTTCGCAAATTAAAATACTTTCCATTCTGCATCTTCTTGTTTCTTGTCTACAATAGTAAACTAAACAAAACTATCTTACCTATTAGTTGATTTGGTACAGCTGTTTTGTTAAGTAGCTGTAAACCGGATATCGTAGCTCCAGCCGTTGGCATGGTAGCCAGTCCATTCCAAATATCATTGAAGTCCTACAAAATTATTGTACTTAGGTATTGTCAATTATTGAAAAATTTGAATATTTAAAAATATATCTTTAAAACTTGCAATACCCAATGTCGATTAAATACACAACGCTACCGCGTAAAATACAATTTCTTTATGTTTTCAAATATGTGTTTTTTAAAAACAAACTCTAAACATTTTTCGAATCGGGAAATAAAGATTTCGGTGAAAAAAAAACTAAATAATAAAACGAAAAATATAAATGAAAGGAAGTCTTGTCCTAAAATGCGTTTATCAATATATACAGAGTCACCTCTGTGTTTACGTTTGTGTTTATAAACACAGATTGTCCAGATGTATCTTTTTGATTTGTTCATCTTTATGCCTCTAGGTAAAATTTTTTTTTACTTAAATTATCACAGCATTGATAGAAAACTTACCAGGTATGTTATAAACCAGCTTAAAGAATGATGTAAAAGGTGTAGATCTTCTGCCTACAAACAAATGTAACAATGATATTAAACAACATTGGATAAGAAGTCTGACTATTTATGAGTCGTTTAAGAGAGGATAATATCAGAAAACGTGACGGAATAGTCTAGAGCCAGATAAAGCATCACAGTGAATTCCTTATAGAACGAGTTGCAAGTGGTCGTAGTTTTTCTCCGCACACGAGTTTTCTCTGGTTTCGTCTGGTCAGAAAATGAAAGTATTTTGACTTCACTTTATCAGTATATACAGTATGTATTCAGATTTATGGATACGCAACAAATCAGTTTACTCCATCTTAGAACCATCATAGCCGACGAAATATAAATTATCTGCTTCAGTTGTAAAATTTACGGGATTTTTTATGTTAATATAATAATGAATCAAGTATGAAGACATTCTCTTTTTCCTGCAAATTGTTTATACTACTTTCTGTTTGACACAAGAACATTTTTGAATATTCAAAATTGACCAAGTTACAAATTAAACTCGAGATTTAAAACTTCGAGTTGAAACATTCATTACAGTTCCCAATACTTATTGTTGTCAAACGTCGTAGATACATTACAGGGCACTACAACTCCTACTCTATATTAAATAATGTGCTCTAGTGGCAAATAAGACTCAAGCGTGCTCTTACCAATCACAGCGCCTCTTAAATCATAGGTTGAAAAATTCGCCAATGTGCTTGTTTTTTTTTTCCGGGTCATCCCTGGCCTGACCGCTTCGATATAAATGAACAATTCTTTTTACACCCTAGGTTTGAATCACACTCTAACAGAACCTTGTGTGACGTCCCGATTTATCATCTGTGGACATCACGAGGGAATAAGCTATAAATGGTATACCTAAAACTTCTGTTTTTAAAGTCCAGTTACATTTTTATTCGTTGTTGTATGATACATTAGATAAGCAATCATTTTAACATGTTAACTCTTTGCTTCCAAATTACAAACTAAAACTCTCACACATAATCTACACTCCATACATCTCGCTTGCATTGACAATGATTACTTGTTAAAACATTAAGAACAGGAAATAGATTTTTGATCACAATGATATCCAACGCAACTACATGTACTTTAAATGTAACATGTATAAATTCACACCCATCCTACACGGACATTGCTCTTTGGTGGTCTTAGTTATGTAAAAGTGTTTGTTCTCTATAATTCAATCTGCTAAAGCTTCATGCATTTCATCTTAATTCTTACTGTAACATTTTGTAAGAAACTTTTTCAGTTTGTTTGCCGATGCTAGTGATTTTTCTCCGAATACTTTAGTTTCCTTTATCATTTCTGAGATGATCGCCTCGTTACAAGTGAACAATTCTTGACTATGGCCAAAAACGCCATTACTCCAATATAATCCAAGCAATATTATATTTATAAGTACGATAGTACTTACAGCTAATATTACATTCTGCACTACATCCTTCCTCATGGAGTGTAATAGGAATTTGTCCATGTGTGCCTCTCTCAGTGTTTTCAGGTTGTTTATCAGCTTGGTATCGTTACTACCGGTGATGTTGCTTGGCAATCGTATTGGCCATACAAATATTCCATTTCTACTAAGTTCCAAAACTGGAGAGAAGTCATCTATAATGCGCATAAAGCATTAACTAAGCACATTTATTGTTAATTCTTTTCGAATGCCTGCCAGAACGTATTATACTGTGGTGTTCTGATAAAAGTTAACATTTCACCAAAGTAACACAATAATTCTTTCACCAAAATGACCTTGTAATCAAATTGAACTTTAATTATTTTTGAATGCGATTATTTGTTTTAATAAAAACTAAATCTTTATTATTAACTTTAAGTTATCTAAAAAAATAAAACTTTTAGTTTCGAATATTTTGACAAGTAAATGTACTTTTTAGATTTCAAATTTACTCAGTTTGAGTTCGTTCAAGATTTCTGTAAATCTTATTTTATTTTATCCTTATCATATAATTAAGAATGTAGTACTAAAAACGTTTAACTACCACTACGTTAGCTGCTCAAGACTTGAAAATAAGTGGTTTCTGTTCTTTCGCCAAACACTCGGCATGTAGAAATGAAACGGAGACCTTTGAATGAGACCGTTAAACTGATGCCTGGTGCCACAGTAGGCGTGGTACGCTAAAGAATCCTTACTGCATATTGCACTAGATGCAGTGCAAAGGTCAAAATGTTCCGCAACATCATCTAAATCTGGTGATGTCTTGATAGATGAGAAATAGTTTTGAATCGGAGATGAAACTCCCTTTCAATCATTCCATTTACCATCTTTTCTTTCTCTTTCATGTACATACTTAACATTTAAATACTCAATTGTTACATTTTAAACTAGTAACATTAAAGTCGAGAAAATAAATCTCTCATAAACAAATCTTCAACCAAAGTTTTGCGTAAATGGTAAAAACATTGCAAAAAATGCGTCAGATGACACAGGAAGACGAGAACAGGAAGATTTAATGCCCAGAAACAAATACTAGGTGCAAGTTTAGAGAATCTCATGAATAATGATAAATATTAAAGTGTATGTACATAATTTCTAGTTTTTAACAAATAAAGATTACACTTTAATGTTTTAACTAATTTATCAATGAATAATTACGGAAATGATCCATTGTATCAACTTTGTGCCTAGAAAAACTTTCTGCATTTTTTTTGTACAGAGGAAATCATCCAACAATTCAATTTAAATAGGATCAGTACTCCCACGTTGTCCTGTCTAAATTCAACACACATGTTTTAATAATTTCCCAGAGGCCTCAATTAACTAATACTGAAATGTAATTCATCCATATTTTTCCATTTATCAAATTTTTCCTATCAGAAAACAGAATTTAAATAATTTTTACACGACAGAAATGTAATTCTCCCAATTCTCGTATGGTTAAAATAACGAAACGTTACTCGTATAACTGTATATAAAGCTACTCTTCATCTTTTTTTCATGTATATAAACTCTAGTTTTTTATGTACAACAATTATACGGTCAATAGACGATGATCAGTTGAACCGCCCAGAGACCCAGCGGAGCGGATCATTAAACAATCATGTTTTGTCGTTTAGAGCCTCAGTTTTGCACATGACAAGCCGTATATGGACACCATATGATATTTACCACAGTAAAGATGACATGACGTTGTCTCTTGCGTAATTAATCTAAAATAACTGGATAATATTTCAATGTTCTAAAATGCCACGACATATCATTTATTATAATTAATCATCCCACTGACCAATTTATGTCAACAATGTAAACTCATTTACTTAACTTTTTCTGTACAGTGGAAATTGGTTGCAGAATGGTCTAAAGCGCTTTTGGATCTCAGTGACTCCAACCCCCTAAATGCATATACCGCATAGACAGATTTGAATGTGAGAGAGCTGTTACTACTTCCGAAGGCCTGGAATTTTCCCAGGGCACTCCGATTTCCCCAACATTATAGAATTGACCGCCTCGACATAAACAAAAGTTTCTTGACTTGGACGTTAAACACCATTACTCAATACTATTTTTATTGGTCAGACATAACTACCTTATGCAATTAGTAATTGTATATCTCAGTCTTTAAAATTACCGAATAGCATGCCATAGATCATTAATCTTCTTTGAATTTTCGAACCTGCAAGGATAAAATTTTTGAGCAAGGCTCAATTTTAAGTCGTAATGTTTTTATTTAAAAAAGATAACACGACAGTGATAGATTTATAATTCATTCATTACCTTGCGACAGAAAAGCTACTTTTGCCCAGTTTAGTTCTCGTATTATTTCCGCTACAGATTCTGACATAGATTTTGAGTCGGGTAAAACCGGAAGTGCACGTGACGACGCCTCCATAGTATCAGTCTTTGCAGTGACTAGATGTATCTGCTTTCTGATGACGTAATCCATTGACGTAAATACGTCAATAAATGGACCCACGGCAACTGTCGTAAATATGTCATCAAACGTGTTTCTAGCTAAAAAATGAATACATGTACAAATAAATAAATAAATAAATAAATACAGAAATGCGTTAATTACTGGTAAAGCAGTTTTAATATTAGAACATAAAATTTACAATTTTACTAATGTAATAAATTATACAACAATTGCTTTTTTTCATTTTTAACTTCAATAAACTGTCCGCCGTTATGTCATTTGTTCATTATAAAAATGCCCTAACTGACCCGTGGGTTTCCTAAGATTTATCTGGTGAAAAATTCTACCTAAGTTGGTAAATATTTCTGATATTCAAAACATTTGTTCTGGATTCCACTTCAAGCTTATTACATGTTTTTTTAGTTTTGACAGAACGTAATTCGTGAAAAATTTAGTCAACTTTGTTAAATTCGTGTTAGTTGAGCAATTATTGTTAAACTGATGCTAAGTATTATTGCATCTCTCTCTCTCTCTCTCTCTCTCTCTCTCTCTCTCTCTCTCTCTCTCTCTCTCTATATATATATCCATTGTTTCGTTATCATTTATTTTAGACAGATGCCATTTTCGGTCATATTGTCAAAAATTGACCAGAGTATAATTGCACTATCGGACTTATTTTCGCATATTTTACACAAAGTTGGTTACCATTGTAAGTATTTTCTGACAATATTGTTCTAATTGATATTATCAATGAATTCAATGATTAATTACAAATCAAATATTCGTTTTATTGACATTAATTGGGAATTTAAACATTAATGCCGTGTAAAGTAAATACAATTTTGATATAATATGATAATCTTGGTTATATCAGTAATGGAGAATTGTTGTAACTAACTCAGCATTGGTATCAAGGTATTTACCATTCTCTAAGCTTCTGTAAACAGCAGAACCATTGGCTGTGTCGTATTCAAGTGCTTCAAATATAACTTTACAATGGCTGTCTCCGTTATGGAGAATATCAGCTGCTGTGCGGTATTTGTCCACGTCTGTTTTATCTTTAAAACCCAATATCACTGAAACAATAAAATATGAGTTTGAGTTACATAAAATGGGGTTTTTTAAAATTATTTTTTAATGAAGTTTGGTTCATTGGTTTGCTAGTTCTCACTTCTAAAACATCAGATACCGACAGTACATTTTAATTAAAAGTTTACCTTTTAATTCTTTTAGAGATCAATTCATATGGTTCTTGCTATTAATAAGTATAATTGAAATATATGACCACACGTAAAGGCTGTTAAAATTAGACCGTATATTCATTGATTTCGTTATATAATACGGGTTATCAGTTTGCAAAAATAATGTGCTTTTTAAGAAACAAATACCCTTGAAGTATATGTAATGGATTGATATGACGATACGATAAATCCCAAACCACGACATAGGGTTTATTTAAGTCTCGTCAGAGTTAATTTGTTTATATCCGGGTACTTGTAAGAACAATCAACAGGATTAAAAACCGCCTCAAAATGACGTCTCATATTAGTTTGTCATTTGACTTATCGACGGTAACAGTTGATCTTTTACGTCAAATTACATGGGACATTTTCATATCAAGAAAATTAGAATTAGGCTTTCCGACCAGTTGATTTATTTTTATTTGCTTTAGTTTTTATTTTTCCAGTTGACTTTTTTCTTTCTTTTATATTTTTATTTGGTTTAGTTGAACAATCTTCTATTATAACAGAAATTAAACACATATTATATATTTTTACATTAAGTAGATTTTTTTATATTTATATTTAAATTGTTTTTAAACGATAAGGGGCAAAAAGTATAAAAACAAATATATAAATAAATCGAATAAACAAAATTAATAAAGCGTTAAGGCAGTGTATCGTAATTACCCTCAGTGCGTTATATTGGTAACATATTCGGTGTTCGAGGATAGCACTGTAACTATACCACTTGAGTGCTTGTCTAAAGCCTGGACTAATTTGTGATCTTAGTTTGCGTTTGTCGGTGTTCGGAGGCTCTATTGATAGCACTGTTACTATACCACTTGAGTTCTTGTCTAAAGCCTGGACTAATTTGTGATCCTAGTGCGCGTTTGTCGGTGTACGGAGGCTCTATGATAGCACTGTTACTATACCACTTGAGTGCCTGTCTAAAGCCTGGGCTAATTTGTGATCCTAGTGCGCGTTTGTCGGTGTACGGAGGCTCTATGATAGCACTGTAACTATACCACTTGAGTGCTTGTCTAAAGCCTGGACTAATTTGTGATCTTAGTTTGCGTTTGTCGGTGTTCGGGGGCTCTTTTGATAGCACTGTTACTATACCACTTGAGTGCTTGTCTAAAGCCTGGACTAATTTGTGATCCTAGTGCGCGTTTGTCGGTGTAGGGAGGCTCTATGATAGCACTGTAACTATACCACTTGAGTTCTTGTCTAAAACCTTGACTAATTTGTGATCCTAGTGTGCGTTTGTCGGTGTACGGAGGCTCTATGATAGCACTGTAACTATACCACTTGAGTGATTGTCTAAAGCCTGGACTAATTTGTGATCCTAGTGCGCGTTTGTCGATGTTCGGGGGCTCTTTTGATAGCACTGTAACTATACCACTTGAGTGCCTGTCTAAAGCCTGGACTAATTTGCGATCTTAGTTTGCGTTTGTCGGTGTTACGGGGCTCTTTTGATAGCACTGTTACTATACCACTTGAGTGATTGTCTAAAGCCTGGACTAATTTGTAAT
>CM056601.1:9046175-9163675 GCA_029721355.1 Tegillarca granosa | reverse complement strand
ACAATTTATTTAACGTATGTTTATTAGTATTAAGAAATAGCAGAAGCAAGCAAAGCAAGGGTTAACCTTCGGTAATAAATTAAAAGTTGATTTACAGCATGTTGTTCAGTTGTTCTGTAGACGGGTTTATATAAGCTTGCGCTTGTTCCTAAATCCAGTTTACAGTTTATTGTTCAGTTGTTCTGTAGACGGGTTTATATAAACTTGCGCTTGTTCCTGAATCCAGTTTACAGTTTGCTGTAAAGTTGTTCTGGAGACGCGCTTGTTCCTGAATCCAGTTTACAGTTTGATGTACAGTTGTTCTGGAGACGGGTTAATATAAACTTGCGTTTGTTACTGAATCCAGTTTACAGTTTGTTGTACATTTGTTCTGGAGTAGGGTTAATATTAGCTTGCGCTTGTTACTGAATCCAGTTTACAGTTTGATGTACAGTTGTTCTGGAGACGGGTTTATATAAACTTGCGCTTGTTCCTAAATCCAGTTTACAGTTTGTTGTACAGTTGTTCTGGAGACGGGTTTATATAAACTTGCGCTTGTTCCTAAATCCAGTTTACAGTTTGATGTACAGTTGTTCTGGAGACGGGTTAATATAAACTTGCGTTTGTTACTGAATCCAGTTTACAGTTTGTTGTACATTTGTTCTGGAGTAGGGTTAATATTAGCTTGCGCTTGTTACTGAATCCAGTTTACAGTTTGATGTACAGTTGTTCTGGAGACGGGTTTATATAAACTTGCGCTTGTTCCTAAATCCAGTTTACAGTTTGATGTACAGTTGTTCTGGAGACGGGTTTATATAAACTTGCGCTTGTTCCTAAATCCAGTTTACAGTTTGATGTACAGTTGTTCTGGAGACGGGTTTATATAAACTTGCGTTTGTTACTGAATCCAGTTTACAGTTTGTTGTACAGTTGTTCTGGAGACGGGTTTATATAAGCTTGCGCTTGTTCCCGAATCCAGTTTACAGTTTGTTGTACAGTTGTTCTGGAGACGGGTTTATATAAGCTTGCGCTTGTTCCTGAATCCAGTTTACAGTTTGTTGTACAGTTGTTCTGGAGACGCGCTTGTTCCTGAATCCAGTTTACAGTTTGATGTACAGTTGTTCTGGAGATGGGTTTATATAAGTATGTTGTGCAGTTGTTCTGGGGACGGGTTTATATAAACTTGCGCTTGTTCCAGTTTACAGTTTGTTTTGTTCTTTTGTTTGTAATTTACAAACTGAAAAAAATGATGTTTAAACTAATACCACTTATACCAGAAGCAAAATAGCATTTTAAATCCTATGTAGATATATTTTTAAAGTTCAAATTTTGCCATACATTTCATCTATTTACAGCTAAAAAACATTTACTAAAATGCACGTTTTAAACTAATGATCTACTTTAAACGTTTTTGTTTGATAAACGTCTCAATTTAAATCTGTATATGTTCTGTTTTCATTCTGTTTGTTTCTTTGTTAGGTTTTGAAATTTGGTTTGTTAGATATAACCAAATATTATAGTCACATTTGTGTGTTCCAGATAGATAGATAGATAGATAGATAGATAGATAGATAGATAGATAGATAGATAGATAGATAAATAGATAAATAATTAAATAGATAGATAGATAGATAGATAGATAGATAAATAAATAAATAAATAAATAAATAAATAAATAAATAAATAAATAGATAGATAGATAGATAAATAAATAAATAAATAAATAAATAAATAAATAAGTTATAAATAAATTAATAAATCGCAAAGTTGAAATTTTGATATTTTTGAATAAAATAGAACCAGTTTGTTTTAATATATGTCATAAATTGTTCTTGAAGTTCTAAGTCAAGTATTATTCTTACTTTACAATTAAAAGGCAAGAATTAGTCTTGTTACTAACTTAAAATGCATTAAAAATTGTCATAGTAACCGGTTTGATCGACATCTCCAATAAAACTGGCTTTGTGACTGGTACTTGAGATATTTTAGAAACTCTCTATATATTTATATTGTTTTTTAAACCTGTGCAATTAAACGGCAAACGTACAAAACCGTTTTTGATTTTTTCTTTTGATATTGCCAAACTTTTAAATCAAGTGAAGTGAAAATAAAAAAACGAAACACAATGATTAACGTTTTGATATTTGTCTTTGCGAAATACCGTGATAATTTAATTAGAGAAAGTGAAATAAAATGGATAATACAGACATGTGGTTATAACAAAACCTATTGATATTCTAGATAAGGCGAAAGTATGCCAGGATAAAATGGAATGTAGTCAATAGAAAATGTCCAAAGCAATGAATAGAACACGGTCTACTGGGAAAAATTGACAGCAATCACAACCAAAAAATAAACATTTTGGCAAAATATCAAAAATCTATAAAATTGTTATATTTAAATTCTATGCTTAGTTTTCACAGTAATAAATCTTCAGACATATTACCAAATATGTTTTTTTCGGATGTTTAATTCTGTGTTTGATGTTACATTTTGGTATTGCTTTTTCTTTTCAATTACTTTAAGTGGTATTTGACATTGTTGTAAAAGACTTGGCATATATAACACAAACACCTGTTAAATTTTGATGTGTCATACGTGCACATTTCAGAAAATCATAACTCGTCAGTGATACAAGGGGCCGAAAAGTATGATAGATTAAAAGCATAAGCCAAAAAGTTGAAAATTAATAAATCTAAAGTTCCAAAATCATATAAATCCAAATCCAGCTAAGAAATGCTTCGCATGAGGGAACAAACCTTAGTTTTAAATAAATTTCAAAAATTAAGACAGCTGAAAATTTTGCTAAATAAAATATTTTCTGACATAAAATGAAATGTAGCAATCATATTTAACTTTTAGCTAAAATCAAATATTTCTAAAAAAAAATCATCAGATATGTAATAAAATTAAACTTTAAGCTCACGTTTTGTGATAGTTCATGCGTGATAAATCCTGTTGGTATATTTATATTACAATTCAAACAGGCACAAAGGCATGTATAACTCATCTACAAAGTTGTTTATAGAACACTTCAGATTGCGCAATTCATTTCACCATATATTGGATTATCTGATTTAAAACATTGATCTTTTGCAGAAACTAAGTGCTCAAACAATGGTGTAACAGCCAAACAGTCGCTGCTCACTTATACGGTTTTAAACTCATAATTAATTTTTATAGGTTTAAGTTAGTTAGTGAAACGAAATCAATAAAAAAAGTTGTCATAGAATCAAATAATAAAAAATAATTAATGAGATAATAGGGGAGGGAGGGGGGGGGAGATATTACTATAACTACATAGCTGAGCATTTACTGGAATTCCGAAAGAAAGTCGAGAGTTTTAGTATCAATGAAACAAACAACTTTTTCTTCTTTATTACGTTTGACTGTTTTCATAATTGAATTGTGTTATGTCGTACTGTGACATTGCAGAGGTGTGTCCAAATACATTTTGTTGTCGTCCTCTTTTGATATGCAAGATTTTACATATAAAAATTCGATTGTACTTTCCTTAATCCTCGGAAAACTCGATAAGGCCAGATAAACCCACAGGAATAATCAAGTTAGGACGAGTGGCAATCGTGATCTTGATGACGCTTACAAGATGTTAGCGCCAGTCACTACTCCGACAGATCTTCCAATAATCAAAGAATTATCCCCCTCGGTATAAAATATATTCTTGGCTTAGATGAAAAACCCGATCTTTCAAACACAGTTTCTAAAAATGAAACCGTAAACAATTTTTTAAAAAAAATATTTATTTATTTATTATTTATTTTATTTATTTATTTATTTATTTATTTATTTATTTATTATTTATTCATTTATTTATTTATTTATTATTTTCATTATTCATTTATTGATTAATTTACGTTTATTTATTTATTTATTTATTTATTTATTTATTTATTTATTTTAATAATGGGTAATTTACCTAATGACAAGGCGTAAAGTTGTTTATTGTCGTGTAACACGGTAAGATGTACACTGGAAATAGGGACCAAATAACTAGTTAAATGATTATGATTGTCAAGGTTTTAGAAATGTTTGAATAGCCTTAGTCCATCAAACAATTTTCAGAACCATTTATGTTCAATATAGCAGTTTTTTATCTTGATTCGCGGCCAACATTTGTTAGTTGCCAGTTGAAATTTTGAAATTATGAAACTGGTTTGGCAATAAACGTGATTCTATTTAAAAAAGACGAAATAGATTCAAATAAAATTCAAATTGTGGCGGGCGACAAGTAAGATGACGACAAAGGTTTTTTGAATTATATTTATTTATTTATTTATTTATTTATTTATTTATTTATTTATTTATTTATCTATTATTATTATTATTATTATTATTATTCATTTTTGTTGTTTCTGTATGTTACAGCTTTTCTTCAATTAGACGAATCCTTTTACCGTTGTATGAATATAAATCATCTTTTAACATTTTGTAATTCGGCTACACGTCCACTCCTTTTCATGTTGTATGTTTCGGTAGTTAAATTCATTTATATGTTTTGTCGCAGAGGAATTTGAAAATTGGCAAATGCTTCATCAGATAAAGTTACTTAGATATTTTATCATTTTGACAACTTATCAAAAGCTACCGATATTTGTTATCTATATAACGGCATGGCACATTCACAGGGAATATCTAATTTCAAATAACGTGAAAAGCAATAAATTAAGTTGAATTATTATATTTTTAAAAATATTTATCTGCACTTAATGATATTTCAATTATTGCATAGGCATAATTGCAAATTGTCCATAGTTACCAGCACAAACCTTGGGATATCAATTGAACATACTACTATACATATTACGCTATCACAGTAAAAAAAATATTCCATTTAAATCGATCTACACGGAGTATTGGTTTCAAGAAAACAGGGGCTTCACCAATAAAGTTTTCCCATATGTATTATAGTTACTACGTGTAGAATATCAACATAATTAGACATAAAGCTTTGGGCATAACGCGTTCTATATACAACCTTGAAATGTCTAAAAAGAACAGTCTATCTGAAATTATCCAGATGACCGATTGGTTTTATTAGTAGACTTGATTTGTCCTAATATAGACAAAATAATCGACAACACCAGAGAATAAGTTTCAATATTTTACCAAAGTCTATACCCAAAGGAAAAACAAATACGGGTTAAAACGATACGGAATAACTTTTAAACGGCTTTAAACATTATCATGAAAATCGGTCAGATTGTTATCTGGGTCATTGTGTTCTCAACACGGGAAAACAAATTACCATCGCACCGTGTTACGTAATGCAAGCAGTGGAAAGCAGAAATTTCGTATAGATAAAAACCGATTATTTCGTCAACACAGTTTTTCATATCATTCGATACTCTTCAGATGTACACACTGTTTTCAGTTATTAAGACTCTGTTTTAATTTCCTACGATATTGGAACGGCTTACGGAAGTTCAGAGGGTCAGACCATTGCGTTACTAATGCAAGGTCAAAATTAACGACAGGTTGCTATGCAGTTTGACGTGAATATTTCTACCAAAGACCGACTTAAAACGCATAACGACACGACCTCAAGACAGGGCTATACGTCGTACATACATGCGTAACCGGTACGTTACTGCCACTGAAACTGCTAACAATACAATAGGCAACCATAACCGTCATATTTACCCTAAAACTGTAAGGAACCGATTACGTGAGACATGTCTGCAATGTATACGTCCATGCGTTGGTCTGCCTCTCACTCGTCCGCGTCGCACGCGTCGAAAGGCTTGGTTGGCGGAAAATGCCCCCAGAATGTTTCCAATAAGTCAATGGAGACAGGTCACCGACTAGTCGCGATTCACCCTTTTTCGTCCGGATGGTCGACGTCGTATATACCGACGTCTTAGCAAACATTCAAATAACTCTAAAAGTAATGGTCAAAATCCAGTGACATTTTTAAAAAATAAAAGTAATTAATGAAAGATAGTTCTTGATAGTCTAATAAACAAAATTTAATACCATTCATATAGTATACCATAAATCACCTCTAAATTTTACCCTGCGTTTTTTTCCCTTCAGGTATATAAAACAAACATGAGTTTTGAATACATTTAAGCTACAATTTTAAAACACTCAGTGTGTAATGCTTGATAAAGACCAATTCAAGGTTGATATAAACATACACGTAATTATCCCGAGATTGTAGCAGTTAAGGAGAGAGAGAGAGAGAGAGAGAGAGAGAGAAGAGAGAGAGAGAGAGAGAGAGAGAGAGAGAGAGAGGTGGAGTGGAGTAATGGTGTTTTACGCCCCGGTCAAGAATCTTTCACTTTCTTAGAGGCGGTCAGTTCTGGATGGTGGAGGAAAACGGAGTGCCCGGAGAAAACCACCGACCTTCGGCAAGCGAACTGACAATTTTTCTCACACAAGGATCTGTCCCGAGTGGGATTCGAACCCAGGCGGTGAGAGGCACTGTGATCCGTAAGCGCGCGCTTTAGACCACTCGGCCACCGAGGCCCCTAAGAGAGAGAGAGAGAGAGAGAGAGAGAGAGAGAGAGAGAGAGAGAGAGAGAGCTATTCATGTATGCTGCGATAAATAATCTATATTGCCATATAGTCAAACAGTCACATAAGGCAAGTAAAATAAATCACATATTGATCTCCGTGTCATATGCTGATTTTAAATGTATTGTTTTAATAGAAATTCAAAATCAGCACATGACATCTGGTTTAAAATCTATCGACTTTAAACTTGCATATTGCATAGAAATTAATGATACGATACTGACCAGTGGTGTGGTAATGATAATTTTGGAGGACCCTTAGCAATGTAACTGGGTTTGTCCTTAAAATATCACTTTATAAAATAAAAATAGCCATCAACAATAAACCAAATACATCACATGGACTGATTTCATTTGAATCTCATAATGAACAGGGGGCCTCGGTGGCCGAGTGGTCTAAAGCGCGCTTACGGATCACAGCGCCTCTCACCGCCTGGGTTCGAATCCCACTCGGGACAGATCCTAGTGTGAGAAAGTTTGTCAGTTCGCTTGCCGAAGGTCGGTGGTTTTCTCCGGACACTCCGGTTTCCTCCACCATTCCAGAACTGACCGCCTCAAAATAAGAGAAATATTCTTGACTGGGGCGTAAAACACCATTACTCCACTCCAATCCACTCATAATGAAGACTGTAAAATGTCCCAAGAGTAAATTACGATAAATTTTCATTGATTAATGTAATTGTAATGTCATAGGAGTCCTTAGTTTTTAATGCAACATAACAAAAGCTTACTGTATTAATTCATTAACCTTGTTTAACAAATCAAATTACCTTGATTGATAATCGCAGTGATGTTAATAATTTTGATTGGTCTCGCAAGTCCCTACACAATGACTTATAATTGCAAACTATCATGTCTTTGAAGTACTTGAAGAGTCAAAACATACTTACGTTACAATTACTTATCCCTAAATACACAAGGATAAAAGTATTTGAAAAAGAGCCTATTAACAACATTCCATAACATCTCATTACCCAAACAGATTTGTTTGTTTTTGTCATGTGACCGGATGTTATTTTCGCGGTTTTCGAGTACAAAGAACACAAATCTCGTTCTGTTAAGGAACAGGAAAAAATAAATGAAATATAAAATATAAATGAATAGATATAACAGACATTCAGAAAGAAAAAAAATAGAATCAAAGCGACAAAACAAATTAATAAAAAAAACTTTTTAAGCGGGGAACAATGCGGAAGGAAAACTTTTTAAAAAGTAAAAATCACAAACATGAATTTTTTTTGGAAAGTACGTGCACCCCTACTCTTCTTAGGTTACTATTACCACACCAAAGGACTTTTCTTCATTGCCTATTTAAAGTAAAAAAAAAAAAAATAAGTATGATACGGTGGCACAGAGGTGACATGAAATATATTTTTCATATTACGTGTGCATGTATTACCTTTTACGTGCGCAAGTAATACCTATTGGTTACGTGCGCACATAATACTAGTAGGTAATACGTGCGCACGTAAAAGATTAATACGTGTGCACGTACATGGTAATACGTTGAGACGTAATACGAAAAATATATTTCATGGCACCTCTGTGTCACCGTAGTATGATCCCATTTTGTGTTTGTCGTTCTTGCCCTGGGTTGTTTTATTTTTAAATTGTATTTTTTGTTCTTGACTTGGATACGTTGGTTTCTGTCGAGGATACCTTTTTCAGTTGCTAAGTAGCTTTTTTAAGTAGCGCATTTATGATATTAAATATCTACAGTTAGTTAAAGGAGGCAAGTGTACCTTGAGATTTTTCGGTTTTTGGAAGGCATCAGTAAAGCCACGAAAACATGTTAATCGAAAAAACAATAACATGCCACAAAACTTTATGGTTGTTATAGCAACCAAGTTTTTCTATCCATTGTAAATGTATAATTAATTTTAATGTTCAGATATTCTGAAGATGCTATCTATATGTTATTTCATATTTTACACTCAATGTCCAATTTTATCGAGATTAATTTTTATATCTCTACTGCGTTTTAGGCTTGATTTATGATTCTAACAATAGATAAACAGCAAATGAGGTGTTAGTAACTACCAATGATAGATAGTAAATTAGTTATAATGTGCCTATAGATAAACAAACCTATCTCTAATGTAGATCAGGTATTTTCAGTATTCATTTTGTCATATGCTTACCTATCCTGTTACTTGTTGATGGTACTAGTGATATATCTCATTACGGAAAACATCAATTAATCGAAATAGTTATGTAATATATCACGGAAGCACTTGACAATATGCTACGGAAAAGGTGAAATGTTAGTTTGTCCATTCAAGAACATTTACTTATGCTAGAACTCATTATCATTGGGGCGAATTCAGTCGGATATAGATTTATATTAATAATTCAACGCTGGGCATAATTAATGCCATTTCGTATTTTGGCGGGATTTTTTGCCTTTCGGTTTTCAAAATAATTTCCCTTTTTACGCATGACCTTGCTTGAATTTTTTCCTCAGAACTTCCTGACTTCCGATAAAGCTCTTCTTCGTATTATTTAAATATATACCCTCATTGAATTAGTTAGCTATATTGTTTTGCTCACTCCATACCAAGGGTCTCCGATGTTGATTCAAACACAAAGCTTAGAACCATTTTGTCATTAGATACTGGTCGTTAGTCTAGATTTTTTATTGCCATTTGTCCTAATTAGTGTTAATCCAGTCTTGGTAATTTGTTTTCTTCTGTTTAATCTGTTAATTGTTACGAGTTGTTGGTACTTTGTTGGTGTACAAGTACATGTTTGTTTTATTGTACATGTATTTGAACTTACTTATTCTATTTTTCTTATTTTTCATAATTATTCCAGGATTTTCAATAGTTGTTGATGTATCGTTAAATTGGAAAGAAGAATGGGGGAATACTTTGGCACAAAACAAAGGAACGGTATATCATGGAACATATTAACGTTTGTTTTATTGTGTTCTGTGGTGACAAACGTTTGTTCTTTACGATGTAATAAAACTAAAGGAGATGATAAATATCACTTTGTTATAGGTATGGAACAATGTTACTAGTTGTAATAATAATAATAATAATAATAATAATAATAATTTCTTTATTTTCTCCTATTTTTCCTTTTCCCCCTCCCCCTCCTCCTCCTCCTCCTCATCATCATCATCATCATCATCATCATCATTATCATCATTACCATCATCATCATCATCATCACCATCATTTTATCATCATCATCTTCTTCTTCTTCTTCTACTTCTTGTTCTTGTTCTTCTTCTTCTAAGTGCTTTATAGACAAAATTTTCAATTAATGCGAATAAAATATTATATTTATTACCTCCTCCTCATCATCATCGTCATCATCATCATCATCATCGTCATCATCATCATCATCGTCATCATCATCATCATCATCATCATCATCTTCTTCTTCTTCTTCTTCTTCTTCTTCTTCCTTTTCTTCTTCTTCTTCTTCATCTTCTTTTTCTTCTTCTTCTTCTTCTTCTTCTTCTTCTTCTTCTTCTTCTTCTTCTAAGTGCTTTATAGACAAAATTTTTCAATTAATGCGAAAATTCAATTGATGGAATTAAATATTAATTTTGCTTTGGTCCAGAATTAGTTTTTTTTTAAAAATATTGCTCGATTCCTCACAATCTGTTGAACTATTTTACCATTAGTTTTTCATACATCCTATATCTCAGAATAAGTTTTATTGAAATACTGTCCTATTTTCACAATGGTATGACTGATTAACTGTTAGCTATTTAAGCCTCGGAATCACATTAAGAAATAAACGTTCGATTTATTGTTTAATCTTGTTTTTTTTTTTTTTTTTTTTTTTTTTTTCAGGCATTCTAAGCCCCGGGTCGGGATATAGTAGTGCTTTACAATTACAGAAGAACATAGCAGAACACAGTCGTAACAATAATGAATTAGTGAAGGCTTGTTTTAATACTACCTCGGTGGTCATTATCAATGTTGACCAGAAACTAGAATTAAAAACATATGGATGGACTAAGGTCATCGAAGGAATGAACGACTGTAAGTAAATACATGTATTGTTTTTACATACTGCAGAATCGTAAATATTCACGGGTTTAAATTTCATGGCTTTGTAATGTAAAATATTGCTTGTTAAAATTTCGTAGAAAATTGTATTTTTAAAAATATCCTATTGGAGGCATTGGAAAAGAAAAAAAATATGACATTATAATCCGTTGTGTTTACTACCCACCACCCTTCTCCCCAAAAATAGATTTAATCTAACTAATAGGTATTATGTGCGCACGTTATACGAAAAATATATTTCATGTCACCTCTGTGCCACCGTATAAATCCCATACGAACATCTAAAAATTATAAATTGACCGCATTGGATTGGACCGGCATGCATTTTATAACGAGATAAATTTGTCTGTAGCTGAAAAGACTGTATAAAACTCTTTTGTAATGTAAGATAAATTTTCTGAATTGCGATGATTATACTAAATAAGATTATCTTCATTCTATTAACCTTTTTGTTAACTGTTTCCATTTTTCAGCTATAATAACGCAAGCCAATCATAAAGCCAGAAGTGGATATCACGTGATCATAGGTCCATTCTACGAAAATCTTGCTATGATTTTTGAAAACATTTCACTTCCGTATATAGTAACTGATTATATAGGTTTTGATTGGATAGACTCCAGCCTCATTCGGAATGATATAAAATGGAAGACACTAGTAGAACTGCTACCATCTGCTTTTGAAGTTAATCGAGCTGTGGTAGATTTATTTGTTAGCAAAGAGTGGTCAAGTGTAGTGGTCATTTTGCCAGATGATTCCAAAGTAAATCAAGGTATTTATAAACAAAATAATTAAACAAAACCTTCATAACACCGTTGTTATGCCGCTCGGTGCCTTAGTGGAGTATTAGAGCGTCTGTATTGTTGAACCCTGACCGGATCTTATATATCATGCACACTACAAAATTACTACAAAAGATACTGCTTTCTCAATGGCGCTCCAGAGTACATGAAAGCAACCATTTGCCTTTCCGATCACTATGAAATCCAACCAACCCTGGTTTGACTCAAGATGTTCGTCTAGTCAGTCTAGTCGGTCACTATGAAATCTTACCATCCTTGGTTTGATTGAATATGCTCATCTAGTCAGTTACTATAAAATCTTACCATCTCTTGTTTGATTGGAGATGTTCATCTAGTCAGTTACTATGAAATCTTACCATCTCTGGTTTAATTGGAGATGTTCATCTAGTCAGTCACTTTGAAATCTTACCATCTCTTGTTTGATTGGAGATGTTTATTAAGTCAGTCACGATGGAGTCTTTAAATGAAATAATGTGCCTTTAAATAGAAGTTAAGTCTTGAAGTTTCATCCAGCAAATGCTCTGAATTCGTAGTGTCCAAAATTTTATTGTTTTCGTGGACAACGTGATCTACGAAATAAAATTTTTATATAAACAAAATCATATAAATATATATGTATAACAAACTTGTCTTAAACGAAATCCACAAATCCTGAATTTACTTCTTTTTAATTAGACACCACAAAAATAAATGATTAAATACAGTTTAATTTTTAGTTTTATTTCAATATTCATGACTATTTATTTATTGCAGTTTGTCAAGACTTGATTATGCAAATGATAAAAAGACGTATATCACCGATAGCCTTTAATATAGACACGACAGGTAATTTAGACAACCAAACGGCTGATGTACTTAGAAATACACAACAGCTAGCACAGACAAGAATCCTTATCTGTAGTCCTCGGGATGAAACACATAACCTGATAAACACTACACTAAACGAGGTATTATTTTGGTTATTATTTTATTTTTTTATTTTAAGAAAAATTTTCAACCCCATCATTTCAGGGGCGTAGATAGCAACCAACTGTAACCGAGGCAAAAAATTGAAGCGCCGAAGGCATTGTCCCCCGGAAAAAAAATGAAAATTAAAAGTGGCTTTAAATGGTGCATTATGCAAGGCGACACCTGAACCTGATATTTGTTATGACCGTTTGAATAAACAAGTCTGTACTGTAAAGGACGAAACATAATCTCATATTTGTTCACATATATTATTTTTTCTAATTTTTTTCGTGTTTCTGTAACAAACTAAAAAAAAAAATCTGATTCTTAACAGAGCAGTTCTCTCGGTTGCCTCATAGGAAGGTACGCCTCTGCATTCGTTAGTTTTGACATTTTAAACAAAAATGAATAATTGTCACAATTATTCCAAATTGAAGCATTCGAGATATATAGAAATACAATTGCAATTTAAATACGATACACAACCAGGATCGGTTTAAATAAATACATGGATTGAAATAACAAAATGCACACAGTTTTGTATATTTCCAAAAAGTAATTTTTACCAAGAAAGAGATTTCTTTGTGATTACCGTAAATGATTTTAGCAATCGCAATGTAAAAAACCTAATCAGTTAGGAAATACAACGTAACTAATCGTTTTATATGTGAATTCTGTTTCTTACATAGAAGAAAGATATTTGTTATTAGATAAACATGTACTGACGACCAGGGACAGAAAAAAAAATTAAAGAGACAACAGAAAAATATCGTGACAACTAACTATAAAATTAAAGCCTTTTAAACAAACACTAGAGTTTACTTACTTTTAATTTTGGACTTACACCGTTGCGTACAACGAAGAAACAATTGGTATAGCGCTTAAATTTCTTCTATCTTGTTGTTCATCTTCCCATAACTCATGTAGCTAGAGAAGTTTTGATACATTATCAGCCATGTTGAATTTGACAACTTCCGGTGGTTGTGCGTTCGATTGGTTTCCTCTTCCAAGATCTACCAAACATTTTTTTTCTCTTCCCGGCAAAGCCCAAACGAACAGGATACTATTTGGAATTCGAGAGCCCTCAATTCTTCTGAATTTACAATTAGTCGTTCATAAACATGTAAAAATAATGGAGTTGTTTTGATAATATTTTCGCTTCGTTTTGTAGGCACAGAACTTTGGTTTGTTGGAAAAAGAAGATTATGTAATATTTGCCTTAGATACGGTATGTATTAAGTATGATTCTGGATCATTTGTTCACTTATATCGAGAAGTTAGCAGCTATAGATTAGATCTATGGAAACTTAAAAGCTGAAGATAATGTTACATTATGTTATATTTGCCTTAGATACGGTATGTATTAAGTATGATTCTGAATCATTTGTTAGCAGCTATAGATTACATCATGGAAACTTAAACGCTGAAGATAATGTTACATTATGTTATATTTGCCTTAGATACGGTATGTATTAAGTATGATTCTGGATCATTTGTTCAATTATGTCGAGAAGTTAGCAGCTATAGATTACATCATGGAAACTTAAACGCTGAAGATAATGTTACATTATGTTATATTTGCCTTAGATACGGTATGTATTAAGTATGATTCAGGATCATTTGTTCAATTATGTCGAGAAGTTATCAGCTATAGATTACATCATGGAAACTTAAACGCTGAAGATTATGTTACATAATGTTATATTTGCCTTAGATACGGTATGTATTAAGTATGATTCTGGATCATTTGTTCAATTATGTCGAGAAGTTAGCAGCTATACATTACATCATGGAAACTTAAACGCTGAAGATAATGTTACATTATGTTATATTTGCCTTAGATACGGTATGTATTAAGTATGATTCTGGATCATTTGTAAGCAGCTATAGATTACATCTATGGATTCTTAAACGCTGAAGATTATGTTATATTATGTTATATTTGCCTTAGATACGGTATGTATTAAGTATGATTCTGGATCATTTGTAAGCAGCTATAGATTACATCTATGGATTCTTAAACGCTGAAGATTATGTTACATTATGTTATATTTGCCTTAGATACGGTATGTATTAAGTATGATTCTGGATCATTTGTAAGCAGCTATAGATTACATCTATGAATTCTTAAACGCTGAAGATTATGTTATATTATGTTATATTTGCCTTAGATACGGTATGTATTAAGTATGATTCTGAATCATTTGTTAGCAGCTATAGATTACATCATGGAAACTTAAACGCTGAAGATTATGTTACATAATGTTATATTTGCCTTAGATACGGTATGTATTAAGTATGATTCTGGATCATTTGTTCAATTATGTCGAGAAGTTAGCAGCTATACATTACATAATGGAAACTTAAACGCTGAAGATAATGTTACATTATGTTATATTTGCCTTAGATACGATATGTATTAAGTATGATTCAGGATCATTTGTTCACTTAAATCGAGAAGTTAGCAGCTATAGATTACATCTATGGAAACTTAAACGCTGAAGATTAATGTTACATTATGTTATATTTGCCTTAGATACGGTATGTATTAAGTATGATTCTAGATCATTTGTTAGCAGCTATAGATTACATCTATGGAAACTTAAACGCTGAAGATAATGTTACATTATGTTATATTTGCCTTAGATACGGTATGTATTAAGTATGATTCTAGATCATTTGTTAGCAGCTATAGATTACATCTATGGAAACTTAAACGCTGAAGATTATGTTACATTATGTTATATTTGCCTTAGATACGGTATGTATTAAGTATGATTCTAGATCATTTGTTAGCAGCTATAGATTACATCTATGGAAACTTAAACGCTGAAGATTATGTTACATTATGTTATATTTGCCTTAGATACGGTATGTATTAAGTATGATTCTAGATCATTTGTTAGCAGCTATAGATTACATCTATGGAAACTTAAACGCTGAAGATTATGTTACATTATGTTATATTTGCCTTAGATACGATATGTATTAAGTATGATTCTAGATCATTTGTTAGCAGCTACAGATTACATCTATGGAAACTTAAACGCTGAAGATAATGTTACATTATGTTATATTTGCCTTAGATACGGTATGTATTAAGTATGATTCTGGATCATTTGTTAGCAGCTATAGATTACATCTATGGAAACTTAAACGCTGAATAAAATGTTACATTGTGTTATATTTGCCTTAGATACGGTATGTATTAAGTATGATTCTGGATCATTTGTTAGCAGCTATACATTACATAATGGAAACTTAAACGCTGAAGATAATGTTACATTATGTTATATTTGCCTTAGATACGATATGTATTAAGTATGATTCAGGATCATTTGTTCACTTAAATCGAGAAGTTAGCAGCTATAGATTACATCTATGGAAACTTAAACGCTGAAGATTATGTTACATTATGTTATATTTGCCTTAGATACGGTATGTATTAAGTATGATTCTAGATCATTTGTTAGCAGCTATAGATTACATCTATGGAAACTTAAACGCTGAAGATAATGTTACATTATGTTATATTTGCCTTAGATACGGTATGTATTAAGTATGATTCTAGATCATTTGTTAGCAGCTATAGATTACATCTATGGAAACTTAAACGCTGAAGATTATGTTACATTATGTTATATTTGCCTTAGATACGGTATGTATTAAGTATGATTCTAGATCATTTGTTAGCAGCTATAGATTACATCTATGGAAACTTAAACGCTGAAGATTATGTTACATTATGTTATATTTGCCTTAGATACGGTATGTATTAAGTATGATTCTAGATCATTTGTTAGCAGCTATAGATTACATCTATGGAAACTTAAACGCTGAAGATTATGTTACATTATGTTATATTTGCCTTAGATACGATATGTATTAAGTATGATTCTAGATCATTTGTTAGCAGCTACAGATTACATCTATGGAAACTTAAACGCTGAAGATAATGTTACATTATGTTATATTTGCCTTAGATACGGTATGTATTAAGTATGATTCTGGATCATTTGTTAGCAGCTATAGATTACATCTATGGAAACTTAAACGCTGAATAAAATGTTACATTGTGTTATATTTGCCTTAGATACGGTATGTATTAAGTATGATTCTGGATCATTTGTTAGCAGCTATAGATTACATCTATGGAAACTTAAACGCTGAATAAAATGTTACATTATGTTATATTTGCCTTAGATACGGTATGTATTAAGTATGATTCTAGATCATTTGTTAGCAGCTATAGATTACATCTATGGAAACTTAAACGCTGAATAAAATGTTACATTGTGTTATATTTGCCTTAGATACGGTATGTATTAAGTATGATTCTAGATCATTTGTTAGCAGCTATAGATTACATCTATGGAAACTTAAACGCTGAATAAAATGTTACATTGTGTTATATTTGCCTTAGATACGGTATGTATTAAGTATGATTCTGGATCATTTGTTAGCAGCTACAGATTACATCTATGGAAACTTAAACGCTGAAGATTATGTTACATTATGTTATATTTGCCTTAGATACGGTATGTATTAAGTATGATTCTCAATCATTTGTTAGCAGCTACAGATTACATCTATGGAAACTTAAACGCTGAAGATTATGTTACATTATGTTATATTTGCCTTAGATACGGTATGTATTAAGTATGATTCTGGATCATTTGTTAGCAGCTATAGATGACATCTATGGAAACTTAAACGCTGAAGATAATGTTACATTATGTTATATTTGCCTTAGATACGGTATGTATTAAGTATGATTCTAGATCATTTGTTAGCAGCTATAGATGACATCTATGGAAACTTAAACGCTGAAGATTATGTTACATTATGTTATATTTGCCTTAGATACGATATGTATTAAGTATGATTCTCAATCATTTGTTAGCAGCTACAGATTACATCTATGGAAACTTAAACGCTGAATAAAATGTTACATTGTGTTATATTTGCCTTAGATACGGTATGTATTAAGTATGATTCTCAATCATTTGTTAGCAGCTACAGATTACATCTATGGAAACTTAAACGCTGAAGATAATGTTACATTATGTTATATTTGCCTTAGATACGGTATGTATTAAGTATGATTCAGGATCATTTGTTAGCAGCTACAGATTACATCTATGGAAACTTAAACGCTGAAGATTATGTTACATTATGTTATATTTGCCTTAGATACGATATGTATTAAGTATGATTCAGGATCATTTGTTCACTTATGTCGAGAAGTTAGCAGCTATAGATTACATCATGGAAACTTCAACGCTGAAGAAAATAGTGAGTAATTTATAAACTCCAGTACTACGCTATTTAGAGACACCGTTGTTAAATTTGATATAAGTCCTGTAAAAAGCTACAGTCATCAGCTAAGACAAGAAAATGGCACTACGGTCAAATGAAATGTTTTAAAATCTGAGAGAGAACTGAAAAGGTCTCTGATAAACAATACGTGATATAGTGAATGAAGATAACGGAAATTAAAAGTGCTGAAAATGTTGAACAGACATATTTACAGACATTTAAAACAATTATGTTACCATAACGATAACAACAACAACAACAACAACAACAACAACAACAACAACAATAATAATAATAATAATAATAATAATAATAATAATAATAATAATAATATGTAATTAAAATAACAATTACATGTTTTAAAACTAATCATAACCCCTGTTTTATTACAGACGTTCATTAAGTGGGTAATTATGTGATAAACGAAAAATATAACACTCGAATTTCATTGAAGAATATTCAAATGTGCAATTTTGCTCTAATTTTTTTCAACAGAAAATGTATTTACAACCATTGAAAGAAATGAGAATGTACAGAAAAGGATTGTATGCTACCAAATGTCAGCTGTTGGCATTTCGCTATAAAACCCACACAGCGGATACTGAATGGGCCAATGCTGTGGAAGGAGCTGCTGTGGATGCTGCAGAACTTATCAGGAGAGCACAGAAACGATATTTAGAACTAGTTGAAGCCGGTTCTGAAACTTATGATGCCCTAAACAGGACGACCTTTCTTCGAGCTCTAAAAGAGGTTTGTGTTGATAAAGTGCGTTTAAAGGGAGCTAACTTCATCATTCGTATTAGCTCCACTATCTCTTCAATGAGAAAATTTAATCTCACATATTTTTTGATTCTACAGTAATGTGAGGGCCAGGTGGAGAAATTTGATCACAATACGTTATAAAAAGTTACTGTCAGTTCCGTCCACAGCAAAAAGTAAAGTAACAGGATTTTTAAGATAAAATGCACTGTAATTGTAGTTATTAATCATCCTTGTGGTCCCAGCTTTTGGCATTTAATTATAGCAAATAACTTTTTTACAGCTTTTGTATTTTTGCTACCGAAAAAGATCTATTCTCATTTTAAATTAAAGACATTTGTGGATAAGTGTTCTAAAGCGTGCGCTTTCGCATCACAGTGATGACCACCGTCTAGGTTTAATCCCATTTGTAAAAGGCCCTAGTGTAAAAAAGTATGTCGGATCGCTTGCCAAGGTCTGTTGTGTACTAAAAAAACTCCTCTCCCCTCTACCATTCATAAACCGCCTTTATTTGAGTTTAAAGTATTGACTGGGACGTGCAACATTTTTCCTTCACGTCACTCTTACTAATGATTCGCCAAAAGGATAAAGAATATTAACTTTATTTGAAGGTTTCATTACCAAATGGTATGACGGGAAATGTAGAGTTTAACAGAGAAGGAAAACGAGTGAACTACACGTTACTTCTATACTCTCACGGGGGGTTACAGCTTTACCGCAAGGTAAGTTTTGTGTAATGACAGCGAGTGAACTACACGTTACTTCTATACTCTCACGGAAGGTTACAGCTTTACCGTAAGGTATGTTTTGTAAAGTGACAGCGAGTTAACTACACGTTACTTCTATACTCTCACGGAGGGTTACAGCTTTACCGTAGGGTATGTTTTATATAGTGACAGTAAGTGAACTACACGTTACTTCTATACTCTCACGAAGGGTTACAGCTTTACCGCAAGGTATGTAATGTATAGTGAGTGAACTACACGTTACTTCTATACTCTCACGGAGAGTTACAGCTTTACCGCAAGGTATGTAATGTATAGTGACAGAGAGTGAACTACACGTTACTTCTATACTCTCACGGAGGGTTACAGCTTTACCGCAAGGTATGTAATGTATAGTGAGTGAACTACACGTTACTTCTATACTCTCACGAAGGGTTACAGCTTTACCGCAAGGTATGTAATGTATAGTGAGTGAACTACACGTTACTTCTATACTCTCACGGAGGGTTACAGCTTTACCGCAAGGTATGTAATGTATAGTGACAGAGAGTGAACTACACGTTACTTCTATACTCTCACGGAGGGTTACAGCTTTACCGCAAGGTATGTAATGTATAGTGAGTGAACTACACGTTACTTCTATACTCTCACGGAGGGTTACAGCTTTACCGCAAGGTATGTAATGTATAGTGACAGAGAGTGAACTACACGTTACTTCTATACTCTCACGGAGGGTTACAGCTTAACCGTAAGGTATGTTTTGTATAGTGACAGCGAGTGAACTACACGTTACTTCTATACTCTCACGGAGGGTTACAGCTTTACCGCAAGGTATGTAATGTATAGTGACAGTAAGTGAACTACACGTTACTTCTATACTCTCACGGGGGATTACAACTTTACCGCAAGGTATGTTTTGTATAATGACAGCGAGTGAACTACACGTTACTTCTATACTCTCACGGAGGGTTACAGCTTTACCGCAAGGTATGTAATGTATAGTGACAGTAAGTGAACTACACGTTACTTCTATACTCTCACGGGGGATTACAGCTTTACCGCAAGGTATGTTTTGTATAGTGACAGCGAGTGAACTACACGTTACTTCTATACTCTCACGGAGGGTTACAGCTTTACCGCAAGGTATGTAATGTATAGTGACAGTGAGTGAACTACACGTTACTTCTATACTCTCACGGAGGGTTACAGCTTTACCGCAAGGTATGTAATGTATAGTGACAGAGAGTGAACTACACGTTACTTCTATACTCTCACGGAGGGTTACAGCTTAACCGTAAGGTATGTTTTGTATAGTGACAGCAAGTGAACTACACGTTACTTCTATACTCTCACGGAGGGTTACAGCTTTACCGCAAGGTATGTAATGTATAGTGACAGTAAGTGAACTACACGTTACTTCTATGTATGTAATGTATAGTGACAGAGAGTGAACTACACGTTACTTCTATACTCTCACGGAGGGTTACAGCTTTACCGCAAGGTATGTAATGTATAGTGAGTGAACTACACGTTACTTCTATACTCTCACGGAGGGTTACAGCTTTACCGCAAGGTATGTAATGTATAGTGACAGAGAGTGAACTACACGTTACTTCTATACTCTCACGGAGGGTTACAGCTTTACCGCAAGGTATGTTTTGTATAGTGACAGCGAGTGAACTACACGTTACTTCTATACTCTCACGGAGGGTTACAGCTTAACCGTAATGTATGTTTCATATAGTGACAGAGAGTGAACTACACGTTACTTCTATACTCTAACGGAGGGTTACAGCTTAACCATAAGGTATGTTTTGTATAGTGACAGCGAGTGAACTACACGTTACTTCTATACTCTCACGGAGAATTACAGCTTTGCCGTAAGGTTTGTTTTGTAAAGTGACCGCGAGTGAACTACACGTTATTTGTATACTCTCACGGAGGGTTACAGCTTAACCGTAATGTATATTTTGTATAGTGACAGAGAGTGAAGTACACGTTACTTCTATACTCCCACGGAAGGTTACAGCTTTACCGTAATGTATGTTTCATATAGTGACCGCGAGTGAACTACACGTTACTTCTATACTCTCACGGGGGATTACAGCTTTGCCGTAAGGTTTATTTGTATAATGACCGCGAGTGAACTACACGTTATTTCTCTACTCTCACGGAGGGTTACAGCTGAACCGTAATGTATGTTTTGTATAGTGACAGCGAGTGAACTACACGTTATTTCTATACTCTCATTGAGAATTACAGATTTGCCGTAATGTATGTTTTGTATAGTGACAGAGAGTGAACTACACGTTACTTCTTTACTCAAACGGAGGGTTACAGCTTTGCCGTAATGTATGTTTCATATAGTGACAGAGTGAACTACACGTTACTTCTATACTCTCACAAAGGAATATAGCTTTACCGTAAGGTATGTATTGTATAGTGACAGGGAGTGAACTACACGTTACTTGTATACCATGGAAGGTTACAGCTTAACTGTAATGTATGTTTAGTGACACTGTAATGTATGTATAGTGACAGAGTGAACTACACGTTACTTCTATACTCTCACAAAGGAATATAGCTTTACCGTAAGGTATGTATTGTATAGTGGCAGAGAGTGAACTACACGTTACTTCTATACTCTCACGGATGGATACAGCTTTACCGTAAGGTATGTTTTGTATAGTGACAGAGTTATAATAGCACAATAATGATTAAAATCATCATTACCGCTTTCAATTTGGTGGTTAAATGCAAAATCTTCAATACAACACTCTTACAGTGTTATTTCTGATGACAGATACCTGTTTGTGTGGTGGCAGTCGTGTTCTAATTTCACTCACAGTAAAATCTTCAAAAAATTCATACATACATCTGATTCGATCTCAGAACAATTTCTATTGCATTGTTTAAAACGATATTTTCAATAAGCAGACATTCTGCAAACATTTAGATTCTATAAGTTGATTGTTGGTGTCAAACCAGTGGCTAATATGATTCAGACATGACACTCCTTAACCCAGAAATAACAATAGTCAACCGAGGTTCATATATACATTGAAATAAACTTCAAAGCCATTTAAAAGACATCAGTTCTGTCAGTGGACCCACTTTATGTTCATCTATATAGTTTTTTTTTTTACTGTTTTATATATATTAGTTATTGTGTCCGTATGTATTTTCAGTTTTAAATTTCTTCTATTTTAATGTGTACATAAACAACAACGTAAGTTATTCGTAATATTTATAGGAAGCTGTTTGGCAGCCCAATGCTGTTGACGGGACTTCTAGAATGACATTTGCTGAGAGTACTAATGATACAGAACAAGAACAGATGGGAATATTTAAAGGTGTCGTCAGAATTGTAGTTGTTGAAGTAAGCAGTATATGTATTATATAACATCAAATTTTTCTTTTGAGTAGGTTCATTAATAATCTTGACAAAATGCCAGTCTCTGCTATGTAGGTACCCTGTTCAAGATAGCGCACTTTGCCTAGTTTAGTTATATTGACCAACAGGTTGTAAATGGTTGTAAAAAGTTGTCAGCCCTTCTCGTGTGGGTACCATGGTCATCGGGTCTTTAATATAAGGCCGTCTCTTAAGGTTTGATGATCATCAGGTCTTAAATATTAGTCTTGTCCGATATGCAATTTTTGTACAAAATTCCAAAAAAAATATCTTAACAATATTTTGTCTTAATTTTCACTGCAAATTGAATTGAAGTGAAATGAAAGTATGTACCTCCCCTTATAACTCTATTTTCAGAATGATAAAGTATGTTTTTTTGGGGTTGGCAAAATGACCAAAGCTAGATTTTCCTTGTTGTATGTTTTGATTGTAAACATTTAACTTGCAGGAATAGTTGCCATAAGTTGTTTAATATGGAATTCGCTTATGTACTTGAAAAAAGAACAGAAAACATAAAAATTGTATTATTAATCAAAACCATCACACCGTTTCACAACTAAACCACAATTCCTTACCATTAAACATGGAAATCAAACCAAACACGTAATACCTCCCCTTCCCTGAACGGAAAGTGAACCTGGGCGACTCGAAAGGACAAGGCATACCCCAAGCAATGATAGCAACACCGCTACGTGTAAAATCTAATGCACAACGACATAATGTCAAAAATTTAGGACAATTCCGGACATAGAAACATCACAACAATTAACAACACTGCGTTGACGGCCATAAGATCCCCTGAGTGCCGACAAGCCCAGGTCGCATCTCTATGTGTGAACAATCTACCTGCAGTAAGCCCGTTATTGCTTCATAGAAATTGAAAGTTTACAATAGTCGCCACATAAAGTAAAAAAAAAAAAACGCAGACACCACAGGTGCCAGAATTGAGGCACATGTTCAAACATAAAGCAGAACCTGAAAATTCTCTTGATTATAAACCAGTCTACTAGATCTGATGGCATCTCAAAACGTGGTACCACCAAAAGACAGAACGTGGCACAAAATTACTCAGCGAATTCAATGCACACTTTCCAGGTTCAACAATGTTCTGTAAAAATTCTGCTTCATTAATCAACAAGCAACGGCGCAAAACCCTCGCCCATTGGCCCAGTCTGTAATTAAAAACCAAACACAACAAACTTGTTGTCCATCAAACACTCCAACACTCCGTTAATTGCATTTTCATTATATCCGTGCCCGCAGTCTCACGATGTTTGACAAAACATCCGGAATCTCCACTGAACACTTTATGTCTACTTTTTGTTAAAGAATGGCTTATTCAAGACGGTTCTTCAAATTAGAAAAAGTAACAGTGGCACAAAAAAAATCATTATCAGAAGTTCAGTATTTATATTTGCGTTAAAGGATGTAAGGATTGTTGCTTTGGAGTTTGGTTTTGTATTCATTCTCGGGTATGTCTAATCGTGTTAAGTGCAGTTCAGTCTATCCCCTGTAGGTATCGATCTCAAATATCTGCTTGCCAACCTTAAATAAAATGATCATAAGGTCTCGTATATAAGTCTACCCAATGAAGGTAACATGACATTCTGGCCGCAAGTGTGTCTATATTTTATCTTTTTCTCTAATAATCATGGCTTTTTTAGCATATGTCAAGGGAATGTTTATTTTAATGGTGTTTTACGTTACACCGTTTTGCATATAATGCATAACATTGAACTTAATGATTTATGTGGTTTTATGAAGAAATATTTTGCAATGATTTTTTGCTTTATTTTATTAAATTTAGATTTATAAAATCTAAAACAGAAAAACAAATAAAACACTTTCTTAGAACTTTGAGAAAATTTGTTCATCGCAATCCAATAGCAGTCCCTTCTGCTTCTATCCATCTATCACTAAAGGTGTATGTACCACAACCGCCAAAGTGCATTTCTGTTTGGAAAAAACAATCATCGGGTAACTGTTGGGTACTGGCCTCTCCAGTTTGTCTCCAGTCAACAGCCACTCCTTTTCGTTCAAATACAGGGTCATTAGCAAAGTAAGTGCTGGGATGTCTGTTGTGAAAATTAGGGAAAAACGCAAATAGGCTGTTTGGATTAGCGTCGCAATTTTCGAATGTCACAGGTTTTTCGTTGGACATAAATCCTTGGAAGGTTTTATTATCCGCCAGATCTTTTGGTAAAATTCCAAGAAACATGTAGCTTCCAAGTTTTGGTGAGTTGATTGGTTTTGTGTAACCACTGTAACTGTTTATTTGGACATCAAAAGGCGGTTTTTGCAATTGGTTTTGAATAATAACAGGACGTGGTTGTAATTTTGTGTAGATTTGTACTTGGTTTTTGTTCTTTATACGAAGAAGAATATTACTTTTGTCCTTAAATATGTTACTTATATTTAAACCCTCCTCGGCTAGGGCTGTTTTTGGTAGATAAGTCCAACCTCCATTATCAGTTGTCATATCACAGTATACCTGGATGACTCCGACATTGGTTTTTATCCAATACAGTCCGTTAAGAGTGTATCCTGAGGTCTTTAATTCTTTGCAGCTGTTTTTCGTAACCTTAAACATATTGTAAAAAGGTTTACCAGTAATTACAATATAGTAAAATTGACATTCTTTTCCAAAGAAATGAAAATATTAAAATAAAACAATATTAAAGTGTTATTCCAAAAATTAGGTACTTTAAATCAGTAAACCCATAAAAGTCAAACCTTAATTGAAAGTTCACTTGTTCATCGGCTATTTTTTTATAGTTTTTACTTCGCTTTTTTATTGTGATTGGAACATGGACCGGTATGTTTGTCTTTAAATTCACAAAATTAATAAATAACTAATGCAACAATACAACAATAGAGTCTATTGAATACATTTGACGTTGACTTGCGCAAACATGTGCTCAGTCAGTAGTACGGCTCTCATAAACCTTCGCGTTAGCCAGTAGTACGGCTCTCGGAAATCTTAAGTTTAAAAAGTCTACTGTGACACGAAACATTTCTTTTGATATTTTTTACTTTAGATAGTTATTCTTTTTCAATGATCCGTGCTTGTAAAAGACGTGAGATAATAAAGGTTTTGCACTATTTTTTTAAATAATAATAATAATAATAATAATAATAAAAATAATAATAATAAAACACATTCATAATATACCAAGTTCAAATCACAGTCCTATTAGCAAAATTAAAACGTAAAAACCCGGTCATGTTAGTTACACTTCTATCGAGGAAGTGAGGTAGGGTTCTCCGGGAGGGATAAACACCTTCTGTCTAGCTAGCTTCACCCTCCACATGCAAAATCAAACTTGGGAATGAAAAGAACATGGAAGTATGAGACGATAAATTTAGAAGTTTGAATACATTGACTTCATATATTAACAAAAACATGAAGATGAAGGCCATAAAATTTTTAAATGCATTGATTTGCCTAGATATGCAATATCTCTGAGGACAAAATTTATTTGTAACCAGCATGCTGAATTGTAGAAAGTTCTTGTAGTTGGAACAGTCTTTACTATAGCGCATCAACTGTAAAACAAGTGCATCAAACACAGCAGAAGCAGGAATATTACTGAAAAAAAAAACGGAAAGTTGAGAATAGAAAATTTTTAACTATTCAAGGTTTTGGTAAACCTTCTAATTGATTCTTTCGCGTAATTGGTATACAAGTCCAAATATATATGAAGCAGATTACTGAGAGTCAGGTGCTTCTTTTATAATTTCTTGAGAAAGCAAGAAAGGTACAATGCCGCCCATTTATATACAATATTTGAATGTACATAATATCGAAGCAGTGGTCATAACTTCATTTAACCCCACCTACTGAACGACATTGCTGAATACTTTTTGGACATTATACTTCGTTACAATTCAAAATTTATTTTCATTTGTTTTTGTAATTTGTTAAAATTGTTCTGAATATTGAATCAATGTGTGTGAGGTGGATGAAGTGACTTACGAACCTATGGTTGAAGTGAGAGTTAAAAAAAAGATACATGTCATTCTATACGTTTGACAACACGTATTGAGTAAATTTCTCTATCCCGCTTACCGCTTGGTGGCGATTGTATTTTCACGGTTTTTAAAAGATAATTGCACGGGTTTTTTTGGTCAGTTTGGCAACGCACTGGGTAGAACATACAGTTTTTTGTATGGTTACTTATTTATTTTTGTAAAATATTTTATGGTATAATTTAAAAGTAAAATTCAGTGGTATCCGGAAATAAGTTTTGGCCTCACTGTCTTGTAGAATATCTAGTGAGTGTTATAATTGTTGTTTTGCACCAAGCGGGTAGTAGTGTTACATAGAGATTCTAATTATCACCACTTACCTCCCTAATATGGAGCGGCTCGCGAAAAAATACTAAAATACTACTTGGTGCGAATTTGTACCACTGGTTAGCCTACATTCTATAATATATCTGCCTGTTATCCTAATGATTTAAAATAATGTACAATTTATCCAAATTTTGATCATTTTAGTGTAAACATTTTCCCAGAAACGAAGTAAACCAAGGAATTTGTACGAGTACCGCTGCTGGTGGAGTAAACTACTCTAGGGTATCCATAACTCAGTAGGCAGTACTTTGTGCTGTCAGAAAAGTATCATTTAGCAAAGTTTTCAGCCGTCTTAATTTTTAAAATTTATTTAGAAATAAGATTTGTTCCCTCATGCAAAGCATTCCTGAGCTGAATTTGGATTCATATAATTTTGGAACTTTAGATTAATTATTTTTTTATTAATTTCCAACTTTTTGGCTGATGTCTTATCTATCAACATTTTCGGCCCCTAGTGTCACTGATGAGAAATGATTTTCCGAAATGTGCACATCCGGCACATCTAAATTTATCAGGTATTTTTGTTATATATTTCAAACGTTCTCAAAAGGGTTTTGATTAAATCTGAGGTTTTTAAATAAAAGAGAATATTTTATAACAGCAAAATATTGTAACTAAAAATATGTATTTAACAATTTAACGCCACAAAAAAACATCACAATGGTAGAAAATTTGATTAAAACAGCGAACAAATTTATTAAAGAGACAAGTGTATATTGAAACCAGTCATAACAAATTACATCCGTTGATAAGGAACTCAAAGTTTGTTTTAATAAGGTTTTTGTTAAATTGTACAAAACAAAATATGGTTAAGCAAGACCCCTTAGTTTGGAGGGTCAAAGATTTTTGCAAAATTACAAAATAAAGATCTAAATACAAGAATTTATGTGAATTTTAAACAGAGTGTTTTACTTTCACTTTTTGAAATGAGAGACCAAGGCAGTGTTATAGAACTTAAACAAAATCAAAATTTGCAAAATATAAAATAATATAGATATTAGACTTACTGTTTGTGCATTTACTGTTACTACAGCAAATAGAGACAGGATTAATCTTGCACTGTTCACCAATTTCATCTTGTTGTTGGTACCTGTAAGTTTGTTTGTTGCAATTGATGTGGAAGACACCTGGAGCTCCTGGTCTTATTTATAATACATTTCAGCTCAAACTTGCCGGTAGTTATAAAAAAATTCCTTTAAAATATCTTAAGATTTTACCATATGCGGTTACATCATTTGACTTTTTTATGTTTTAAGTGCAATTTTGTATGCATACAATTCCGAGAAAAGTAGGTTTTTACCTCTTTTTGGTTTGATAATTTAAATTCCTATTTATTTTACAGTGATATATCATCCGATATTGTTATTCCTGTACAAGCTTTTTCTTATTTGATTGATAAGAATTTCATTTAAATAATCAACCTCATAAGCGTTATGCAATATTTAAGATTTATAATTGCATTTTGCCAATGGGGACATAACTTGGTGTTTTATAATTTTGTTTTACGTTGCTTTTTTTTTTGCACTCAAACACCAGACATGCAGTAAATAAATTTATTCTAAATGCATATAATTTTAAACAAACAGTCGATGCACACACACACACACACACACACACACACAGGGAGAGAGAGAGAGAGATGAGAGAGAGAGAGAGAGAGAGAGAGAGAGAGAGAGAGAGTTGTTGTCTGTAAATACAGAAAGGTGTCTGACCACACATGCTATTTTTTGGATAATCAAACATACTGTTGGATATAATGAAGTGATTTAGAAAAATCATTCCACATCTCTCTCTCTTTCTCTCTCTCTTGGGCGCGTGTGTGAAGCTTTAAAAAATGACATTTTATAATGGAGAAATTTTCATGTGTAACTTCTTTTCAGAAAAAGGTTTCTTAATGTCACTTTTTAATCAAAAACTTGATGAAAGTAATTTGATATTCATATTTATGTGTATCTGAATAAGTTGCTTAAAGGGACCTTCCTTAAAAATATATAAAATCGAAACATAGTTGTTTATGAAAGGCAAATCAACTTCCTAAAAGATAAATGTTCTGATATTTGGCTAAGCAAGACGGTACATGAAAAATCCATCAAAACTTAATCACTGATGTTTATGTTTTTAATATTTCGGATCATTCACTACATGTCATTAGATCTTCCCTAACAAATTCAATTAAAGTCGAGAATTCTTGTTAATTTTATTTTGGTTTTTGTCACTATCATGGTAGTTATGCAAAACAAACCTAAAATGTTATATACTTATATAATTTTTACTAGTGTGAGACTAATTAGATCAAGCAAACATATACGAATCCATGTCTAAATCACAGTCCCAAAAATAAAGCCTTTGAAAACTGGCTTATTAAGCCAAACACGCGATCTTCCACCAAGTAAGTGGGGCCGGGTTTTCCAAAAGGGTAAACATCTCCTGTCTAGCAAGTTACAACCGCTTCATGCAAAATCAAATTTGAGAATGAAAGGTACATGGGACTTTATGGTAAAATGTCTCCAGTATAGGTTTGGATATAGCAACTTTTTACTTATCAATAATATTGTGATCACGACGATAAAACTCTTTAACGGCCTTGCTAATCAACAATTTATTTGTAAGCAGATTACTTCCTTCTTGAAAGTCCCGTGTAATCGAAACAAGATTTACCACATCGTACTAACTTTTATACAAATACACCATATTCAGAAGAAGCAGAAATGTTTCTGTAAAGAGAAGGAAAGTTGAAAATAGAAATATTAAAGGCATCACGTTTTCATAATGCTTCATCTAGGAAAATTGGTTGATGACGGCAAGCGCAAATGAAAAATGCATGCAAGATTAAAACTATAGACTAAGTTTAGATAAGATGCAACTTGTGTTTACTTGCATCAGTCCCTTCAGCTACAAATGGATAAAATGATGTTTGCAAGAACATAAGTTTTTGTGAAACGTTTTGGAAACGGTAAAGAAGTATATAAATATCCGATTTTACGTTTGCGAATTCATTTAATAGGAAATATAACCCGATGTACAAACATTATTGAATATATTTCACAGTGCGTCGATTCGATAAAATTAATTCCATGTATATAGCACACGGCCTCACTTCCTTGATGGTAGTTCACGTGTATAACATATTTTGCCAGTTTGCAAAGTTTATACTTTGTTTTTTGGGATTGTGATATGGACAAGGACTGGTATGTTTGTTTTATTATTATAAATACTAAAAAATTACTGAGAAGACGAAATACCAAATAGGTTGTTTTAAAGAAAGAGTTTTGGAAAATAACCATTTTGATATTTAAGTATCCTTACATTGTTTACATTGAAACGTATTTATGTGTTTAAAAAAAAACCGTAAATGACTTTTTTTTTTATTATTATTAGTATTTTTTCTACCATCAATATTTTATTGATTTTTTCAACCTTTTAATCAATATTAATGTGCAAGAATTTTGACTTTGGTCTTTAGATAAAAATGCTTATTTCGAAATATTAATGTTCGTATTGTGGACCACTGTAATTTGTTAAGTGTGTTGGTTATGAATGGGCGCTATTAATAGATAATACACCTGGACATTTACTGCAGTATCTGTCCGATGTCGGGGATGTTTAGTTATCGGTCTTGTTTGCCGCTTTTGTTAAAAAATAGTAATGTTTCGTGTTCTCGGGTACGCTGGGTTTTTAAAAGAATATGTTTTTTTTTTACTTTACAAGAAAAAAAAGCATTTACCTAACTTTTTTGCAAAGAATACTACTACTACTAATAATAATAATAACAATAATAAATTTACAGAAACATAATAATAATAATAATAAAAATAATAATAATAATAATAAATTAATGATTTTAGTGAGCACCTGGCCTCACTTCCTTAAGTTCACGTTTATATTTAATTTTGCCAGTTTTCTTTTTTTATTTTGAGATTGTGATTTGGACATATACTGATATGTTTGTGTTTTATTTTATTTGTTACCGTGAATGTTTTTGTCCTTTTTTACAGGAAGAACCGTTTGTAAAGTTACGATCCGGACATAATAACCATGCTGACAGACTAGAAGGTTTTACTATTGATATTATAAAGGAATTAGCTGATCTGTTAAATATGAAATATGAATTATATATTTCTCCGGAAAATGCCTACGGTACTGAAGTAAGAGAAGGTGTATGGAATGGTATGATTCAAGAGGTTATTAATGGGGTAGGTATATTTTTTTTCATATTTTCATGGCTTATCCAATATTTTTCTGAACAATCGTAATTCTAAAATTTTGAAATTTATTTAAAACTAAGGTTTGTTCCCTCATGCAAAGCATTCCTTAGCTGGATTTCGGAACTAAAGATTCATTTTTTTCAACTATTTGGCTTATGTTTTTTATCATTGAAACTTTTCGGTCTTAGTGTCAATGATTAGAAATGATTTTCCGAAATGTGCAAATATGGCACATCATTTAACTGGTATTTGTGTCATATATTTACTTTAAAAAGCACTTAGATCTTTAAAAAGAAATTTAGAAAATTTTCAACTTAATATGAACTTGTAACGCAACCAAGACCACGACACATCGGAAGTTAATGATATTAAAATCCAAACAAGACAGGGAATGCCAACTACGTACAATACAAATCCCGAATTCGGACGGATATTTAAGAAAATGTTAAATGATGTGAGGAAATGTTAAATGATGTGGGAATAGTACTATGATGTTTGGGTTAAATATTAAAATTTATACCGAAATCATTTTATTGACTTAATTACATGTTGTTGTAAGTCAAACAAACGAAAAAAAAAAGGTAAAGAGATATAAAGCCTTGGTTATTAAATTCTTAGATGAAAAATTGCAATTTTTTGTTTTATATAGGCTAGGTTTGTTTCTGGTCAATAATCGTCTCATCCTAAGAAAAGTTTAGCTTCAATACGTATTTTTAAACAGAAAATTGCAATATTTAGAATAATTGGATAAAATAATATAGAATGTTTCCGTCTTTGGCTTTTGAAAAATGAACTATTTAGCAAAATTTTCAGCCGTCTTAATTTTTTAAACTTATCTCAAAACTACGGTTTGTTCAGTCATGCAAAGCATTCCATAGCTGGATTTGGCTGGATTCATATAATTTTGGAACTTTCGAATCATTAATTTTCAACTGTTTGATTTTGGTCCCTAGTGTCACTGATGAGGAATGAATTTCAGAAATATGCACATGTGGCACATCAAAATTTAACATGTATTTGTGTTATAAAGCTAGACTGATTGAATAAATATTTCAGTAAATAACACTTTATTCGTTTATGAAATGATTCCATCTTTTTGACACTCAAGTGAGACATCTTTTTTATTAATGATAAATGTTCAAATATGTTGCAACGTGACAGTTTTGACCTGTGTTTACTCTTCCTCATTCCTACATGTCTTCCTCATTCCTACATGCTGTTATCGTTATTAATTATGTTTTTAGAATGCAACACTAGGAATGGGTGCGATATCAATCACCTCTGAAAGGGAAAAAGTGATTGACTTTAGTTTGGGAGTCATGACAACGGGCGTTAATATGTTAATCTCGAAACCAAAAGAACATAGTTCAATATTTCAGTTTATGAAACCGTTTTCTTTAGAGCTTTGGATGGCGATTGTAGGAGCTTCTTTTGTGGTATCAGTTCTTTATTTCATATTAGACTACAATGACGTCGAAAGACAATTCACATTAAAGGAGACGTTATGGTTTTCTATTGGAACATTACTGATGAGGGGAACGGATTTCTCTCCAAAGAGAACGGCACAGCGTATAGTTACAGCTGGGTTTACATTTTTTGTTTTAATTACCGTTTCAACATATACTGCTAATTTGGCGGCATTTTTAACTACAACAAATTTAGATCAGCCGATTTCAACCCTTGATGAACTTGCAGATCGTGATGAAATGAATGCTGGGACTCTTGATAATTCTGCCACTTTACGCTTTTTGAAAGATAGTAATAAAGCATCATATAGGAAAATTTGGGAAAAAGTAATAGAATCCAAAGGTTTGTTTAAAAACAGTGAAGAAGGGCGCCAAAGAGCTGAAGAGGGAAACTTCGCTTTTATTTACGATTACAGAATCAATTCTTACTTTGAGAAAATTCACTGCAAAAATAAAATGGTTGGTACACCTGTACGACTTCAACAGCATGGAATCGTAATGAAAGCTGGTGCTACATTTAAAACTAGAATTAATATCGCCTTACTCCATATGCTTGAAACTGGATTTATAAGAGAAAAAGAAAAGAAGTAAGTTAAATTAAAAAATAATAATAATTGAAAAATGCATTTAAAAATATGTTTTTGACAACAGCTAAAAAAAACATGACATATTACAAGCTAATGATAAAAACCGAACAACACAAGAATGACAAAGGGCAAAATCATTTTATTGAGAGCACTTCAAAAAAAAATTAATCGATTTTTTGACGGGCGCCGTAGTAGTTATCTCATAATACGATTAAACTGCTTTTGGAAACTTCTGAAACATTCGATTTATTTCCCGACAAATGTTCCATAAAAACTAAATAAAATTAAATAAACCTTTTTCTAAATTCTCTTTTGATAATTTTTACTGTTGAGGCTGAAGACTCATTGTTTGGTTAAAGCTGCATTAAATTTTCCAAAAAAAAAAATAAAAAATAATACGGTGCTAATCTAATTAATGATGTTCCTAATAAACAAAGTTACATTTGGTTCAACGATAAAAGCTCGAATAAATACAGAAATTACAGTATTTACCCAGCGAGATGCAGCCTTTGGGATCTAATATAAGAACATGGTTACGTCATCAAAACTCGGGTCATTTAAACACAACTTTCAAAACGGTGAAATAGGATAAATTAAACACAGAACTTCGTTGAATTTGTCATATGTGACTTAGTAAGGGATACATAACACCATTTCAAATACATCTAGATATAAATGAAGAACAACTAATGCAATCTGTCATGTTTCACCTTTTGTTCTAGGGTTTTCCGTGCATCCGTACGCATGCTCCAAGCTCATACTTAACATCGTAAAACACTAACCAACCGGTCAGAGGATTCCGTTCATTTACAGCTAAAAGAAATGAAATTTTAGAAAATGAATGTCACGGATCGTGGTTAGAAGATATCTATTTTTAAAAAAATATATTTTTAGAAAATCAAAAAAAAAAAAAAAAAAAAAAAAAAAAAAAAAAAAAAAAAAATTATGCGGCTTTAAACAAAGATTAAATATTTTATGTTGGATTGTTGGGCACCTCCTTTAGTCATATCAACGCATTTGAACCAATGTCAGCCCAAAGTCGGGATTTGTACAATTAGAAGTCTAAATATGGATATTCTTTTTTTTTTTGTTTTGATTGGCTGTTTCTATAATTGTGTTGTTTCTTGGTTTTAATTGGCTGTTTCTATAATTGTGTTGTTACGTGGTTTTAATTGGCTGTTTCTATAATTGTGTTGATTTGTTTTCTTCATTGCATTGGCTTTAGCAGTGAACGTGATCTTTACTTTCATAAATTTTCTCTAAATTAATTGTTGAAATTTTGTTTATGTTATATTATCGATAGCTTTTCAGTCTTTAGGGAAAGATTTATAAAAGAGCAATCTCAAGCATTTATATATTTATGATATAAAGTGGAATATAATCAACTAAAGCCTGTATGAGATTCAGTTTTCTTGAACATTCAATTACGTCTTTTGATGGTTAGACCACTGCGGTAACTCAGTTGGTAGAGTGCTCGCTCCGTAAGGGAGATGTCATGGGTTCGAACCCCGACCGGGTTGACCCAATACTTACAAGTGTGTAGTGACTGTTTTTTTCGCCAAACACTCGGCATTACGAAATAAAAGCCACGGTTCTTTCGGATTGGAACTTAAAGTAATCGAGGTCCATTGTCACGGTAGGCGTGGCACGATAAACAACCTTGTTGTTTAATGCCATCAGCGCAACGTACATGCAAAATTTCTGCACTTTCGTCTATAGCTTGAGACGTCTCGATATAAGTGAAATACTCTTGACTGGGACGTTAAACACCATTACTCAACTCAACTCTTTTGATGGTTGTTTGGATTTTCCCGCACTTGTTTTGATTCTTTCACTTATTTCAAGGTGGTTAGAGGTGAAGAAAACCACCTGAAAACCTGGAATTAACAACTAACGTTTGGCAGGCAATCTGACAAACTCTCACATATAAAAATATCCCCAAGTGCAATCAACACATTTTATGTTTAAAGTAGAATCAGTTATACCATTAAACATTGTTAGCATTAATTCAAATATTAAATATTCATATATATATTTGTTTCAGATGGTGGGATAACAAACAAGTTTGTAATTTAAAAGAGCTGGGTAAAAGTTCGGTACAAGTCGAGTTTGCTATCAAGCACATGGCTGGAGTGTTTGTCGTCGGGGGATTCGGGCTAGCATGTTCCGTGTCATTCTTTTTATTTAAAAAGTTTTATACTTTGAGTCAGACACAAGGTAAAGACAAGGATAAAGATACAAAACCAGAGAAGAAACTCTTAGACAATCCGGAAAATAGTGAAAAAGGAACGACTATTTTACAATCTGTGTGAAACTTTTGGAAATGGTACGTTTTCTATAAGTAACAGATAGAACAATTTTATGACTACTTGTTTTATATATATATATATATATATATATATATATATATATATATATATATATATATATATATATATATATATTAGAATTTTATATATTGTAACAGTACTTAGTTAAAACTTCTGATATCTTTATTTACTAGTAAACCCTCTACTACACACCGGTTTCTTTCACCATTCCAGGAACTGACCGCCTTGAAATGAGTGAAAAAATCTTGACGGGGGCGTAAAACACTATTAATCCACTCTTCTACCACATAAAAATACAAACGCAAAAATTCATTTGCCTACAAGCCCACCACAAAGACGTTATTGTAATTATAAAAATAAATAGCCATACAATGGTTGTCGTCTTTATATATACATATTTAATGACCAAGCTCTACATCCCAGTGTTTGACAATAAGTCGTCCAGAAAAAAACTCAAACGGTTTTTTAACCGAAAAGAGAAATATGTGTCCGAAGGACATGCACATATTGTCTTATACGAATTAAGGTGTTACACAGAACACGGACGGCTAGAGAATAAAAGCAGTCCTAACCGTCCCGCGCTTTAATAGCACGTGACCACTTACAACAATGCCATTGGTCTTTTCAACGACAACGCCAGTCATTTGCATGCAATATTTTCCCAAAATTTGATAAAACGCGGGAACATAAATTAAATATATTGATCAACTTGGTTAAAACACAACTATATCACGCACTAAGATCGAATTTTACAATGAAATGTAAATCGCAAGTTGCATAAAATAACAAAATAAGCATATTTCCATACATTCTTCCGTTATTCATCGACTATGGCGCGTTTTTGTGTCTGACCTTGATCCTAAGCGAGCACTGGCTAGCATATACGTCGATTATAATATAAAAGGAGACTCGATATTCGGGAAATTCTATGATATTGAAAAATTTTCACGGATTCTTTATCTCGTTCATTCACTCTTCAATTATTAATTTTGGTCAAAGATATTGCAGTAAATGACAAAGGAAATAATGACTGCTCATTTATTATTTCCACAAGAATAAGATCACATGTGCTTTAGAATTTAACAGAAATCAAGATACAGACTTATCTGAATATTTGTAATGGAACATAAATTTTTAACAAAAACCAAAACCGATCATATATAGGTCATTGATGTCAAAATTCCGTCATAGAGAGGAATATTGTAAATGAATAGGATTATCAAAAACTGCCTCTTTCGTACTTAGTGAGTTCAAAGCTAAAACGCCTCTTATTAATATATTTTAGATATTTTGCGAGTTTGAAGATAGGGTGCGATTTCTAGGTTGTTTTTCATAAATTAATTATTCTACAAATGATCCGCAAACAAAATAGCTCTATAGTGCAAACGATTCTATATAACGACCGATATATTTTTTTCCTGGAAGTAGTTTAGACCTTCATGTCGCTTATGAAAAAGATAACATATCCGGTCAAGCCGCTTATGGAATTGAAGTCCTATAGGAGATATTCATCATAAAAAGGTTTTAAATGACACGTAGGCCCTCTCTAGTCAGATTTAACTTAACACGTCTTCTATAAAAACAAAATTACCGCACTAAGTAATGTTGTGACTTTAAATTATAAAAACAGAAATGTGTCTTACAATAATTATGTTTTACCAACAGGATACTATTTCCCGCATCTTTTTTATTGTTAATTTATATTGTAATGGAATTTTATTTTTTGTCAACTTTACTGTATATGTATATATATTTGTCATTTAGACAATCAACTCTGGGGATGTAACAAATGTATAAGCAAATAAAACAAAATAAAATAAATTACATGTTGAAATTATTGTATATTGACTAAACATGCAGTTCGTTAGAACTGATGAGATTATTTCATTTTCTTTTAAAAGCATAAAAACAATCTCAACAGTTAGTTGTATAGATTTGTTTCGTTGTAAAATAAGTGAAGTTTGTACTTGCATCTGGGCTGTTTATATACAATTGATATTAGCTTACTACTTTAATTTATGCTTTTAAAGGCTTCAATGCGTATCTAACATTATTGGTACGTTCGCAGCAAAATGGTTACCTTGTAAGACTAGGGACTACTTATTCATCGTAAATCTTTTGTCATTAAAGCGTAATTCATTCACTCAATCTGTCTATAGAGAAATTTCTGAACTCGATGGTGTTCAGAAGTCAATAGTAGTAATTGTATACTTTGTTATGTTATATATAATGATCTCTTATGTATGGTGGCTTTTTTTTTTGACATCAATATAATTTTAGTTGACATAAAATTATCTCAACATGTCGACTTAATATCTTGCGTCTTGCGTGAATATTAACGGAATTGATCTTGTAAAATACATCGAGCTCCTAATGTTGTATCAAAAAGCCAAGGATATGTCTTCATGTCCAGTGGTAATCCACGGCTTAGAGTTTTATTAGGAATTTTGTTTCTCGTCCATTTCGATGCTTCGTGTCACGTGTTCTTTATTGGTCTGTAAATTCTGATAATTGCAATGAGTGTTCTTTTCAGCTTAAGCCTACCTAACCCTTTTTTTCTACAGTTACCCCCCTTTAGGTTGGTTACCTTGATACAGATTCTTCTTTTGTAATCTAAATAATATTTAAATTGTGTATTTTGAAGTTTATATCTAAAGTTTCTGATAAAATCAGAATGGGATGGTCAGGTTTCTTTTTATTCTGATAACATTACCATGCGTGAGTCATGCCGATCAAACAGGTGTTTTTAATAATTCTTATGTAAATATTTGACATGTAATTCGGAATTATTTTTTTCCTTAAAAAAAGCCATATATATATATATATATATATATATATATATATATATATTGAATATATATATATATATATATATATATATTGAATATATATATATATATATATATATTCTTGTGGTAAGTTAAAACAAACTCTTGTATTGATGTATTTTAATTTATGCTCTCGGTGTTTCGTGGATAAAAATAATCAAGATAAATAGAAATAAGAGGCGGTACGCTTTCTGTAGCAGTTCTCTGCTATTTCCTCAATAAATCTTATCTTCACTTTAACTTAGTTTGATAGATGTAGTTCAGAATTAATCTTGTCAATTAACATGTAACGTTAAATAATAATGAGTTACGATAAGTAAATCACTATGTCTATGTATTAAACTGTATTAAATCATATACCTATATCTTGTAAGCTGATCTGACGTCATGTTGTCAGTCAACCATCTACATAGCATTACATATAACATAGAATAGTGCCATGGAATGGAGTGTTGGGGTGGGGTTTATAATATGAAATGGTGTGAATTTAAAACAACATTTTTTCGAAATGGAAAAGGAATGCCTAAAAAGGATGCGATAACCAATGAGAGAGAGAGAGAGAGAGAGAGAGAGAGAGAGAGAGAGAGAGAATACGGTTAAATAGATAATATCATGAAAACCACGAGTATGCCAAGCGCTACGAAATTACTTTATTTAAAATTCTATCATTTCTGTTCTTTAAAATATACTATGTTGTTTTTCGTCATATTCAACCTTTCCCGTTTTTTCATCCGTTTCCAGCTGCATTCCTTTTGCTTTTTTATTGCTCTATTAATGCATTATCAAGACTTAACCCCATGACTTCAATTATAGATTAAACTATGCCAATGGACGTGATATATATACGCCCTGCCTTGTCTCACTTTAAATTAAAATCGACAACCATTTTCTCAAATTCAAAATTTTATCTAGTAGATAAACTATATTTAAACGTTTGCTTCCAATCTGTTACTTATCTTTTTTATACTGAGTACCTAATCAGTACTTTATCAGTATATCGAGTACTTACTATCGGTCACGTTAAATCGCTTCGTAATAGCCTGCTGTATCTTCCCACATAAATATGATATTCTACTTTTTTCAAAACTTCTTTAATTAACATTCCTTATTTCCGCTTTAAAACTTGTCCCCTGGCTAGCTATAGTTATATAGAAAAGGTTCCAAAATGTTTTTGAAGGACAAAACATATACAATTGACTGTCGGTATATAAGCCAAATAAATTAACCTTTAGACATACGTATACCAAATAAGCATATGTAGACACACACACATACACACACAGATATATATATATATATATATATATATATATATATATATATATATATATATATAAACAGAAACAGGTTGGTTTGTATAGAAAAGATATTTGTAACTGATTGCAAGAACCTTCAAATTTAACCAAGAACACGATATTCAAAGATATAAGTTAATATAAAATATAATCAATCAAAACAAATAAAGAGAAACAAAATTGTACCTTGTTTATAAAACTCCTAATAGCCACTGGGTTTAATATCCGTACTCTAACACTCCACCCCAGTTAGTAGAGGGTCGGCCTCGAACGTGGAAGATCGCGGTTCAAACCCTGGACCGGGTCATACAAGAGACTTGAAGATATTGTTTCTTCTCCGGCCCGTGTTAAGATATTGGACTGTGAGAGTTAAATGTTTGTATGAATTGACTCAGTGAGTTAGTACCTTGCCATGAAATTGTTTTGGGTCTAATCCGTAGAAATATATATTCTTTCTCTTGTCGCGAATAGCTGGAATTGCTGATGCCACGATAAAATATTACAACAGCAACAATAAAACAAACATACCAGTCCATGTCAAAACCACAATGAAAAAAAAAAAAAAAAAAAAAAAAAAAAAAAAAAAAAAAAAAAAAAAAAAAATTAAAAACCATCAAGGAAGTAAGGCCAGGCGCTCCGGAAGGGTAGGCACCTCCTGTCTAGCTACCACACCCATCAAGTGCAATTTTGTGAATGAAAGTAACAAAGAACTATGGTAAGTCAAATATATCCAGTATAAGTTTTGATACATTGAATACATACTTATCAACAATATTGTCATGACAACCATAAAACTTTTTAAGGGCCTTGATTAGCCTAGGCTTGCAATATGTTTGCGTCAACAATTTAATTGGAAGCAGTTTGCTTCAATGTAGAAAGTCCCCATAGTGGGAACAAGCTTTACCATAACGTATTAACTGTGAAACATATACATACGCAGGAGAAGCAGTGATATTACTGCAAAGAAACGGATAGTTGACAATAGAAAAATTGAAGTCATCACGTTTGTCGTATATCTTCAGATGTAACCTTCGTGGGTGTCGTAATTGAGGTATAAGTCCAAATATGAAGCAGAACATGGAGAATCTGTCGTGTCTTTTATTTCAATCTCACTTGGATAGATGGCATTCAATATTCTCCAAATTTAGGATTATTTAGAGATAGAACGTCATCTATATATCTGTAGGTGTAATTAAATGATTAAATGATTTAGCAACAGTCTTTTCTGCAGAGGTAACAAGGTTTTGTAAAAATTCTGTTTCATATGAATAAAGAAACAAATCAGCAAGCAAAGGTGCACAGTTTTTGCCCATTGGTATACCGATTGTTTGTCGAAAAATTATATTGCAAAACACAACAAATATGTTGTCTATCAAAAACTCTAACATTTTGTTGATGGTACTTTAGTTTATTTTTGTTTACAGTCTGTATGGCGTTTTACAAAATAACCAAAATCCCTGTTGAGCACTAGATATTTATATCTTGGTTTACCTTATTTGTAAAAGAATGAAAAGTTAATGTTTTGTTTTAGACGTTTTTTCAATTAAGAAAGAGGGATAGCGGAATATAGATTTTTTCTGTCAAAATTTGTGTTAGAATTACTGATATTGATTTAGTAGTACCATTAGAGCAACCTGCTATATATCTTCCCTTGTATGGATTTGTGTGAAGTTTTGGAATCCATCACAAGTAAGGCAAGTCAAGTTCTTCCTGTTTTAAATTGATATCGAAAGATTCAAGGACTCCCTATGATTGAAAAGAACTTCATCTTTGGTAAAATTAGTTCTGGTATAAGTAGGATTCTCCAGAACAACTAAATCAATCAATTTTAACATAAGATCTGATTTTTCTGCACGAGATCCTGGTAAGTAACTAAACTATGGCTTTGCAATTTATAAACAATTATTCAAAAGAAGTCAGACAAAAATGAATAATAATAATAATAATAATAATAATAATAATAATAATAAATATTTTTTTTAAAAAAATTAAAAAAGTAAACATTATTAAAAAAATAATAATAATAAAAGTAAAGCTGCATTAAGTTTTCCGAAGAAAAAATTAAAACGGTGCTGATTTACTTAATGATGTTCATATTGAACAATGTTATACTTGTTCAACAATGTTCAACGATAAAAGCTGGAATAAATATGGAAATAGCAGAAATTTCCCAGGGAGATGTAGCCTATTTTGTCTAATTTTAGAACACGGTTATGTCATAAAAAACCGGGTCATTTAAACAGAAGTTACAAAACGATGAAATACGTTGAATTGAAAACAGAATTTCATTAAATTTGTCATTTGTGACTTTGAAAGGGATAAATAACAATATTGCGAATATATTTGGATATTAATGATGGACAATTAGTGTAATTTGTCTAATTTTAACCCTTGAATCACTCGAGTCTCTGTACACCAGTGTGCATGCCCCAAGCTTATAATAATCATCGAAACAGTGGACTCACCCGTTAGAGGATTCCGTTTATTGACAGCTAATACGAATGAAATTTTTAAAAACGAATCGCACGGATCGTGACTAAAAGTTATCTATTTTTTAAAATTATATATGTTCATGTATATTTTTTAGAAAAAACATTAATGCAGCTTAAATTAAGTTCAATAACATAAAATAAAAAAAAGTAAAAAAGAATTAAATTAAAACAAATTGAATTAGAATACATTTAAATGAAATAAAATAAAATGAAATGAAATAATCAAAAATAAAATTTCTTAGTGTGTTGACATGTAAACAACACAAAAGTAAATGTTTTAACATTTAATGAAAGACTTTACAAACAACAATAAATGATCACTGTTCTCACTGGAAAAAAGGCACAGGGACCATTATCATTTGATATGACTTGTACCCTATATACACGGCAGTTTTATGGGGCAGTACTCTGGTATGTATCCATGGAAACGTTCCTGTTACTTTTTTTGCCAGGTGCTCTGTCGCTTTATTTCTTCAATTTAGCAGATAAAAAAAGCACATAATAATTCCGGTAATTCTATGCACAGATATTTCAACTCGATGAAGGTCCAGAATTCAATTACAGTTTATTTTTACACTAACGGTTTTGCAATAATTATCCGACATTTATAATGATTAAAATTTTATATTTAAACGACCTGCCTATTTAACCGTAATCGATATGTCTATTTTACAAGATCCATCTGCCTACTGCATTTCTCGATTTTGGCTCTTTTTTATCATCGATATGTCACAATTTTACATTATCGATCTATTTTAAATCACCAATCTGTTCATTGTCATCGATCTGTCTATTTTGCCTAATCGATGTTTTTACCTTTCATCTATCTACCCATTTGTACGTCATAGAGTTGTCCAATTGATATTATTATTGGGTCCACTCAAAAAGTAACATAGTGTCATTAAAAATTACTCTCAATACATTTTTTTTTAAAATTTTACAATGAATTTTGATTTTTCCACGATCTTTTTTTGTTATGAAATATTCTTATTAATTTTTTTATAGTTGGTGTCGATAGAACAATGCTTGTTGCATCGTTTGAATAATATTTTAAGCGTTTTTAATAAAACAATGATTTTAATGTTTTTTTTCTGTCGAACCCACATAACTGTACCAAATAGTAAATAATAAAGTTGACTTAATAAATCGTGATCTGTTATCCGATCACTTCAATGTTTGGTACATGGTATTTTATGTTAAACAAAAACGGAACTGCTAAGGTTCTCGTTTGTAACATCAAAGAAGATGGCGTCCCTTTAGACATTCCGGAAACAGGATGGGCTGTACTCATTTTCGTCATACATCTATGTTTGTAAGTGATTTTCTCTTTGCAGTTACACCAGGAGTAGTTAAACAGTAACTACCTAAAAATAAATATGGTATAACCCATTAGTATCGTTTTATTTTTGCATAGGTGGGACCGAGTTGGCGGAGTGGTCTAAGCATATAAATTACAGCGACTCTCATGATAACCGCTTCGAATCGGCTCCTGTTTTGAAATATAAAATTGACAAAAAAGGCTCGACTGTTCGCCTGTCAGTGGTTTTCTTTTGGTTTTCCGGTTTCTTTTACTAACCACGCACCGACATCCACAAATAGTCAAACAATCTTGACTGGAATGTTAACGTCATAAAAAAGATAAATGCGTCAAAACAGTCGACTATTGGAGTCACTGTGTTTGAAGTAAATTATGCAAGATTGTCATTGAAAATCTAATTCAATAAAATTCAGCTTTGTTTTTTCACTAACTTGAGTCTAGTCGTAACTGAAAATTGCTAGCGCATTCGCGATTACAATAAAATATCTCTGTAACAAAGGAAACTGTTGCTGCTATGGGGTTTTTACATCTCGAAAATTGCAATGATTACTCCGGAAGTGGTATTTTGGTGACGCATTACGTCGAATGTGCAAAAAAAAAAAAAAAAAAAAAATCCATCGTTTTCCTTGTTGTTCAACATTCAAATCCCCAAAGCGCAAATTTGTATGTGTGCAGAAATATTCCATGGTAATTGCATTTCTATTCCCTATCAGGACTAGTCTCAAGTAAAAAATATCGATATCAAGGGATTTTCTATGAATATTTTGCACAAGTCACTGTGACTCCAACGTTAGTCTATACTATTATTACCTCTACGATTATTCTTCTTTCTATTACATCTGTTATTATTATCCGGAGATGTATTATCTGAATTAGATTTCAGAAGTTTTCCTCTGTGTTTCCCGCCGTTTATATGGGAAGGATTTGTTGTTGGTAGTGACGAAGATGAACCGGCTCTATACAGAGGAGGAGGATGGTCCTGGGACAGCTCATCTGTAAATATCACACTGATAGGTGGTGGACATTTTGCTTCCTTGTGTGATGATGAAGTACACGAAGATGGCGATGCTAAAATAAAATATACAACTATTGACTGCATAGAGTGAAAGCAAAGAGAAAAACAAGAGTGATTAAAATATTAGAAGTATATATACAATGGCATTATAAAATGAGGGTTGTAGCTCACCCATGATAAATTGATAACGTAAGTGTTTATAGTAGAAAGCCTTAAAATAGCACTTAGTAATATTTCATCTGAAGATCACTAATGTTGCATAATCAGGTATACGTAGATCAACAGAATAGAAAATATATTCTTTTTCATAGAATATACCTTTGAATTCAACTAGAAAAAAATTCCATTAGAAATTAAAACATGTTCGTGGACAATTTAAAAATTAACCATAAGTTTAACCAAAACAATAATAATAATAATAATAATAATAATAATAATAATAATAATAAATAAAATTTAAAAAATGAAAAATAAATAAATTAATTAATAAATAAAATAAAAAATAAAAAATAAAATAAAAAATTAATTTTTTTTTTAAAAAACACGAATCAATACCAGATTTTGGGACCATTGATGCCAAAAAATTCATTTCTGCGGCCGGAGAGTTAAAAAAGAAAAAGGAAAAAAAAGAAAAACAAAACATAACACAAAAATGCTCATCACAAGTTAAGACCACAAAGCAACAAAGTGTACATCTAAAGATCGTTGAAGGGACGAGAGTTTTTATAGTGTTAGTAATTATCGATAATACATTTAGTGAATACGTATGTTCACAAAGAGTCTAATTAATAAGAATTAGTCATAAGAGATTCTGGTTTATCAAACGTAGTAAAGCCTTTTAAAATTTATTAATATTCCTTTTTAAGGTTAAAAGGCGAGGGTGCGAAATTGCGTAACTGACGAAGCAAAATTACGAAGACATACATGTATCGGCAGAAGGGTAGATTTGTTCTTTCGCCTATACATCTTCGAAATTTTCCTTCTTCTCCTAAATTTTCAACTATCCTTTGATTTCAGTTACAAAAATATTGAAAACTGGCCCAAAGAGGACACCGTGAATTCTTATAAAGAAAAAAGTGTTGGAGAAAACATTCGGAACTAAATACCTTTCTATAATTATAAACTAGTGTTTATATGCCCGTTCCGTACTTGGAGGTTACCAGTTAAGCAAGTACTATCTCAGCGGGACAACGACTTAAGATGATTAAAAATGTAATACATTAACAACATGTTGTTAATTGTCCAATTAAAAATCACCTGTAACGCTGAGTCTGTATGGCCATGATGTAACACCTAGTTATTATCTAACTATTTATTCTACATATTTAAGTGAGATGATCTCCCTAAGCTACATCATGTATCACTCTTTCACAAAATGCATTGGTATAGGAGAATACATTTGAAACCATTCTGTTGCGAATCATTTCGAATATATATTGTAAGAAGCTTCATTTTATACTGATTACATTTGTATAATGAATGCTTTAAACATTGATGTTCAGATATTAAGAAAAACCACTTGAAAGCTCTCGAGCTCCTTGACTTCATAGTAATATTTATCCTGCTTCGACGAATTTAGATATTTATAATTGACAAACGTGTATGTTGTAATTAACATTGCAATCAACGAACGTAACACCAATTCAAGGAAAGCGGGAGGTGATATGCATAACTGATTTAAACGTTCGGACTGTGTAATACCATCGGGCTTACTTCTAATCTAGATTTACTAATTTATTTCCACTAAACAACAACAGGAATAAATGTGAGTTCTACTATGACATGGTTTTAAAATTTCAATGTCCTTTCAACAGAAGCTTCGCTTATTGAAGAAACAAAAGATTAAGGAGAAATAGAGATGCATTTTACCCGTTTCACTGCAGCCTATTGCACTGTCTTCGCTTTCCTTTCTTTCCAAAGTTTTTAAACTTTCCCGACTTCCAGTTACAGTTTTTACACTAGCTTTACTTCCGGTAACAGTTCCGGAATCATCTTCTTCCGGTATAGAGGAATTAGTTAAAATATCTTCTTTTAGAACACTTGCAGCTCCAACCATAACATTTCTACTCTTCTTTGGTAATTTCATTTTCGCTTGTGCGTGTGAATAATAAAGAGTAAAATTGCTAACAATAACCGGAACTGGTAAAGACAACATTAGCAGTCCGCATACTGCGCAAATAGTTCCTACTATATATCCTAACGCTGTCCTTGGGTATATGTCACCGTAACCAAGTGTAGTCATGGTAACTACTGCCCACCAAAATCCTATTGGAATGTCTTTGAAATCATTCTTTTTTGATTCGTCGACTTGTTCCGCGTAATAAATAAGAACAGCAAATATTAATACGCCAATTACTAAAACAAGAGTGAGAAGTAACAGCTCTCGCGCACTTGCTCTTATTGTATGGCTTAATATTTTCAATCCACTGAAATGTCTCGTTAATTTGAAAATTCTAAAAATTCTTATAAGTCTCAGTGCATTAAGAAACCGAAAAACGTCTGTAGAAGCAAAATCGGGCTGAACTAGTTCCAGAACGAGTATGACTAACACCGGAACTATAGAAAATATATCTACTAACGTTCTTGGTTCTTTGATAAATTCCAGTTTATTGGGACAAACAGCAAATCTCGAAACTAATTCTAAAGTGAAAAATGAAATAATGACATATTCCAACACAACTAAAAACGGAAGTGGGCGTGAATATCTCTGTGTATCTACCACTGTTAAGGAGTCCAGTGTGACGTTCTGTGAGGGACTGTAGCGGAACAAGACGTGGGTCTCTAAACAGAATACAGCAATAGAGGCAATGATGAAGGCTACTGATGTGATGTCAAACACCTACAAAGATAAATAAATAAATAATAAAATAAATTAATAAATTTTACACATCATAGAAAAGTATTTACAATATCTTAAATAGCTCTGTCATAAATGATATATACAGCTTTGTAACGTTTACCTTGCAAAAGCAAGAGCAATTTCAAACAGCTCTTATTGCAGTTCACTTGAGGAAGAAATCTAGTATGTAATGTCTTTGCTTTTGTATAAATCATTTCAAAATGGAGCTTTAATCGTTTTGTAGCTGTAAAACGAAAACTTAGCGAAAACGTATGCCAATGTAACTGGTAAGCGAAAAAAAATCATTCAAACAGGGACTAAGACGCGGGACCATCCTTTTTTTCGGATGACAGATTTACCCGGTCACCTATCGAGCTAAGTCTGTCATAATTTGCTTTTGAGATTTAACTTCATCACATCGAACCACAGAGTTTCACCTTTGAACCATTTGTTTGTGCCACTCTGACGTGGACCCTAATTCATAAGATTCGAGCTTTTTCTCGTATCCCTACTAATATAAGCGAGGCGAATCACCAACTACGTATCTGCAACGTACCCAGCAAAATATGGGAGAAAACAGGTAAGAACACGGTAAAAAGACAATAATGAAATCATGATGTTGTGTTTGATCAGTAATGTAGTATCGTTATAAAGAAATATTTCCATAGGTACACGTACCGTTGTTACTGAAATTTACTGTAAGTACTCCCAGAATCTCCCGAATCTATAACCGTTGTTATAAAAGGACACAATGCAGTTTGTGTGTGTGTGTGTGTGTGTGTGTGTGTGTGTGTGTGTGTGTGTGTGTGTTCATTCAATCAATTTTTGTTGACATATGTCATTGTAAAGATAGCAGTAATAACAAGATTCTCAATAAATGTTTTGAAGTAGCTGTTTATAAACTCAAACCAAATGACACAAGCAAAATGAGACAAACAGTGTTAAAATAAAAATATAATTAAGATGGAAGACTGAAACGTAACTCATATGCATGCAGTAGTTAACTAGCATTTAATTCACTCTGGAAACACTTCAAACTAAACTTATTTCTGAAGGGTTTGTTTTTGTATCATAAATAGTTAAACTGGGAATCGTTGTTTATATTTAAAATGTCTTAAGTTAAATGGTTTGGTATGTTGCAAATTGTTAAAACATTTATTACATATTGTGCTTTAAATCAACATTGATTGGTGGATTGGGTTCCAGATTTTTTTGGCGGGAGGACATTGAGTTTAAAAGCTTACACCTTACCTTTTTAACCACCGTTGTCTAAAAACAAGAGAAAGGGAGATAAAGAAAATTGTAATGCACTATTTACATTAAAGAGAAAAGCTGCATGATTAAACGAAAAAGATAAAGAAACGAAAGAAATCGAAACAAAATGATGCCCAGTTGTGTGATTAAAATAAACTAACGTCATTAAGTAATGTAATCTTAATTAAATATGTGTAAAACAGGTTTTGTTTTAAATATCAAATATGTATTGTCGTATGTTGAGTAAAGAAATTATTAGTATATCTTTATCACGTGTTGATTGTATATCACACAGTGAGAATATGGACGATATCTTACTTGGCAAGAATCATTATATAAATTTAATGTCTTGTGAAAATTAACTTAATAAAGTACACTGTGGTGGCTCGTAATGGACATGTTGCCTTTTGATTTCTTAAATTTACGTCCGAATATTACAAACACAAATGCTTTAAGAAATTTTATGGATACTTCTTTGTTTGTTATTAAATACATACGTTTAGTATTTTTGTATTATTATTATTTTTTAAAATCTCGCTATGTTTGCCATTTTTGTCAAAATATCGTAAACATTGAAATCTCGCGTGACTTAAAGTCCGGAATTGCAACATGGCGCATACTCGCTACCATACACTTTGTACATGTATGTATATGATATTAACGATGTCTGATCGTGTTAAAGTGAAGTGTTCTTGTTATTTCGTTTCGTTTTTTTTTTCTTTTAAAAATGATAATCAGGCTGTCTATTTATATTTAAAAAATAAAATGCTTAAATGTTATTAAGATTAGGAACGTGAGAACATTTTCAGTCAACTAAGTTACACGTGTACTGTAGACCCAACTAGAATAACAATGAAAAAATAAAAATAAAAAGCTTTAAAATAAGCTTAGAAGAAAAAAGTACCAAAACCTTTTATCTACAGTTAGATTGGAGATTTTTATCTAGTCAATTGTGATGAAATCTCCAATACTGCACAAAATTTTATTTATTACAATTTGTTAGACACCCCTAGCCTTATATTTGAAAGCGGAAGTCTGTAACTTAAAAAACTTGCACCTTGCAGTATTTAATTCACGCAAAATATGTCCGGCGAAACAGCGATTTACGAAAATAAATAAACATGGATAAATGAATACATTCTATATAAAAGAAAAAATAATTAACTGAAAAAAGTGTTCTGAAAAACTGAACTGAAAAACAATTAACTGAAAAACAGCCGACAAAGAACATAAAACAATAAATGAGACAGACAGACAGATATACATACATACATACATACATATGTATATATATATATATATATATATATATATATATTGCTAACTTACTAACTGTTGAATATTGCTCTTTCGAATTATAAAAAAAGCATATTTTAAATATATTTGATGCGCATTTTACAATTTGTTCGTTAAGAATGAAAGTCTTATAAACAAATCTTTGACAACAGAAATGAATACACCTGTACAGGTAACCACATTGAAACCACAGGACTACGTAGTTCAACTGTATATTTTTATTCAAACACCATCATGTGTTTAACAATATCAAAAACAAATTTTTATTATTTCTAATTGGGAAACATTTGTGGCCTTGTGGTCTAAAACGCGCTGTAGGATTATAGCGCCTTTAACCGCTTTGGTTGAATTCGATGTCTACCCATACTGCATAGATGTTTACGTCTAAATTTGGTTCCAAGTTTAACTTTACTTATTATTATTATTATTATTATTATTATTATTATTATTATTATTATTATTATTATTATTATTATTATTATTAAAATTATAACTATTATTATTATTAAAATTATAACTATTATTATTATTAAAATTATAACTATTTTTATTTTTTGTAACTTATATTTTATTCTCCAGAACTTTACAATAAAACAAGATTTGATAAAGACATTATTACATAATTGCATTATCTATAAATATGCACATATGTATTTATATATCTATTACATATATATATATATATATATATATATATATATATATATATATATATATATATATATATATATATATATATATACTAATTCCATGATATATTGAATGTAATTATATGCAATTATATATCAAAATAATTTCTACCATTACAAAAACGCAATGTTTTACTTACAGTATGAAATAAAGCTTAATCTTAACGTAGAACTTTATCATTATTATTACTATTATTATTATTATTATTATTAAAATTATAACTATTATTATTATTATTATTATTTAATTTTTGTTAAAAAGGGGACAAAACATTCAAGACAAACAATTTTATTGTTTCATTTTAAAAATGCAAATTATTTTAATCTGTTATATAGTTTTGACTTTCAATTGCATTTAAAGCAAAATTCTAAGAATCGCCACTGCAAGACCAAAATATTCTCCTTTTTTACATGTACCACGTGATATGCTATAATATTAATTCGGAAAAAGAAGAAAAGAAAAAATTAGGACGGACATTAAATGGAACATTTATTATCTACTTTAGAAAACAGAACTTTACGATTGATGACGTCCGATTGATCTTTGATTGTTAATGTCATTTAAAACAGGCATGCGCAATTATCCATAAAGTAACATTTGTGTTAACTACAACAAAGCATTACTTCAGAAACATTGAGAAGGAAATAAAATATCGTAAAGAACAAACAAACATTGGCGTCATGTCAGATTTATGATAGTTAATTTTACCAGGTATTTCTAGCATGTGTTTTTTTCTATTGTTTGATGAATGTTAACTTTCCAAGTGCGGAGAGAGAGAGAGAGAGAGAGAGAGAGAGAGAGAGAGAGAGAGAGAGAGAGAGAGAGAGAGTTTAACAATTTTACGAAACTGAAAACTCAAAACATCTGTTTTACTAAAAGAAATCTTATTTAAGAAAATTCCACCTTTATCGCAACCTTTCTGAGCTCAGCATAAGATAAACAGAGATGTACTGGAAGTAAAACATATAAATTATATACTTGGCATTAGCTAACTGAAGCTATTTTAATATCATTATAGACAAGATAATCAAACTATGAGACCTTTCAAATTTGGATTGGCACTAGATATGCCAATGATGTATATTGCATTCGATGATAGTGACAAAATAGAAGAGACATTTTGCAACATTAATAAAATAATGACGATTGCGTTAGCGGAGATAAAGAAGAGTTAAAAAAGGAAATAATATTCAGTAAGGATTTAAAAAAATTGAAATTTAAAAAAAGCGTTCAAAAGGTATTCATTCTCTAAATAGTTTCGTGTTTAATTCCAATCATTTAGCTTAGAGAAAACCTTGTCTATTCACTTTCATTTTAATCTAGATTACGACTTAGGTGGATTGAGTTCATGTAATACATGTTTGGAACCCAAATTGCAATGTGTTTGTGAAACGCCGATTTGTCCTTCACAACAGGGTCTATAATCATCTTGTAGAATCAATTATGTACGTTTTTGAAAGCTCCGTAACTTCATCATAATGCCTTATAATGGCTTTGTTTAAATACGTTTTGGAGAATTGCAAATGTTAAAATGATTGTCATTTCACTTGATGAAGACCGGATGTTTCCGGTGGCTACGTAGATATTCTCAAGAGTTCCCGAATACACGGTCTCTCTTGTGATATAAATGGCTTTATCTAAATATGACCTATTACGTTATTATATTCCAACTAGCAAACGTGTTTGGTTTCCTGAGTCCTATTTTCAATATTTATACCCCCAATATTTCTTCTTTTCTTTCTTTCTTTCTTTCTTTCTTTCTTTTTTGAGATCTAACAAGCAGATCGTTTAGATCGTTTAACAATCGGGTCAAACTTTTAGGATGAATCAAATCAAACTTGATAATTTTCTACCTGTTCGCGGTAAAGTCAAAATATCAACGGAATCAATTTGTATGTGTTAATAATACATATTTTTCATAGACAAACAAATATATTTTCAAAATGTTTTATGTTATTTGCTTCTTTGAGAAACTGAAAATCTCTATACGCATTCGCGATTATTCTTAATTCTTTCTGTGAAAGGATAATAACGCAGTTGTAGGTAAAACCTTTAGCAAATGGCGATGTTTGTAGGAAAAGTGACATCTTTAGTAACACTCTACATCGTATGTTAAAACATATTTGCATTTGGTCTGATGTTTAATAAGCAAATCCCCATAGTAGCAACTATTTTTGTGCTGAGATTATGGTAATCATGGATGCGCATAGCGATTTTTCGTTACAACTATACTCAAGAAAGTGAAAAAATAACTTTTTTTTTTAAAATGGATTTTTTTGGACATTTTCCTTAAGTGACTTTTACAAATAAATTGACTCTGGTAGTAATTTTTACCATAAGTATGTTGACGAAAACTGAATATAAGAACTCATAGAATCAACTCCCTGTTATCCTTCTAATTATTTACCTTATTTTTAAGATATTTTATTAGACAATTACAGAGTTACCTACCTTTGAAGCCTTGTTAGCTTTGGGATCATCAAGGAATCTCCATATTCGGGGTCTCCACTTTGTCCAGAGAGATTTCTCTTCTTCTAGAAAATCCTCTGATATTCCAAATCTTTTCCGGATTTCAACTTCTTCTTCGTATCCGGCATCCGAGTCAGAATCGTCCTCGTCAAATCCTGCTAACGTTTCCTGTGCGTCTCTATGCGTTCTATACGTGTTCCAACAACAAGGTTCTATTTGTGTTTCATCAATACCCCAGTAGGCAAGTTCTTCTTCAAATGCTGGTCCACAAACTTCCATAGGGGCATGAAGCTTTCCAGTTCTGTAATAATTTAGTATCATTTGAAATAATCCCGGATGTCGATCAAAGAAATATTCCTCTGTTACGGGATCATAATCCTGACTATGTCCGTTTGTATCCGTTAACCATGATAACCGAGTATCCGGAATGTTCTTTAAAGTTGTTTTATAAGTTTCAAACTTTACGCCACCAACATTTATGGTGACTTTGTTGTCTGACCGCTTGGCCTGGGATCCCGAGGGTCGGGGTAGAAGGGAGGTTTTAGGGGCAAAAATTGATCTTCTGGCTTCCATGTCGACTTGCAGCATCCTATCCGGAATTACGCCATAATAAAGTTGCCATCTTAAAAAAAGAAAAAATATTACAAATTAATTTTTTAAACAATTTTTTAAAAATGGATGAAAATCGTAAATACAAGTAAAATTGCTTAATTTGTTTTTTTGATTGAATAAGATTTCGACAGCCATTTATTATCTCTGTCATTTACAATAAGCAAAATGTTACATAATTCATCATTTCTTATGAATCAAGATTTCAATAAAGTAAAAAATTTGAAGACAAATTCCAGAGAAATACTGACATACCTATTCATATAAAAATATGTATAATTCCATCTACATTATATATTTATTATTTCAAAGTCTCATAACGATTTTAAAAATTAACATATCTTATATTGTATAAGTTTCAGTACCTTAGAATTATTCTACCTCAAACATTATCTGCTAGTAACAATCATACATTATTTCAAAATGTTTTGTAAGTTGATGTAAAACTTAAGATATAATTTTACCCAATTATCAAACACAACACAATGACTTAAAATCAAGACAAAAAATCAAAGTTTTAACTTAACATCTCATATCGACATGTAAAAACCGGGGTAGGACACTCGAGATTGCTGGAGACATGCGCAAGGCGTGATCACCTGTGTGGAAACAAGACAGGTGCAACTGTTGGTCAAACACAGAGTGATGAAAATATAAATGTTTAATCAGAGATAACAGTGTGTTTTTGTCTTCTGAGGATAATTGTCTTATCTGTTAGGCTATCTTAAATACTTCGTAAATGACGTAAAGTAGGAGATCAATTAAGGAATGTAAAGTGATATATTGGTTAGCCGATATATCGGGCTGGGTTGGATTTTTGTATTTCAGCACATAAAACCGATATTAGATGTTTTAAAGGTTTACACATTTTACAGACTTAGTATAATCATAACTTACGTGCTTATTTGCAGGGCTAGTGTAGTTTGGAGTTTATTATTATTATTATTATTATTATTATTATTATTTAATTAATTAATTTATCAATTTTCTTGTCTCCGTATATAATGACATTTACCCCTATATATAAAGACTACCCTATGAACCTTAGCGATAAAGAATTCATAGACAGATGATTTGATGATTTTAAATAGATGTTTTGGTTTTTTTTTTTGGTGGTCCAAAATATGAAGCATATAGATATCTAAATCTGGACATGTAGTCTTGAGTATTGAGATATTCGTTGAACAACAAGTTGAAAAATTCTTAAACATGTATAACTTACTATATATTTTGAAAACAGAAAGCAATTTAATTTTTTTTATCTATTTTATTTTATTATTATTATTATTATTTTTTTTTTTTCTTTATTTATTTATTTATTATTATTTTTTTTTTTTTGCGGTGGGGGATGAATCTTCAAGGCATGCGTAGTAAATAATTCAGTAAATGTCTTCAACGTACGCGTAGGAAATAACTAGCTGCCACTATAATTATGAGTACAAGATAAATGATACAATTTTGGATAAGTTGTCTGTTCGAAGTGATATTTCAAAATCAAATTTAACATAACCTATTAAGACATGGTTCTAAAGCAAGTCTATTTTAGAACCACAAGTAACTAGCTAAGGAATCATTTAGGTAGTTGGGAGGCGATGGACCATACCACTGCACAAATGTTTGTCATTCGGTCATATTTCCACCATAAATCAATTGCCATTATTATGAACTAGATGAAAAATAAAAGGAAGAATTTGCAGCACAATAGTCATGTACTTAGCAATAACAAATCCAACCAATAACACGCACACAAACACACACACACACACACACACACACACACACACACACACACACACACTTTTTAAACCATTAAAATACATATATTAGGATCACATAAGAAAGTTCCCGACTTTGGACGACGGTTGAATGTTGTTTTACCTCGCAGCAGCAATTTTTCAGCTATGCGCGACGAGGCATCAAGAATTAATTTAAACAGTTATGTGCGATAATAGTGATCTTCTTTGTACTTGAGCACACTTATAGTACCAGTGCACTTAAACGTTATGTCTTAAATAAACTTCGTTGTTCATGAAACCAGAACCGATCAATACTTTCTCGCTCGTAGTTGACCAGGATATTCGTATTTTTGCATTTTCAGTGGTAATTTCCAGTATTTCATCAGTCGTTAGTCCAAATTAACCCTTTAACCTCAGGATCTAGCACCTTTTAGCTCAGTTAACATGTCGAAAATCAATTTGCTTATTGTAATTTTAAATAGCAATAACTGAGATGGTGCAAAGAATTTTTTAGACATGAATTTTAATGGAATTTCATTAACATAATGAGTTGTCATTTGCACGGTGTTATTAAGAATAGAATAATTGATTTTATACAACTCTCAAGAAATTTTAAGGCCATGTACACTTGAATCATTTTCACTTTCTCTGATTTTAGATAAATAATTTATTCACTTTAAATCGGAAGGCAGATATTTGCAAAACACAATCGTACGAGGCAAAACAGGCGTTGTTAAGAATACAAAACGATACATCTGAACAAAACGACCAAACACGACAATACAAAACAAACAGATTTCTGGTACAAATTATACAAAACTCCCAGCTTCAAACGGGCACTACAGTTAGTGTCAGTGGTGTGGTTATTTAAATATAATTGTAAAGATATTACAAATAAAGAGGTAGAAATGATATCTCTAGTTATATTTGTATAAACAATACGGTAGCAGATCTAGAGTGTGTAAATGATCGCTCTGTATGTGATGGTCTGTGTTTCTACCCTGGTCAGATCTGAAAGACATGAAAATTTACCTGTACTTTCGTCAAACACTCTGCAATTGAAATTAGTCTTTTTAATGGAAATCACCAAGTACAACATTGCATGTGCATACTCTCTCTCTCTCTCTCTCTCTCTCTCTCTCTCTCTCTCTCTCTCTCTCTCTCTCTCTCTCTCTCCTTCTCTCTTTTACTTTCACACACACACACACACACACACACACACACACACACACACACACACACAGAGTATTAAAAAGTAAGACATCTTGAGTAATATCAGGATTTGTAAATCAGTAATCTGTTTGAGGATGCATTCTTACATGAGGAACACTTGTTGTGTCATTTTTTTTTACTTTTTCTTACAAGATTGGTTATCTCAGAATTGCAGTGAGGACTAAAACCTCTAAATTACGAATAAATACGATAAATAAGATGAGAATGTACTAGCGAATAAAAATATTAATAATAAAATAAAATAAAATAAAATAAAATAAAATAAAATAAAATAAAATAAAATAAAATAAAATAAAATAATAAAATAAAATAAAAAAAAAAAAATAAAATAAAATAAAATAAAATAAAATAAAATAAAATAAAATAAAATAAAATAAAATAAAATAAAATAAAAAGATAAAATAAAATAAAATAAAATAAAATAACTAAATAAATTCATTCATTCGTAAATAAAAAAGTTTTCATATATCGGAACTGTATGAACGATTATATTATAATAGTATTCTCTGTCCATTGTAGAACTCTTGTTAAAAGCACAGGAAGTGAAGATTAATTGTAATATCCTATAAACAAAGTATTTACACGTGCGTGTTTGTAGTACTTTTATAGTTATACTGATGATGTATGTATAAATAATTACAAACTGACGGACATTATAACAAGCATGTTTAGTTAGTTATACTCACAGGTAGAGCTTTTATCACAATTTTCCAAAACACACACAAAGATCTAAAGTTATCTCAAAGGTTTATTGTATACTGAAGTACACGTAGTCTAGTGTTTGACGATGTACAAACGCATCATGTTTACATTTCTTCAAAGAATAAAATATAAAAGATTCTTATAATTTCATAATTGATTTACAAATGAATCCTCTTTCTTGAATATATCATACAGGTTATATTTTTCTGTTTATTTTATGGGTAAATATTCTGACCTTTTAACTTCAGAGGAGGAAATTAAAAAAAAGTTGTGAAGAGTCTAGTTTATTTTCTTTTATTAATTGATTAATCTATTTATTATTGATTGATTGATTTATTGATTTAACGAAGGAAAAAAAATAGATGATTTATTTATTTATTTGTTTATTTATTTATTTATATTTCTTTTGATTTAAAACAAGAACAATCAGTATCTTACAAAATGGTAGAAAAAAAAAACAACGTACAAAGCCAATAAATTTTTAAATAGAAATTATACATACATATGTAAACTATCGAAATTTGTATTAGTATGCAGATATCGTGCTAAAAATCCTTTACTGACAGGTATAATGCAGTTAAGATGTGCACAGGAAAGAGCGTACGAAAATTATTTCAAACAAGAATTCAAAGGTATTTAAAAAGAGTTAAAGATCTCCGTTCAATCGTCTTAATTGTTATTTGTCGAGCACCTCTCTGTAAAAACTACCTACCAATCTGCTTTAAATATTTCAATATGTGACCTGTGTTACCTCTGAATTCGCAAAAAGTAACTAAGACTGATGTCACATCGATGCCTTCTTGTTATTATGAAATTATTGATATATCGCCAATATTTGTTTTTGTTTCATTGATCTTTTAGTACAACAGATAGCAGTAATTACAAAGATGTTGGCAAATTTTGTACATAATTACGTAACTATTTAACAACATTTATAAGTAAAACCCCCTTCTGTTTTTTTTGCGTGATACTGAACATATCATAGGAATTGCCATACCGGATCAGTGTGAACTTAGGTTTTCGAAGACGGGAAATAACGACATTGTTCGAAACAGCGTAAAATGACGAAATCTAACATTTCTTTTTTAATTTTACCGATCTTCGTTTGTGTTCAGATGCTAAGTTGTGACACCATTTTTACATCCGGGTATTTGATATAGTATATATTTTACGATTGAATAATAGAGATGCAAGAAGATATAAACATATCGATATCCAGTTGATCTTGGTCGAACACTTAGATATCCGATCGACCTTTGACGGTCCATAAAACATACGCTCGACCTTGACCGAGCGCTAAGATATCCGGTTGACCTTGAACGAGCACTTAGACATCTGACTGAACTTTGACGAAGACTTAGATATCAGATCGACCTTTTCGAGCACCTAAATACTGATATCTAATCGACTTTTCATGATCACTTAGACATTTGATCGACCTTGACTATCCAGTTTACCTTGAACAAGTGCTTAGACATCCATTTGACCTTGGTTGACCACTTAGACATCCGGTTGACCTTGGATGAACATCTAACCCTAGGATATTAGATTGACTTTTGTTGATATATTCTGTCGACCTTAATGATCATTTAGATATTCGGTCGACCTTGACCTTGAATAAGCACTTAGACATCCGACCTACCTTCGACGAACACTTAGACAAGCTCATACATCCGGTCGAATTTTAAACAGTCGCTTAGATATAAATCATTTAAAAATGGTAAATTAAAAGAATTCTGGTACATTTCAGCAAAAAAAAAAAAAAAAAAAAAAAAAAAAAAAAAGAATGAAGATTCAAATTCCTAAATCAACATTGAAGAAACAATGCAAATGACAGATATCAAAAGAGAAACAACCCTGAAGACATCCTAATAGACATATAGATTGCAGTGACATACACGTATGACATAGTATTATATGTAAATGGTGGAAAAATAATGAAATAATAATGAGATGTGTTGGTCTGAATGTCTGCCAGTCTTTGTGAATAAAAATGTTTATATTTAAAGTCAGATGCATGATAATATATATTATATTTAGATATTGGTAATGTGAAAAAAGAACCGAGAACAAGACTATGTCTTATGTTAACTCGCCTCTATGTCTTTTGATAATGAACCTTGTCTGTGTCTTGTCACAAAAAGAATGTTTAGATTGCGCAAAAAAACTATAACAAATGCAAATGAAATACAACTTGAAAACCTACATTAACATCCTAGTTTAATGACGCAATTTGCACAAATAATTGTAAAATCTGGTTTTGCGATGGCAAAACTAGATTTTACGGCGCAAAACTTGGTTTTACGACCTAAAAGTAGATTTTTGACTGCAAACTAGTATTTCACGTCATACGTATAGGTTTTGCGAATTATTGTGCATTATGCTTGCCATATATACATCTAGCGAATATATCAATGATAAATAAAAATTTGCGTTGTATGATATATGCTTTAACTTTGAAAAGATTAAGAAAACATTTTAAGTCGTTTTTCATGATAAAATTTAATGTGCGATTTTTGGTTTCTTATCATTTCTATTATTTAAACAGTATAATGAAATTATGGTTAAAGCCATGAATATGTCTAAAATGTATCTAAATATTTCTTAATTTTGACGGCGCCAAGATTGTTCTTGTGTGCTGTGTTTAAACTATTATTATTGATAAAACTAAGTTTTAAAACTAATTATGATAAAATCAATTTGGTTTTTAAGACTGAACTGAATCTCTTGTACTGACTTCTTCTCATCTAAAATGATGATGATGATGATGATGATGATGATGATGATAATGAATAGTTGGTGGTAATCATGATGATGCTTTGAATATTTATTTAATTATTTATTTATTTATTTATTTATTTTTTTATTATTATTATTATTATTATTATTATTATTATTATTATTATTATTATTATTATTATTATTATTATAGCTTTAAATTGTATTTAAAAAATAACGGTAATCTTCATGATTGTTGAACAAGGTGCTAAACTGATTAGGTTTCTTTTATTTAACAAAAGGTTTTTTAAAATGTCCCCTGTCTATCTTGCAAAGGGTATTTTTAATAAACTTCTCTTGTGTTCTTTTAAATGTGTCGGATTGATTGACATTTAAAAGGACATGAGATGCTGGGCTATGGTTGTAAAATTCTTGGGATGGTTCGGACACTCAGTGCTTAAACTGCCAAACAAAACCACCTAGATTGCCAATATGTTCGGTGTTTGTTCAAAGTCATGGACTTTATGTAGAAGAAAAATATAGTCCATCAGTAACTTAAGACATATTTCTGTTATTTTAATTACTATGAAACAAAGCACACACACACACACACACACACACACACACACACACACACACACACACACACGTGTAGACATGTAAGAAGTAGAAAGAAAGTTGTAACTGAAACCGCCAATGCAACCAAGGTTACGATACCTTACAAGTTATAATAAAAAACAGTCAGACAAGACAAGAAAAAAGGACAAAAGCAAAGCAGACCACAAGAACAAACAAGCCCCGAAAGACGATTTTCAGAATGCCAGGGTCTGACAGGGTTGACTACAGGCGTAATATAAAATTATGTGCTATATAAACTATATCCAATGTTGCAGATGGAGTACAATTTTGATGTTCACGTGAAGAGGTAAGTGAAAATATCGAAAATTACCCTTTATATCATGCAACTATAATATAAGTGCAAAAACTAAAATCATCAAAGTGTAACAACACAAAAATGCCACAATTATTAAAATATACATGATGTCGAGATAGTACATATGATATACACGGAAAATTCATATACAAGTTATCCAAACATTCTGATTGACGTCTGTAAAAGCATTCTGTACAATATCTACATTATTCTCTAATTATGTTGAAGCATCGGTTTTATCATTGTACGTTGTATCTTTCGGATATTTATAAACATAATATGTATATAATTAATCCTTCTACCATTCTCTAGCACTCGGATGTACTCACAAACGTCCTTACCTTGTGTTGACAACTTGGTATTATATATCCAGTATTGCTACTAACGCATAACATATTAATTCACGATCCAGAAACACTTTTATTGATGATCACGTCATATGTTCTAATACAACTGCTTTATGAAATAAATCATTTTATCATAATAAATAACTCCGCTAATTATCAACCTCAAAAAAATATGTTTGTAAACTTTACATGTTGAAATATACAGTTGTATTGAAAGTTTGAAAGTTACACAAAACTCGAACGAGTAACGTTTTATGATAATGCATAACTGATTTATCTAGGGACGTTTAAACTCATCCAAAAATAAATTGTATATTCTAACACAAATTTGTCTGCAGTATCAAAAATTTGACTGTTATACGATGTATATGTTTTCTATACGATTACGTTTATCATTTGAGCAGACAGGTTAATAGACCTTCTTAAGAACTTTGTTCTTGCAACCGTTTTCATTTTAATATATATATATATATACTGAAAGGTAAATAAGTAAACGTAAAAACTGATTTCCTTAAGGGCGTTTTACTTAAGATTGTTTTTTGTTCGTTTAAGTTTTGACTTAGAAATGATCAAAAGAATTTGTATAGAGGAGCCTTTTAGAAAGCTATAAAACAGTGTTCTGGCCACTGATATTTTTATACAAAGCTATAAGGTTCAACTAAAATGTTTGTTTAAAAGGAACGTTTTACGTCAAAGGCGAATAGTGCAATCGTCTTTCAAATAATCCATTTTCATATGTATAAAGGTAAATGTTTAATTGTAATTATTGAAATTTAAAAAACGTTTTATTTATTAAAAGTGAGTTTCTGCTTTAGGGTGTGTTGTGCACGGTAAAGAATAGTGGCTTTAGACAACTGTTTACTTTGTCGATACATTGTACTGATACTGAGCCAATCAGAGAGCCTTGTTTCAAAAGATATCAATTTTTAATTATTCAATTGATCAGAACCAAAATAATAATAAACTTTTATATGGACGACTTTAACACGTCATAACCACTCAGCAATCAACTAATACAGGGGAATCAGATAATAATAATAATAATAATAATAATAATAATAATAATAATAATAATAATAATAATAATAATAATAATTGATCAGAACCAAAATAATAATAAACTTTTATATGGACGACTTTAACACGTCATAACCACTCAGCAATCAACTAATACAGGGGAATCAGATAATAATAATAATAATAATAATAATAATAATAATAATAATAATAATAATAATAATAATAATGAACAATTTATATAGGTTCGCACTGAAATACAGGTTGCATTATACATTCGTAAAACAAATACAGAATGTTAATAACACATATCGAAAATATTTTATCTAAGAAAAAATTAACATCACTTTTGATAAGAGCCGTTTGTGTAATTACGAAGTAGCTTCTTTTATCTGACTAGAGAAGTAACATGCTGTCATAATTTGCCAAGACAGGATTTTTTTTAATAACGCTCTTTTTATAAACAATATTGTATGTAAAAGGTCGGATTTGAACCCCTCGGGTCTGACCTAAAATTGAAAATAGACGATGGTGGTTCGTTCGCTATTAACTCGGCATTTAAAAATGAAAACCACGGGGTCTTTCAAAGGAAACTAATGCCCAGCTGTGTCAAGAAAGGCAAGGCACGCTGAAGAACACTCCCTGAGCTTATTGCAAACATCCAAATTTCTGTCCCTTCACCTATGTCTGGTGACGTTTCGATACAATTCAATATTTTTGACTGAAACGTGATATTCTATTCAATCAACCAATATTAAACACATGCAGAAGAACACATTATTATGCATATTTTGTTCCTGATTTGAAGGTTTTGGAAATTTATGTAAATATCTGCCTGTAAATGAGAAAGGAGAATGTACTTAAAACTGGACAAGGTAAAAGATTCCCGCAACACATGTTCCTTATTAATCAGCAATGTCGTTATTTTTCGATTTAGGAAGAGAATAAATACATATACTTTTAACATACATCATGTACTTTTACTAAACACCATTCACCTTCAAGGTATTAACATATGATTGTAACTAGACTTTAAAAATGAATATAACAACGTACGAGAAGGCATTTAAAATGTTTACGAAACTTCGTCTGACATGATTTACGGGCCGAAGAATTGCCATGTTAATAAACGAAACTACGTCTGCACTGATTTGTGAGCCAATGAAATGCAGCGCAGAATCAGTGTTCACTAAATCAGTATGTCGTGAATCCGAGGCTACAATTAAACATGCTGACCACCGTGATTTATAAGCCGATGATAAGTAATTTAACAGCTTACTTACGTTCTAACACGTGTCTGTGAATAGCAACTTTGAAACTTATATTCAGATAGTACGTGAACTATGTACAAGACATATGTTTTACACATACTGATACATATTATATACAAATGTACTTGGGAATTATTGCTTTTTTTCATGATGCGTTCTAGTCTTGCCTGTCGTTTGTAATACTGACGTTTTCTGTAAAGATTTAAGAAATATCTTTATCTTTAATTTTCTATTGTTGATATTTACAATATTTTTATCTCGAAAGTCTAGAAAAGTTTGTAGATTATAAAGAAACAAAACCTCCAATAAAACCGAGATGGTAAGCTATTTAATTATTCTTCTATATTTAGGTATTTTTCCTGTAAACAACTTTGCAGAGCCTTCTTTAACAATTTGTCCGAAGCTAACTTTGGATAACCGAAAAAAATGTTTTGTACCGAAAATCTTTTGTCAAGTAAGAAAAAAAGTTTGATGGAAGGTCTGTACGAGTATTTATATACATTTAAATATATATATATACAATAGAGTCTAAATAACGGATTAAGTGAATGTTGCTTTTATATAAAAAAAACACAACTTTGAACAAAAACAACAACAATTCAATTAATAATAATACATATAAAATAATAATAATACATATAATAATAATAATAATAATAATAATAATAATAATAATAAATAGTAATAAAATTATGATAAAAAATAATATTAATAAAATAGGGATCTCAATTAAACTAATATTTGTTATATTTACATTCAACGCATAGAGCGCTGAAATAAAAATCACATTACATACAATTAGACATCCAATTGACCTTGTTCGAAAACTTAGACATACGGTTGACCTAGGTCGAACACTTAGACATCCAGTTGACTTTGGTCGAACACTTAGACATCCGGTTGACCTTAGTCGAACACCTAGACATCCGTGCACTTTGATTAAAGACTTGGACATCCAATTGACTTTTGATCGAACACTTAGACATCTAGTTGACTTTGGTCGAAAACTAAGACATCCGGTTGACCTTTGTCAAACAGTTTTACCTCTGGTTGACCTTGGTCAAACACTAAGACATCCATCTGACCTTGGTTGAACATTTCGACATTCAGTTGACCTTGGTCGAAAACGTAGACATTCAGTTGACCTTAGACCAAGACATCAAATACGTCACATATTATTAAAAATTATAAAATGCTGACATATAAACTTAGTCCCTATTCCCGTTGTGATATTTTTTCATAGCCGATAATTGTCTCTTAAAGAAACTCACTGGTAGTTTTAGTAACTGCAACGGCCATTAATAGAAAACATGTGTCCCGAAGTAATTCTTTTCGATGGTTTTTTTTATCCATGTATTAGTGAATAATCTGTCGAAACAGGTGGAACTTTAGAGATTGAATCATTATATCATGGTTTGTAATCAGTTTTCTAAGGTGGGGTCATCACTTTTTCCTTCACTATCTGACAAAAATCCAACTACTGTCAAACAAAAACAGCTGTTGTAAAAGAGTTGGGTATCTTGTCTAATTCATAAACGCAGTGCATGTACGATAAAGACCTGTCGAAAGTTTAACACTGATCTAACTAAAGACTTCAAAACTCGGCTGCCAAGTGGTCGAGTTAAAAATTGCTAGTTGCCAAAAAGCATTTCTGAACCTCAAGGCATTTAAGCTGTCACAAGTTCGGCAGCTCATTGGTCTGATAAGAAGGTAACAATGGTCGAGTCAAAAAGTAATAATTTCCACTTTTATTAAGTATGAATATTATCGGGTTTCTTATACCTTCGAGGTCTAGAGGACCGCAAAATTGAAGCTGTTTACATGACAAAATAAACACTGATAAATTTTGTGTTACCAGAAAAAAAAACCAGATTACAGTTTTAAGAGTATAGCCTGGGAAGACATGGCGCTGTCCGAAACTTTAATTTAATTCACTTTGTACAAAAATAAGTAAATCTGTATCAAGTGCATAATTCTGAATACTTCTTTACAAAAGTACCACGTGCTACTTTTTGAATTTTTATAACATTAAGCATAAAATTCAAAAAGAAGCACGGGACAAATCGTACAAATTTTATGGTACACATTTTAAAATCCGCGCATGAAACGACGCAATCACTTACTCAACATACATTGATAAACAATTGTAAAATGTTTTATAATTTTACAAAATATATTTTTATTAACTGATAAAGTATAAAAATTTAAAAATATAAATGAAAATAAATGAAACTAAAAAACATTTTTGTCTGTGATGAATATACATGTAAGTAGTATCTGTGTATAGTTGAGGTTAAACTAATCTTCTTTTTGCATTTAATTATACGTATTTATGGAACGCGTATTTTAAAATAAGTGAAATGGTTTAAGGTCCTCTAACAGAACTATAACCACACCACTGGACATTTACTCATATGTTTTCAAAAGTCTTAAATTTTGTTATCGAGGATACTAATTCAACATGTGTTCGTTTTTTGGACGGTTCGTGTGTCGGTTGTGTTGGCTGCTACAATGCAGGCTTGCTTGTTTGTTTATTTGTTTTTTAATAGTTCACTTTTCAATTCAAGTTTTTGTTTAACTCAAAACAATCTATTAAAGATTACTTTTCTTACCTATATTAAATACATCTTTTTAAAAATTTTTAAAAACAATTTATTTATTTTTAATTAATAGACGAGAACTACTGACATTGGTTTCTTATGTATAAAAAGGTTATATGCACCAATTTAAAAAAAAAAAGAATTTTGTCGATTGTACATAGAGTTTTTAACAAAAAGACTCTTTCCACTTCAATTTCAGTCCGTTAAAGAGTCATGCAACGAAAAAAAAAGTCCTAATAAAAGTCCTATTTGTATTCTAATTATTGACCGGAAAAAGTTTTATTATTATTATTAATTTCCTGAATGTCATAATATCGTCATTTAATTTTAGGAATTTTCTGAAAGAAAAATTTAAAAAAAAAATCATGTAATTTGGAAAATTCAAGATATTACGACATTTATAATTACTAAAAAATATTTCTACTTACAAGTCACACGTTTTGTTTCTGAAAAACTATTTAAGCACATAATTTTTCCTGTTATTTTTGACGGATTCTCTTTAGAGAACATGTCAATTACGTAACAGACAACAGATGGCTTCATTATACAGATTCTTACCTGTTTGCTGATTGACTGATGAAGTTCACGTTAGATAATATATTTTTAACCTCTTTATGTAAATGGCACAGAAACAATTACTTTACAAGCATTATATATCTATCCGAATGTTCACTATTTTTCAATTCTTTCACGCATTGAACATTGTTATTGAAATGAAAATTTTTTCTGCAAGATAACTCCATATTGTTATTTACAGAAAACCAACAGCAGTACATGTATATATTATTGTGTTTACAGTTCGCGGATAGATAAGAAACATTCAGTTTTTCTTTTCATCTAATTCTATAAATAATTAAGGTGTATATATCCGAGGCTGTGTAAATGTCGGCGTAAATTAGGTTCCCAGATTTATTGTTGGGAGAAGAACAACGTCTTTGTTTGAAGAATACACACAGAGTCTTATCAGTAACCGTGTTAATCATAATTAATGACGACGTTACAATGATATTACATGTGTATTCGGATCATATGTGACGTTTCTGTCAGAAACTGCGGAGTTGTTCAGAACGAGCGCTTAAAACGCAGCTCCCACAGACCCCGCAGTCCCCCCATGGAAGGGTTGATACGCCCCCCACCTCTTCATAAAGGGGGTTGGTGGGGAAGAAATTTTGGTCAAGTCAACAAATGTGATAAATGAGAAAACTTACATAAAAGCTTTATTGCAAAATTGTCAAACAATTAGACAGCACATTGTACGTTTGCAGCGATTGATTAGAAGTGAAATAATTTTTTTGTTACCAAGCAAAGATCCATACAGCTATTTTCAATAGGCGGTCAAATCTGTGGAGGTGGAGGAAACCGGAATACCCGGAGAAAACTTTCGTCTCCGACAAGCAAACTGATAATTTTTCTTCTGATTCGATGGGAATATTAGTATTACTTTGGACGCAAGACGGGTAAAATGACAAAATTGTATCAAGAAACGGCGGTCAATAAAAAATTTAAAAATTTAAAAAAATGATGATGATGATGATGATAATGTCATATACAATATATTGTCATATACCACTTTTTGAATGTATTTTTATGATTAAATTCAAAAATTAGTATATGATAATAATAATAATAATAATAAATATAACAGAGTTACTTACAGAGGAGTTGTCCAGTTATTACGCTAAAAACACGTGCACTTGTTATTGCAGAGAGTTAGCCAAACGGAGTCTGATCACATGATCACTTTAAACTGAAATGAAACTTCAGTAATTTAATTATAAATTTCACCTTCTACTATATTCTTGTCTAAGTTCTAGTTTTTTCTTTTTTTTCTTTTTTACAGATGAAGCAGATGTGCATTCTGTCAAAATTAATATTACTCTGTGCCCTTAACAGATTTTATGTGTATAGTTACCGTGGCAACTATGTGACAGTTGGTTAGATCAAGCTATTCGGGTTAGCAACCATGTAGGAACTTTCTGAAGTCATAATGAACTATGTGTACTATGCAAAACCACGTGTACTTCTGGTGTGAATTTATTTTAATAATGATGCTTACATCATATCATATCTTAATGAAATGTCACAAACAGAGAGTATCTCAAAAGTGGAAATTAAATCTGTATGATGTAACAGGGCAAGTTGCTTAAAGTATGGTTGGTTCGATCCATTCATGCGTCTTTTTTAATTTTATTGATTTATTTAATTTATATGTAATGTAATTAATTAATTTGTTCTAAATTGATTAGAACTTATTTAAACTGAAGAACATGTAGATTGTTTCAAAAAAGTTTTAATAATGATCGAGCTATTGGTTTTCAGGATCTCATTATTTTAAATTTGAAAACATATCCAGATTCGGACAACTTTTTCCTGGTGTAAAATATTTTCGATAATAAATAAATAAATAAATAAATAAATAAATAAATAAATAAATAAACACATACATGTATTTAATATATTGACTTATTCATGTAAATATATTAACATATGCAATTTTTGAATGTATTATTTATAAAAATTTAAAAGTAGTATGTGACATTCCTATTGCAAAATAGAAAAATATTCAAAATGCTGAACATGACAATTAAATGTCATGTGCAGAATTTTGAATTTTTCTCTTTGTTAAAATTCAAAATTCTGCACATTACACTATGATGAAAATACAGGCTCTAAAATGCTCTCAGAGTTGGCCAGTCGTTTTTATATCAGTTAAATGTTGAGGGAATACTGCTTTCATTTTGTTATTCTTTTATTTTATCTTAATACTTGTTGCCGGATAACTCCAACAGTTTATAAAGATATTGCCATGTACAGAATTTTGAATATTTCTGTTGTGTAAAAATTAAAAAAAATTGCACATGACAATGACATAACATTTATATAAATGTGTGGTATTATGAATTCAAACTTCCACGTGAAACTTCCACGTGACACTTATCTTTATCGGATCAACGTTTGTCAGAATGTTCACCCATTTTCTTTCTTTATAAAATGACGCAAGTTTTCTGTTGACTTTGACGGGACGGGAATGTCCCTATTGAGTTAATACTTCTTACCACATTCAGCATGTTTTTAACCTTTTGTTGCTTGCTTGCAACGTAAAAAGAAAGAACTAATAAGACAACAATGTTAAATCTATTTGGTTTTGGGTCATATTAACTTATACTTAATTTTACATACATGTATTTTTTACGATTTATATTGCAAAGAATAGTTAAACGGTGCAATGTGTTCTTTACCAATGAAACAGAAAACTTGAAAAGATTACTTATTTCAATTTTAAAGTAAATCACAAAAAATAATCACTTGTTTCGTCCACTAATTTTTATTTTACGAAAATAAACCTTAATAGTAAACTTAATTTTCGATATTAAAATTACCTGTATAGTTTGCACACACACACACACACACACACACACACACACACACACACATATATATATATATATATATATATATATATATATATATATATATATATATATATATATATATATATATATATATATATATATATATCAGAAATTATATATATATCAGTTTTCATCCTTCAAAGGACTTTTCAAGAATGATTGGTAACTATGGGTTGTTTATGACGTCATAGTTATCCCTCGTGTAAAATTGTTTATGACGTAATATGCAATGTCTGATTTAACCTAGGCTTGAAAATTTTCAAAAATAAAGCTTCTTTAAGCAAGTCTCAATTCCTCATTATTGGATTGGCATTTGTAAAATGGCATTATTTTAAAGTTACCATTTGAACAAATATCTAAATGTTCACTTAGAGGAATTTGGCGTAATTCCGGGTGTCGGATCTGTTGTTTGTGAACATCATTAACGTTCATTTAGATTATTGCCAGTCTGACCGATATAATGTTCCCCACAGCCGATGCATGTAATGCAGTAAATTAAGTTTGCTGTTTTGCAATTCATATTTGTTTTCATTTTAAAAGTTTTACCACATTTACCACATTTGAAAATCAGTTCATTTCCGCTTTGTATGAGATCACATGTTCCACATCTTGGATCACCGCATGCTTTAACTTTAAAGTCTGTGAATTCTCCGATATAAATTTAGCGCAAGTTAGGTGCTTTTTAAAATTTTTTGGTTGTCGGCGACTATGAATAAAATCTTTCTCTGGAAAGATATTCTTCAGTTTTTCGCCATGATGTAAAACCGGGATAGTTTTTTTTATTACACAAAATGCGTTGGTTATATTCGGATTATGTGTTGTTACTAGTGGAATCATTGCATCCTTGTTTGGTTAAGGTTGTTGAATGCGGAGCTGAGGTATATATATATTGAAGGATGAAAACGTTAGAATTAAAACAGTTTACTTTTCTTTGGAATTACTTTATTTTCTGATATATTTTACAATGTGCAAGGAACTTTAACTTACTTTCATATATATATATATATATATATATATATATATATATATATATATATATATATATATATATATATATATATATATATATATATTAATTTAATCATTAACTGACCGACTGGTTTAATTTTATTTATAACAGGAACTTGAACATAACAAATGACAACGTTTCCATTTCAAACACTGTTTGTTATGTTTTTAAATAAAAGCATTTCGCCCTTGTGTAAGCACACCTATGTAATAATATTTTATATTATTCCGAAAACACAATTTTTTAATCACAAGTTCAACGGAAATTAACTAAAAATAAATAAATAATTAAATAAATAAATAAATAAATAAATAATAAAAAAATAAATAAATAAATAAATAAATAAATAAATAAATAAATAAACATAGAATAATGACGAAGCTTCAACATAGCGTTAGTCGTTCGATATAAATATATACATGTATGTTTTATGTGAAAGTAACATTTTTATTAAACCTACACGGCTTGATTTTACACAAATGTTAATTGATAATGTCTTTTTTATTATCCACATATGTAACACACGTGTAAACACATATAATGCGATTTACCAACCGTTATTGCATTCCTGAGTTATTGACGAATCTACGGAATTCGAGAAATAATAATTGTTTATGACATGTTGATGTATGTAGGTCACGTGTGTGGTTTAGATAAAATATGACAAACATAATCTTTATGTAACATGTACGATAGAGATAATATATAGTATGATGCAAGTGAAATACATTCTGCAAAACCGAAGCCATCAAGAACAACGAAATCAAACCAATGAAATACAATGACAAGAAAACGGGACAATGTATTGGAGTGGATTAGAGCAATTGTCTAGATCCTAGTCACACTCATTTTACTAATATTGTCATATTATAAATTATTAAATATTTCATTCAGATAATTCAAAAATTATAATATGACAATATCCTTACGATCACTACTTATAATGAAGAAAAACTGGGTTCCGAGGAAACGAATGACCATTCCTGAAAGCGAACTGACAACATTGTTCATACTTATAACAACTAAATGGAATATAGAGTTTGAATCAAGGCGTAGAGACACTGTATTTGATAGTGGCATTCTAGATCACTAAAACATTAACGTCTTAAAACGAATTAGGACCACTAGGCTAATTATAAATTGCAGCTTTTATAAGACTGGTACCAGTTTTATTTTTTTATGTCAAGAATAATGCATATGCGATCTAATACGGAATATACATGTATATTAAAATTAAAGCAAGGTCGACCCAAATACGCGCCATGTGAAATAAGGATTTGCTTAGTCCCATCAAATTTTGAATTCTATATGTTAGAAATTATTCGAAGAAAGACGTTTAGGGTATCCCATACACGATAGATACTAGTGCATCTTACTACATAGTTTGTATGCTAGTTTATAATAATCAGACATTTTTGTGATCTGGCGATATTATTTTAACAAATGGAACAAGTAAAGTATTTATAGTGTCATCTAAAGTAACGGAAATTCACTTGTGGTTTCTATTTTGGTCGATATTGTACGTACTTTGAAACGAGCTTATATGAATTAAGGTTTTCATTGTGTCTGTTCGCATAATAAACATGTTATATCAAACTGCAAATAATAAGGTATTTTGGTTAAAATTTTAGCAGCATTTTTGTATTTTATACTAATTTATATCTGTTTATTTTCTCTTACTTATATATCTATAAACAAAAATTGAAGATGATAAAATTATTATTTGTTTTAGCAAAATTTAAACAACACAAGTTTAATTCTGCTTATTTGCCACGCGAATTTTATATTGAATGTGCACAACGTTCATGCGTTACTTAATGGATAGCATTTTATTTGGGTTTTTCCGATTGCACAGACAGAAGCAACAACTTTAAAATCATTTCTTTAATTTAAACTTTCCTGAAAATAATTTTCTGAAAAATATGCACAATGTCTTTGTTAAAGTTTTTTTTAGATACTCAAGAATAAACTATATAAGCCTCCATTGAACTTTTATTATGAGTTAAGTAATGATGTTTAACGTCCCAGTCAAGAATATTTACTTATATCAAGACGCAGACAGCTATAGGCGAAAGTGCAGAAATTTTGCCTGTGCGTTGCGCTGATGGCATTATACAGCGGGGTACTTTATCGTGCCATGCCTGTCATGTCACGGGACCTCGTTTATTTCAAGTTCCCATTCGAAAGAACCGTGACTTTCATTTCGTAATGCCGAGTGCTTGGCGAAAGAACAGTCACTACCCACTTTCAAGTCTTGGGTCAGACCCGGTCGGAGCGAGCACTCTAAGAACTGAGCTACCGCAGTGGCGGTTTTATTTATGAAATAGAAAACAAAAGAAACAGAAATAAAAATAATAATAATAATTTTTTTCAAACAATTGAGAATTGTTGTCTTTATGTCACGGCCTACTTTGCAAAGCTAGAGCACTAAATTTTTTGATTTCAAAAGCAACACTATGCATTTGAAATTTCGTGGTGACCTTTTACATTTTGCTGTTATACAATTTTACCAATGTACACATGCTAATATATTTAAAATTTTTTATAGATTTTATACTTTTTCACCAAGCAAATATAAACTATTATAAATAAATTTTCACCATCGTTACACATACTATATCAGTTTCATATATAATAATGGGGTTTTTATATTAAAAATTATGTAACCTTGTATCCAAATTTTACAAAAACAGAACGTTTTTGTTAAAGTATGATTTCTAACAGCTTTTTTCATTGTATAGGATCCTTGTGTTGAGATTATATTGTTTAAATTAATCTAACAGCTTTTACATGAAGCCTGATTTCTTTATATTAAATTCGAGTATGAATTGGAATTATGAAAAAATACGCACGGTAGACAGTAATAATAATTGTTTTAATTTATAAGTAACAATATAATTAGCAACGATACTGTTTATATAAATATATAATATCCCTGTTATAGTCATTAAAAGACTTATCTTTAATTATAAAACACAAGAGCCGTAGTAATGATTGCTTATCAGAACTTGACGTTATTTTGTATAATCCTGATGTTTATGTATTTTTGTTATTTTTGGGAGTTTTTTAAGTTAAACAGGAGTAAATGGAACACACAGACATGAAAATTATGTAAAGCAGTATAATCCACGTGTTTGACGTCTTTCATCACGCCATTAAACTGACGAATTTATTGCCTTTCATTTATATAGATCCAATGTTATTTCCCTGTTCTGTTCTTAGGAGCAGGTGCTTTTTTATATTTAACTAGCATTTCACAGTTCATTGCACATAATTTTTTATTATTTATAAACTTCTACAGGTGTTTGCAGTTTTTAATATGACATACATGTTTTTTTTTAATAATTCGAAATTTAGTTAACATAAAGTTGTTAATAATTAGCAGCATTCATCTTGCTTTTATTATATAGCTAAGAAAGGGTATTTGATAGTATTTGTACTCCGACTCTTAAAGTACGTAAATGAGTGTACTTTAGATAGAAAATACCTTTTATTGAGGAGACCAGTTTATATAAGAGTAACACTCTTGTTCCGGGATCCTCTGTATTGTTGAGGAGACCGGTTTATATCAGAGTAATACTCTTGTTCCGGGATCCTCTGTATTGTTGAGGAGACTGGTTTGTATAAGAGTAATACTGTTGTTCCGGGATCCTCTGTATTGTAAATGTTAATATTTTGTATGATTCGTACTTTATTCAATCAATATTGTTTTAAAATAAGTATTTTGGACGATTTCAATAAGTATTAAACGTTTAACATACAGTTGGTATATTCTTTAAATATATTGGCAGTGTCAAAAGTTCATTATTCCATGAAGTATTATAATTCTGCAACTTCAATTTCTCTGGTGAGTAATTTGGCTTTTCCTGGTACTTTTCTTTCATCAGAGAATGCTGCTATTTCACCAGTCTTTTTGTTTCTTGCTATAGCAGTTACAACTGCCATGTAACGCTCTCTTTTCTCTACATCATGACCGTATTTATTCTTCAGAATATCTATAACATCCTAAAAAAAACAGTTAAAGAAAATGGTAACTGAAAAAAACACGTACTTAACAACAGGCAACCAAAAACTACGAAACAATACAGGTAAGTTGACAACCAAACAACAGAAGAAACGATAAAGACATGTTTTGGACAGTGGTGTAATACTCTTACTCTAAAATCATAGAAATAATAATCTGGTAGATGAACCGCCTCGGTGGCCCAGTTTTTGAGCGTCCGCCTCACGAGCGGGAGTTTGATGGTTCAAACACCAGCTGGGTCATACATACGAATTTAAAATTTAAGATACTGCTTCTATCCTGAAACTCGTTATCAAGATGATAGCGTAACGACAAACTCATCAGGTGCAAACATAATGGACAGGATGAGTAGAATGCTTTTCCTGCGAATTGCTGTCTCATTGAGGTAGTACCTTACCGAAAATTCGCTCCGAGTGCATGATGCTACACTGCAGGCCATAATCTCAATCCCCCAAAAAGTAAATACTTTGAAAACTGGCTAGTTTAGTTATACAAGTGAACTTCCATCAAGGAAGTAAGACAGGATGCTCCGGAAGTGTAAGCACCTCCTGATTAAAATATATGAAGTTATTCGTTATTCGTTACCTTGGGAAAACCAAACTCGTATACAAGTGTATTTGGTGTTAACTGATGATGAATGCGTTTACTTCTGACAGCATCGTCCACAGATTCTTGTAGGAATAAGACACGTAACGCTATCTAATTAAAAGAATGATAAATACGAATGTTATGGTAACTTATATAAGAAACATGTTTTTTTTTTTTTTTTTTTTTTTTTTTTTTTTTTTTTTTTTTTTTTATATATATATATATATATATAAAGTTTTTTAATAGTTTTAAGAAAAGTTAGATAATTGTTATTTATTGGTAATGCTTATCTAGTTGCGAGATATGAAACCTTCTCAATATAAAAGTGTATCATTTAGAATAATATTTGTCAAAGCCGAGTAGAAACTTTTCCGATGCTGTCTATATTCTTCTAAGCTCTGTAGTCACTTTTATGTACCATAAAAAGGATATATGTTATAATATGTTTCTTTTGAAAGACTTTCCTAACATCAATCTTAATTTTCCACCAGTGATCTAGAAAAGGTTCATTTATACCTATTTCACCACACGCTGAGTGAACCCAGATAAAAACAATGTTGAATTAAAGAAATCTTCAATCTCAAAATTATATTAATTAATTACCCAATGTAAGCAAAACAAGAAACGACACAAATGCATTTAAGACAAACAATCGTGCATCATTAAAGTGATACTTATCCCTCTTCCTTTTATATGCTCATCCCAAGTACTGTATCTTAATCACTATTTCTTTCAGTTTGCTTTACTTTAATCTTTGCACCATATTTGAAATCTTTATTAACATTAATCATTATCGGACAAATGAATAAATTGAAAGATGAACGAGCTAAGTATATATTCTTTTTGTCAACATCTTTAAACGAGGAGAAACAATAGTAAAGATAAACACGAATTTAAAAACACTCGAAAGATTGACAAAATAATATCGATTGTGAACCGACTAAAAAGTACACATATATAATAAACTTAGGCTAACATGTAAAACTAAATACTTGTGCTACTGTTGTAGTAATTCTGGATCCACCAGCTGCTCCGACCACAAGTTGTACAGCGCCATCTTTGCCAGTGAATATTGCAGGCACCATTGAAGACAGGGGTCGCTTCCCAGGTTCAACATTATTAATACTTTTAACCTAACATCAAACAGGAAAACGCAAAGGTGTATAATAATGAATGCTTAACGTTTTGGATAGGATTTATTTTTCGAATTTTGTTAAAATTATAACCATTCAAACATGTTAAAATCGCAATAAAGTCAACTGTTTTCTTAAAAAAAGAAATCTTACCATTATCAATTTTATTTCTATTGAAGAAATATTTTACATTATCGTTGACTTTTTGTTTATTTGCATGGGGTACTAAAATATAGTTTTAAACAAAAATGCAAAGCATTCCTTAGCTGGATTTGGATTCATAAAAGTTTGGAACTTTAGACTCGTTTTTTTTTTTCAATTGTTTGGCTTATGGTTTTATCTATCAAACTTTTCGGTCCCTAGTGTCACTGATGAGGAATGCATAATTTTCCGAAATGTGAACATATGGCACATCAAAATTTATCAGGTATTTGTTTTATATATTTACCTGTAAGTTTACGGTACTGTTGAGCGAGAAATCCGCCATTTCATTGTTCCATATTATCCCAGTTGATTTTGATATCACCAGTGAACCAAAACTATTAAATATAGAATACAATATTAACAATACTGAAATAGAAGAAATCTTGTAACTGGCAAACTAAACAAGCTACGTAATCCAGAACAAAACATAATGCAGGCAAATGATGAAAACAATCAAAGAAGACTGAAAAAAAAACCAAACTTAGAAAGAAACACTAAACTAGCCGAAAAAGTAAAAAAAAAAAAAAAGAAACCAAAAGAAAACAATTATAAAGCTTGCAACCTCTAGTTGTTTTTCAGATGTCTGAAAAAAGCGTTACGAAGAGCATTATTCTTTCATATTAAAAGTGTTTAGACCCATAAAAATACACTGGGACTGAAGAAGCGAAATGATTGTTTTATGGGTTTTCTTTTTATTCTATCACACTGAACCCTTTTATAGGCACTGTTCCTTGATTAAATAAATAATAATGATAATGAATTATCCCATTTGTTTATGAAAATAAGGTGAAGTAAATGCTATGCTTTAATGTTCTAGAACAAATGATCCATTCCGATTTTTAAAAGTGTACCGGACTGCATAACATGATTGTTTTAATTCTTGAAATAATTTTCTTTGGTAAAAAGTTATTCTTTTTATTTTTATATGTGCTTGGTCTTCTAATATACTATAAATACACCATTTGGCATTTGTTTAAGTGTCCTTGAAAAGTATATGTACTCAATGGTACCGCTATAAGTTTGTCTGGTTGTTGTACTCCCTTATTTGCCTTATTTACCATTTCTTTGAAATGTTGTCAGTTCTTGGTTTTTGGATTGTGGTTTGGACAAGGACAGGTAAGTTTTTATTATTATTATTATTATTATTATTATTATTATTATTATTATTGCAATTTCATATTTTAAAATGAAATAATTTTCTTGACAATTTTGACCACGATGAGTTATTTTTATACATTTTGATTATGACTAAAGATCAGGTCCAAGTTTCACAATCATTCACTTAGCTGAGTGTACACTCAACTCAAATTTTCAAATTTTAAGTTTTATGGGACAATGTTTTGTTTTGTTCAACAAACCTACATTAACCAATTTTAATGTTACATTAGATATTCAATTTTAATTGTGTATTGTCTTAGAAACTGACATTGAAATACTCCCGAATTTGAATTGAGTGTACACTCAGTTGAGTAAATGATCGTAAAAATGAAGCCAAAACTCGTACATGTAAATGCTCATTGCTCATTAATGCTAATGAAACAGTTGGTGTTCAACAAAGTAGTTCACGTCTTTTTACGCATGCAATTCGAGCATTCAACAGTTTGTTATCCCGTGAAACACTTCATTTCATGTTTAAGTCAAATGATGAAAAAAGAAATACCTTTTTAACAATTTGTGTAGAAGATAAAAAAATAACACTGAATTGAAAAGAAAGAGTTCTGTTCTGTGTTTAGCAGAACATTCCACAAGATTAAAGATGAAAACCTTGTTCATCTCTGTTTTGATTTGGAATATTAAATACGAATATTATTCCCATGTTTATACATTTATATTGGTATTAACAGTACAAAACACGTGTAAGACATTATTTTTATGTATCAAGATTAATTATTTAGATCAGTAAATAATTACTGAAAACACTTACAAGATAATAAAAAACAATCAAGTTCAAAATTAATTAATTAAAGATGAATATTTGTGTTTGCAAACATCTATCTAATTTACGTTACCTAATTTCTTCTAAAACGTAAGAATTAAGAGCTGAAAGAATAAGGTCTTTAGCAAAGTATGTCACCGACCTTAACAATACAATTAGATATGATATCAAACACAAACATACCAGTCCATTTCCAAATCATAATCCGTCTCTTTCTCTCCCCCTCCACAAGGAACAAAAAACAAAGTCAAGGAAGTGAGACCGGGTGCTCCGGAAGAATATCATACAAGTATACATAGTCAACAAATTGTTATTTTTAAATGTATTATTTATGGAATTTTGAATTAAAATAAATAGAATAATTGGGATTTTTAATAGTACTAAATCCAACTCTCCGGGCATGGTCGGCATTCCCTCTAAAGTTAGGTACTGTACAATTAGCTAGGGGTACAATTAAGTATGTTGTCATTTCTTGTCTTGTCTTCTTGATGCTTTTTATCATTTTTGTGGTTCAATGATTTTGTTGGCTGTTGCCAAGTTTATTTCTGTATATGATTGTTTATTTGAGCAATTAAAATTGAACAACTTATGTTTTGAAAATTATTCAACTCGATAACATTTTTGAAACAGATACATACTGTGTCCGTCTACAGTGGAGAGATAAATGAACAATGAACATCTCTAACCAAAGCGGATATATATATATCGGTGGTTCCAGTCAGTAAAAATGTTTTAGAAACTATACCACTGATTGGTTTTTAATTAGAGGTTTCAATATCTTTGTAACGAGTTCTTGGTTACGATGCTATACTCAAATACACATGTTTTGGATACAAAATATTTTGTTCTTTTCTGTAAATTATAATGCCTGTTTTACGCGTCTTGTTAAATCACTTCATTTTAAGTACTAAACCTCTTACCATCTACTTTTATTTTTATAATTTATAAAGCAGCATACATGAAGAACAAACATGTGGTTTATATCACGTTTTATGTTATTGTCTATACATTTCGTGTTTGTTTATTTTGTGATCTTATGACGTAACTCGAATTCAGACGAAAAATCTATAAAAACAAACTATGTTCCCTAAATGTCACAAAACATTCGGTTCATCAAACACCTTAATCTATATTTACATACTTACTCTTATCTGACGTGATGAGATTGAAATTACACATTGTGTATTCCAAATTATGAGAAAAACAACTTAAGTACGCTCGTACTTTAGATAAATCATTTGATTCTGTAATTATTATCTGATTAAAATCAAACATTTAGCACATTGCATCGCTAAAATTAGCTTGGAACCTTCGCCGGTAGGCAGGTATTTTGTTAAATTATTTTAAAGCATTTATAAGCAGTTTCATTGCAAAAAAACTATTTGTAACCTTTAAGATACATCGCCTTGGGGACCATTAAAAACCTTGCATCACGCATCGTATGTCAGCATCTGATGTGTTTTAAGACACAATGCATGAAGATACGTCATTGAAAACTTTACCATACTAACTATTTACTGTGGTTGCTGGTTCTCACTAGTTCTTAAAAACTCTGACAGAGAAATTTTCTCGTTTAATAAGCAGGATTTTTTATTTTATTAATATTAAATAAAAACTATTATGATTATTAAAACAAGTTCTGTTATAACAGTTCTTCAACGGTCCTTTTAACTTACGACTAGACACATATAAGCACAGCTTGGAGAAAACTTTCTATTCACGTAGCAGCAACTATGTTTTTTTTCATTGTCACATAATTGTAATACATAGTTTATACATTTTCTCCCTATTACTTTCCATATGCCCTTAGCTTAGTAATACTTAAGATGGTACTATATTTTGTTAAAAAACATTATATGAAAATAATTGATTTAATTAAAATCAATTTGTTGTTATAAACATACACTGGAAACATTTTAACGAATTAAAGTGTCATGTTATAATTTTTTGAATATTTAATACAAAACAAAAATAAAAAAATAAATAAATAAATAAAAAATAAATAAAAGAATTTAAAAAAAAGAAGAAGAAAACTTATTACATGACAAGTTCTAGGATAAGAGCACTAAATGATTATCTAAATATAGAAAACTACTTTCACCTACTAGTAATTCACTGTGCTAGTAACAGACACTGCATCACCATTTGGCGCCAAAACTGACACGTGGGCCGTACCCATTTCCTCAAAATCAACCGAAGCATTGGTGTAATAAGATATATCGTGTGTTTTTTGATGATCCAGTTTATTACGTAGATAATCCGCATAGGATTTAGAGGTAATCCTATCTACAACCTGTAGAAGAAAGAAGGAAAGATTCTTAAAAATTATCCATGTCAAAACGTGTGAGAAAAATATCGATAGAAACTGTTATCAGCTCTGGTTTAATTTGAAATGTTCATCTAGTAAGTCATGATGAAAATTAAAACTTTAAGTAAGTGTAATAACGGTGTATTAATGAACTAAATCTAATTCAAGATAAAAAAAAAAAGAAAAAGTTTGATAGTGGTCAATGCAAAAACACAAAACAATACAAGTTAAAGAAAGAAAGTGTCAAGACAGAAAAAAACAAATATCGACACTTGAAATAATGCACATGATTTTGATTACAGATATACCGGGGGGTCCAAAGTGAACTTAAAAAATACTTTAGTTGCCTTATCTTTGAAAGTTTGAACTTGGTTGAAATTATCTTTTGTCGTTCACATGACTAATGTTGACTGCTCTGACTATTTAAGTATATAATTATATTTTTCAGCTTATTCTAATATCGCTAAGACAAAAATCAGCAGCAGTTAACAAGCCCTTTGACAAAATATTTTGCTTGGAATTAAAAAAAAAGAAGATTCTAGCTTTCTGTAATTTTAGAAGAAAATCAAATAAAACTTTTAAGTACTAAAATACACAATATATAAAACTAGCTGAGAGAGAGAGAGAGAGAGAGAGAGAGAGAGAGAGAGAGAGAGAGAGAGAGAGAGAGAGAACTGTTTGAGGAACTGTTTGGGGCACTAAATATTAACTAACGTGCCTGCATCAAAACCAATTTCGCAAGAGAGTATATGCACAAAAGTTCGAACATATTTTAAACATCAGAGGAAAACAGAGAGATACTTTAGACTTACTCCTGTTAAATGAGGATGAAAAGCCGGATCTCCTAATTTTGATCTTTCAGCATACGCCAATTTAAATGCCTCTACTATTGTGTGATAGGAAGCTGCCAATTCTTCTGCGCTCTGATTATTTGTCTTTTTCAGATTCATTCCTAAAATATTACTTATAAGTACAAGCTTCTTTGCGACATACTGACTCAGTGAGCTACCATCTTAACAAAATTCGCTCTCAGTGTTCCCTATATATATCTTTTGTTTTCTTGTCTAATTTGGTTGTTTTGTCATGACTTGTATTTTTATGTTGTTTTTTTAATTGTGTTGGTTTTGCCAAGCCAAATCCGTGTTTTAGCTGTAATTATTCTCTTTTATTGTAAAAACGAGCTGCGATTAATATAGCCACATCACTTGATTTTATGCATGTGGTTTACAACACGTGTTTGTTTCTTGTTTAGCTTTTTATTTTATTGACTTTTATTGTACTTATTGCGTTGGCTGTTGCCATATTCATTGTTTTCAGTTAAAAATCTCTTACTTTTTTGTTTACCACTGCGGTAGCTCATTTGGTAGAGTGCTCGCTTCGTAAGTGGGAGGTCGTGGGTGCGAACCCCGACCGGGTCTGACCCACGACTAGAAAGTGGGTAGTGATTGTTCTTTCGCTAAGCACTCCGCATTACGAAATGAAAGTCACGCTTCCTTCGGATGGGGACTGAAAATAAACAAGGTCCCGTGTCAAGATGTGGAACGATAAAGACCCCTGCTGTATAATGCCATCAGCACAACGCATAGGAAAGATTTCTGCACTTTCGCCTATAGCTGGCGACGTCTCGATATAAGTGAAATATTCTTGACTGGGACGTTAATCACCATTACTTAACTTAACTATTACTTCTATATTGTAGTATTATAACATGTTTTGTTCATTACGCAAAGATATTGCGTTTACTAATCCCGACCTTTCTTTAGGTACTCAAAATAAATACAAAATTTAGGTATCATTACTGGTCCCTGACTTGGGACGTTTACTGTATACTGAAATAAGACTATATTACCTGCAAGAATACGAAGTATAAGCCCCAGTATTGGTCCACCACTGGGGGCATTGAGGGTATGCAGAATATACTCTCCAACACTCATAGTTAATCCCTGATTCATCACTACTGAATAATTCCTAAAATCGTCTGCTACCAAAACGCCACCTTGCAATAAAAATGTTTTAAATTTTGAATAAGCAACAATTTTTACATTACAAGAAACATTAATACGTAGACCTTAATCCCCACCATAACTAAGCTAATATAATTTCAAACTTTATGGAGAAAACATTAAAAATCTTGCTGAAAGAAGGTAGTACTTGTGTCTTTTGAGGGTCTTAAAATAATATCGATTTTACTTTCAATATTCTTTCTAAAACGTATTATTATTTTAAAAAAAGGAAGAAAGAAAAAACAGATTTACCACTCGGTAATCGGTGTCATCTTTGGTTAATATAAAGTAGCTTTATACAAACCTACTTCAGCTATTTCAGCCGCAATTGTCTCAGTTACATTACTATTGTACAGATAATCCGGCCCTTGTTCAGCTATCTGACGTAACGTTTCAGCAAATTCCGGTCTCCTTATGACGTCACCTTCCACTTTGGGATTTCCAAATTTATCACAAAATATATCACTGAAATTAAATTATGAGTTGAAATAGTGTAGAGGAGATGTTTGAATATATCATTTTTCGGTATATATATGTTTAAATTTAAAACTTGTACAAGTTTCCTCGCCAACAGAATTACAACCAGGATTAAGATGGCAAACAAATATTTGGAACAATTATCATAAAAATTCAAAACTGTGGACTATTATTGAAGTAGTTGTCCACTGATGACTAATAATAATAAGAATTTTCCTATCTTAATTTGTTTTACTATTCGAAAAAAAATTTCAAAAAAATAGAAAATATAAGTTTTTGAATAATTCATTAAGAAAATTCATAAATTCATAATATGACAGAATGAATAGCAATGCAATTTATAACGCATCTATACATATAAAAAATATTTTATTACTATCTTTTAGAATTAAGATTAAATTTTAAAAAAAAAATAAAAAAATAAAGAAAAAAAAAACAAAACCTAAATTAAAAAAAGTAAAGGAACAACGTTTAAAAAGGTTCCAACGACACACAGTGGGAAAGACATCAGGACTTCATTGCAATTATAAATAATGGTTGATAAAACATTGCTAACATTCCGAAACACTTAAGATGGGTTATTGCAAACTTGTATAATAAAAGTTGTGAGAGAATTTATCAAAATTACCAAAACCCGGGAAATCTGTGCATAATAGATTTCATAAATCCTAGCGCACGTGCAAGAGAATGTGACACGTAATGGCCATCGTCTGCTAGTTTAATTGTTGGAGTAAACAACGTGCTCCATGGGAGTTTGCCATACTTTTGATGAGCTTTCCAAAAAGCCATTATTTCTCCTGGCACTCCGATAAATTTTGCACCTGGTAAAAAAATCAGCAGTCAATCAGCAATTAATAGAATTAAAAAGATGGTAGATGTTTCTGAACAAAAACATGGTATAATGTAAACATAAAAGTAATGAGTACAGCGACAAATCTGAGACTTTATATGTATATATATATGTGTGTGTGTGTGTGTGTGTGTGTGTGTGTGTGTGTTCCCAAGCAAATAATCAAGTTAGATTGTTGGTTGGTAGGCCACTTTCCCAAGGTTGTATTCAACTACATTAATAGTTTTAAAACATGAATATGAATTTTAAATTCACGTTTTAACAGTCAAAAAGTAAAAAAAATAAAATTCTAGAAACAACCAATCATTTTGGTAATATTTACAAGCTTAAAACGATACTAAATTTGACTCAATTTGAAAGTTTTTTTCGTTAAAAGCAGACTTACTGCATCATTTTTTTTATTTTTGCAAACAAAATTAAATATCTAAGATTGCAATCAATTTTTTGTACATTGGAACACTTTTTGTACAAATAAACAATTCTTTCATTTAAAACGTATCTCACCAAAACTTCCATAAGAATTCCCACCGACGTTATTAAACATTTCTTGATTTGAAAATTTAGGAGCTGTCTCCCTACCATCTATTGTTTCAGCCCTTTTACGTTTTGAGTCATATATAACCATGAAACAACCTGAAATAAAAAAGAAAAGAAAAGAATACAATAGATTAGAATAAAATAAAAATGAAATAAATAAATTGAAATTAAATCAAATGAACTGAAACTAAATAAAGTAAAATAAAATAAAATTGATGGCAATAATTTCCGAAGTGTGATAGAAGATCAGGACTTTTATTGATGGCAATAATTTCCGAAGTTTGATAGAAGATAAGGACTATTATTGATGGCAATAATTTCCGAAGTGTGATAGAAGATGGGGACTATTATTGATGACAATAATTTTCAAAGTGTGATAGAAAATAAAGACTATTATTGATGACAATAATTTCCGAAGTGTGATAGAAGATGAGGACTATTATTGATTGCAATAATTTCCGAAGTGTGATGGAAGATAAGGACTATTATTGATGACAATAATTTCTGAAATGTAACATACGCTAAGGATAATTATTGAGTAGCATTTTACATACCTCCACCAATCCCGGTGCTGTGTGGTGCTAACAGACCATTACACAACAACGTGGCTATAGTAGAATCTACAGCTGAACCACCTTTTGCTAAAATATCTCTAAAAATATTTATCAAAGCAGCATTGTAATTAAAACGTCTACATGGTGATTTAAACAAACACTAGAAACAAGTGAATGATTGCTGTTATCAGGTTCGACCACATCAGTTGGGTACCTAAAACCTAGACTTGGTGCCTGAGTGGTCTAAAGCGAGAGCTATGAATCACAGCTAGGTTCCAATGAAAAGACCGTATCGAGAGTCAGTTAGTTCGCTTGATAAAGGTGGTTTCCTCTGCCATCTTAGAATTCACTACCTCAATTTGAGTAAAACAATTTTGACTAGGGTGTAGAACTTATATATTCTATTTTATAAAAACTGGAAATGGTTCATTTATACGTGCGTATTTTATCTATGGTTCTTTGGTTCTGCTTTAATTAACATCTTCATTATTTATTTATTTATTTATTTATTTATTTATTTATTTATTTATTTATTTTATGAAATAAAAAAAAATATCAATTAATTAACTAAAGCTGCATTAAGTTTTTCATGACGTTACCATGTTCTAATATTAGATCCCACATGCTACATCTCGCTGCGAAATTATTGTTATTTCTGTATTTATCGAGCTTTTATCGTTGAACCAAATGTAACGTTTTTCTTTAGGAACATCATTAATTAGATCAGCACCGTTTAAATTTTTTACCTTGGAAAACGTAATGCAGCTTTACCTAGGTATGGTCAAATTCGAATATGAAATATTTTTGTTTAATAAAAATGTCATGAACAAATATTTTCATATTGACATGCAATTGTAAAAATTGATGTTGCCCCATCGTCAGTTTTTATCTCCGTTAATTATTACAACAAAAAAATCTTACTGTGTATATAAATAAATAGATAACACAGGACAAATTATTCAGTAACACTCCCATTATTATATTAACATAATTATAATATAATGTATATCAGGTTTCAATTTTATAAAGCTTACTGAAATTTGATCTTACAATAAAGTATTGTATTACTGGTCATGTACAAAAAATCTAATGTACAGAACATGATATCAGACGGTATTTAGTGATGATGCCCAAAGAATTTTATAGGAACTTGACACCCCTACACACATAGCCTATTTTCGCCATATACGAAGTCCTCGGTAGCTGAGAGGTCTAAAGTGCGCGTTTATGGGTCACCTTGCCTCTCAACGCCTAAGTTCGAATCCCACTTGGTTTGATTCTAGTGTTAAATAATTTGTCAATTCGCCTGCAGAGGGTCGGTAATATTCTCACGGCACTCCGGTTTCCTCCACCAACCAAAAATTGTCCGCCTCAATAAAAGTGAAAGAATGTTGACTGGACGTAAAACACCTTTAAATCCATTACAATCCAATCCAGTCCTATATACAGGATTTAGAAGCAATTTTACCAAACGGTGAATACACATTTCATATTTAACACGATACAGTTGTGAACAGAAAAAAATGTAAAGAAAATTAAGACGTGTCATACCTTCCAATTTCGGAGCATGTTACGTGATCGGATGCTACGGCACCTGTCGTTATGGTAACTCTTCGTTTCCGTAAAGGTTTATTACTTTTTCCGTTGTCCGTAGTTACCGCATTTTGTTCGCCTGTACTTTCATATTTGCTTTTTAACCCGTAAACTAAGCCTAATGTATATCCCACAAATACAACGATAAAAAGTAACGTTAACTTCTTGTGTCTTTTTATTATACTCCATAGACCTGTATTCTTTTTCTTCTCTGATTGTTTTTCGTCTGTGATGTTTTCTTTGCTCTCCGTCGTACAGTTAACGAGGCTGAACAATTAAATAAAAAATAATTAACTGTAGGTGAAATTTTTGAAAACATACATGGACATTTAAATATTCGATTTTTGAAAAGTCATAGCTTATTTCTGTCACTAGAGAACCAAATTTCATCACAAGCAGAATTTTTAATTTTAATGCTACTGAAAATGTTTATAAGGTACGAAACAACAATAATATCCTGTATATTATTTTTATAAAGACCATGTGACAATTTTTCATGGGTTCTAATTGTGTAGTTTTTATGTACGTTTCAATGTAGTTATGTAAAATAAAAATTTCACTAACTTGGACATACTGGTAGAGATGACAACTGCTTTATCCTACTTTGTGTGAAGGAAAAAGTATGCAGTGAGGAAATTTATTAAGATATTATTTCATTAAGATTTAATGGAAAAGGGATGTTTCTCAGGAAGTTTAATGAATAATAATAATTATATTTATCCGGATGTACATATAATGTGTTTATAAGATATAATGCTTATTATCTTTATAAAAATGATAATACAGATAATAAAAACATACTAACATTTTTTTTAAATATTAAAGGATAAATGTTTTATTTAGTTACAAAACCTTAAGAACAGTTGTAATCAATGTGTGTGTGTGTGTGTGTGTGTGTGTGTGTGTGTGTGGCCAACTTATCACATTAAAAAAGTTCTGATTTCAAAGACCGTTTGAAGAAGAGAGTTGTGTAATAATGGTTTTGATTATACCTCTTGTGAAATTCTTGAAATCTGGTTGGCTAATATGAATTTGGGTAAATTTAATGCCACCCTGTAGTTTCAACATTAGATAAGGAGAAAGTCTACATTACAATGTGACATTTCCTGACAACACTTAGTAACAGTTGACATTTTGAAAAAATTCACATGCGCAAAAAACATGCGTATACAGAACAGTTGACATTATGAAAAATGTCACATGGGCAAAAACCTTGCGTAAACGGTTAGAACGCATCTGTACGCGTGTTATAAATCAGTACAACGCTTTTCTAAAGTAATGTTAACTAAGATTATGTTACAAGCGTCTTGATAACATTAGCGGGTAAATTTTAATGCCACATGCGCAGATGAAACAAAAATTCGGTAGGCCGAAGGCATAGCAGTGAACCACACGTTTTACAGTTTATACAACAAGGGTCGTTACAACGGAGAAAAGTTTACATTGTCAAATAAAATGGCTGCCGACGACACAACTAAAACTTATTTGAAGAAATTTGGCGAACGAAAATTTATACCTGCGGAAAATGATAATATGTTAAGATTGCAAAACCCGGCCCTATTACTCCAAGTATTGTATTTAACATGGCTTCAAATGGCTTCAGCTCTTAATCAAACTTGATGTGACGAAACAAAATCCAATGGATTAGGCATCAGGGGTGGATTTCAGTTTTGTCCTGTACTGGATAACTGTGTTGTAAACTTCAATTTTGGACAAACAAAAGCATCATAATTTTAAACTGTAGATTTTAAAGTGTATTTAACATTTTACTCAATTCATAATTTGCTTATTATCAAATAAATTATTGAGAAGATGAATTTTATGTATTATAGTTAACGAGTACCTTTAGTGCAGAGATAACATTAAAAAAAGACATTCGGTGTAATAAAATGAATATGACATGACTGAGAGGGTAACATTAAAAATGTTCACCTTTTCGAGTCTTATGTTAACAGAGGCGAACCCCCTCAGTCCTGTCATATTTATATAATGCCCAAATTAATATTTTTTATTTATATTGAGGCGGTCAGTTCCTGGATGGTGTAGGATACGAAAGTGTCCAATAAAAACCATTGGCTTAGAGACGCATGCTCTCAAACTATCAAAAAACGGAAGGATGTTTTTTGAAGGAATTCGAAACAAGACAATCAGAGGAACTGAAATTCGCGTGCGAACGTTGCGCTTCAGAAACATTGGCCACAAAGGTTTTCGGCAATTTAATTAGGGTGTAATAGCGTTGTCTTTACAGTATATGTCTTAATTTCTAATAAAAATAATTATCATAAACTTTAAAAAATTCAAATGTTTAAAAAAAATCACCTTTCTATTTCATTCAGATCTTTGTCTTGTCCCGGTTCATCTCGAGTCGCCATGGCTGATCTTAATTATAAAGCTTCCAGGTTATTTCTCCCATGACCTAGCATCGAACCTATCGTCGTGCGGGACACCCTTTATGGAGAAGATATGAAAATGATTTTTCAGGACCTTGGTGAAACAATCCGTGAACCAGCATAATGAATGTGAAACTACTGAATTATTAGCATAGATATGAGTATGGGTCAATATTAACAGTGTATACTATATATATATATATATATATATATATATATATATATATATATATATATTTATTCTTTTTGCACCTCCTCAAACAACTTAGTACCATATATTTTAAGGCTAACGAATTACGCCTGTTCATCTCGATGTTCGTTATCATATTATACTTTGCTATTTGGCAATCACAGTAACCTGTTATGTTTATCTAGATTTGAAAGATTTCTTTAATAAAAGGAAAAAAGATAAAAATTATCTGAATATGTTTTTACTGAAATTCTGAAGTTGTATCCGGTGTTTGTTAAGTGGCGAAAATACAAAAGGAACTCTGTTTACCATATAGGCGCCTCTACTTAAAACGAAATAAATATGGTATTTTTATGATATTTTCCTACGACCGTGTGTATTTTAAACTATAATTTCAGTTTTTGCAGCTATGCGAGGGCTCATAGATAAATTCCTAACAAATTGTCATCGCTAGTGACTAAATGTCACTTACTTCAAATAATTGCTACCAAGTAATTTTTTTGACACAATATTCCTTTTGCTAATGCAAACCTTTGGTGGTCGAGAAATCATTATCACAAATTTATTTGACCCCATGCATGATGGAGCAATGTGTGGGAAAGCCTGATACTTTGCTTTCCGAAGGTGGTTTGTTTTCTCTAGGTTCTCCTGCTTTCGCTGTTCTAAAGATTGCTGCTTCAATCCATTAAGCTTATCTTTACTTGGGCATAAAACCCTATCAACTCTCACAATTAAAGCTTCGTTAAGCTTTTCTATTATTTAAAACAAATTAATTTTTTTGCGAATATATTTAATTAGTATAAATTGCTTGATTTGTGCAATTCATTTTCCTCAATTTACTCTTATTAGCCAATGGTAAATGGAAATCGTAGAAGCTTGAGGCAACTTAAAAATTTGTCTTCAGATTGGAGCATGCGCGGAAGTTCCACATGTATGTAAACATTGGCGTCGGCGAAGGAAAGGTGCTCGTACGAGAACGACAACAAATACTGGGAGAAAAAAAAAACGAGTGCCAACTGGGACGAACTGACAATAAGGATTCTAATCGACTAAGCTCAGATGAAAAATGGCTGTAAATAACATTTATGCTTGGATACGCCTGCATTGCTCTTGAACACTCTTGTGTTAGCCTCGTTTCGATAACGAACCACGTGATCAATGTTCTGAGAACTTTGGTAGATCGGACTAGCAGTAGGTTTTCACGTAAATCTCAACGTAAAAGTTATATTTTGGAACAAGTAAGCATAGTTAAGAAAAAAGGCACCTTTTATATAATCTGCATAGGAAAACTTAAAGCAACTTTAATGCTAACGCAAACAATTTTCAATAAAGGTAGACGAAGCTTCCTTAAAACGAATCTTTTGGTTTCAATTCGATAGTTACCGATTGTTTGGAGTAATAGGAATCTATGGTAAATATATAGATTCTCATACAAACTTTTTTTTTAATTTTAGACTAAAAAGAAGTTAAGATTGTGCGGAAATGTCGTGTACTGATAAGAATAAGTGAGTTGCGAGGGTCCGAGAATGATCATCTTATGAACGAACTGCAAGCGAACAGGTATGATAATCCCATCAAAGAGTTCAGAGCGACAAAGAATGACCATGTCCAAGTGATACACAAGACTTGAGTCCTTTTGGTTCTTCAAAAAAATATAAGATTCAATCCCTAAAATGTCACAAAAAATATACAAATTAAATGAGCAAATACAATGCAATATACATTAAATAAACAAACGAGTAAATACATACTGTGCTTATTATTTATTTCCACTAGATTGTAGAACGTCTCGATAGTTCCTTTTAAAAGCGTCCCTCTCGAAAGCGGGACTATGAAGGTTCGTACATAGGACTTCTATATTATAAATACTGTTTTCTCGCATGGTGTTCGCGATATTAGAAGGATAGAGTATCGACTAGTGCATTCGGTGCCAAAATAATCTGACTGGGTAGGGACATACTTGTCTGCGACATACTAAATCGGTGAGCTAGAACCATAACAAAAGTAAACCTGAGTTCGCTGGTACTGTACTGGACGGACTATGGTATATATGGTTGCTCGACTCTTGCATACACAAACCTGTTTCGAGACAAATCCTTTGATATTGACAAACATGCTTACATCGCCTATAGCTGAAAAATTGCTGAATGATGTGGCGTTAAATAACAATGTCCAGTGGTTGATCTAGCTATGTTTATATCGTGCTTTCCGTGTTTTTATAAAATTTATTTTTTGTTTATTGTTTATTGTTCTCGGTTATGTCTTCTTTAGTCAAGTACTTGATTTATTAAGAGACAGCTTAACAAGACATGAGAAGACAAACGCGTGTCAGGATCACAAAAGTTATGGCGCCTGAATTAAACTAGCTGGTACCACTACGGTAGCTCCGTTGTGTAGTGCTCCCTTCGTATTTTGGATGTCTGGATTCGAACTCCAGTCGGGTCTGACCAAGACTTGAAAATTGATAGTGACTGTTCTTTTTTCAAGCACTAGATCTTAAGAAATAAAAGTCTCAGGGTCCTTCGGAAAAGACGTTACAAACTGATACCCCGTTTCACGACAGGCGTGACACCTGCACATAATCCTATAAGTGCAATACAAAGGTAAAATTTCTTCCCTTTTCGCGTATAGTTAGTGGCCTCTCGATATAAGTAAAAACAATTTTGACTTGGACGCAAAACCCAATTTAATCAATGAAATCAAATAATTCTTCTAGCTGGACAAAAATTGAATTATTATAACATTTGGTCACCAATAAATGTTTAGAAAACTTAAACAACTTTTTGGTTCAAAGCTAAATAACAATTTGAACTTGGCAAAACTTCTTGATATTGTTTACATTTTACAAAAATATCATGGGGTTGTGGGCTTTATCTCAGTTTATGGACCGGGCAGGCACCCCAAAAATACGATATGGACCTTTATCATTTTATCCAATCAAGAACCAAATAAATACTTTCACTGAAAAATGAAAAATGTTTAATCAAACTATAAATTGAAATTACCCACAAGCATGTGTTATTGATAAAAATGAAGGAAATCAAGAAATATTAAATAAATACATTTATCATCATCATCATCATCATCATCATCATCATCATTCTATTTATTATTATTATTATTATTATTATTATTATTATTATTATTATTATTATAAAACATTTGAAATTCCCATAAGTCCAGTCCTTATTTTGGTAAGTCACGTCCGTACTATTTATAGAATTAAATGGCATTTTTATCTTTAAGTGCAGGATATTTGGAAATGTTTAGAATAAAGATAAGTCATTAAGCTTTACATTCTCTGTCACATTCTGGAAAGGTAAGGCTAAAATGTGTTACTCTCTATTTTATTATTGAAAAAATGTCTTGACAATTTTTTTTTTCTTTATCAAAACAGTCAAGAGTGAAGATTAAAATATTTAAAATTCAATAGCTACGAAAATGCAAAGAAGCTAAATTCATATAAGAAATATAAAGTGGTCAAATCCTGCGAATAGAGGAAAGGCGGGGTAAGTAGAACAACACCTACAAACACTTCATTTATGAGGCCGAATCAAATGTTCATACATCTATAAGAAAAAAGAATTTCATCGTAAAAGGTCTGAAATGAATTGAATACTTATTGAACTTGGAAACAGAAAGAACGTCATTGCATTCTTGGAAAACAGAACTCAAAGATGGGTAATCCCCGAAACTGGTCGAAAGTAGTTCTGGTAGAAAACAATGTTATTGGAAAATAACAACGTCATTTGACTGGAAAATGACCAATGAAATAGCTCTAAATCGTGTAACATTGTGAAGTTTGTAATTATATGTATATCTATGGGATGATTGATCGAAACTCCAAAATATATTTCAGCTGTCTTTGTTGTATCTACATTGTATTATATATCTTCAATGATTATAATTGAATTGATACATTTTTAGGGTGGAAATTACAAAAAGTTACAAGATGAAGATTCTGATTGGTTTAGCTGTTTTGTCATTTGTCATGTGTCAAACAGATCACCTTCTTTTGTTGCTAAAGGCAATGCATGCTTCACATTCTTACCAGGCCTTACCACCCGAAGAGAAAGTTATTGCTGCAGAACTACTTGCTGCAGCGGAGGTCGACCAAATCACACATTATGTGGACCAATTAGGATTTGTAAAACTTTTACAATTTCTTGATCGTAAGTTTTCTTTGTAATATTTAAATTATTCTTAATAAGCGTTCCATTAATCTTGCTCTTTGTTTGAATATTCTGTATAGCAGAAAAAGGATCTTTTGTTAAATAAATAAATGAATAAATTAATATAAGAATAGATTAATAAATAATGTTTTCAAAAATCAATTTGGAAGATTGTCATGGAAGAGTCGAAAGGGATCTGTTGATAAATTCAGTCTTTGAACGTCGAAGTTTATGAAATATGAGAATTAAGTATTTTTTTCTTTTTTACCTTGTTGCAGATGTTAATAAGATAAATGCAACGGAAGCACATTTATTAGAGAGATATCTCGAACAGGTAAACAGATTATAAACGGTACTTAAATTGGCGGTCTTCATAAAAGCTTCAATACCTAGAACCTTAATACCATTTTTTTTTTTTTTTTTTTGAAATAAAATTAAATGTACATGTATATTGGTCTTTTTGCGACTTACAACATCATGCCTCACATATATTAAGGCTGTTGTCATTTTTATGAATCCAGTTGCTTGAAAATAAAAAAAGAAACAAATTGTCACAGGAATCCTGTATTGAATTATTCAACTTAATGACTAGATTTTAAGAAAAAAAGTGTTAAAAAGAAACGTTTAATTGTGATCGACGGATTTTAATGGTTTATTTCGTCCTAGAATTTACTCTGTCGAGCTAAAATGTATAACAACCCCTCTTTGGTCCCCTTTAATATGCAATCTTTTTAAATTAACATGTATTTTTTAACATATTATTTTTGATATGATATTTTTTTAAATTTTAACACAGGAATTAAACCAAGAAATAAGACCACAAACAACTTTAAGGAAAATTGAAACAATGGTAAGTTAAATAAATAAGGTTCAATTTACTTGTATTTAACACATGTATTATCAACATATAGTTTATTCTTTTGTAAGTATCAATTTACCACTGGTTGAAAAATAAATGGGTTTGTTTAGTGATCTTTAATTGTACTATAACCAAACCACTCTAATGAAGTTACTTTAGAACTTTAGAATTTTATAATCAAGAGCCCGTTCGGTGTCAAGAGTTTTATAATCAATAGCCCGTTCGGTGTCGAGAGTTTTTATAATCAAGAGCTCGTTCGGTGTCGAGAGTTTTATAATCAAGAGCCCGTTTGAAGTCAAGAGTTTTATAATCAAGAGCCCGTTCAAAGTCAAGAGTTTTGGAAACAAGAGCCCGTTTGAAGTCGAGAGTTGTATAATCAAGAGCCCGTTCGAAGTCAAGAGTTTTGGAAACAAGAGCCCGTTTGAAGTCGAGAGTTGTATAATCAAGAGCCCGTTCGAAGTCAAGAGTTTTGGAAACAAGAGCCCGTTTGAAGTCGAGAGTTGTATAATCAAGAGCCCGTTCGAAGTCAAGAGTTTTGGAAACAAGAGCCCGTTTGAAGTCGAGAGTTGTATAATCAAGAGCCCGTTCGAAGTCAAGAGTTTTGGAAACAAGAGCCCGTTTGAAGTCGAGAGTTGTATAATCAAGAGCCCGTTCGAAGTCAAGAGTTTTGGAAACAAGAGCCCGTTTGAAGTCGAGAGTTGTATAATCAAGAGCCCGTTCGAAGTCAAGAGTTTTGGAAACAAGAGCCCGTTTGAAGTCGAGAGTTGTATAATCAAGAGCCCGTTCGAAGTCAAGAGTTTTGGAAACAAGAGCCCGTTTGAAGTCGAGAGTTGTATAATCAAGAGCCCGTTCGAAGTCAAGAGTTTTGGAAACAAGAGCCCGTTTGAAGTCGAGAGTTGTATAATCAAGAACCCGTTCGAAGTCAAGAGTTTTGGAAACAAGAGCCCGTTTGAAGTCGAGAGTTGTATAATCAAGAGCCCGTTCGAAGTCAAGAGTTTTGGAAACAAGAGCCCGTTTGAAGTCGAAGGTTGTATAATCAAGAGCCCGTTCGAAGTCAAGAGTTTTGGAAACAAGAGCCCGTTTGAAGTCGAGAGTTGTATAATCAAGAGCCCGTTCGAAGTCAAGAGTTTTGGAAACAAGAGCCCGTTTGAAGTCGAGAGTTGTATAATCAAGAGCCCGTTCGAAGTCAAGAGTTTTGGAAACAAGAGCCCGTTTGAAGTCGAGAGTTGTATAATCAAGAGCCCGTTCGAAGTCAAGAGTTTTGGAAACAAGAGCCCGTTTGAAGTCGAGAGTTGTATAATCAAGAGCCCGTTCAAGGTCGGGAGTTTTGTCATCAAGAGCCCGTTCGGTGTAAAGAGTTTTATAATCAAGAGCCCGTTCGAAGTCAAGAGTTTTGGAAACAAGAGCCCGTTTGAAATCGAGAGTTGTATAATCAAGAGCCCGTTCAAGGTCGGGAGTTTTGTCATCAAGAGCCTGTTCGGTGTAAAGAGTTTTATAATAAAGAGCCCGTTCGAAGTCGAAAGTTTTATAATCAAGAGCCCGTTTGAAGTCGAGAGTTTTATAATCAAGAGCCCGTTCGGTGTCTAGAGTTTTATAATCAAGAGCCCGTTCGGTGTCTAGAGTTTTATAATCAAAAGCCCGTTCGGTGTCTAGAGTTTTATAATCAGGATCCCGTTCGAAGTCGAAAGTTTTATAATCAAGAGCCCGTTTGAAGTCGAGAGTTTTATAATCAAGAGCCCGTTCGGTGTCTAGAGTTTTATAATCAAGAGCCCGTTCGGTGTCTAGAGTTTTATAATCAAAAGCCCGTTCGGTGTCTAGAGTTTTATAATCAAAAGCCCGTTCGGTGTCTAGAGTTTTATAATCAAGAGCCCGTTCGAAGTCGACAGTTTTGTCATCAAGAGCCCGTTCGGTGTCGAGAGTTTTATAATCAAAAGCCCGTTCGGTGTCTAGAGTTTTATAATCAAGAGCCCGTTCGGTGTCTAGAGTTTTATAATCAAAAGCCCGTTCGGTGTCTAGAGTTTTATAATCAAAAGCCCGTTCGGTGTCTAGAGTTTTATAATCAAAAGCCCGTTCGAAGTCGACAGTTTTGTCATCAAGAGCCCGTTCGGTGTCGAGAGTTTTATAATCAAAAGCCCGTTCGGTGTCTAGAGTTTTATAATCAAGAGCCCGTTCGGTGTCTAGAGTTTTATAATCAAGAGCCCGTTCGAAGTCGACAGTTTCATAATCAGGATCCCGTTCGAAGTCGACAGTTTTGTAATCAAGAGTCCGTTCGAAGTCGAGAGTTTTTTAATCAAGAGCCTGTTCGGTGTCGAGAGTTTTATAGATAGTGATTTAAATATCATGTTCTATTTTTTGTTTTACTAGTTTTGTTTTAATTCAGGGACTCTGTGACCGAGTGGTCAAAAGTGTCCGCTGACGGATAAAAGTGCCCCTAACCGTCTACGATCGAATTCCGTAAATCCTAGTGAGAAAGTTTGTCAATTCGATTGCCAAAGGTCAATGTTTTCTTCTAGGCACTCGGGTTTCCTCTACAATCCCAAAACTAAATTTCTGGATATAATTAAAAAAATCTTGGCTGGGGTGTAAAACATCATTACTCCTATCTTTTATAACATATTTTCTTGTTTGTCATGGTATTTTTCAAGTAAATTTTTGTCAGTTTTTTTAAAATTGCAATGGGTATAAGCTACAAAATAAACATTTATCCAAAAAACCCATGTTAAAAAAAGTTCAGAAAATACTTCTTTTTTTGCTCCAATTAAGCACTTTTCTGAGCCTTCGTTTTAATATTTTTTTCACCCGTTTTGTTTACGTTTGATTTCGTGTTTATTATTAACCCTGTTGATTTATAATATTGTTATTTAGGAGAAGAGAGACTTACAAACCGTTCTAAAGACATTACAGGCAAACCCAGCATATCAAAATCTGACTCAAAGTGATAAAGATTTGATGGAAGAGTTGGTAACAACAGCAGAAAGAGGGCGACTGACGCCTGTAGTGTATCGGGAAGGCTACTCCAAAATTATCGCACTTGTTGAACGTAAGATAGTTTTACATAATAAAGATAGTTAAGTTATGGTGTTTAAAGTTCCAGTTAAGAATATTTCACTTATATCAAGACGTTGTCATCTATAGACGAAAGTGCAGAAAGTATTTGCGTTGCGCTGATGGCATTATACAACAGGGTTCTTTATCGTGCCTTGCAAACCATGATACGCTTATTTTAATTTCCCATCCGAAAGAGCCGTGACTGTTATTATGTAATGCCAAGTGCTAGGCGAAAGAACAGTCACTACCTACTTTCAACTCTTTAATCTAACCAAGTCGGGGCTCGAACCCACGACCTGCCATTTATGGATCGAACACTCTACCAACTGAGCTACCGCAGTGGTACATAATAAAGTTAGATGTCATTTATATACAGTGAGATAGTGAAACAATATTAGTTTTGTTGAACGCTCTAACATAAAATAACGTTTTAGGTTATTATGATCAAGAAAAAAAAGCACCTTTCAGAAAGAAATTTTTAACATAACATTTTCAAGCTAATATTTATCATACGCTCATATTAATTAGTGTATTAATATAATCTTGAACCATCTGGGTTGTTTATGAGTTAATAAATATTGTTTCTGCCATAGAAATGCCTGTAACTAGTAATATTTTGAAAAAAAATTAATATTTCATTGTTTAAAATACTCCCCACTTTTTTAGTCACTTTTTATTCTCTGTATCAGCTTAGCATTATTTTTATTTATTTATTTATTTATTTATTTATTTATTTATTTATTTATTTATTTATTCATTCATACTATCTATTATTTATTTATTTATTTTTATTATTTATGTATTTTAATTAATTATTTATTTGTTTTGGGTTTTTTTTTTTTTTATTTTCATTATTTATTTATTTAGTTCATTTATTATTTATTTATTTATTTATTTATTTATTTATTTATTTATTTATTTATTGAAGATTTATATCTTATTCTTAGTTGCATTACCTTTTTGCAATGTACATTTCCCCGCTTAAATTGTTTTATTTTCTTAAATAGTTAATTTGTTTTACAGATTTAGGTGATCCTCTATTAACTCACAGATTTTTGACGTATCTTATAAAGGTAAAGTTTTATTATCCATAGTTAATAATGTAATATAATAATAATAATAATAATAAAATATAATAATAATAATAATATAATAATAATAATAATAATAATAAAAAATAATAATAATAATAATAATAATAATAATAATAATAATAATAATAATAATAATAATAATAATAATAATAATAAACATATCCTTCCTGGTTTATTTGACCAGTGTCCATTGTGAGCCAAGATTTTCCTTAATTAAAATCTGAATTTGAAATTTCAATAATTTTGTTAATACTTAAGACCTTTTGGAACTTCAGGTGTCATTTTCAAGATCGATTCGGTCTTTTTAACACGGAAATTTATCTTTGTCATTAATTTCCAGTTCGAAAGACGTTTCGAAAATTTCCTAAATTTTCGTTAAGGAAAAACTTTGTCAAAAAATGATCGTAAAACTGGGGCTAGTATTATAATTAATAGAACAAGTATAGCTTATGAAATAACTAAAATCACTTCAATCGAGATGTTTTTCGTGTCGATCACCTTGTAATTTTTACTACATCTTCTATCAATTCATAGTAAGAAGTTTGAAACCCCTAGCAATACCGCTTATAATCAAAAGCATCAAAGTTAATCTTTGTTTTTTTTTTTTTTTTTTTGACACGTGTGTCAGCGCCTTTGTAGTATTTTTTTTTTGCCTTTTAAATAATTTCAGATTGAAATAATATTGGAATGTGTTCTATTAATGACAAATTGCTGATCCTAAACATCCCAAGCTTTATTGTGATATAATCATTAATTGATTTGATTGGGTTTACTATGTTCGTCTTATGACTTTCAATAATAAGAAATCATGTTTGTTTGTACATGTATAAACAATACTAAATTGTCATTTTTCCCCCCTATTTTTCAGCACATGGAAGAGGAAGCTAAGCACCATACTGCTATACTTGGATAATCAACGTTTTGACTTATGACATCAGATATATTTTTAGAATTTTAACAATTAAACTTCTTTACGATTAAACAACATTAAACGTTCTCGATAGGATGGAAGGTTACTTATTTATTTATTGGTTATTAGCGATCGCAATTATCCTGATACATAATATCTTGGCTGTATTTTAAACATTTCTTAGAAAACAACGTCATAAACGTTAAGAAAATCAAAATAAAAAAAAAAAAATAAAAAAAAAAAAATAAAAAATCAGAAAATTGAAAAACTTAATGCAGCTTTAAAAGTTTGTCAGTTCGCTCGCTTACTCTCTCTGTGTCTAAACATGTATTTGGCATTAGATGTGCAAATATATCGACAGTTGCTATGGGCGGTTGTCAAGGGTGTACCTAGCATCGGAAGTAATGAACACGTAATTGTAACTTTTTTAGAGAGCGGATAACTCGGGAATCGCGTATTCATGAACTTTAAACCTCCACCTAGGTTGCACTGTGTTTAAAACACGAAGATGAATGTTCATCTAATCAGTCTTGATGTCTTCTCTAATATGGCAAAAGAGCCAATAAATTACTGAAGTCGGTGGACCTCAATGATGAAGTCGTAAATCTTTACAAGTTGAATAGGTATCAATTGCCTGGAAACGTCCGTGACGCTTAACGTTTACTAAAAAGACGTGCAAACTTAACAAAAATAAATAAATAAATTTAAAAAACGGTAAAGTATAGCTAAAAGTTGTGATTTGCCATAAACCAACATTTATACAACATGCGTAACAATACGCCTCCTAAAATTTCAACGGTATAAGAAAAAATCAAGTAAAATGTTCAGATCTTGAAAGTTGTCTGAACACAATTGTTTATTTAATGTTACAAGAGACAGAACAAAATTCTATAAAACACAAACATACCGGTCCACGTTCAAAGCAAAATTAAAAAAAAAAATACAAAGACTGTATATCATAAGAATCAATACGCAAAAATGTTTATATAAAACATAATTGGCTGTAAATGGGCCTCTTGTCATTATGATCTATAGACTTGGAATTTGTTGGTGCTTTCATAATGACTGACTAGATGGTCATTTCAATCAAATCAGAGATGATAAGATTTCATAGTGACTGACTAGATGGACATGTCAGTCAAACCAGAGATGGAAAGATTCCAGAGTGACTGACTAGATGGACATTTCGGTCAAACCAGAGTTAGTAAGATTTCATAGTGGCTGACTAGATGGACATTTCAATCAAACCAGAGATGATAAGATTTCATAGTGGCTGACTAGATGAACATTTCAATCAAACCAGAGATGATAAGATTTCATAGTGGCTGACTAGATGAACATCTCCTATCAAACCAGAGATGGTAAGATTTCAGAGTTGATGACTAGATGGACATTTCAATCAAATCAGAGATGGTAAGATTTCAAAGTGGCTTACTAGATGGACGTTTAATCAAACCAGAGATAGTTAACTAATTAATTTACAAATAGTGATTTATGAGGCGCCTTGTTTTGTATTAGTATTAATTAAACAACAATAGGAGGTAAGAAGTAAAAATAATATGTAAAGAATTTTTACTTTGTCGAAATCGATGACTACTTCACAAACCGAGATGATGTTTTCCCACTTTGCAAAATCTATATTTCAACGTTTCACTCCAATTTAGCAGCATATGAAAAAATCCATATTCCAAAGGTGTCACCCCACTTTACTAACATTAAAAAAAATCCATATTACAATGGTGTCACCCCACTTTAACAACATTAAAAAAAATCCATATTACAACGGTGTCACCCCACTTTACCAACATTAAAAAAATCCATATTACAACGGTGTCACCCGACTTTACCAACATTAAAAATAATCCATATTACAACAGTGTCACCCCACTTTACCAACATTAAAAAAATCCATATTACAACGGTGTCACCCCACTTTACCAACATTAAAAAAATCCTTATTACAACGGTGTCACCCCACTTTACCAACATTAAAAAAATCCTTATTACAACGGTGTCACCCCACTTTACCAACATTAAAAAAATCCTTATTACAACGGTGTCACCCCACTTTACCAACATTAAAAAAATCCATATTACAACGGTGTCACCCCACTTTACCAACATTAAAAAAAATCCATATTACAAAGGTGCCACCCCACTTTACCAACATTAAAAAAAATCCATATTACAACGGTGTCACCCCACTTTACCAACATTTAAAAAAATCCATATTACAACGGTGTCACCTCACTTTACCAACATTAAAAAAAATCCATATTACAACGGTGTCACCCCACTTTACCAACATTAAAAAAATCCATATTACAACGGTGTCACACCACTTTACCAACATTAAAAAAATCCATATTACAACGTTGTCACGACACTTGGCCAAAACTTAAAAATTCCGTATTCCAAATAAACCATTAATGTTAAATAAACATTTGAGATTTCATCTGAAAATTTTTTGATAAATTCATATTTGTATTTAAAGTGTTAAGTAAAATTTAAATGTTAAATAAAAACTGAAATAAATAATTTAATGTAACGCTAGATGCGTGTTTTGTAATTTGCAACTATACATGTACCTATAATAATAAAAATTTTCAACTTTAATAAGAATGACCTAATTAAGATTTGTATTTTCATTTTTAAAAATTTTTTGAAATACTAGTCTAATGTATCGTTCCTTCTTAAATTTTGAACCAGCTATCAAATATAAAAAAATAAGTTTTAATTAGCACAAACACCAATAAAAGTACATAATGGAACCTTTCATTTGCTGTTTTTTCCCAGAATGTGTTTATTGAAAAGCTGGATTTTAAAAAATAATACATGCTACAGGTATGATATATAAGACAAGACCAACTACCAAGCCATTCCCTGGTGGATTGAGGGAGGAAGAAATAAAATGTATATAATCATATTTTATCAAACACCATAAAAATGCATAATAACATAGTCAATACAAAGATATAAAATACCATGACATCCAATATATCCAGTATAAAAGATTTATGAGACAAGGTATTTATGTCGGTGTTTGAATTGGTACATTTTGGTATATATATACTTTTAAAACTACCACTATTACATCTTTGGACATCAATTTCTTTTAAATTCAGCACAATGTAGTAATGAAATGTGATTTGCATATATAATCATTTTACCTTTATATAACTTTAAAATACCCTGATGTAATCTTGGGTGAGACCCAAATGGATCATTGAAGTTTTTGAATTTCAGCTTTTTTTTCCAAAATCTGCTTTATATATAGAAGAATTCAGAGAAGATTTTTTAATTCAAAAATAGAATTTGTTTAGGTCAATTTTTTTAATTCAATCTTTTTAGTTTTAAATAAAAGAAATATTTAGAAAAAACCACGTGACAAGCAATTATGGACCAATTAGTCAGTAATATTGGAACTAAAGTACAACTGACGTCATAGTGGTCTATTTTCTCCTGGTCAAGATAGTATACTATTATTGTTTCGTGTTGTGTACTTTTGGATAAAGGTTAAATGTGAGTAAGGACGTATATAAATAAATTTGCCATTAAATGAAAAACTTTGTTAAATTAGTACAAAAGTGTCAAATGTCCAATGTACCTGTAAACATAATATATGTTTACTAGTGTAGTCATGGTGATCAGCAATGTATACCTGACAATGGTGTGTGATCTTTTGCATATATACAGAAATATTCAAACTGGGTGGTTGTTTCTGATTCTTATTATATTGTTTCTGGTTATCTAATTTCTAAAATATATTTACGACGAAAACGCTGCATGAAAATGACCTTTTCCGGTTTCCTTTTCAAAGACGTCGCTGTGTTTATGTTCGATGGATAACAAATCAGAAGTTCAATTCAAAGTTTGAAGCATCAATTGAATATATTGAATCTTGGTATGCATATAACCCTAAACCATTATTTGCAACGTAAGTCACAATTTTGAAAGAAAGGTCCGAGGCATTTAATAAGACGATCGACATTTAGAGGGTGAATTATTCTTTTTAAAACATTACATAGATCCAATATATAATGCGTAACAAAGCTCGCTTGCCAAAGGTAATTGGTTTTATCCAGGAGCCAAGGTTTTCTCAGACATCTCTAACCTTATCATCTGAATATATATATATATGTATATATACCCGAATGCGGCGTAAAAATTTAATACTCAACCTTATTTGTTTTTGATTTACTTAAGCTAATAAGCAATCGATTAAATAAAACTTGATGCATCTGCATGATTTTGCACTCATTTGTGCTACATAATTAGTTATAATGATTATCATCTATGCAAGTCACTGCTACTACCAGTTCCCTTTGCATAAATTATAGAGTAATCTAATGAATGAAACAAAGAATTTTATACTAGTGTGACATTACATATTTCTACATCATTATACGGCTCTTATACAGCAGGGTTAATAACTTAACTTGACATAGATACAAAAACATGAAAAAGACCAACTATTTATGTATACTTTTGTAATTGAAGTGTGGATCATTTAAAAATTGTTTATGCACATTCACAACAATATAATTTACCCAAAACATTATACAAACTAATGAGTTATTGGATGGGATTTGCAAACTTAAGTTAAAATATGGTTTTGTAACTTGATGTACACGGACATTACGTGGTACCGATATATTAAACTATTGTCGGCAATGGCCATTGATTCGTAATACATGTACAATATTGGTGTTAACCTGATATAGGTGTCTCTTTCATTTCATAATATATATATATATATATATATATATATATATATATATATATATATATATATATATATATATATATATATATATATATATGTATATATATATGTATATATAATAATAATAATAATAATAATAATAATAATAATAAAATAAATAAGGACAACATGATTTTGTAAAGCATTAGCGCTTTCATTACATCTTTAGACGCTTTACATAGTAACATTCATCTATATTCATAGACTTCTGTCGATATATATATCGTGCAAATGATGGGAACAAATACCTAATAGTATCAAGTAAATAAAGCTAAAAGTACTATAACTGTACAACCAGTTTTGACTCTAGTGACCGTAAAAAGTCGGGCATTTTGTTATCGGTGGTTGCAATATGTTTGCGGCTTTTTTATCTTGTTAACTAAGGCTTAAGAACTTAAACAAAAAGGGCATACTCAAGTGATAAACCAATTTCATTTCTTAATTTTGTCGTGTCCTTGGAGGCTTTGGCTGTGCTAAATTTACCATTTTCTAGCTAAAAATCCTTTAATATGATGCTTATATTTAGATATCAACATGCAAGATTAAAAGGTTACTGAATGCGTGAAAAGTATCTCTGAGTTCACGACAAAACTTTTATATGCACTAATATATAAACCAAGATATCTATATGGGGCTAAATGCTATAGATAAGGATTGATGTCTTGTAATCAATGGTCTACTAAAGGTAAGGTGAGTGTAACAGCATAATCAATCTAAAAAATGGTGTATTACTCCCCTGGTCACTTTTATCTAGACAGGAGGTTCTATGATGTTAGCAGGAACAGGCCTCGGTTTCACAATCATTCCTAAACTAAGATTTTCCTTATTTTAAATTTAAGGAAAATTTTAGTTAGGGAATGATTGTTAAAATGGGGCCTGGATTACCAAGAATAATTTTCTAACTCTCGAAAAGCAAACTGACAAACTGCTGAACATTTTCCTGACTATGTACAGACAATTGATATAATAATTGATATACGTTAATGTGGTTTATATATTTATAATTACAAATTTTACGTTGTTACACGGTTTAGAGCAATTTCATTGGCCGTTTTCCAATAACGACGTTTTCTACCGGTCATTTTCGGGGGATTGAAATCTTCAAGTTCTGTTAGTAGAAGCTATTTTTAGATTGTATATAAGTGGGATTTAAACAGTCTTATTGAGTCGCTTGTATACATTGCCGAGTATTTACTTGTATATAATACTCCATATATTTGCCTACTTGTATACACTGCTATATATTGGGCCGCATATATATTGCTATATATTGAGCCACTTGTATACATTGCTACATATTGAGCCACATTTATACATTGTTATATATTAAGCCACTTATATACATTGCTATATATTTGGCTACTTGTATACATTGCTATATATTGAGCCACTTATATACATTGCTATATATTGAGCCACTTATATACATTGCTATATATCGGGCCACTTGTATACATTGCTATATATTGAGCCACTTATATATCTTGCTATATATTGGACCACTTGTAAACATTGCTACATATTGGACCACATGTTTACATTGCTAAATATTGGACCACTTGTATACATTGCTACATATTAGACCACATGTATACATTGCTACATATTGGACCACATGTTTACATTGCTAAATATTGGACCACTTGCATAAATTGCTATATATTGAGCCACTTATACGTAGCTGTATATTGGGCCACTGGTATATATGCTATATACTGGGTCACTTGTTTACCATGCTATATATTAAACCGTTTGTATTGCTTTATATAAATTACGTCATAAATTGGCGACTTATACAATGCTAAATATTAAGACATTTGTTTTCTGTATATCGGGCCACTGGTATACTTAGCAATATATTTGGCCACTCAAAGAAAGTAGAGGGTGACATATCAACAGTATTACATATCAAATTTAATTGATATTTGTTAGAAATAGTAGCAGTGATATTTCAAGCAATCAAATTTAACTAGGGGGCCTCAGTGGCTTATTGGTTTAAATCGCGTTTACGGATCATAGTGCATGTATCTCACCGATGAGGTTCTAATCCCACACAGAGAGACTCTAGGATAAAAAAGTTTGTCAGTTTGCTGTCCGAAGATCACTGGTATTCTCTTGTTCCCTCCACCATTTCTAAACACACCACCTCCACCCACATATGTTTGCGACTCGAGCGATTAGCACTATTCAAATGTCAAATACAGTAACTTATTTCTTTATCTTATTTATTTTCAGACTATAATATGCGGCTGTTGTTAGTGTGTAGTATTTTTACTCTTGGTCTGTGCCATACAGCGGCGCCAGATCATCTGTTACAGCGTCTGGAAGCGATACATAAGTCACACGTATACACACATTTACATTCACAGGAGAAAGTTATTATTGTGGAACTAATTGCGGCAGCAGAAGTGGACCAAATCACTCACTACATTGACTCTATTGGAATGGCGTCTATATTTTCTTTGCTAGATCGTAAGTTTGGCCTCAAAGATGATTCCCCGACCTGAGCTCCTTCGAAGGAGACCTTAAAAACCGATACAATGTTTCAAGGCTGGCGTGACACGCTAAATAACCCGATCCCATCTTTACATCTTAACAATCTCCGTCGCCCATGTTGGAGCCTATAACCAACGTAGAAGGGACATTGTCATCACACCTTCCAAAGTCATAAGTTTGTCAGGAAAAATACTGTTTTCTTGTATATAGTTTCACGTGCTATTAGTTATTCCGATTATTAGTCAAGTTTTGTAGAAAAACGATTGACACTCTTTTAATTCGACAGCTGCACTGGTTGGTGACGTCTCTCCAAATCATGACAAGACGAAAAACACAATTTACTAACCGACTGCTCAACCCGTTATGTTCTCCATATCAAAATGCGATGTTAAATGAAATTGTTTTCTAAGGTTAATTCATTAATTAATTCAGTGACCTAGATTTTCCCAATTGTATCACTCTAATAAAGAAGCAAAGTACTGAAACAACACGAACAAAGTTCTAAGTAAAGTGTCTACTGCATTCCAAATTCGCATTTACTCTTTGTTGCCATATTCCATTACAACATATTTAAACTGCATTTGATGAAACCTTTTTCTATTTGTGATTTATTATCTTTGTTTCAGATATAAACAGAATTGATCAAAGAGAGGCGCATGCATTAGAGGAACTATTAATTAGGGTGATTATGAAGGATTAAGAATATTCTTAGGTGTAATATAAAATATGGGCAATTTTAATCATTATTTAAAGTTTTGAACAATGATTAAAAATAAATAAATAAATAAATAAATAAATAAAGTTAACAGAATCATTAATGAAGGTAAATAAATTCAATAAGAAAGCAAGCATAGTCTTTACACATTATTAAAACAACATTATAGGCAAGTATCTATATATTATAATTGACTAAAAATGGGGGTCAAGAGTGGAGTGGAGAAATGGTGTTTTTTGTCCCACTCAAGATTCTTTGACTTGTATCGAGGCGGTCAGTTCTGGGATGCTGGAGGAAATAGGAGTTCTCGGAGAAAAACCACAGACCTTTGGCAGAACTGCTATTTTTTTTTTTCAGGTACATGTTCATTCTAATCAGTAATTTAAACAACAACAACAAAAACAACAAAAAACTTTTTTAATTGAACAGGGGGAGGTATATTTTGTTCTGTCATGCTAAATCCTAGCAATCACAAAGCGGGTAGCTCTAAAAGGAAGGAGTTTGACAATTTTATAAAGACATACCCAATACATGGTGTAGATGACTACTTTCTGTGTCTTTAGGGGATTTTTATTATCACGTGTAATTGGTTGTTGTTAGATTTATCTTTGTCTAATTACAGGAACTGAATCAGGAATCGAGTCTTAAACCAACTGATTTTTCGTCACAGAAAACAAGTGATGGACCCACCACACTATCTGGCATACTTACAAGTAAATGGGTGACGATTACGAAGACCATACAAGCCAATACCTTACACAGCACATAGACATTTAATGATGTATCTTGTTTGATGAAAATATTGTAATCGATTTTAATATACTGTTATTTTATTTTGTTTTCGCACGGAATTTAGACAATAAAAAATTGTTCTGACAAATTTAACATTTGAAGAACAAAAATCAATCATGATCACTTATTGTGTAAGCAAAAAAGCTTAAAATTTTGGGTGTATTGGATATGTTAGTGGGGTCTCAAAAATGTTTGATGAATCAAAGCAAAAAAAAAAAAGAAAAACTTAACATCTCTGGTTTTATTAGAGTTGTCATTGGGGTCTCAAAAATGTTTGATCAACAAAATTCATTACTAATAATGTAAGCAAAAAGTTAAAAAACGTCGGTTTGATTGTGGATTTTCATTTAATGTGAAATCTTCAATACACCTAAAGTCAGAGCAAGTGATTTTTTTAAAAAAAAAAAAAAACAATAATATTCATGCATATGGTTTTGTAATATGATAATATGGTATTTAATCTTGAAACATGATGACCCCCAACCCCCCCCCCCCCCCCCGATCATCCTACATACCTATCTGCATAGAATAATGTTGTTATACCGTAACGGTATCATTGGAGGTTTCCTTGGTTATACCGTTTGGTACCTTTGGAGGGTTCCCTTGATTACCAATGCAACTAGTAATGGGTTAATAGGAATGGCCCCTAAATAATACCTCATAATTTACAACCATCGGTGTGGTTTTTACCTTTATGAAGGCTTCGCCGATTAATCTGTATTTTATAACAAGAGGCCCATGGGCCTTAACGCTCACCTGAAGATATTCCAATGTCGTTTTCAAAGTGCAATAGACAATATATTAAGTACAGAAACTTAAAAAGTTTTCTCAAGTTAGGAACTCCCACAAACCTTAATCAGAAATATATATATCCACTCACATTTCATTTATAAGTAACTTACATAATATGCATGAAGTAACTGTAGTGCTAAGAATAATTTCCAAATCATTAATCAATTTCAGTATACTTATGCAGCTATGTCCTTTAAACATATATGACCAGGAACCATATTTGATTGTCATGCCAATACCTACAATATTCTAATATACATGCCTATGCATGAAATAAATAGCTTTCAAGATAATTAATAATTCTACTATTCCTATGTTGATATGACCTTGACCTTTGAACATATAACCTTGAATCATTTATCAAAATGATCGTTGTCGCAATACCTACAATATTCTAATATACATGCCTATACAAAACGTTAATAGTTCTCAAGACAATTAGCAATTTAATTTTGCATCTGTGACCTTGACCTTTCAACATATGACTTTGAACCACATAATAAAATGATCGTCATGTCAATACCTACTATATTCTTATATACATGCCTATACAAAAAGTTAATAGTTTTCAAGATAATTAGCAATTTAAGTCTTCTTTTGCAGCTGTGGCCTTGACCTTTCAACATATGACCTTGTACCATATATCATATATCAAAATGATCGTTGTTGCAATACCTACAATATTCTAATTTACATGCCTATACAAAAAGTTCATAGTTTTCAAGATAATTAGCAATTTAGGTCTGCTTCTGCAGCTGTGACCTTGACCTTTTAACATATATCCTTGATCAATATATCAAAATGAGCGTCATGTCAATACCTACCATATTCTAATATACATGCCTATACAAAAAGTTAATAGTTTTCAAGATATAGTGACAAATATAATATTTTTTAGCAATTTCCCCACTTAGTGCCTTACAATTTCCCCATTTTGAGCCCCATGGCTACCATTTGTTGAAATATGAAAATAGATGACCTAGGGATGTTATAAATGAAATAACTAAGGTATATCTCTTGTACATTCAGAGGAGAAGATTTTTAAAGTTTTTTACTATTCCCCCCTTATGGGGCCCCAAGGGAACATAACTCCTTCATTTGTGCAAATCTGAAAGGGCCTCACCTAGGCAGGATGGTTACAAAGTTTCATTAAATTTGTCCCAGTGATGATGAATAGGAATTGACAGTTCTACGCCAAATGCTTTATAATGGGCAATCCTCATGAGGTGAGGATTGTATATAAACCTATAGGGGTAACCCGACCGTGACGTTATCGAGTCTAAGCATGTCTGTGTATCGATTGGGGATTTTCAATGGCTATTTTTAACTAGGTTTTCTATGTACTATATTTAAATGCTGATCACTGATTGGTCTATATTAGGTTTAGACGTGTTGTTTAATATTATCCATAATATACTTAGTATTTATAAAAGGTTGCGCAGCGTCATCGTTACCAGTCTTCACTGAAAAGCGATAGAAGTCATATCGTTATATTTTATAATATTTAAAACAGCTGTAAAATTATTTACCTGAGTGGATTTTTTAAAGTCATCACAGGTACACAGTATAGAAGTTTAGCAGACGATATTTACCTGGGCGATTGCTTAAGACACTTTAAACTTGAATCATGGATTTAAGCAGATTTCAGACCATAGAAGAACTTAACGCATGGGCTGCAATAAACAATTTAGAGGATGATGTTGTCGTTAATTTAAGACGCATTGAAATAAGTGCAGATAAGATATCTACACCATCCGGAGGTCAAACATTTCAATGTAATATTTGCAGTAAATCATTTGCTGTAAAGCATAACTTAAGAAGACACCAACGATCAACCCATGCTAACGTTGGTTATACCTGCGGCTGTGGTTACAGTTCAAGTAGAAGTGATAACTTCAAACGACACCAGATGTTTTGTAGCGGTCAAGAAAAAAGAAAATAGGAAACGTCCACATGAAGAAGCCATCCAAACTAATGGTAAAAAGCAAAGGAAAGAAAAGAATGATGCCCCAGCAAAAATCCAGTTATCTAAATGTAATTGGTGCGGCCACGACAAACAACTTTTACCGGGGAAGAAATTTTGCAAGTCATGCGGTGAACAGGGCAGAGAATGCCACTGGTGTCACAGACCACTTCCTGAAAGGTTTTACAGTCTCAAGACAGATGTATGTGATTCCTGCTTAAACCGACGGGATAGATGGATGAACAACCAGACGGGAGGAGGAAAAGAAGCTTTGGAAGGCGCTGTATCGACCGAAGAAATATTACCGAACCCAGGTAATTTGTGGGATGTGCTACAGTATTTTATAGACAATGAACCTCATATTATGAATATCATTACCAAGAAACTCTAAATATTCCAAAGGCCTCAAATGGTATTTAACTTTATTTGTTAAATTAATTAAGTACAATGCTAATAACGAAACCATTTATGCCGAGCCTGTATTTAGATCTATAAATTTTACTTGTACGAATGTATCACAATTGAATCAACAAATTGCTGAAGCTTTTCAGAATTTATATACTTCCTTTCAAAATTTCGAAAAAGATGGCAGTGGATGGTCTATTGATCAAATTGTGAAAATGGAGGTGAATACTGCCGAATATGCACCTGTTTCTGGCAGTTCTTTTATTCCTTTGCCTGCTAAAATAGTAAAAAAGAAAGCAATTCTTAATATTCAGAATGATGACCAAAAATGTTTTCTATGGTCCATATTAGCCAGTTTACATCCCGTATCATATACAGATCATGCTGGACGTGTGTCCAATTATCTGCAATATGAACAGGAGTTGAATGTGTCCAATATAGATTTTCCAATGCCTTTATCTCAAATACCAAAGTTTGAAACACAAAATGAAATTTCTATCAATGTGTTCGGGTATGAGGAAAAAGAGATTTTTCCTCTACATATTACTGAAAACCGACATATGAAGCACCATGTCAATTTATTTCTATTTTCTAAAGGCGAGAAGAGGCATTACTGTTAAGTTAGAAATTTAAGTCGACTGCTGGGTGACAGGACATCTCATGACGGTGCCACACATTATTGTAATTACTGTCTACATGGTTTCACTTCAAGTAGTCTTCTTAAACAACATACCCCTTATTGTTCTTCCCATGGTCCTCAAAAAATTAGTTTTCCAAAACCAGAGCAACAGTGGGTAGAATTCAAAAGTATTCAAAAGCAATTGAGAGTCCCATTTATCATTTATGCTGACTTCGAAGCTTTTACAAAACCAATATCAGTAACAAATAGCAAATCAACAGCACCTTATCAAAAACATGAACCATCGGGATATTGTTATAGGGTAGTATGCTCTGAAAATGAGTTATCTAAACCTGCTAAAGTTTATAGAGGACCCAATGTGATAGACCATTTTTTCGAACGTTTACTTGAGGAAGAAGAACATATTTCTGAAATTTTGAATAATGTAAAGCCTATGAATCTCACCAATGATGAAGAAATGTTATTTCAAAGTGTTAACGATTGCCATATATGTGAGAAAGCATTGGGTGCAGACCGAGTTCGGGATCACTGTCATTTGACGGGTCAATTTAGAGGTGCTGCTCACAATAATTGTAATTTTCAACTCCAATGTAGAAAATCGAAAAAAGATGGAAAATTTGAATTTTACATTCCAGTTATTTTTCACAACTTAAGAGGCTATGACACTCATCTGTTAATGGAATCGGTTGGAAAGTTCAAAGATAAAAAAATAACTTGTATTCCCAACAATATGGAAAAATATATCTCTTTTTCAGTTGGAAATTTGAGATTTATTGACTCACTACAATTTTTAAATACATCTCTAGAAGCATTGGTTGAAAATTTAGTTCAAGAAGGTAGCTCTAAATTCCAAAACTTGCTGAGCCATTTTCCTGATCCCGAACAGCATAATCTATTACTGAGAAAAGGTGTTTATCCTTATGACTACATTTCGAATTCAGGTGTGTTTTCTGAGACAAGTCTCCCAAGTAAAGAGGGTTTCTATAATAAATTGAATGAAACCGAAATCTCAGAAAATGATTTTCAACATGCACAAAATGTTTGGCAAACGTTTAATCTTTCAACTGTGGGGGATTATCATGACTTGTACTTGCAAACAGATGTATTATTGCTAGCAGACGTTTTTGAGAATTTTAGATCTGCTTCTCTCGATCAATACCTGTTAGACCCAGGACACTACTATAGCTCACCTGGTCTTGCTTGGGATGCCATGTTAAAAAAAACCGGGGTTAAACTTCAGCTACTGGATGACATTGACATGGCATTAATGATTGAGAAAGGTTTGCGAGGAGGAGTATCTATGATCAGTAAAAAGTTTGCTAGAGCTAATAATCCACAAGTACCCGGCTTTGACCCCACTCAAAAAACTACTTGGCTCATGTATTTTGATAAAAATAACTTGTATGGGGAAAGCATGTCTCAGCCACTTCCAGAGCGAGATTTCGCTTGGTTGACACCTGAACAACTACAAAGTTTAGATGTTAAGAATGTACCTGATAATGCTGAGACTGGTTATATACTGGAAGTTGATTTAGACTATCCCGAGCATTTACACGAGAGTCATAATGATTATCCCTTAGCTCCCGAAATATTAACTGTGACAAAGGACAGGCTATCTTCTTACTCCAATGAACTTAGAGAAAAACTAGGTATCAAAGGAAAATCGTCAAAGAAGTTAGTTCCCAATTTATATCACAAAAAGAACTATGTACTCCATTATAGGAACTTGAAGTATTATTTAGCCCATGGTCTTATACTAACTAAAATACATAGGGCTATTGAATTCACACAGTCTACTTGGTTAAAACCCTACATAGATTTCAATACAAAAAGAGGAAAGAAGCAAAAAATGATTTCGAAAAAGATTTTTTTAAATTGATGAATAATTCTTTCTTTGGGAAATGCATGGAAAATATGCGTAAACGTGTAAACGTAGAACTTGTGACAACTAAACGAAGACTGAAAAAAATTAACAGCTAAACCCAATTTTCAGTCTTTTAAAATTTTTAATGAAAATTTAGTAGGAGTACATTTGAAAAGAATCAATATTACAATGAATAGACCTATCTATGCAGGGTTTTGTATTTTAGATTTATCGAAAATATCTATGTATCAATTCCATTATGATTTTATGAAGGTAAAATATGGTAATAAAGCGATCCTAATGTACACAGACACTGACAGTACTATTTTTGAGGTGGAAACAGAAAATATTTATCAGGATATGCATGGACCATGCACATGAATTTGATACCAGTAACTATCCCAAAGATCACTTTTTGTACAATCCTAAAAATGCAAAAGTATTAGGAATAATGAAGGATGAATGTGCTGGTAATCATGTGCATGAATTCATAGGATTACGACCTAAGATGTATTCTGTACTTTATGATAAAAATTCTGTACTGTCACAAAAATGTACAGCTAAAGGCATTAAAAAGTGTGTAATTGACCAGCAGTTTAAACATGATTGTATAAAGAATGTCTTTTTAAAAGCATAGCATGAATTTAATTAGAAGTTATAACCACCAATTGTATAGTGTATCATGTAGTAAAACAAGTCTATCACCTTATGATGATAAACGCTATGTTTTAGAATCAGGAATAGACACTCTAGCTCATGGTCATAAAGATATTGATAATGTATAATTTGTATTACTTTTATATTATTAACTATATGAAAATGTATTTAATATATAATAAAAAGTATAAGAATATATAATTGTTGTTGTTTATAAGTGTTATAAAGTTGAATAAGATATGGAACATACAGTTCAAGATTATTTCACTTTCAATATCACATCCGTTAGTACGTGAGTACTAGAAATAAAGGCAAGCTTGCTTCCAGTAAGACTGGATACTTCACATAACATACCAGTCAGAATTATTTCACTTGCATCTGTTCTAGAATAACGGAAATGTATAGTAAGCCTTATACTATTTTTGTTCTAATACTAATAATAATCTTATACTCAGATTCAAACTCTCCATATGTTAAATGAAATAAGACAACGAAGTTTCAGATATATTTACAATTTATTCTCCCCGTCATGTGTTACAATAGGTCGGGGAGCTATCCCATTATAACTTTACAAAATAATTTCATCATCATCATCATCATCATCGTCGTCGTCATCTGAAGCCTCATCGTCAGAGTCATATGCTGCATCCTCGAAGAGAGGGTCAAACAGGGTTTTGTGTTTTCTCAGTACTCTTGACACGGCCGTTTCTATATCAACGTCCATCTCTAATTCATCACCAATATAGGATATTATTTTCCTATGAATTGAACTATGTTTTAATTTATACATAGTACACATGTAATCATCATAAGTTTTTAATAATTCACGTCTATACTTCGGTATCATTTGTTCACTTGCTTCTTCTCTGGCTTCGCTTAAAGAAATGTCCTGATCATCTTCTATAGACTTCACTTTTCGATTAAACTCTCCCTGTGTCTTCTTATAAATTTCATCAATCATAGCATTAAATCCAGAATCATCCTCGTCCTCACTAGTCTCACTACCGGCATCACTTTGTTCAGAGTCAGTGATATCGGAATGATCGCTGTCTTTTGAGGGGTAAGATATCCACTTCTCTTTCTGCGTCTGTTCTGTCCGAGTGCTATCGTCAAAATGATCTGAATTTGAAGTTTTTCTCGGTATTTATAGAGTTTTCGGCAGTTGTTAGATTCGACTGACTGCTAACTTTCAATTGAGGACCATTGATTCTTAGCCGTTGTGCTTCGGGCGTAGTGGTTTTCAAATCTACGACTAAATATCCGTAGGGCTGCTCTGTTGCTTTCTCGAATTGTTGAATAAAGTACTGGTTTTTTCTAGGGTACATCTGTCTAGCTAACGTTTGGATACTCTGTCTATCAATCGGATTGTTAAACAGTATTAAATAATGAAAGTTTCTTCTCTGTGTCGGATCCTTATTGAAATACAAATTCTGATTGATAACAATTATAGACAGGTTTCTATGATGACTGCCTTCAGTGAATAAATCATTTAAACGCGAATCTTTAACCGACATCAGATCATCTATAACTACTAAATTCCTCACTTTTGGATCAATAAACTATCTTTATCCAAATCCATAGGTATACCCTCTATAAATTCTACAGGTGGCGAGACCGACTGTCGAATAACATAATACAACGGCTGCCATCGTCTATAAAGCCAAATGATCCTTTGTGGAGTAGGTTCTATTCTGGTATCTTGAAGTAAATTGGTGATTAAGTTCGTTTTACCACACCCCGTGGGACCTGATGTGATACAAGTAAATGGATGTTTGAGTATTAATTCTTCATCTTTTGCAAATGCATCACTTCTTGTGGTGGTGGTGGTGGTGGTGGAGAGACTTCACTTCTCTGTGGTGGTGGTGGTGGTGGTGGTGGAGATACTTCACTTCTCTGTGGTGGTGGTGGTGGTGGTGGTGGTGGTGGAGATACTTCACTTCTCTGTGGTGGTGGTGGTGGTGGAGATACTTCAACTTCTCTGTGGGTGGTGGTGGTGGTGGTGGTGGTGGTGGTGGTGGTGGTGGAGAGACTTCACTTCTCTGTGGTGGTGGTGGTGGTGGTGGAGATACTTCACTTCTCTGTGGTGGTGGTGGTGGTGGTGGAGAGACTTCACTTCTCTGTGGTGGTGGTGGTGGTGGTGGTGGAGATACTTCACTTCTCTGTGGTGGTGGTGGTGGTGTGGTGGGAGATACTTCACTTCTCTGTGGTGGTGGTGGTGGTGGTGGAAATACTTCACTTCTCTGTGGTGGTGGTGGTGGTGGTGGTGGTGGTGGTGGAGATACTTCACTTCTCTGTGGTGTGGTGGTGGTGGTGGTGGTGGTGGTGGAGAGACTTCACTTCTCTGTGGTGGTGGTGGTGGGTGGTGGTGGAGATACTTCACTTCTCTGTGGTGGTGGTGGTGGTGGTGGAGAGACTTCACTTCTCTGTGGTGGTGGTGGTGGTGGTGGTGGTGGAGATACTTCACTTCTCTGTGGTGGTGGTGGTGGTGGTGGTGGAGATACTTCACTTCTCTGTGGTGGTGGTGGTGGTGGTGGTGGAAATACTTCACTTCTCTGTGGTGGTGGTGGTGGTGGTGGTGGGGTGGAGATACTTCACTTCTCTGTGGTGTGGTGGTGGTGGTGGTGGTGGTGGTGGAAATACTTCACTTCTCTGTGGTGGTGGTGGTGGTGGATACGCTTGGTTGATTTGTGGATACGCTTCGCTGATTTTAACATTTTGTGATTCCTCTCTCTGATGCGCACTTCATGTGCCTTAGTAAAGCATCTCTTCTTGAAAACTTTTTACAGCAAACATAACACGATGTTGACTCCATGGTGGCTATTTCTAAAATGATTATCTTTGAGTAAAATGTTCTTTATATATCCTTCAAGTCTGACTCTGGAATCCAAGAATTGAATTTCTTGGGCCACTGATACCATTTAACATACACTTCGGGTATACCCTACGTGTACGCCGCTTAAGAATTTCTCCACTTTCCACAGTTACGGGGTCTTTGTGCACTTTCT